>RYFJ01001159.1:0-623044 GCA_003991445.1 Oryza meyeriana var. granulata
TAGGACCCCAAGTGAAATTAAACTCCTCCTTAGTCCTGGCACGTTTTCATATTCTGAAGTAGCATCTCATGGCCATCATACATCTTAAACTTGACTCACCATTCCAACAACACAATAACTCGGGTCATCGCCCAATGGGAACACACCAAACCTCACCAGATTTGTAGGGAAAACAACCACTCCGCTTCATGTTCAATGATAGAAACTAGCGAGTCCAATATCCACGCTTCTACCAGACTTCATCGGGTAGCACCGTGAATAGCTTCATGACTGTTGCTATCTGAGTCTCACCGCTGCTGCAAACTTGCACTTGCACTTCTTCTCTTACTTCAGGTAATGACAATCCTTCTTATGATGCCCAACGTCATGGACACTGTATAGCAAGCGTACCACCTTGATCTTCTCTGTTGCCCTTCGACGTTCCCGACCTAAGTCGGCAGCTTTTCCTTGACCAGCAACCTTCACCCGAGAAACTTCCTAATTGCAACTGACTTGGATCTGCTCAAATCACGCGCAAGCAAACTGGAAACTATCTCCTTTAGTCTTGATGGATCTTTTGCCGTAATCGGAAGTCACCACATTTCGTAAAGACGGTGGAAACTGAGCCAGAAGAAATTATAACTTTGTCTTTATCCTTCCAGTTTCACATCTAAACGTGCTTAGATCCATGACTAACTGAATTAAGCGTCCATGTCGCCCCCTAAGATGTAACTCCTCTTGCATCGCAAAAATAAAAAAAAAAAAAAAAAGCCGTTATAACTTGTCGTTTTGAGATACAACCCTACTCGGTCACGACTTGGATATATTACTGGTTTGTCAATTATCCTAAATTTCTTCGGTGAATCTTCCGCCATGATATGTTGGTACATGACCGAAATCAAGAGGACAATCGTATCATCGTAGCTGCTGCGTCTTGATTTCCTCCCACTTTCATGCATCCATCTTCGTCAGTTTCGTCTTAGTAAGAGAGCCCTAATATCCCCTTGTTGTGCCAACAGATTCTTCACCGTCGTCTGCCAGAGAACGAAAATTTCTTGTGCCATCGGAATTTAACCACATCAAATTTGGGAAGCCATCGCCAATGCCATTAACGATAATCAACTGAACCGCGCTATCGCCTCGTCTAATTGATTCACCTGGTTTTAATGTGGACCCAACCGACTAAAACCAGTCCAGACCAACGGTTTTTTCCTTCTCCAAAAAAACTAGCCTTGGTTTTTCCTCTCCTTTTTTCAATCAAAAACCCAGTGAAAGAGGAGTCAAAGAAATTGTGATCCCCTTCTAGGCGTCGCTCTCCTGTTCGCCTGTCTCGACCGCTGAATAACAACACTCCCCACCGAGTACTGGAGCGCCACCACCACGCCGGTTTCCCTTTGCTTGGAGACGCCGAGCGCCGCTGCCTTGCCGTGAGGGAAGCTGCCGCTGTGGAGCCGCCTGCCCCGGCTCCACCCGCCCTCCCACGAGACCATCGCCGGTCCCAACAGTGGGGGGATGCGCTCTCCTCTTGCACCAGGGGGAGGAAAGAGAGAAAAAGTCATCGCTTTCCTCTCCTGGAGCTGGTGCCCACGGGTCTTTCCCCAAGCTCGGCTGGACTACACCAAGTACCTCTGCCGGCCACACACTCCTGCCAAACCGTTGGGTGCTTAAGTGTCGCCCGCCGTGTCTCGCACCAACAATCGCTGCTGCCGCCAGCGAAGATTCAGGTCAGTCCTCGACTTTGCTGTTTGGATTTGTTTTTGATTGCTTGAGTTGCGTGCCTCCTGGATTCCTCTTGCTGATTTTATTGGGGATGTGAGTCCTATTCCAATCCCAAACCGGAGTCCACCTCTGTTCTCCTTCGTGTCCGACTCAGTATTGGCTTTTCGTGCCTTCCCGAGTCCGCATCGACATCGTGACCCGAGCTGTCATTTCTTGCCAAGTCTGACTCTCCTTTTGCGCCACACGAACACCAAGACCACTCCCTGCACGGTTTCCAAAACCCGGTTAGCTACACCTGTAGCGTCGCTCTAGTATCCTTTGCTGTCCCAGCCTCGGCGCGAAACCGCCACACCACCACATCGACCCTGACCTCCAGCTCATGCACATCCAAAAATCTACTTGCACCAGAGCAAGCACCACGGTTGGACCAACCCTCAAGCCAATCTGACTGCCCTTGCCTCCGTTCTACCACCTGTTGTATGTATACCGCTTTGAGTAGCATCCACCGTGCAGTGCCTTGTCGCCACGTCCCAATCAGCCTTTAGGATCCACCCGCTCTGACTTTCGATTGTACTGCCCGCAATCTCGCCACGAGCAAAGCTAACAAGTCGTCATGCCATCTTCCTAGCCGCCAAATCGACCCAACGAGCGCTACGTCTAGCCGTCTCCCTGTCGAACGCAGCTCACCGAACAGGCCCGGGCCACCCCGCCTGCCGAGTGTTCGACCTCCACCGATCGAGACGCCGATCGCCTCCAGCTTCAATCACCTTGAGCATCACGTCTGATCGTCTCCCCATTGAAAGTAGCTCATCGAACGGTTCAGGCCGCTCACCTGACGTGTCCGAATCCACGATCAATTTGTTGATCGCCAGCCGTACTCCACCTTGCGGCCAATGCCCCTCCCTGGACATTACTTGCAGGCTACGCAGTGTGGGGCACATCCATCGCACCTCTATCATTGAATCTCCCGCAGGCTCGATACCACTTGTTAGAAACCGGGGACAACCGATAAACCGTCATAACCGAACACCCGGAAGAAATGTCATAGGAGATCCAAAACTAATGAATGATACGAGGCACGATATTTGTTAACGAAGGTTCAGCCGTAGCCTAATCCCCGGGGCACTAATTACGGCGCTCCTCCCCGATTCGCATAATTACAGCGTATCAGAGTTCAACAACTCTCGACCATTACGCCGGCCAGCCAGCCACCCCTCTTGCCTATACTAAGTCGTTATGCGGTTACAACAGGTCCGTCTCTCTATTTAAGAGAGATCGTAGGATAGAGTTCGACTGTAACTCTCCCCTAACACCTAGTACAACTCTAATTCCTAAACTGTAACCGATTATATACGTATATTCGACACAAACTCTAATAGGTTTATGCTATGGCATTCTTTTCGTCGCCTGCGGAATACAATCGTCACAGGGGAGAGCAACATCGCCTCCTGGCTATCGGGGAGGAGGGGCAGTGGGCTGCGATGTCATTTGCCGGCCGGCACCAGAGAATTAAGCGAGGTTGTCTGAACCTGTGGAGGTTGTTATGTTCTTTGCTGGTGATTTGCACACTGAATTTTATTTTCTTCATGGTGATGAAGTTCTCATGTCTTCGTCTCAGCGTATCAGCCACAGTGCAGGCCTCCATGGTTCTGATATGCTCCATTCAGCTTGCATTTTTGTTTTTATTTGTTCGTTATATGTTCTATGCGAGGGCACAGGAGATGGTTCATTCCACCGAAAAAAGAAAGGGGGGCATATTGCCGGTAGGTGCCTGGTGGTGTCTCGTGGCCAGTTGTCATGGTCAGAAGATACACCAGCCTTGACCGGCAACTACCATGTCTTTATACGTGTTTCTAAAGATACGATGTGAACTTTGTCCTGTACCATTAGGTGTACAGCTCTTTGTTGATCTTTATGGCGCTACAAAAATGGTGTTATTTTTACAACAAAAGTATGTCTTCTCCTGTGCAGATATTCTTTACTTACCCAGTGGCTCCGTTTATGGGCTATCCTCTACAAACGAGAGTACGAAATATTATTGCGGTGGCTTCGCAAACCGTAGTTGGACCGTGTGGCATAGTGTTTTACTCCAGAGCATGAGTGGCGATCTAATCTACGGATTGATAGCCATTAAACGTTTGTTCTCTATTTTTTTTAGCATTTTGGTTTGAGGTGTATTTTTGACTGTGTGCATTTAGCTATACAGAAAGTAGGAGTAGTCTTAGTTTGGTTGTATTATTTTGATGTAATTGATTAGATTAATAAAGCTTCTGTTATCTTTAAAAAAATGCCTTTCGATGTATTTTGCTACCCGCAACGTATTGACAGATCGGGCGTTCTTCTTGTCCCGTGGCTGCTCCAGGACGATAGAGATTGGGTTCTGTTTTGATCAGTTTCAGAGATATGGAGCTCTTGCTCGATAACAGCATAACTTATCCTTGCAATGATATCGGCAGCATGCGCTTGGGTGATCATCTGCGCCTTCTCTTGCTAGAGGGCAGGCAGACAGAGCGGTCGCCTTGGATTTGGTATTTCAATTACTCAGTGGTTTGCCTATGGTCAGTGTTGTTGTGTTGTTAATGTTTGCTGCAAATAAGAGAGAATTAACCGTGCTCATGTGTTACTGTTCCTACCATTTTTCACGATACAGTTCCATATAGATGGGAAACATATGATGTAGTTCAGCTTCTGCTATCACTTTCAATCAGTACAATATTACACTTGATGAGTGGATATGGTGGGAGGTGTTTCCTCTTTTATTCTTAGAATAAGGATAAATGCCATGAAAATTGCAAACAAATGGGAAGGTTATCTTCTTATTATGAAGTAAGACTTCAACCACAATTTTGGAAGGTCAGGTTAGCTTTTACTTATGCAGAGAATACCATGTTACAAACAGTAGCTCTGTAACTTTGCAAGAAAAAACCTTTTTGTTAACATGTTCTGATGACAACCAGGAGGTGGGCTTGGAAGAAGCTTTGAAGAAAGCGTAATGATATCGAGCTTTCAAATCAACAACTCCACCACTTAACAGGAGAATAAACACCATTTTAACTAAACGTTCAACATTGGACAAAAGCATTGTGGCCAGGTACTTGTGCCATTGCAGGAGCGCCTTTTTGCTGACCAATGGCTTTGCCCATCTCAAAGTTGTGTTGATTTTACCAGTTTAAGAGAATTTAATGTATTTAGGTCAACACCTACATACTTCGACATATGTATGTGTCCCTTATATCTGCAAACGAATTTTGTCAGATGCAGCATTATAAATTGAGAAAACCAGCACAATCAGTAGAGTATCATACTGCACAATTGTCAAGGGATAGGGTAAGAGGACCCCGGCTACGTAGTTCGTAGCCGCGCTCCGTGTTGGGGCGAGGTTTTGCCCCTCAGCACTCGATTGTTGGATGAGAGAGATAGAGGTAATTGTTCTTGCTTTCTTCCCCAAATGACCGATTACAATATCTCTTATAGGCTCGTGGCCTTACTAATCTGAGCTAATCGCTCCTAGATTAGAGGATCCCTGAATGGCTCTCCCTAATTCTAGCCACTTTCTAAACCGGCCTCCGCATGCGCTGCTCGTGTGGTGACCGTGCTCTCTGCTGTTGCCCGCGCGCGTTCACCGGCTCTGCGGATGTCACGGGCACGCCGGTTCCTAGAGTAGGTGCGGCCCCACATGACATCTCTCCCCCCCCCCCCCCTCTCGAGGAGCAGCTCGTCCTCGAGCTGGAATGCTAGATACTTGTCGCGGAAAGACTCGACGTCCTCCCAGGTGGCTGAGGCTGGTGACTCACCCTTCCAGTGCACGAGCACCTGGCGGACGCCGCGAGCCAGTCTCGTGCGGACGGCGCGTTCGGGCTCCGGGGCAGTAGCGCCGTGGTGGATGACGGGGAGGGGGGGTGGAGCGTCTGGTGGTTGCCCCACGAACTTCTTGAGGACGCCAACATGGAAGACGTCGTGCACCCGGGCACGCGGAGGTAGCGCCAGCCGGACGGCGACGTCATTGATCAGCTCGGTGACGCGGTATGGCCCGAAGTAGCGCGGCTTGAGCTTCCCGGTTGTCGCCTGCGGTAGTGATGAGGCAGCACGCTGATGAAGAAGGAGCAGGGCCCAGTCGCCCACCTGGTACGAGACGGGTCGATGAAGTTTGTCGTAGTGGAACTTCTGCACCTTTTGGGCCTGCTCCAGCCGGCAACGAACGTCGGCGAGAAAGGCATCCCGCTCCTCCATGCTCTTGGCGACGGCGGCCACCCTGGTGTCGCCTGGCTCATAGGAATGGATGGTGGGCGGGTCTCGGCCGTAGACCACGCGGAACGGCGTGTCCCGTAACGACGTCTGATATGCCGTGTTGTAGATGTACTCGGCCCAGGGAAGCCAACGGAGCCACTGGCGCGGCCAGTCGCCGGTGAAACAGCGCAGGTACATGACGATGACGCGGTTGGCAGCCTCCGATTGTCCGTCTGACTGGGGGTGGAACGCCGTCGTCAAGTGCAGCCGGGCTCCCATTAGGCGCATGAGTTCACGCCAAAATGTCGAGGTGAAGATTGGATCGCGATCGGACACCATGGATTGGGGGACGCCGTGGAGCCGAACAATGTCGTTGAAGAAGGCCTGTGCGACGGATTCGGCGGTGTAGGGGTGCGCCAGGGGGATGAAGTGGCAGTACTTGCTGAATCTGTCGACCACCGTGAGGATAACCGACTTGCCCCCGACGCGTGGCAGCGCTTCGATGAAGTCAAGCCCGATATCTGTCCAGACGCCCGTCGGAACTGGGAGCGGAAGGAGCAGGCCCGCCGGGTGGAGATGCTCCGACTTGTAACGCTGGCAAGTGGAGCACGCGTGCACCAAGTCCTGCACGAGCCGCCGCATGTTGGGGAAGTGGAAATTGCGACGGAGCCGGTGCATCGTGCGCTGGACGCCTTCGTGGCCATCGTCATGAACGGCCGTCATGATCTCGTGCAGGAGCGGGGATGTCGGGGCGATGTAGAGACGGCCGTTGAACGTGACCATGTCGTCGACGAGCGACCATGGTGTGGCGCGAGTCCCCGCAAGGATCTCGTCCCGAATGGCCACCAGGGCGGGATCAGTGGCCTGGGCCTGACGGAGCCGCTCGACGAAGTCGAACCGCGGCGTGGAGATGGCCGAGATAGACCCCGCGTCCGTGTCGCAGCGAGACAGCGCGTCTGCCACCGCGTTCGCCGTGCCTGGCTTGTACTCGACGGAGAAGTCGAAGCCCAGGAGCTTGCCGACCCAATGGTGTTGCGGGATCGTCACAAGGCGCTGGTCCAGCAAGTACTTGAGGCTGAAGTGGTCCGTCTTGACGAGGAAGCGGCGGCCCCATAGATATGGCCTCCAGTGGCAAATGGCGTGGACCAAGCCGATGAGTTCACGTTCGTAGGCGGCGAGGGAGCGATGGCGCGGGGCGACGGGGCGGCTGAAAAATGCCACCGGATGCTTCTCTTGGATGAGCACCGCCCCGAAGCCATGTGTAGAGGCGTCGCACTCGACGATGAACTCCTGGGAGAAGTCCGGCAGCGCCAGGACGGGGGCCGACGTGACCACCTGCTTGAGCGCGGCAAACGCGGCCGCGGCGGCGTCGTTCCAGGAGAAACCCTCCTTCTTGAGGAGCGCCGTCAGCGGTGCGGCGATGGAGCCGTAGTCATGGACGAACTTGCGGTAGTATCCCATGAGTCCGAGGAATCCACGCACCGCGCGCGCCGAGCGGGGCACCGGCCAGTCATGAACGGCCTGCACCTTGGCCGGGTCCATGGTGACACCTGCCTTGGATATGACGTGACTGAGGTAGGAGACGGAGTTGACCCCGAACGCGCACTTCGACCGCTTGACGAAGAGCCGGTGTTGGCGTAGCATCGTGAGGACGGCGTGGAGGTGCCGGAGGTGGTCCGCCCATGAATGACTGTAGATTAAGATGTCGTCAAAGAAAACAAGCACGAACCGTCGAAGGAAAGGCCACAGGACGTCGTTCATGAGGGCTTGGAACGTCACAGGGGCGTTGCACAGCCCAAACGGCATGACCAAGAACTCGTAGAGGCCGTCGTGGGTGCGGAACGCCGTCTTGTCAATGTCGCTGGGCCGCATTCGGACTTGGTGGTAGCCGGATCGCAAATCCAGCTTGGAGAAAAACTTGGCGCCGTGCAGTTCGTCGAGGAGTTCATCCACCATGGGGATGGGAAACGCGTCCTTCACGGTGAGGGCGTTCAGTGCGCGGTAGTCGACGCAGAACCTCCAGGTGCCATTCGTCTTTTTGACCAGAAGGACCGGCGATGAGAACGCGGAGGAGCTGCAACGGATGATGCCCTGGTCCATCATGGTCTTGCACTGCCGCTCCAACTCGTCCTTGTGGGACGCTGGGTAGCGGTACGGCCGGACCGCCACGGGCTGCGCGCCTGGCTTGAGGACGATGCCGTGGTCGCGGCCGCGTGGAGGCGGCAGTCCCTGGGGCTCGGCGAAGACGTCGACGAGGGATGCCAGGAGTTCGTCGAGGAGAGAGTCGCTGGCAGAGGTGGCCCGGAGTCTGGGAGCGTCGGAGCTGGCCACCCCCTGCCAGCAGACCTCGCGCCCTTGTCGCTAGAACATCATGGAACGGGCGCCGAAATCCCATAGGACCGGACCCAGCGACGCCAGCCACTGGGTCCCAAGGACCACGTCGTAGCCAGCGAGGGGCATCACGAACAGGTCGACGTTGTAGGTGTCGGTGCCGATGACGACCGGGGCCTGGCGGATGACCCCCGGACAGGTGACACGCTCGCCATTCGCCACGGTAGCTGTCAAGCGTGGCCGGCGCTGGAGAGGAAAGCCCGAGCGATGAGCTGCGGACTCCGCAATGAAGTTGTGAGTGGACCCTGAGTCCAAGAGCGCGACGAGGTCGATGTCGCCCAGGCGGACACGGATCTGCATCGTGTCGCTGAAGTGGATCCCCGCGATGGCGTGCAGCGAGATGTGCGGGGAGTCATCCGGGGTCTCCTCCTCCGTGGTGTCCCCCGGCTCGTCGCCCCCTTCCTCCACCAGGCCATCGAGGAGGAACAGCCGCTTGCAGACACGGTTGTGGCCGCGCCCAAACTTTTCGTCACAGTTGTAGCAGAGGCCGAGACGACGTCGCTCCTCCTGCTCCGCCTGGTTCAGCCGACGAACCGGCCGGCCCTCCACCGTGACCGTGGCCGGCGCGGCCTTGTTGTCCCCTGGAGGTGCCGGAAGGGCGAGACGCGCCGCTGGCGCCGGAAGGAGGGGCCGATCGCGCTGCGGCGCACCGGCAGGCGGCGCGGTGTAGGTGTTCCGGAGCTCGATCTTGCGGGCGAGGCTCATGGCCGCCGCCAGCAACTGGGGGTTGTGGATCTCCACGTCGTGGCTGAGCGGTGGCTGGAGCCCCGCGGTGAACAGCTGGACGCGCTGCGCCTCGGCCAGGCGCCCTGCGCGCGGCAACAGCGCCTGGAACCGGTCCTGGTACTCCTCCACGGTCCCCGTGCGGTGGCACGCCGCGAGCTCGCCGAGGGGGTTGGAGCGGAGGGGCGGGCCGTAGCGCAGATGGAGGAGTTCCTTGAAGTGGCGCCAGGAAGGTGTACCTTCGTCCTGCTGGACTTGGTAGTACCACAACTGGGCGCCGTCTTCGAGGTTGTAGGACGCCATCCACACCTTCTCCTCCTCCATGATTCGCTGCTGATGAAAATAGGATTCACAGCAGTTGATAAAAATCAGAGGATCCGACTTGCCATCATAGCGCGGAAAATCTATCTTTTGAAAACGCGGCGGCCGGTCCTGATGATGCTCACCCGATCCCGGTCGCGAAGAGGACGATGAGTCTCCCGGCGGCAAGCGCGCGGCGTCCAGGCGCTGGATCGCCTGGGCATTGGCGTCAACGGAGGTCTGGAGGGTCTTGATGGACGCTACAAGGGAGTCCAGTGTCGCCTGCAAAGCGGCGTTGGCGGCGTTGTTGGCAGAGTTGTCGCCCATGGCGGCAGCGCGGTGTGGCGATGGCGGCGCAGCGGCAGGGCGCGGTGGCGGTGGTGGAGAGGAGGAACGGCTAGGGCTGGATCGCCTGGAACGTGATACCAGGTTGTCAAGGGCGTCGAGGGATAGGGTAGGAGGACCCCGGCTACGTAGTTCGTAGCCGCGCTCCGTGTTGGGGCGAGGTTTTGCCCCTCAGCGCCCGATTGTTGGATGAGAGAGATAGAGGTAATTGTTCTTGCTTTCTTCCCTAAATGACCGATTACAATATCTCTTATAGGCTCGTGGCCTTACTAATCTGAGCTAATCGCTCCTAGATTGAAGGATCCCTGAATGGCTCTCCCTAATTCTAGCCACTTTCTAAACCGGCCTCCGCATGCGCTGTCTGTGTGGTGACCGTGCTCTCTGCTGTTGCCCGCGCGCGTTCACCGGCTCTGCGGATGTCACGGGCACACCAGTTTCTGGAGTAGGTGCGGCCCCACATGACAACAATCAGCGAAATGAAGTGGGATAGTCATCCGCACAGTACTTGGGCAAAGGAATTTTTGTTTATTCAGAAACTTTCTGCTGTACTTGTTTTTTTGAACAAGTTCTGCTATGTTGTTTTGTATTCATATAAAACCGTATACTGATATGCACACACGTGGGACACAGCATCAACATTTGCAATCGTTGAACAGGAGCCTCTAGGGCAACGATAACATGAGCTAACCTTTCTTTTTACGGCTTTTGTCCTGACACAAGAGAACTTTAAACCCTGTTCACTCTAAGGATCTAGGTACAGAAAGAAAAGCAATCAGTGATCAGTTAGCTTTGCCTGCCTTCAGTTTCAGATTTTCTAGTCCGATGGTAATGCATTAATTTCATCTAGTAATGACCAGATTAGCAGTAATATTCCAGGTACTAGTAGATGAGGCCTGCTACTTGATTAGACTATATAACAGTCAGAGTTTCAAACAAAAAAAATATACTGCTAATCCGGCAATATTTTTGCACGTATTATATGTTAATTTGTCCTTAATATCACCCCTGGAAGTCTGGAACTTCTGGAAATGGATACTCTGGATTAAAGGTTTAAATCCAGAGGATGAACAGTTTTGTGCACTATGAACATGTCGGGACCATCGATTGGAATGCGATGGTTTAGATCAAGTACTACAGTGAACGGTACAGTAGAAACTGTCACCAGTAGTATGACTTAGTGCTGTAGCGACAGTACTAACACTTCTGTAGCATCCTGTGAATTACTGAATAATCCTATCCGGGCCCCCACATATATCATATATTCCAATCTGTTGTTCATTACTTAGGCCACTGGATCACTTTACTAATTGCTCGATGGAATAGCTCGATTAAAGGGCTGGGTTAGCTTGGAATTTTCAGGAAAGTGAGAATTTCTTGAGTGGATTATCTGTTCTTGAGACCTAATTGAATAATCTGATTGACTTGAAGACCTCCTGGGCCAATCTTGGCACAAACAAGTTTGTGGTCATATGGTAAAAAGACTAAAGAAACACTAAGTTTGTTGTCTTTGTATGTTCTACTTATGCAGTTTGGTCTGAGTAATTTGCCTGTAAAGATAACAAACTGCATAATCTTTTTGCTTTAGGTTGTAGCCATGTATTGCTCCTTGGCAGGTAATTCAGATGCCTCATCTAAGATCTGGATGCAGACCTAAATGGCTATTTGCATGCATCTTTATCATTACCTCTGCAAGTAGCAGTTTAATAAAACAATCCATTACTTGAAAAAAAAACTTGGCCAGTGGGGAAAGACTACCCCCACAGTAGTTCATTAAGAAGAGCTCAACCGAAGTCTGGCCGAGAAAGGTCACGAAACTTGTCTCTTGTGATTCGGACCTTAACCCGTGCTTTGAGACCTAACGCACTACCAGCCCCATACACGAGGGCCTCCCACCACAGGTCAGTTCACCCATACCGACCAGGGGAATCAGCAAGTGACCTTTTTTTACCCAGCCTAAAATTCGCTCCTATGTGAATTCGAACCTAGGACCTGGAGTGCTACTAAAACACTACAGCCACTAGGCTACAGGCCCCTTCACAAGCAATCCATAACTTAGATGGCGTAAAATTTGATCTGTTGGTTCGCTTATATCCAATGCTCTTTATTTTGTTGCATTGTCTGGATATTTTACATAACTAAATAGCTGGCAACTGTTAAAAATTAAACTAGGAATTCTATGTGCCTTATGTCATGTTTATATGGATTTTTGAGCAACATGAATGAACCACTCTTTGTAAATCTTTGGTTTAAAAACTTCCGTTACTGCTGTTTCTCGCAGTGGTTTGATTTTTATTAACAGCAGAAGGAATTTTATCAATGCTTGGATATGTTATTTTGAGAAGTATAATAGATGCTTCCTATTATTCAAAGTAGATGCTCCAGATCCTTGAAATTCAGATTGATGAGTTCATATTTCATTATGGGCTTTGAAAATATTTCGAGAGCTTTGGTGATGATTTGTTATTCAATGCCTCAGTATTTATTTCCACTGCCTGATGAGCACTAAAATATTGAGCACTAAAAATATTGATTCTTATAGACTTATAACATTTCATTGGCTCTACTTGCCAACAGAATAATAAGTAAGGTATAAAATACTCCCTCATTAATTCATGATGGTAGTAATGGGGATTAAAGATAGTATGGATGATCTTGAGGTCATGATTCCTCTAGAGATAGTATGGAGAGTAATGGGATAAAAATCGTATTCTACATATCCTAGGTAATTATATTTGAAACAAAATTTGAATCTAAAAGTAGCTATATTTTGAAATAAAGTATATATCCATGATTGAAATGCTTCGACTTAAATATGGTATGTACATGTCAGTTTAAATTAACAGAATTGTTATTCGCATTGTGTATTGGAAGTCCAAAAATAGTAGAGTGCCTTGTTTTGTGTGCTAGAACAACTCAAGTGTTAGTGCAGGGAATGATGACGTTTCTTTTCTTTTTTCCAAATTTTAGCAGAATTTTTCTTTCATTTGGAATTCCTTTTTTCTAGCTCCTATGTTAATTTCCTCGAGCTATTGAATTCTTAATTGCATTGCTTTTAATAAGAATGAGGTAATAGGTGATGCTTGAAGGAATAACTCGTTGTAAGCTTATGCATTAATGTTAAGGTGACAGATTCATTGGTTTGAAATTATATTTAGAGAAAGTATCAGTCTCTTACTATGTTTTTAAGCTATTTGTAGACTGCTAAGTGCGAACAGAAGGATCTACACAAATGTAGTTTAAACAACATGGAGATGTAGATAAGCACCCCCATTTCTAGGATCTGCATTTCTAGGATTTTCATTATATTCCTGTGTTTGTTCTTAAATTAAGACAGCTATAGTTCTGATGACACTGTCAACAATTCCATTTTGTCTGAATACCATAATGACAAACTTCTTGAATGCTTATCTATAATAAAAATAGGCTAGTTAGTTCACAATTTGTCAATCTCCCAGTGCAAACACCATCCTTGAAAATTAAGATTACCATCTGTTGCAATACTGTGCTGCCTGGATGATTGCACAAAAGGTTTGTTTTATGCTCAAATGATTCCTGTGGCAGCTCACAAATATGTTTGTATCGTTGAATCAACTTATAATGGTTTATAATGCAAGAGCTACAAAGCCTGTTAATTCATAATGCACGCACAATAGTTTGAGATTGATGACCACCTTTCTGCTAATTGCATGGTGTCTTGGGCTTTTGGCAAGTTTGGCGTAGATTTTTTTCTATTTGTAGATTACTATTGCTATATTATTCCAAGAAGAGATGATGAAGCACAATATTGGTGGGTTGACACCAGATCTGTTGTTCCGTTTGATGAGAATGATTGATGTGGTGCAAGGTGAGCCCTGTTTTTGACAGTTTGATCCCTGACGATATGACAGATACTCTACTCCTAGTTATTTTATTTTATGGTGTTTGTTGTTAGCAGGTGGTGTTTAACTGTGTTAAGACTGATATCAGAGTCGCGCGCGTGTTGCTGGTGAGTTTGCTCGCCACTTTTGCTGAAAAACTCACTCTCTGGATTTTCTACATTGGTGAGACTGCACTACCGTTTCAGGCTGCGTTCTAGGCAATATTTGGTCTTGGCTTCTTTCCATTTTTCATAAGCACACTTTTCGAATTATTAAAACGATATTTTTTTAAAAAAAATTTATATAAAAGTTTTTTAAAAATCATATTAATCTATTTTTTAAGTTTTAAATAATTAATATCCTAATGGCTGATCTTGTTTTGTGTAAAAAAAATCTCAGCCCAACTTTCTGCACAAGAAGGCTACCTCAGTTGGGTCACTCTGTAACACCACACCGTGAAGCTCTTCCCCCTTGCGGCTAATTAACATCTTTACACTGGCTATATTTTTCGTACTCGTATTCTGATGTTTTCTCATGCTTGTATTCTTTATATGTAGTCGTATAGAATAGATCGAATAATAAAACACAAATCTTTTGAATATTTGTTGATAAAAGAAATGCAAACTACTCCTAGTCCTAGTGGTGTTTCCCTTGAATGCATCGATTTTACAAGAGAGAGAAAAAAAAAGAGGAGTTTTACACGTTTCGGTTTGAATTGGAGAAAAATCTGTCGTCCCAACTTGAGGGCTTGAGTATGTGGACGACGATGGGTTGTTCAAAGGGAATGGTCATGCCCAAAAGAAGAGCTATTCGTGCCCTCGCCTTCTCCGCCGCTTGCCGGAAGTAAGACGTCGAGCTCTCGAGCGACCCCGGTGTGATGCCGCCGTTGTTGTCAGAGAACCGATAGTAGCTGATCGCCTTCGCCTGCCCTCCTATGTCCAGCGCCTCGATGCCGGCGGCGGTGTACCTCCGGTGCAGGAACGTCGGCGGCCGAGCGGCAGCGCACACGTCGTGGGCCAGCTCCGTCAGCAGCTTGGAGCGGGGCCCCGACGCCGGCAACGGGAGGCCCTCTTCCGTGTCCCTCACGACGGCGTCCATCGCCTCGCTGAGCTCCTCGAGGCGGGCGGCGCCTTCGGCCGCGGCCTTGAGGGCCGCCATGGCGGCCTCGTCGACGCTCCAGAGCAGGGCCTCCACCTTGTCGCGGACGAGGGCGAGCATCTCCTGCGCCTGGCTGACGCGGACGCCGGAGATTGCCACACGCGTCAGCCACTCCTCCGACGCGCGGGGCTCCTCGGCCACCTCGCGGAGCTCCTCCGGCGACCCAACGGTGACGTTCATAGCGACCGGCCGGCGGCGAGTTTCTGCTTTGGAAGTCTATAGATTGCTCTCGGATTTGGGCGCGATTTCACCGGCGCGCAGGTCTTCTTTTAAACCGTGGAGCGCACCGTATCCATATCGGCCTCGAACGATTCTCCGGTTTTAATTCGAGTTGAACTGCTTGGGCTTAAATTATTACTACTAAATAATACTTTGCTTCGTTCTAAAATAAACTAATTCCTATAATTCAAACTTTATTCAAAATAAATCAACTTTTATCTTTTTACCTATCATCAGTTCATAAATCAAGAAATTTTTACTCTTTACTTGCTCACCTACCAATATTACTTTTTTTATTAATGAGGGATATTTTATTTTTTTGGTCTTCATCTTAAATATTGTTTGGGATGCTATAAGTTGGCTTTTTTTTACAGAGTACTTTCTCCGGCTTTTAATAAATGATAACATTGACTTTTGACATAACGTTTTACTATTTGTCTTATTCAAAAATCTAAGTAAATATTATTTATTTTATTATGACCTGGTTGATCATTAAAGAAAGCATGACTTATATTTTATATATTTACGCTAATTTTTTCAATATTTTGAATAAGACGATTGATCAAACATCACGACAAAAGTTAACAGCATTATTTTTAAAAAATCGGAGGCAGTAATCATTAGTCTGATTTTATGAATACAAATTGAACTACTTTTACTTGTTTTACTCATTGACCATTATCAAGTCCAACGACCCAAAACAAATTATCAAATCCAAGTATCCCGATTCCTTCTCTCCTATAAGGGGTCGCTCCATTCGAAAAAAATAAAACCGCACAAAAAAAAAAAAGTTACGGTCCGCCGCCCAAATAAAAAAGGAATCCACAAAAAAAAAAGACTGCGAACAATGCAAGGCAGTATACTACTACTATACATGGATTAATTTTTTTTTTTACAATCCATGCATGGTAACGTGCCGGCCATGATGACATTATATATATGAAGAATCATATTAGCTGCAAGATTAACTAAACCTGTACATACTAATTTTTTTAAGAAAAACCCGTACTTACTAATCTATCAAAAGCAACGTACACAGCCGTTAGATCTTCGAGTCCAACGCACCAAATTACGAGTTGAATGCATCAAGACTCAGCTTTGTGTGCCATCCTATCCCACATCCTTAGTCAGTTGGTTGCCCAACTCCACGCCGCGTGAAGGATGGCAAGCGAGACGAGCGACATATTCGCTGATCACAACAGAGATCCTCTGCCGTAACCATAATGCCACCTGTCGTTGACTCATTGACATGTGGACCTCATTTGCTATGGGGCCCACATGTAAGTGTGTCAATAGCAGGTCTCTGATCCCCTTCTATAGTTGCATCTGGCCACACCAAATTTTTTTTATAATAATAAATAGAAATCCGATCTCTATATCTACAGGTGTATATATATAGCAACTCTGGTCACACCAAAGCTATCGCTGCTCGACCTGATCCTTGCTTCTCTTCCCTCGATGCCCTCAATCTCGCACGATGTATCTATCATGCCACCCTCCCTCCCGTCCGCCACCGCGCTCATCACCCTCTTTCCAATGTTTGCCACCCAACAACTACCTCCGTGACGCCACCATCCGTCCAACTCACCAGCCTCATCCTTCCACTAGCCGGCGTCCCTCTCGCTCCGGCGCCCATCCCACATGTCCGTCATCTTTGATCCCCATTCCCTACCCTAGCGTTAAGTGATTCATCGAAGCACCACCACTGAGACCTAATCTCTCGTCGACCTGCTGGCGCCGATCACCGAAGATGCGGCCAGGTGCAGTTTTTTTTTTATCAAATGTTTCTTGACTAGCAGTCTAGCACCTCCTTGCCACTGCCAACATCGCCCCAGATTGAAGTCGAACAAGCTGTCTAACCAAGTGAATAAATCAATTAGTCAATGGATGCCTTTGCCAACAAATTGATCGTTCAACTATGCTAATTCATCACTTTGACGCTGATTTTGGCATGCTCAATTTAATTTGTTTCAAATGTTTTTGCACCGTCTGCGATCGTGATTTTGGCATCTAGGTGGCATCCATCCGTGTGGTAGGCAGGCTGCGACCGTTACCTGCACAATTGCATATCCCTTGACTCGCTCATTTACCAGCTCAGACCCAAGTACGACAGAATCGAGATGACGTGTGGCAAATGGGATGGCCTATAGGTCAGATGGGAGCGTGTCACAAAGTATGGCTAATTCTCGTCCTCCGTCGTCAATAATTTTGTTTGTGTTCCGCCTATCGGGTATGCCTTTCTTAAATTATCAATTTGTATGATGCAATTAATTATATTCAGTTTGAAATAAAAACCATATATCCATGTTCGTACTAAAGGAAGCTTGATATGCGTGGAGCTGGTTTACTATAAAGTGTCCATTGAAATTATTTCCCATTGCCGAATTTGTATAAGAATTTGATATCCCGATGGAATCACCTCCGCCAACTGAGTACTTCTGATAGAATAAGACATACTACCTCCATTCTAAAATATAAACTGTCGGCGAAATGGATTGGGGGTCCCCCAGTCCCGGGGACGCGAGGGTCTTCGGCCGCGGCAAATACTCCGGAGTCACATTTTGCGCAAGAGAAGACCGGCTACGGCCGCTCTCCCGCCAAGTATCCAGGGGCCCGGGCACTGCCCGGGCCGGACGAGCATCCCCGGGCCCGGGCGCTGGCCGCCCCGGACCCGGGTGCGATCCCGACTGGACTGCTCTCGGGTGCCGACTCCCGGGGCGATGCCGGCCACAGGCCGACAGCCGACTGCCCGGAGCCGATGCCGACTGCCCGGGTGCGACTGCCCCCGATCGCCTCGGCCCCGAGTGCGGCCCGAGAGCCGATCGCTCGGCTTGCGGGCCGATCCACCGAAGAACTCTAGCGGCTCCAACTACCCGCATTACGATGAGCGACGGGGCGTGACGCGCCTGTCGCCCGCTCCTGTGCAGTCAGAGCTTTTGACTACGGAGCTCCTTCACTGTGCAATCGCTGTTCACAGTCAGAGCCTTTGACATGGAGGCGTGCGCCGTCACGTCCCCGCTCCATCACCAAGACGATCAGACGACAGACGCTCCATCACATCCGTCACATCCTCACGACCCGAAGACTGGCCGCCAGCAGCCGACCTACCCTGGCGTGGGCGTAGCAGGTAGCAGCAGGCGGAGACGTGCGACAAGACACCGCTTTCTCTCCCTCTTCATATACTTCGGCTCTGTGGATTTCCCTCGTCTATAAAGGAGGATCCATGCCACATTTAGAAGCAGACTCTCTCAGCTGGAGCTCCGGTCTTAGACTCTCAGACTCGAACTCTCGAGGACTTGGGCGCTCAAACCTTGGAGTTCCCGGGCTAGCTTCTGAGCTCCCCGGGGCTCACCTTGTACACAGCAAATCACATTCATCTCCACATAGCATACACACAGGAGTAGGGTTTTACGCTCTCGGCCCGAACCTGTATAAATCCTCTTGCTCCTCTGTGCGCCTCTGTTCATTCGTCTTCCCGCGCGATTACTACACTTCGGCGTCCGGACCCGCATCAGACGGTCCGGACCCTTCTGCTTCACCGTGGTTCGGACGGTCCGGACCCGCTTCGGACGGTCCGAACCCCGCAGCTTCTTCTACGTCTTCTTGCGTATCTTTCTTCTACACCCTGACGCCGGCTTCGCCTGAGAACTACTCCCCTAGCCGAATCTCAAAAGGGGAGTCTCCTGACTTCCCGCCGTCGAGGTTTCATCCTCCGACAGCTGGCACGCCAGGTAGGGGGAGTTTCCTTTTCAGGTGTTACGCCGGCGCCTCCAACATCAACGCACTCCATGGCAGGAGGCCACCATCATCGTCGAGACTACGGTGAGGGGTCGGCGGCTACACCCCGCCGGGCAAACGTGGCCCCGACAGGGGCCCTGGAAAGGACGACAAGCTCTCACGTTCCGCGCTACGGCGGAACAGGAGGAAGCGCCAGAAGGCCAAGGCGGCAGCCGAGAGCTACGCCTTGGCGGCTACGGGCAGCCCCCGGAGCTATGATGCCTGTGGAGGCGATGGTCACAGCAAGCGGCAAAAGGCCGCACGCGCGCCGCCACCGCCGGCAACGGCCCAGAAGTGGTGCCCTCTCCACCAGACGGACTGGCACGACTTCACGGAGTGCCGCGCCATCCAGCGCTCTCCCGAGCGTGCCAAGCCGGCCATAGTTCAGGGATGGTGCGCCTACCATAACACGGACCGGCACGACATCACGGAGTGCCGCGCCGTCCAGGGCATGGCCGAGCGTCTCAAGCCGGCCGCAGCCTGTGGGTGGTGCGCCTTCCACGACACGGACCGGCACGACATCACGGAGTGTCGTGCCGTCCAGCGCTTGGCCGAGCGCCTCGAGCCGGTCGAAGCCCGGAGGTGGTGCGCCGTCCATGAGACGGATTCGCACGACCTCGTGGAGTGTCGCGCCGTCCACAAGTTGGCCGAGCGCGTCAAGAAGTCCCGGCAGGAGCAGTAGCGGGCCCGAGCTCGCTCCCTCTCAAGGGACCTGAGCCCGTGCGGTAGGAGCCCTTGGCTCCCGGGCTCATAAATAGCCCCGGTCGGAGCTTAGCTCCCGGGTGCGTAAATAGCCCCGGTCGGAGCCCTTGGCTCCCGGGCACGTATCTGGCCCCGCGTATCTAGCCCGGTCGAGCCCCTGGCTCCCGGGTGTATGTCTCCCCCCGGTCCGATCACGGAGAGCTCGCTCCCTCTCAAGGGCCTGAGTTCGAGGGAGCTGAGCCCGAGTCCCGGCAGAACCAGTAGCGAGCCAAGCGCACTCGAAGCGGTTCGGACGGTCCAAACCGTCGACGGACGGTCCGGTTGTAGCGACTCAGACCGTCCGGCCCTTAGGCAGACGGTCCGAATCCCGCTCCCGATCCAGAATAGCTTCGACAGGGCGCGAGAACCCGGACAGCATTGTCTCGACAAGGGCGGGTCCGGGGAAGTTGTCCCGACATGGTCCATGTCCATACCCGGGCACATATCAATCATACATAACAAATCATATTTCAGTCTGGGGCCCCCGGGTCCCGGACACATATTGAGCCGAGGCACCGATTCCCGAATCCGTGCCACGGGCCCAACACTGAGGTGCCGAACCAGGGCGGCCTCGCCAAGGCGAGTGCAAGCCTAGGAACGCGACACCCGGAATAGGGCGCGATAGCCCGGACAGCACCGCCCCGGCGAGAATGCGTCCGGAGGGTCGTCTCACTTTCCATATTTCAAGCCCGGCCCCCGGAACCCGGCTTATATCAAAAACCGTATTTCAGCCTGGCCTCGGGTCCCGGACGCATATCCTTAGCACTAGCCGGGGCCTCCAGGTCCCGAGTACATGCCTTTCCCCAGTCTCGGGGCTCGCGAGGGAAGCGAGTCCGAGCTCCATCCCTAGGCACATCAAGTATCTTCACAAGTCTATCTGTATAAACATCCTGTAAGTTACGGTGAACCCGGGCCAGCGCCGGACTTCCCCGGAAACTCAGCGCTGGCCGGGGCCCCTGTACATACACTTTACATAAGCAGCATTTTTTCCTTCCCGGTCTCGTTCCTTTTGTCGTTTCCCATGTGTTGCGTCCTAGAGGTATCATCGGGCCGCGCCCGTACGGCGGCTGGGTTATGCGCAAACCCAGCCACAGTACGGGCGCGACCACGATGACGCCACCGGGAGGTGATCAACACCACGGCTCGTAGCATGGAGTGGACAAGGGAACAAACCGGATGCTCTCACAGCTCGCTATGTGCAGGGTAGACCTTTTCCCGGTGTTCCTGGGGACCATTCATACCATACCAAGCTGGGTGCCCGGGGAGACCCCGTTTCTTCCTGGTGTACCAGGCCAAGCCGTACTCTCGCCAGAGCTCTCCTTCGGCTCTCCTCGGGTACAGCGTTACATCAACAACATCAACCACGACAAATATGCAGCTCGACAACCTCGACTTTCTCAAGGAATGAAGACAGGTTTCCCAAACCTCTGCGCCGGCCGGGTGCCCCATCTCATTGTCTTCCGGCGACCTCACTTCATCCCCGAGACCGCTGGTTACCGCCCGGGTGCATGGGGCCCCCGGCCCAAAAGACGGAAAGGGTCGAGCCTCAAGGCTCGCGCCCAGTTCCTCGCGTCAGTGGGGACCGAGCTGCCGGGGCAGGTAGCTCCGAGCCGGATGGCGCCTGGTACTCGGCGCTCCCGGGGCCCGAGGTGAGTGCGCCCGGGGAAGGCGTTCTCGGGACCGGACAATACTCGGGCCCATCCCAAATTCACATCCGGCGCCGGTTCCCGGACCGGGGGCTGGCGACGCTCCTGGCCCCGGGATCGTGCTCGCGAAGCCACACTGCCGCTTACAACATCCAGACATCCAGATATGTAACCTTACCCGACTTTACGCATTGCTTAATCTGTATCCTTGCCCCGTTGTATGGATAGCCTAGGTCCCCGCGGCGCCCGACCTGGCCAGCTCTTCCCCGGCGGCCGCCAAGGCACCGGGTGCTTCACTGGCTGGCGACCCCGTGCTCGATCAAGTCTGTTCCCGCGGCATCGTGGCGCTCCCAGAGCCAATGGGGCCCCGGGACACGAAGGGCCACCAGACCCGGAAGACGGGAGGGGCCGCACCTGCGGACTCGACCGTCCCGCCAGACTCATTCTCGGGCCCCTCACAGCAGTCGAGGACCGTGCTCCCGGGACAGGCGGCTGCTCCAGGTCCCCCGAGAAGAGGAGCTGGGCGCTACGACGGAACACGGCGGATTGGCCCGATCCTCGGCGTTCCCGGGGCCTAGGTTCACGGGGCGGGCTGCGGACCCCGACCTGGCCAACTCCTCCTCGACCGCCGGATGCTTCGCTGCCTGGCAACCTCCTGCCGGTCAGGGTCAGTCCCCGAGGCGCTCCCGACGAGTCAAGAGCCTGCTCTCACGGCCTCGCTGTGCTCCCTGGGCCAACGGCGCCCGGGAGCACGGAGGGCCTCCTGGATCCGGAAGACGGAAGGGGCCAAACCTACGGGCTTCGTCGCTCCGCAAGGCTCGCGTCCGGATTACTCACGGACCCGGAGACCAAGCTCCCGGGGCACGGGCAACGACTCAAACGTTCTGCGCGACTCCACCCCGGGCCCTTCACGGTCCTCAGGGACCGAGTTCCCGGGGCCACTTTCGACGCACTCGGAGGCCGGGCTCCCCGGGTAGGCGGCTACCCAACGCGCTTCGGCCGTCCGCGGCTGCCGGCACCCCAAATCGGAGGGCGCCTGGCACTCAACGCTTCCCGGGAAGTCAACAGCGTCACCGACAGCAGACGCGAACAATTCCCGGAACAACATAATAAACCAAGGTACGAAAATATAAACATGATCGTACACATATGCAAACATCTCTCTTTGTACAAGACAGGCAAAGACGGAGATGTCGACGCACGAGGGGAAGACTGGACCTCGCGCCCCAATCCACGTGCCTTCCACGTGTTAGCCGGGGCCCCCGGTCCTGGGCACATGTCAGCTCCCGATGTCAAGAGCTCGCTCCCTCTCGAGGAAGCCGAGCCCGAGTTCGGTCCCTGTCAAGCCGGGATCGGAGAGCACATAACAGAAGCCGGGATACTTCTTCAGCGAGGCGCCGCACCTCGCTCATAACCAGCACAGCCTCAAGCGCTATCTTTAGCGCGAGGTTCGGGCCCGGTCACTCCAGGTCGGGGATATGGTCCTCCGCCGTGTCCTTACATGTGTCGGAAAGACTAGAAGCCTTCCCCCCGTGGGAAGTCCCCTTCCTGGTGACCGGTATATCCCGACCGGGCTCGGTAAGTCTGGGCCAACAAGATTGGGACCCCACTTCCCTATCCATGGCGTATCAAGCATCCTCGCAAACCTTATCTGCGAATATATCCTGTAAGTACGGTGCGCCCGGGCCAGCGCCGGATTACACAAATCTCCGCGCTGGCCGGGGCTCCCATGCATATACCCCTTACTAAACAGCATCTTTAATCTCCTTCCCGGTTCTGTGCCTTTTGTCTTTTTCCGTGTGTTGCGTTCATGGCAGTTTCACCCCCTGGGGGGCATAATCGGGCCGCGCCTGTGCAGCGACTAGGTTATGTGTAATTATTGGTTCTCTAGCAGCAAGCTACCGTATCCCCCTGTCCAATCCCCGGACACCGTTCAAAGTCCCGGGCCGAGGAGGCGCCCCTCCGGGTAGGCGCCCCGAAGCCCTACTGGCTTTCGGTGTCCCGCTGGGTTGGCTTCGGGCCCGGTCCCTTTCGCTGCTAGGGGGCAGAATGCTTATGCGTAATCCTTTCCTCCGCACAGTCGCGACCGCGAAAAGCCCCTCGGGAGGCAGTAGACGCCACGACTTGTAGCACGGAATGGACAAAAGGACGAACCAAATACTCTCACAGTTCATCGTGCGCAGATTACATTAATTCCCAGCAACCTTGCTGCGCGCTCGGGGGCATGGAGGGCCCCTGGGCCCGGAAGACAGTCACGGGCGGAAGCAGAAGAGAACTGCCGCCTTCATCGGCCTCATCGTCAGGCATCGGCTCCACAAGGTGCTCGCCGCGGTCGAGGAACCCTGCCTCCGGGGCAGCAGACTCGGCCACGGCCTCCCACACCACCTCGCGAACTACCGCGACTTCCTCGCGAACCATCGCGACTTCCACGCGCCCCCGAGACGCGAACCCGGCTTCTTGGGCCCAGACGTTTTCCTCTCGGAAGAGTGTTTCCTTCTCCCGCGCCTCCATCTCGGACCAAGCTTCCTCAACACTTCATCCCATGTTTTCAGCCCGGGTCCCGGGCACATATCCCGTCTAAATCAACAAGTCGTCAAGCTACATCAGTCCGTGGTGAACCAGGTGCACCCCGCGTCCCCTCTTTTCTTCAAGATGTGGCCCTATTCCCGCCCGGGGCTGATCCCGGCCAAGCAACAGGGCCAGGGGCCACTGTCGGCGAAATGGGATTGGGGGTCCCCCAGTCCCCGGGGACGCGAGGGTCTTCGGCCGCGGCAAATACTCCGGAGTCACATTTTGCGCAAGAGAAGACCGGCTACGGCCGCTCTCCCGCCAAGTATCCAGGAGCCCAGGCATTGCCCGGGCCCGGACGCGCATCCCCCGGGCCCGGGCGCCGGCCGCCCCGGACCCGGGTGCCAATCCCCGACTGGACTGCTCTCGGGTGCCGACTACTCCCGGGGGCCGATGCCCGGCCACCAGGCCGACAGCCGACTGCCCCGGAGCCGATGCCGACTGCCCGGGTGCCGACTGCCCCCGATCGCCTCGGCCCCGAGTGCGGCCCCGAGAGCCGATCGCCTCGGCTTGCCGGGCCGATCCACCCGAAGAACTCTAGCGGCTCCAACTACCCGCATTAACGATGAGGCGACGGGGCGTGACGCGCCTGTCGCCCGCTCCTGTGCAGTCAGAGCCTTTTGACTACGGAGGCTCCTTTCACTGTGCAATCGCTGTTCACAGTCAGAGCCTTTTGACTTGGAGGCGTGCGCCGTCACGTCTCCCCGCTCCATCAACCAAGACGATCAGACGACCAGACGCTCCGTCACATCCCGTCACATCCTCACGACCCGAAGACTGGCCGCCCGCAGCCGACCTACCCCGGCGTGGGCGTAGCAGGTAGCAGCAGGCGGAGACGTGCGACAAGACACCGCTTTCTCTCCCTCTTCATGTACTTCGGCTCTGTGGATTTCCCTCGCCTATAAAGGAGGATCCATGCCACATTTAGAAGCAGACTCTCTCAGCTGGAGCTCCGGCCTTAGACTCTCAGACTCGAACTCTCGAGAACTTGGGCGCTCAAACCTTGGAGTTCCCGGGCTAGCTTCTGAGCTCCCCGGGGCTCACCTTGTAACATAGCAAATCACATTCATCTCCACATAGCATACACACAGGAGTAGGGTTTTACGCCTCCGTGCGGCCCGAACCTGTATAAATCCTCTTGCCTCCTCTGTGCGCCTCTGTTCATTGTCTTCCCCACGCGATTACTACGCTTCGGACGGTCCGGACCCGCATCAGACGGTCCGGACCCTTCTGCTTCACCGCGGTTCGGACGGTCCGGACCCGCTTCGGACGGTCCGAACCCCGCAGCTTCTTCTACGTCTTCTTGCGTATCTTTCTTCTACACCCTGACGCCGGCTTCGCCTGAGAACTACTCCCCTGGCCGAATCTCAAAAGGGGGTCTCCTGACTTCCCGCCGTCGAGGTTTCATCCTCCGACATAAACATTTCTAGGTTTTTTAGCAGAGATTAAGGTTGAGAAGAGAAAATTTTGGTGTCCCTCAATAAATAAGAGATGGTTGGTGGTAGGAGGGTGGTTGGTAAACCCAACTTAGGAGTAAAATAGTAAGAAATTTGAATAAAAAGTGATTAACAGGACAAGTAGTATTGTGAATAGTGCTAAAAATGTTTTTATTGTGAAATAAGATTTAAATTCTAGAAATACTTATATTTTAAAATGATGGGAGTACTTATGCCTACAATATTTGTGATTTTTGCTATTCCTTCCCTGCTTGGATTCATCCTGTCAGACACTCAGAGGTACGGTGTCTTTCTTGAATTCTGTAATGTCCCCATGGTGTTCATAGTCAATGCTAACGCTGTGTAAGATAAAATGCCAGGCCAAACATCGGGTGATTTGTATTAATTAATGCTTACTAGCCGGTCGTTTCATTTAGTATGACAATATGTTTATGAACATTTGTACTTCAAAATGTCTTGTCCTTCATCCTAAAATGGCAATGCTTTAATGCATTTTTAAAAGGTTTATTCTTAGGCACAATTTTAACATGATTTCATAATATGAAATGGTTGTGAGAGCCTCAGACGCACATGCATTTTCTTGTGTGATGAAATTTAAATTTCATCACGATTTTAAGTGCAGGCTCGCCCGTGATGACCGGTGATCACACCGCTGATCCTGGAGCTCTTGCTATCCGTCTAGGTTCTAATGCTTTTTTGAACTAAACTGAAATTAAACTGATTATTACCTAATTACTTGCATGTGGCATGTTTTTATTGTGTAAAAAATCAATTGGATTATTTTAAAAAAGGGAAGCAAACAAGGACACTGATAAATGCATTTAATATATTGGGTTACTAAAAATGTTACCTCTCCGTTTGAAAATATAAAACGTTCTTGTTTTCC
Organism: Oryza meyeriana var. granulata; assembly: GCA_003991445.1. Taxonomy (NCBI): domain Eukaryota; kingdom Viridiplantae; phylum Streptophyta; class Magnoliopsida; order Poales; family Poaceae; genus Oryza; species Oryza meyeriana. Next base: position 25,994 of record RYFJ01001159.1, read on the forward strand.
GCAAAGTCAACATTTAAAAATTTTAACTAATAATTAAACTAAAAATATATATGTTTAATGTTATGTATGTAGCATCACTAAATTCGTATTTAATAATATATTCATATGATGTTAATTTTATGATTGTTCGTGACATAGTATATAAGAAACTAATGGTCAAAGTATAATATTGAAGATCGTGTAGAAACCTAATACGCTTTATATTTTTAAATGGAGGGAATATATACTTAGGTTAGTTCATTAGGCTTCATTGTCTATATTTTGGCTTAATCCGGCAACAACATAGTTCTACAAATTAATATGGTCTTTTATTTTTGCATTGTTTGAACTTTTTTATTATCTTTGTTACTATGATAATTTAATTGATGTAAGAAAATTCATTTCTTATGAATGAACAGAAGGCTGTTCATATCAAGGGTAGGGAGTCGAGGATTATATATATATATAGGAGAGAAGAAGAGATGGGGAATCCAGAATAATAGGGGCCAAGGACACAACCCTATGGGGTTTTATGTCCCTAACCACTTTGGAAGGTGACTTTTTTTTTTTTGCCTTACGGTTCTTGGCAGATATATAAATTTTTTTTTCTTTGTTTACACTTCACTAGGGGTACATTATGAGGAACTATCAAGTTAAGCACTCGGTGGTTCTCAACATAACCTACCTTCCTCTTTTTATTTCCTTTTTATTCATATTTAAATCACTGCGGTTCAGGGGAACAATTGCAATTCTTTCATGAGTTGCGCTTAGGGTAAAACAATATCAGCAGAAAAATAGTGCTGCTTGACCTAGTGCCACTCGCTAGGGGCATTTATCTTTCTTTGAAGTGCAGGTTCAAATGTGTTTATTTCATCCGCATCCTCATTGTTGCGTTATTGATGTACCACTGTTTACTATAGGCTAGGTTCTCTTCTCTGTTTAGGCAAAACACAGTTCAATTCTGATAGATATTACTCGTATATTATTAGATAATACTATAAAAATCAGCTTTCTCCATTTCTTTTTCTGGAGTTTGTTGTGATTTCCAGCAAACCAATGCTTTTACATACCATGTAGCTTCATATGGATGGTTGACACAGTTTGTTTCTTTGTGCTAGATAACCTGTAAGCTTCTGGAGAGTGGAGAGCCATGCTTGACATTGGACATGTATGTTGGCTAGCGCCTTGCTTCCATGTTGGTCAATATGGAGCAGCTCAGAGCTGAGCTCAGTCTACTGAATGGCTACAAAGCTTGGGCATGCATAATGCAGACGCACAATAGTTTGAGATTTTCTTTTTCTCTGCTTGTAGATTTTGGCTATATTATTCCAAGAAGAGATGATGAACAAGCTCCTGTTTTGACACTAGAAGGTCTGTTATTCCTTTTGATGAGAATGATCGATGCGAGCTTCTGTTTTGACAAAGTTTGGATCCCTGACAGCAAGATTTAGATAGTTACATTTTTGTGGTGTTTGTTGTTAGCAGGTGGTGCTCGCTGTTCGCTGTGTTAAAAATTGCTGACAGAGTCGTGAGCATGGTGTATTTGTGCTGGATAATTACTCAACATTGCTCCGCAATGTATGTAGTAAGTAGCCTGAAGACTCGCGGTTTCTGTTTTTGTTCTCTGAATTTTGTACGTTGCTGAAGCACGGTCTTTCAGACCCTTTCAACGGTCACGTTGCAACACCGTAATTGACTTCCGGCTAATTGACTTCTTTACACGCTACACTGACCATGTACTAGTATTTTTGTGTTCTCAGGGTAGTACCACTCCGTTGAATATTTGTTTTGTGTTGGAAACGTTGCTATATTTTTCTATAAAATTATCAAACTTTAAAAAAATAATTTATTACAAACCTAAAATAGTTTATAATATGTGACAGAGAGAGTTACACAAACATCTTTTAAATGTTGTCGATAAAATTAATGCGAATCAAATACATAACCTGCACCGAACTACTACTAGTCACTAAAGTCCCAGATTCAAATACAAACGTCATTTGATTTTTCTTTAGGCTAATATACAGAAGGGACTTGACTAGAATTTGAAATATGCACGCTAACTAATGCAACATAATGGTCTAGATAGACTAATAATACACCAAATTTTACACGTTTCGCTGTGGATCGGAAGATTCTGTCGCGTCCGAACTTGAGGTGGCCATCTTGAGAAAACAAGCGGAGGAATCGCAGATTTGGATTTGGATGGTTTTCGAAGGGAATAGTCATGGCCAACAGAAGAGCGATTCGTGCCCTCACTTTCTCCGCCGACTGCCGGAAATAAGCGGTCTGATGCTGCCGTTGTGGCGCTTGATATGCCTACTAATAATCCTTCGCGCAAAATCAATAGATGCTAATCAATGTGTACATTAGATCCATATATTTTTTATGTCTAAATAGTGATCCCTCTATCTTAAAATAATACTATTTCTAGGATTCAAATTTATCTCATAATACTACTTCTCCTCCCTATCTTAAGGCCAGTCTCAGTGGGAGTGTCAAAGGAGTTTCATTCTCATTTAATGATGCGCCACATCAGCAAATTTGCTTAGTTGGCAAGATATTTACGAGGAGAGAGAGAAAGAGAGTGTCGTCGGGATGAAACCCGCTCGTCACTATTACCCAGGCAACGAAACTCGATGAAACCCGCGTTGAGGCCGTCGAGTTTCAATCTCATGCGCTCGGGCGGATCCCCTGCAATGCGCGCGACTTCTTCCTCCCAGCGCCGTCTCCTGCGCTTCCCCTCTCCGTTTCGCGCCAAATCAATCAATCCCTTCCCCTTCCTGTTTCGCAGATGCCTGGGCCAGCGCTTTCGGTTCGCAGCGGCGCAGCATCAGCAAGCAGAGAGGACAGGGGCGAGATGGCGAACGAAGGGGCAGTGTCTTCGCGCCACAAGAGGAAGGGCGCCGGCAAATCGACCACGTCTCCATCTTCGCCGAGAGCCCCGCAGCTGTCGCCAGCTGCTCCACCGTCGGCGGCACCACCTCAGCCAGGATTCCCTCTCCCATCGCAACAGCCGCCGCCTATTGAAGGTTTTTGGCCCAGATCTGGTGGCAACAATGGTGCAGGTCACTCCCCAGCAGCACAATCAGCAAATATGTGGTACGCTCACAGGGCTTTTTCATCGCATCAAGTTTTGTTGTTTGCTCTCCTATTTCATATTTGCATCAAGTCAAGAGCATCAGATATGCAGTTCAGTTCTTGTAGCACAGAAGAGATGCACCTTACTCAATTCTGCTGTTGTCTGCACCTTACTCAGTTCTGAAATGAGATTCAGTTCTTGTATACACATATAGCACTACCAGATAGGAAATTTGGTTTCAGCTTTTGAGTATTCTCTGCAAGGATATTTGTTGTACTGCTGCATGAGCACTTTGCATCAGTTCTTTAGAATAAGTGTTTCTAAATCTTTTTTTGTAGTTGATTAATTGAGAAATACACCATGTTGAATTTGTTGCACCTGCAATTTAACCAGATTCATTTGATATGTTAGGGGATTTTCGCAAGGTGGATTTGTAAATTTTATGAATCAAAATCAATTTCCGGTGCACTCCCCATCTACTGGTGAAAATTTCCACCTTGTTGGACTCACTCAAGGCTTTAGTCCATTCTGTCCACCACCGCCGACACCGTACCCCAAAGGGACTCCTCCGCCGCCACCACCAGCAGCAAACATTGTCGCCCTCGACACTGAGGAAGATGTTGTTGTCGCGGAAAGTAGGACAGCAAAGAAAAGTAGGACAGCGAGGCATTGGACACTTGATGAGGAAGAAAGATTGGTAATCACATATGTATAACATGTTCTTATGTTCTTACTGCGTAAGCAGCGTTCTTATGACGAATTGATGATATTATCTTTTTTTCAGGCTAGTGCTTGGCTGAACACTTCTAAAGACCCGATATATGGGAATGATAAGAGCCGTGATACATTTTGGGGTCAGATCAGCAATGAGTTTAACAGGAACATTCAGGAACATCTTAAAAGGGATATTAACCAACTGAAGATCCATTGGGGACGCCTGAACAAAAGTTTGACTGAATTCAATGGATTCTTTAGTTCAGTAACTAAGGTTCATACGAGTGGTTACTCTGATGACATGCTGATAGATGAAGCACAACAGATGTATAAAAAGAAATATGGCAAACTATTCGCATTGGAGCATTGGTGGAAGAAGCTAAGAAAAGAACCAAAATGGAATGCATCTATTGCACAATCAGAGAAAGACAAAAACAAGAGAGTGGATGTGGATGCTAGTGACGATGGGGCCGAAGTACGTCCTATTGGGAGAGAAGCAGCCAAGGCACAACGCAAAGGGAGGCGAAAGATGGACGAAGTTAAGGATGGTATTTCCATACTAGGTGATAACATTAACAAGATAGCAGAAATTACGCAAGAGCGTAAGAAGGAGCGTGAGAAGGTGACAGAGGCGCAGCTAGAGATCTCTAGAAATCAACTTAAGGTGACAGAGGCCCAGCTTATGACTGCAAAGGAGCAAAAGGAAGCAAAGTTGCTTGAAGCTTATACTTCGCTCTTAGTCCAAGATACAAGTCAGATGACACAACAAGAGAAGGCTAGTCGAGGGATAGCACTGACTTCTATAACACAGAAGCTATTTGGAAACCATGAAGAAGCGGCATAAGGTGAGTTTTGTAAGGTGCAAGAAGTTATCTTTAGTGCAAAAACTACAGCAACAGCTACCAGTTTGTACACCTTGTAATTCACTATTTTACTACATTTTTGCAGGACAACAGTGACATGGCTTCGCAGGTGGAATGTTGAAGAACAGTTACCTGCAGCAGCTAGTTCCTTAATTTTGTTTGTGTATCAGCAGTAGCTAGTTTCTAATGCATGTGTGAACCTGAAACCTAATGCATGTGTGAACCTGATACTATCTTGTTTCAGCAGTAGCTAGTTTCTACTAGCAAACTAGTTTCATAATTTTATTTGTGTATCAGCAACCATTTTGATGCATATGAACCTGAAAGCTAATGCATGCGTGAACTTGAAAGCTGATGCATGATCGAACCTGATGCATATGTGAAATTGATGGCATGCCATATATTTTAGTTGCCGAAGTACTATGTTTAGTTTAGTTATAATTTGAAATGATTACATAGTTGCTTGGCACATTAGATCACAGTATCCTAATGCACTTAATGGCTGCAGCTTATCTTCGAAACAGTAAAATGAAACCCCCCACTGAGAGAGGTAGTTTCATTCCTCAAACCAAGTCTATATAGCTTACGTGGCAGTCTTGGAAACTGGGAAATGAAACCTCCCACTGAGACTGGCCTAATCATTCATAACCCTTCTCTATTTAATTTGTTCGTTACTTTCTCATTTTAATTAATCATAACTATTTCTTAACCCTAACCTTAATTTCTTTAAAAAATAGTATAAGTTGAAGTATTTTGAGACTATGGGGTACTTCTTTATATATGTGTAGGGTATACCCTATGCATGCTCATCTTTTTATGTTTATGATTTATTTCCAACAATTATTCATATTTTATAGTACAATCTTAACGTTTTCTCACACATAAGCAAGATCATGTAGCATATATAGCGAACCATATAGGACAAAATGAAGTTGAAAAATGGCATAAACATATGTGTATGCCTAGGCACATCCACTTGTGTGTATGCCTAGGCATTTGAATTTGAGCCCAAATAGTGGAGTTATGCATATATGACTCTATGACACAGCCTCAGGTGATTTGATCAACGTCACCTTCTTCTTAGAGCAGTATAATGTATTCATAACACTTCACACATATACTGACAAAAAATATTATTACGTGCACGAGCGATGTAATGTTGATCCTACGAGAACACATGTTTACCATCTTTTTCTTGCTTCTACTATATACAGTGGCAGAGCCAAAAGCGTTATGGAGCCCAAGCAGCACTAGACCATCGTACAAGTTCCCTCCAAACATTGGAGTAACTGCCTAGGTGATACTTCCTCTATTTTTAAATATATGATGTTGTTAACTGGATTATAGTCCATTGACTTAGAAAAGCCTGCAAGTGTTGCTTGACTCAAGCGATTCAGTTGTGCAGGCAAGATCATATTACAGTACACTCGCGCAAGCCTAAAGCTACCAGATCATATTACAATCATTAGTCGCATCTAGGTATTCATGGTATCAAAATTTGAATGAACTAATGCAGCAGGCAGCATACTTGCACATTAGTAGTCTACCAATTTAATTAAATAACAATCGAAGATTGAACTACTTTTATTGGCCTATGTTGGAGAATGGGGAGGCATGGAGAAAGACACCGAAGAATAATGATTGGAAGCTGATAGATGAACCACACTATTTTTTTTAATTTATTTTGTTAACTAGATTATCATGGCAATGCCATATTATACACCAAGTAAGATAAAACCACCTTCAAACCGAAGTAAGGGCATAAAATAGACGAATCTGATAGTTTGTAAAGTTATAAAGTTAAAGGTTGAAAACTCAACTAAGGAAATAGTTCAGAAATATAAAGTAGAGCTATGACACTTAACACTTTTTCTAAAAGATAAACATATTGTTTTCACGAATTTTACAATGTTGATAATTAAATATGTCTACAATTTTTTTGAAAATACGTCAAGCACTTATTTATTTATTTCACACCTTTCAGAGGAATGTTTTTCTTATTTCAAGCCTTCTAGAGAAATGTTTTTTATTGTCTTATCAATTATTACCACCATAAAAAAAAGTTTGGATCAGACGTCCAAACGGTACTTTTGTTCAATCTAAAATTATTACAGACATTATTATTTTCTCTGTCATAAATAATTGTCAGCTTTGACTCAATATAGATGAACTTAGACCGTTATTTTTTAAGCAATGTCAAAGTGAATAGATTTGAATGTAACATATTACTAAATAAAGTACCTTTGATTACAATATAATGATACAACTTTTTGATACTACTAAATAGCTAGATTATTTAAATATAACTCAAAGTCAAAACTGCCAGTTATATGTGATCGGATGGAATATTGATTATGCTCAGGACGGAGATATTACACAGTTACTGTGAACGGAGGGAGTATTGCTTATGCCTAGGACGGAGATATTAGACTGTTACGCTGAACGCCTGAATTTTACACAAGTTTTAAACGTTTCAAACTTGTGAATCGGAAACGTCTGAACTTGAGGCATGGGGATGGTCATGCCCAACAGAAAAGCGATTCGTGGCGTGGCCTTCTCTGCTGCCTGCCGGAAGTAAGTTTATCGAGCACTCCAGCGACTCCGGTGATGTCGAGCCGTCGCCGGCGAAGCAGCGTGAAGCAGGGTCCCCCGGCCAGCACCGGGAGCCCCTCCTCCGTGTCCCTCACGACAGCGTCCATCGCCTTGCTGAGCATCGGCCGTGGCCTTGAGCGCCGCCATGGCGACCTCGTCGATGCTCCAGAGCTGGGCCTCCACCTGGTCACGGACGACGGAGAGCATCTCCAGCGCCTGGTTGACGCGGACGCCGGAGACCACCACGCACAGCGCCTCCGGCGCACAGGACCCATCGGCCACCTCGCGGAGCTCGTCCAGGAATGCAATGGTGACGCTGAGCTCGTCCGTCGATCCAACGTGAGGCGATCTGCCGGTGGCGAGTTGGTTAGTTTTGGTTGACAATCTCATATTTGGGTGCGAGTTCCTCGGTGATAGATAGGTCCGGGGTGTGTCGAATGATAGATAGGTAGTTCATCGGTGATAGTTGGTGAGTTTTGGTTGAGAATATCATATTTGAGGCTCGCAGAGGTGCGCTTGACAGAGATGCAAGGGCAACACTCGGACTGTTCGATCGGTGTAATTTAGCCCAGTGTGCAAACACATTGTACATTGCGAATTTACACATGTGACAAGTCCGATACTTTCCAAGGACCAGACAAGTGCTAGCCCGGACTATCTGACATCACTTGGACTGTCCAGCTAGTACAGCTCTTAAGACAACTTATGAAAGGATCTTGATGTCGTCTAGAGGGGTTGAATAGGCATTTCTAAAATTACTTAGCAGCGATATTAAATTCTCAGCAGAGATTCTAGTACTCAAGTCCGGAACTTCTGATCAGCTCTCTCTTTGTCAGATAGAGAGCATCGAACGGAATTTCCAGTCACTGTCACCGGAACTTCCAGTCCCCTGGATAAAGCTTCATCAATGGAAACTCATAACAAAAGCAACTATTACAGAGATAAATTGCAGCAGAAAAGAAAACTAATAGGAACTCATGAAACTATTGCTAGAGTAAGATATGCAAAGATAGAGCACAAAGCGAGCAAGAGAGAGGTCGAGACACAATTTTTTATTGAAGTTCGTATCCCAACAATCCTACGTCTCTGTTGAGTGATTCCAAGGAGCCAGGTCTCTTTCAACCCAAGCCTCACCAAGCGGCCAGAAAGATTAGCTTAGTATCCACTCGATTTGCTTTTTCCTTGTAGAGGCAGAGTAGAACCTTCAAAAATTTTCTTGGGCTATCCACAAACGTCAGATGCTTGCAGGAAGCACCTAGCCCGCTAGGAGGAACTCCTCAACGAGTAATAAGCTCGATAAAAAAGGCCTGACGACGTTCCCCAAGTGCTCATCACAACCCTAACCTCACAAGTTCTCCAAATCCCAAATCTTAATTCAACCTCACAAGAGAAGCTCTAGACCCAAGGATGATTGAGTGAAGGAACCCTATAAAAGCCTAAGAAGATAGGTCTAAAAAATGGAATAACCAACCACTCAAAGTGGGGTAGGTGGAGTTAAATACTCGCACCTCTCTGAAACTAGCCGTTACTCACAGATTTGAACATTGGAACTTCTAGTCCAGGGAGACCGAAATTTCAGGTCAACACTTAGCTTAGCCCAAGGTGGAGCGGTACTTTCAGTCGTGGTGACCGGAACTTCCGATCAATCCTCTCTACCAGACAGAGAGCCTTGACTGGAACTTCTGGTGCTTGTGATCGGAACTTCCGTTCAGGCCTTTCAGCCAGACAGAGAGCTCTGATCAGAACCTCTGGTCACAACTACCGAAAACATAAGTTTTCGTTGAACCCATCGTACCTATTTTTCAAGGGGATACTATTGTTTATATGGACCGTTGGTTTTTCTATGGAACAACACTTCGATAACTTCATACCCCCATCTTCAAAATCATGTATCGGCCACTACTAACAACCTAGTGTGCACCACACCTAAACTTCTAGGACTATGCAACTTCAAGCTACTAAACTTCATCCCCTCTTTATAGTATGGTATTTTGAATCTAAATATATCGCATTCACCCAACTCCTTGAACACGAATTGACATGTTGAGGTTCGTTCGAATCGTAACCATTCCACGACTGCACCACAAATCACAAAGAGATAAACAAAACGTTTTTTTGACCCATGAATCCTTCTTCGGAACCCTAATCTTTGCACACTTAGCAACCACGATTAGTTTCGATGATTATGTTGTCATTAATCACCAAAACCACCACAAGGGGCCTAGATGCTTTCACCCTTCATAACACGGCACTAGAACTTCTCAATTGTCAGTTTTGCCAAGCTCTCATGTATGACAGCATGGTTGTACCTTGGGGATTTCCATGATTTTATTTTTCTTAGATAATGGAATAAAAATCCAAGCACAAGAATTCCAACAGGCCCTTTGGTTTGGATCCATACATAAGAATATAAGATGTACTTCTTTGGATCTTGTAGTGATACTTGATACAACTTCACCCAAAAAAGTTGTGAGATGCCGCTCCAATGCCAATCCGAAGCTCATATTGACAAGTTGCAAATGTTAATCCACTCACATGTTCTTGTCACCAAAGCTATTTTGTCGTTTTGGGCTCCTTTTGCCCTGTACAGTTTCTGACCTGCCCTTATTTGCTACTGATTCAGCAGCTACCTTGAATCAAGTTCAGAACATATATATGATCCGGTTCAAGGCCTATACTGTTGGCCCCTGCGGTATTGTGGTTTACAGCTTCTCAGCTCTGTTGTATTTTACCTATTCTACTCATCTGTAAAACTTGTTTGGAGTATCCACTGCATGAATAATCAATCCACTCATAAATTTTCATTACTTATGTGGCTAGATTTTGGATTGTCTTGGGATGAGCATGCATAAGAGTCAAAATCAAGTCATGTGACTGTCACTTGAGTGGGGAGTGGCTTAGAATTTGGTTAGCTTATTTGGTTTTAAAAAGGATGTGCACATGGAAGTGAACTGCAAAGTGGCAAGGAAACAAAATCAAACTGGTGATACTTTGAGTTGGAGTGGTCCAGCTTGATTTATTAGAAAGAATAATATTAATTTGGTTTTGACAGTTTTTGACGAGACAATTTGATCTTTCAAAGCACGTTGATGACTTGTAAAATATATACCATCACAAAAAACTTGAGTTGCAGGGCTCTAAAAGGAAGATTTTTTTGGACTCCTACCCTGTATAGCTAGTTCTATATCTTTTATAGTTATATCTATTGTACTATTTTGACAAAATTTTATTTCTTACGTTTAAAATTTTGCAACATGCATTTGAGTGTATTCAGTTCTTAACACCGTGCTCGCAACATTTAATAAATTCACCTAAACCCATATTTAATGCACGTTAATTAACATTGGTTAGATTTTGAGATCTTTGATTGAAAAAAAAAAGCAAAAGACAAAGGAAATAAGAGAACAAGAGTATTAATGATTTTTTTAAAGGAACTATTTACAATTTGTAAGAAAAAAAATGAAAGTCAAAGCTGTTTCTAGAGTTTCATACAATTGTAATGTAATATAAGTACAACAATAAGCTCATAAAACACTAGTTTTGCATATGTGGAGCAGCAAGACAGAGAGAACAAGAGAGTTGTCTCTCATGCAATAGCCAGCTTTATAAAAGAGAAAAGAATTAAAAGTGAGACATAATGTATTATTGGCTTAACGGTTGATAAGCAGTAGAAAAATGAACAGAGCAACAAAAAATAATTTATAGGTATAACTTTTATATTTATGCCCTTGCAATTTAAAAACCAATATTAAAAATAAACTAAGATAAAAAAATCAAAATCAACTTAAAATTAAGTTTGAAAATTTAAATCTTAGCTGGACTGAAAAGCCAAAAGACCAAACGATGGACTTTACTTAAACTATTATACTTTGGTTAAACCTAATAGTAATATGTCAGCTAAACAAGCGAGTCCAGTTGGAATGTAAACCTGTATGTCGGGTTATGTGGTACTCCCTCTATCCTAAAAATAAAGCTATTTCTATCACTCAAGTCTTGTTATAAAATAAAGCTATTTCTTCATCTACTCACTCATCTCAATCAATCATAGGCATTCTCTATTTAGGCCCCGTTTGGTAGGGATTCTCAGGGGTGATTCTTAGTTGAATCAATTGGAGCTGAGCCAAACAGGCAAAAATGATTCTGATTCTTAGTCGAATCAATTCACAGTGATTTTCAAATTTACACATGAATGGAGAATCGAGCAAAAAGCAGCTTCTCGTGGGAATCCAACGAACCAAAAATAAAAATCCCCATAACAATTCGCAAAAATTACCCACCTGCCACTGGGTATATTTTCTAGACTGCAAGTAGAGAACAGTGTCTCCTATATTTTTTTAAATAACAAGCAGAGAATAGTGAGCAGCAATATATATATTTTTTAGTGAGTAGCAATATATTTATCTAGAAGTATATATAAATCTCTTACTAATACATGAGTAGTATAGACAATTTATCTAGAAGTTCCCCATTAGAATCCAGAGCTAATGTTTTTAGCCAAACGTCTAATCGTACTGATTCTGATTCTCTTCAGTATCTGATTCAGCAAGAATCAGAATCAAAATCACAGAATCACTGAATCAGGAACTCTACCAAACGGGCCCTTAATTTCTTCACATGTTTTCTTTTTTTCATCAATCACAATATTTTTCAATTATTTCCACCTACTTTCTTAATACATGTGCCCAACTTCAAAAATGCTTATATTTTAAAACAGAGGGAGTAGTACTTAAACTATTGAATGTCATATGAGGAGATTATGCACAAGTAAACAATGTATTTTAGTAGCTTGTTGATGATAGTTACCATACTATCTGGCTGTAGCTATTATCAGCTACCACAATGTATATTACCACGTAGGAAGTCAACATTAATTGCTTATTACCTGCTTTTTTTCCCACATTGTGGTTGCTCTTATGCATCACTCACCAAAGCACATGCTCCCTTCATTCCATAAAAAACCAACTACTAGCATCCTAAGAAAGTACTAGTAATAATAGGTCTGTGCTAACGCTACGATGACATTTGGTATTGCAAATCATACAATCAAAAGAAGATTTATGTTTTTGACAATCAGAAATATTGTTGTCTTCTTTTTGCACAATTGCATTTATGGATGAACACAACCAAACAAACTTCAAGGTCATGTGGGCACCATCCACCCAGCTCTTGAGGCATTTGGTTTCCGTACACTAACATTGTAATGCTTGCTTGCTTTTAAGTTCCCCGCCATTGTCATGAAAAAGGAGAAAATTTCTTGTATGCCCCTAAATTTTACTTCATAACCTATATGCCTTTAGTTTTTATTTTAATCATCTCTATACTTTTTTCGTTTGTTGACCGTTTGATTTTTCCAAATAAGTATACTATCCTTCTCTCATATTATTGCTACCTACTTAATAAATAAATCTCAATGTGAAAAATTAATTTCTAATAAAATCAAATAGGGCAAAATTATTTGACCTTAAATATGAAAAACAAAATTTAAAAATTTTCAAACCAGTTTTAAAGAATTTAATGAAATCCATACAAAGGTTTCACCGCAAAATTCAAAAAACAAAATTGTTTTTTATTTGAGTTTAAATTTCGGTAAAAATGTTATGCGGATTTCATCAATTATAATTTAAAATTTTAAAATCTAAAATTTTATTTTTCAAATATTTGGTCAATAAATTATGTCTCGTTTGTTTTTACATAAATGAATATTGTTCACATTAAAAATTCTGATTTTTCTCAATAAGTTAGCACATAAGCATGAGAGAAGACAACATAGTCATTTTCTCTACTACTATATAAAAGGGGAGTCGTCGTCCTTCTCCCCCAACCACCATACTTTTAATTTGCAATTTTTATATTCTGGCAATTCCTACAATTTTTATATTCTGGCAATTCCTAAAAACACGAAGAACGACAGTTTATTTGCAATTTTCAATTCTACAACCTACCAGCCAACTTCACCAGGAAAAAAATGCAGCAAATCTCAAATCTCCCAACTTGTATAGTGGGGTTTCAGACTAGGATTTGGATTTGGGATGAAAAAACAGCCTTACCTTCAGGAGCGGAGGAGACCTATCCAGGAGTGGAGGAGGCCGGGCGTGGAGTTCCAGGGGCGTAGAACTTGATGAGACGGTCGGCGAGGCGGTCTCAGATGGAGGGAAGGGCAGAGGACGTCCTGCCAAGGCGGTCGGAGGAGGGGAGGAGGTGGCCGCTAGGGGCGGTCGGGGGAGGGGAGTTCCCAAAGTTTTTAAAAAAGCATGCATTAGCAAGCATAACTTACTGATCTGAAAAAAATGTAAAAATAACTTAGTATTTCTGCAACCACCTCCTCATGGAACAAAGGAGCTACAAAAGAAAATCCATTTGGCCATACCCTCAAACAGAGACCAAACACCATGGATATATTGTTGATGAAATTACTCTCTAGCAATCTTGTGCCCTGTAATAAATTAAATGCATACAAAAGATGGCATACAAGAAAAAGTGTTATGCATGCTTCAGATTTTTCTTGTATATTACAGGGAAAAAGACATTGATCAAGAAACAGACATGATTTCCAGTTCTCCTTTCATGCTCTGCCCCTGCATTGTCTGCTATGGTCAGTTCTACATCAGTGCTTTTATGAACAGCACGTATAGTGATAATGCACTGTGATCGGCTGCAATACAAAATAAGTGTACATTGGTAGATTAAAAATTAGAACAAAAACTAAAAATAGAAAGCAAAGAAATATATGATAGAAAGATAAAGGCAGAGGAAACACAACATCTATTATCATTAGGAAAGAACCTTGAAAGTAAAATAGATATATCGAGGATAAAGTTTGTTGGTTAGTGAAGATCATATGAAGAAATTTATAAGGAAAACATGCCTTGACTTGCTGTTAGCATTTGTTGCAGCTGTGCTACGCTTCAGCATCCCAGATAAAACTAAGGCCTCGGCATCTGTGAAATTTTCAATGGACACCTGTGAAACAAATGAACTTATTGCATGCTACCAAGAATATTAGTAACAACATTAATGCAGTTCAAATGGAATGTGCCTTCCCCCTGACTATTAGTCGTGTCCCAGAATTATAGAAAGGGGAGTAAACTCTTCACATGACTGCGAGCAACGACTTTTCATCCAATTCGAATTACCAGAAAGTCACAGTCATAACAATTGAATTGACCCAAAAGATGATGTGTATCCAAGGTTAATGTTTCCAACATACCTCTTTAAGACCTTTAATTGTTGACTGCTGGAGAACAAGGTCAGTTGCATCAGACAGTAGGTCAAGAATTCGTTCCCCTTTTCCCTCAGAAAGTATCTCGAACATTGAGAAGCAAAATGATCTGTAATTATGATTATATAACTCATGAAGAGATATTATCTGGGATTTAAAAGGCTTCCATCCATGGTAGTCTTAGAATTTAGATATCAAACTGCTTAAAGAAATATGAAAACCATCAAACAATTTCTTATTGGAATTATGTTGCATATGTATGTTTTGGCCTGAATGTGTACCCAGACCTATATTATTGTATATGCGTTTGAAGGTAAAATGGCCAAAAAATGTGTACCTTGTTGGTTGGCTGGCACCCTTGCAGCCTTCATTTGTGGAAGAGAAGATGTGGCGTAGCGCGAGTGGTAAGAGTCCAGGGTTCCTTGGGGAACCAAAGACAGTATGCGTCTTTCTAGAACCAGTCGGACCCATTGCAACCAGAAGGCCACTCTTTCCTCCCAAAAACTCGTCCACCAGCGGATTCATCACTTGACTAAACACATCATGCTGCACCATACCAACATACATATATGGAAGAATTTCATGTACGGACACACACACAATCGATGCTGAACGCAGGAAAAATATTTTTAGAAAAAACAGAACATTGGGGTTTTGGTGTGTTGAGGTAAGAGGACCTGTGAGGAGTCCGGTGAGAAGACGGCGGAGAAGCCGTTGAAGACCTCGGTGCAGCCGCGGTTTGGGTCAATGAGCTTGGAATGCAGGACGGTGAGCGCGACGAAGTTGGAGTCATTGGCAACGAGGCAGACGTGGGCAGGCTGCTTGAGCTTTGGGGCCTTGGCCTTGCAGTGGCCCCGCTCCGGAAGGGGGCGGATGCGGAGGAACACCTTGAGGCGCTCCGGAGTGGGAATGGAGAGGGAGGGTTTGGGGAGCGCGAGGAGGCAGCGGCTGAGGGCGACGTGAGGAGCGCGAGAAGGCGGCAGCGGTGGGAGATCAGGGGAGGAGGGTGGGATGAGATCGGGGGGAGGGGATGCGCGTCGGGGGGAGGAGATCCGGGGGGATGCACGCTGGGGGGGTGCGGATAGGAGCGATGATTCTACCAAAGGATGTCATGGTCCTCGTGGTTTAGGGTAGTTGGACCTCGGCTACGTAGTTCGTAGCCGCGATCCGTCTTCTCCGGCGAGGTTTTCCCCTCCGCCGCAGGCTTGATTGTTTTAGAGAGAGAGAGAGATTAGATTGATAATACTTTGCTTAATTCTCCACGAGTCTGAGTACAGGGATATATAGCCTAAGGCCTAAACCGACTGGAGGCAACATGCTCCTAAAATTAGGTAACTAATCCTATCTTTCCTATTAGGGAATAGAAATAGGTAACTAATCCTATCTTTCCTTCTAGCCCCCGGTGGCTGGC
The DNA here is from genome assembly GCA_003991445.1 of Oryza meyeriana var. granulata. Lineage (NCBI taxonomy): Eukaryota > Viridiplantae > Streptophyta > Magnoliopsida > Poales > Poaceae > Oryza > Oryza meyeriana. The sequence goes on from RYFJ01001159.1 coordinate 41,854, forward strand.
TTGGCCCTGCGCCTGCGCATCGCCGTGCCACATGACATCTCTCCCTCCCTTCGGAGCAGCTCGCCCACGAGCTGCCGCAGACCTACTCAACGCGACCTAGGGTTAAGCCTTTTACATCTCGGCTTACCTTTCTTATTGAGAACGAAAATATGAAATAAAGTTGGACTATAACCATCTCGTCCTGGATCCCATGGGAATGTCCCAACAGCTAACTTCACGAGGCCTAAAAATCGGAGGATGTAGCAGCCAACGAGTCTGCTGGGCGCCTGAACAGATGAGACGGCCACTCCAGTTCTTGTCTCATATTGACCCACCGTTGGTGCCTACTGCTGCGTTGCTATGGTTGTTGCCGGGAGACACCATACCTGGAACTCTGCAGGAAGTACAGGCGAGCGTGAGTGGTCAAACCTGTAGGCTGTGATTTGCCATCGCGCCATCGTGAGTGCCATGCGCCACGTCCGCACCATGCGCCGGACAAGAAAGCCTCGCACTGCTGCTTGCATGCGCATCGCTGCCTGCTCCTCCGATGATTTCTCCCCATGGAGAGCCTGCGCCCGCCGTCGTGCCAGGAGTCCCCGCGCTGCTGCCTGTAGGCGTACTGCCGCCCGGCGCTCATGGGCCTGCGCCTCGAGTAGTGCCCTCAGATGATCCAACGTTGTGGCCACATGACGGAGCTGCTCAGACATGAGACGATGCCCCTCGGCAAGGGCGTGTAAGGCGTCGTCGGTAGCAGAAGCCATGGTAGTGGATCAAAACCAAAGCAACCTGATACCAGATGTCATGGTCCTCGTGGTTTAGGGTAGTTGGACCTCGGCTACGTAGTTCGTAGCCGCGATCCGTCTTCTCCGGCGAGGTTTTCCCCTCCGCCGCAGGCTTGGTTGTTTTAGAGAGAGAGAGAGATTAGATTGATAATACTTTGCTTAATTCTCCACGAGTCTGAGTACAGGGATATATAGCCTAAGGCCTAAACCGACTGGAGGCAACATGCTCCTAAAATTAGGTAACTAATCCTATCTTTCCTATTAGGGAATAGAAATAGGTAACTAATCCTATCTTTCCTTCTAGCCCCCGGTGGCTGGCTTGGCCCTGCGCCTGCGCATCGCCGTGCCACATGACAAGGATTACGGATGTAATCTCAGCCGTTGGATTTGTTGGCTTCACCATCACCAATACAGTTTTTTTTAAGTAGAAAAGATATAAAACAACAATTAACCAACATCAAAATGTTAAATATAAGTGAAATTCTAAAACCAATGACATGGGACTCCATATTCATTCTTCCCTTCCCTATAAACATCAAGACATCTCTACAGACAAAATTTGCAGTCTTGCCTTGGTAAATCATTATATTTGTTCTTAATTGTAATACCAACACTTCAACAGAGACCAGGTATTCAGGTTAGGTCTTAATCCATCGTCAATAAAGCTCAGACATTTAGACAAAATTCATACATATATAGCCCCTAAAAACTGCTGCTAACCTCAGCCCAGTAAATTGGAAAATAGTTACCTTTAAAGGAATATTGTTTTACATGCAGTACCTACAATGAAACCCTCTGCCATTTAGCAAACAAAAATGGACTATGCCCTAGTATTACAACATTAAGTGGCCATCCTTGAATCATTAACAAATAACAAACCCACACTATTAATAATGTTATTTACCTTTTACCAGGGAAACTTGTCTTCATGGCCATGACAGTGGAAGTATATGATGAAACCCAACCACATGACAAATATCTATACAAGGGTTCACTAAATATAAACACATATATTACAATACACTCCCACCAATCCCGATTATTATTTTGTAGAAACTAATAAAAACATCATGCTCTTACCATGTAAGGAACAGCATGAGCTTTACAATCTTAAAGGCCCCATCATAAAGGTCAGACCAGCGAGAATCCCAACCATTGCCAAGCACGATGCAGTTGATGTTATCACATCCTTGTTCTCATTTGGTTGGAACAAATCAATTGTGAGTAGCAAGTGACCAAAAATTTGTGATCATCTACTACATAATGAGGAGATCAATGCCAAACACTACATGTCATCTTGGTCACTCAATTACATCGCTTTTACATAGAGTCCTCTATAAGAATCATGCCATGGTAGAAACAAAAGCTAACCAAGTTCAGTTGCTATGAAGAAACTAATCATATCGGCGCAATTGATGTTCTGTTTTGCAGAAAACATATTTTAGACCATTTTTACCCCCAAACAAACAAATATAAATTCTCTTGAAAACCATGTTTACCCCTTGAAAGATCAAATCAAACTACAAATAACCATACTATTAATCTCCCACATAATTGCATCGACTTGTCGCGGTGGGTGCTACTTATTGATATGAAGGAGCACAGATATATTTCTCTCGCTTCACGTAAATGCCGAAACAGTAGTTAAGATAGTTCTTACCATACGTGACCATGATTACTGGGTCTTATGTTCCATGAATGGGTACTTACTTTCATGTACAATGTAACTTGTATTTTTAATTGTAAAGAAGGACACGTTGCAGATTTAAACATGTAGGAAAAGATGTTGATATGGCATAATCCCAGCTTGACACCATTGCTAATGCCAAAAACCATGAAAATGAAGAAGTAACTCTGCAAAAAAAAAAGGTCCAGTCATTCTAAAGTGCACTACCTAGCATAACTACACAAACATGCATAAAACGATTGGAGGGGACGTTGAAGATAAATTCCTATAGACAATTTGGCATCATATAGTTCAAAGCTTTTTCTCAAAAATAAATAAATAAATCATACTTTTATGCATGTCAGCTTTTACTTGTTCAAATTTTTACTAAATCAAAAGAAAAAAAGGTTGTAGCCAGCATAAATTCAGTACAGTTAGTGCTAAGTAAAGATAACTCCACAACCCACATATTTTTTTCCATAACAGTGCGATCTAAATCTCAGATACATAAAGATAATCAACAATTAGGGGCAAATGATATGATTAAAAAAATTATTGACATCAGTAGCGAAGATAATTCACCTGATCTTGTCGGCGATATTGGTGTGGGCCCTAACAGTGTCATCCATTGTTGAGGTGATGAAGGGGGAGGGTGAAGACTGGCAACGGCGAGGCTGCACCATGGACTGAGATCATAGAGGGCCTCTAGCGGCGAAGAGGGAGGGCAGAGGGCAGGTGAAACAGCAGCGATCACAGAGAAACAAAGATATATTGATCTGTGGCATTCAATGTCTCAAAAAAACGTACAAATTGCATCAACAAAGACTTTTTTCCTTTCCCTACACCTTTTGAGCCTAATTTGCCTAACTATGATTAGTAAGTACTATATGATTCGGTGCTAACCACCATAGAGCAAGCAACAGATTAGCCTGCTAGCCGGAGGCGGCACCCACCCTGTCCTTAGATCAGACCGAGGTCTGAGAGAGGAAAGCAAATAGAGAGAGCGGAGGGCGCTGGCGGCATGAGCTGACCTCCAATCGGACGTTCTTGAAGACGACCTCATTGATGTTGCTGCCGACGATGGAGGGCAGAGAGCCTGAGGCGTGGTGGCCGCAAATGCGAAGAGCGGAGACCGGTGAGGCGCGATGGACGGCCAAGGGGAAGGGCGGCGACCCCTGCCCTCCTCATCCTCCGATCTCTGTCGCCATCACAAGAAGGTGATGCTGTCCCCGACTTTGCCCTCTCCGGCCGGTGCTCGGTGGAGGTTCGCCGCATCGTCGCTCGATGTCGTCCGGATACCGCCGCTCAACGACGCCCGGATCCCTCCGCTCCATCCCCGATGTAGTCTCCTTCCCTGAGCGCTCTGCCCAGAGCACGTCATTGGCGCCCGCGCCCTCCTCCTCCACCAGATATGGGCTCGCCGGTGCTAGATCGGAGCCGGATCAGGTCGAGGACGACACTATGACCCGGGATGCCCTAGATGCGAGCGGCGACGGCTGTCTCCCCCATCTTCGTCTCCTTCACATCCTCAGTCGCCCCCGCCATTTCCCCCTTCACCCATCCCTGGTCGGTGCTGGTTTGAGATCAAGCAGCGACGTTGCTGGAGATCGGCTGCGCTGGGATCGACGGCGGTGCTGGAGATGGGCTGTTGTGTTGGAGCGTGAGAGAGAAAGAGGAGGCGTAGGGAGGAGGGGCGTTGGTGGTATTAGCGGCCGCGCTGGAGATTGGCATGGCGTTGGAGCGTGAGAGAGAAAGAGGAGAGAGAGAGAGGGAGAGAATGAGGGGGATGGATGAGGGGTACGGGGGGAGGGGCCGAACGGGTGAGCGTGGCAGGGAGACGATCCGGGCCGTTCGTTTGACGCGAATGGTTTTGGGTTCTTGGATATTTCCCATGATAAATGAGTTATGAGTCACGTAAGTTTAGAGATGTCCAAATAGATTATGTCCCGTCGGGCTGGCCCGGACACGGTGCTACAGTAACCGTATCTGAGCAGGCCCGGCACGGTTGGCCTTGGGCCATGCCGACACGGCTCGAGTAGCCGTGCCGTGCCTAGGCCGACGGTGTAGCACGGTGGGTCGGCACGGCACGGCCCGTGGACTGTAGCGGGCTGGCACGGCACGGCACGGGGCACGGGCCGGCACGGCTCGCCCGAAGGGCAGCGGCGGAGGCCGCGCCGCCGCGGCAGGCGTCTGCGACCTGCGGAGACCGAGGCAGGCGTCGGCGGCCGAGGCCGGGGAGGTGCCCGGGTGCGGAGGCGGCGGCAGAGGGCGCCGGCGGAGGCCGAGGCAGCAGCCGGGAGGAGGCGGCAGGAGGACACGGGCGCGGGAGGAGGCGAGCGTCGGGAAGGAGGCGGCCGGGAGGAGGCGTCAGGGTGGAGGCGGCGGGAGGCCGAGGAGGCCGAGGCGGCGGGAGGCCGAGGACGGGAGGAGGTCCTCGGCGGCGGGAGGAGGTGGGTGCGGGAGGAGGCGGAGGAGCCGAGGAGGCGGCGGGAGGCTGAGGAGGCCGAGGCGGCGAGAGGCCAAGGCGGCGGGAGGAGGCGGAGGAGCTGAGGAGGTCCTCGGCGGCGGGAGGAGGCGGACGTCAGGGAGGAGACAGGCCGGGAGGAGCGACGGAGGCCGAGGCGGCGGGAGGAGGCGGAGAGGTGGCGGGAGGAGACGGAGGAGCCGAGAAAGCCGAGGCAGCGAGAGGAGGCGGAGGAGCCGAGGAGGCCGAGGCGGTGAGAGGAGGCGGGCGTCAGGGAGGAGGCAGGCCGGGAGGAGGCGGCGGGAGGCCGAGGCGGCGGGAGGAGGCGGAGAGGCGGTGGGAGGAGGCGGAGGAGCCGAGGAGGCCGGGTACGGGAGGAGGAGGCAGGTGATACGATCGTTGCACTACAGTGACTGCACATCTGCCCGTTGCAATACTGTACATACAGATGACCGTTTGCTACAATATTGGGACACGTAGGGCCAGTAGAAAATTGACACGTGTCCTAACGGTCCGAAATAACGACTAGATTTTGAATCTAGTCGTTGCAGGACAAAAAAAAATCCGAAAAAATATCAAAAAATCCAAAAAATTGTAAAATTTTTTTCTATAAATAGGGGAACCCCAGCCACATTTTTGCTTATCCAAACCTCCCAATCTCTCCTCTTGTGCTCTATTCTCCTCTCTTTTGCTCTCTTTGCTCAAAATTTTTGATTTAGACAAAATTTTGTCTAAAATTCAAAAATTTCCCACATTCTCATAGGTAATAGCTGCAGCTTCCGATGCTCCTGCAAGGTAAAAAAAATCCTAAATTTTCTTCTTTGTTTCTACTATTTTTTTAATACTAATTTTTCTCTATTTATATTGCAGGATGGATTCGAACTACCCGACGTTCCAACTGAGCAATTTCGACCCGAGCTATCTGTCGATGTTGCAAGGAGAAGACTCCGGGTCGGCTCTTACATCGCAAGAACATCCGGAGGAAATACATGCGGGTTCAGAAGGATTCGGAACTGCGAGCGGGAGCCTATCAACGGCAACCGGCTCAAAGAGATCAAGAACTTCCTCCGTCTGGCAACATTTTGATGAGATCAAGGAGACCGCCGCAGATGGAAAGAAGGTAACTTACGCGAAATGTAAAATTTGTAAGACTAAACTCTCTGGAAAATCTTCTGGTGGAACAGGGCATTTGAGGCGACATGCTGAGGCGTGTGCGAAGAAGCAAGGTTACCAGCTAAGATAGCAGCAACTGGTACTTAATCCGGACGGTACGGTACGTTTATGGGAATATAATCCTCAGGTAGCACGAGATTCCCTTACCCGTTTAATTGCTAGACAGGATTTACCCCTAAATTTTGGTGAGTCTCCTGTATTTGAGACTAACATTAAAACTGTTCATAATCCTAGGTTTCAAGCTGTTAGTAGACAAACTACAATCCAAGACTTGGTGAATGTTTACAACCAAGGCCGGGGTAATATTAAACAATTATTTGCTACTTGCACATTTTCTATTAGTATCACATCTGATATTTGGAATGGTAGAGCTAAGGAAGACTATATTAGTATAGTTGCTCATTATGTTGATGATGAATGGGAACTCAAAAAAGAGTAATATCTTTAAAATTAATTGATGTTTCACATAATGCAGAAAATATTGCTGAACGAATTTCTAGAGTTTGTGAGGATTTTGGCATCATAAATAAAATATTTGCAGTAACTCTAGATAATGCAGCTGCAAATTCTAGAGCAATGGAAATTTTGCAGCCTTTATTCAATGTTTATACTGAATCATTTCTTTTACATCAATGTTGTGCTTCCCATGTTATTAATCTTATAGTTAAATCCGGTTTTAAAAGAGTAAGTGTATATCTCGATTCTATCCGTGAAGCCATAACATGGCTGAATGGTTATAATCATCGACTTACGACCTTCAAGCGATTCTGCATCGCTTCGGACAAGCGTCCACGCAAGTTACAAACGGATGCGGACCATCGGTGGAACTCGACTTATTTGATGTTGAAACATGTCTTGCCTTACAAAGATATACTAACTGTTTTCTTGCAGTCCAAAAATGTTGTTACCAGTGACGGGCAACCGCTACTGACAGAACAATCTTAGCATATTGTAAAAAGGTTTTATTACTTTCTTGAAATATTTTATGATGCAACTGTTACTTTGTCTGGTGTTTACTATCCAACTACTAATTTAATTTTGCATAAATTTTTTGAGATTGCCACTTTATTAAAAGAATATGAAGATGACCAACTATTAGAACTTGCAGTATTTCACATGAAACAAAAATATCTTAAATACTGGAGGAACATTCCATACTTGTATGTTTTTGCCTTTATTCTTGAACCTAGGGGTAAAATACAGGGGTTTCTAAATATTTTGAATCTTATAGGGGATGCAATGAATATTGATTACACTAACTACTATTCCGATTCTAAGACAAAATTGTATGAAGTTTTTCGAAAGTATGAAACTAAGTTTCAGGAAGTTCGCGTGCAAAGAGCCCCACCCATCCCTGTCCCAGGTAAGAAGAAATTACAGTGGGGCCGAATTTGGGATGGTTCCTCTTCTTCTTCGAGCACCGGTGGTGGAAGTTCGGCCGCAGCAAGTCCTGCAAACGCTTCGCTTGAAGCTCTTGAGCTATCCACCTACTTGGATAGCGACTCGATCAACCAGGAAGATCTCAACGTTCTTCAATGGTGGAATGATCACAAGACCCAATATCCCGTGTGAAAGTGGTTTTGGTGAGTTGAATGACAAAACGATTAAATGATTAACTTGTTTGCTAAGTGTTGAGCAGGGATTTATTCTTATGATTATATTGTGATATTATTGGCTCATAAGAATATGCATTGTTGATGGTCTCATGTTTGAAAAAACATTAGACAAATCGTAGTACATGGATTTTATTGGGTCTTTATTGTTAATGTGAAGCAAAGCTTAGCTTAAAGTCGACAAGAGTGTGTGAAGATGTCAAGCAAAGGAACAAGTAACGAGGGACTAAGCAAGGGGGAACCAAGTGACGACTTGGGACTAGTAACCCATGCTAGGGTGAAGTGAACGTGTGCTTGGAATTCACCTCGAGTCTTATCTAGCGAAGCAATGCAAAGCATCGAATCATTGTTGGATCATTTGATGAAGTGGCTTATGGATGGATGATGGTATGTTGATCATATTTGTTGAAAGATCCTAAGTCACTAGCTCAAGATGGATATGCTCAGTGGTTGTTCAATGTTGAAAGACCTCAAGTTGAGAATGATCAAGTATTGGCATGTTGAAGACATACAAGCTCAAATGGATGAAATATTGTAAATGTTTAATCTTGAGTATATGAATGCCGTACTATCAAAAGGGATGCAACATTGACTGCATGAAAACATCAAAAGTGCTCATAGGTCAACCCATGTGAGAGAGCCTTAAGAGTTAACTTGAGTGTGCTGACCAGAGCAAAACAGGTCTGGCCGGTTTTGTAAACCGGCCTGGCCGGTTTTCTCTGAGTTAGCCCCTAACGGCTAGTTGGTTTGACAAACCGGTCTGGTCAGTTTTGGGAACCGGCCTGACCGGTTTTCCCCTGACAGGCCGGTTTTCTCTGAGTTAGCCCCTAACAGCTAGTTGGTTTGACAAACCGGCCTGGTCGGTTTTGGGAACCGGCCTGACCGGTTTTCCCCTGACAGTAACGGCTAGTTTTTGGTGAGTGGGTATTTATACCCTTTGGCCCTCTCCTTTGAGGGCTGCTGGTTAATTCTGGTTCTTGCACATTCTAAAGGCTTTCTAACACCAGCAAGGCTCTCCCCTACCTCTCTTTGTGAGATAGGCTTGATTTGATTGAAATCTTTGAGTTGGGTTGAGAGAGAGTTTGTATGTGAGCTTTAGAGAGCAATCCATAGTCTTGAGCACTTGAAGGTGAAGTCTTGCAGCTCGTGAAGCATTTGTTACTCTTGGAGGTGAAGCCTCCTAGATAGCTAGGCGTCGCCGGTGAGCTCCCAAGTTTGTGGTGAGCCACGGATCGTTTGTGCAGGTTTGATCTTGCCTCCGGAAGGAAAAAAGATCGCCTTAGTGGAATCGGGGACATAGCTTGACCTTGGGGTCACGAAAAGCTTCCTCAACGGAGATGTAGGGTTCACGGTGATGAATCTGAACTTCGGTAAACAAACTCCTTGTGTCTCCACTGCGGTTTGTCTCATATTTGATCTCTAGCACATTTATTTTGCTTCCGCTCGATCTACTTTGGTGTGCTTGTATTGTGTGCAGGGACTAAGTGGACCTGCTGTGCTACATCAGCAAAGGCACATCTTCAAGTTTAGTTTGTGCTAGAACTCATCAAGGGCATGTATTTTACTTGTGTAGGTTCTGCAGTAGAAAACCGGCCTGACCTGTTTGGAAAATCGGCCTGGTCGGTTTTGTGTTTTGAGTCAGAAACTGGCTTGACCTGTTTGGTAAACCGGCCTGACCGGTTTTGGTACTGACTTTGCATTAAGTTTTGATAATTACAGAATTTGCCTATTCACCCCCCTCTAGGCGACATCTCGGTCCTTTCATCGTGCTCTCAAAGCTAGCACGGGATGCGTTCACGGTGCTTGTGTCTACGGTATCATCCGAATCGGCCTTCAGTCTTTGCGGAAGAATTATTGAGGAGAGAAGAAGAAATCTCTGCCGTGAGGTGGTAGAAATGTTACTTGCGGTTAAAGACTGGGAACTAGCTAAGGAAAATGCCCAACACACCACGGAGAATCAAGATTTGGCTGAGCAGTTCGAAAATCTTTACCTACAAAATGAGGAACTAGAGTAATCTTTTTTATTTTTGAGTATTGACCTTTAGGTGTACTCTTTTTTCTTTGTCATTGTTCTCTCAAAATTGAGTTTTTACGTGACAGAGTTTTTAATGAGGCAGCTGTGTAATATCAAAATCAATAAAGGTTATTGCGCAATTTAACCCTATATCTATATAGAAATTAAATTCTCATAATATATATGTTCTTCTATTTTGCTTGTTTAAAAAATATAAAAATTTCCTTCTCTAATATCATCAAAAAATACCCTCATATTTTTTTTACTAATGTTATTACATTTTTTCATATTTTTTTATAACTCCTCTAATTTTTTCAAAATTTTCAAGTCTTTTTTTCCTTTTTTACTCATCTCAGTCACTCTCAGTCGGGAGTCGGCCTGTGGGCGCCTGGCCTCCACCAAGGCGGAAGCCAAGCCCACCATGTGCACACAGTATCCGATCCCTGGATCAGTAGTCGGATACACACATAGTCATCGGTGATACAACTCAGAGTACACTAAGTATTAGATACATAATAGAGTACATACATATATATTACAAAGGGGTTTTCCATCCAGGACAGGCCTAGATGGACAAAAGCACTACAGGGTGAACTAGCGAGACACAGCGCAGACAGAGCGAAAGCAAGGACAAACTACTCGGCAAAAAAACACATCTACACCACAGGCTCGGTTGGGAATTAGGCTCGAAACCTCAGAAGTCTTTGTAGTCGGCTTGGTCCTGGAAGAACTCGGCAGCAGTCGGGTTTTCGTCTTCTTCTTCCAAACCTAATATATATAGGGACAAGGGTGAGTACTTTCGTACTCAGCAAGCCAGGAAAAAGTGCCATGTCGGTCAGACAAAAAGGGGCTAAGAGTCTTATTTGCGAAAATAGCCTTTAGAAACGTTTTGCTTTTCAAACACTAGTGTGTCAAATTTTAGTTGTCGGAACAAGGCTTGCGCCTCGATCCATTCCACAAGTTGCTTTTCAACAACTCGCTACATGTAGTTACTGAATCATGTATTTCTATTTTCAACTTCTGGCAATCAACCAAGTGATCACACAACTCGGCTATCACCCGAGTGGCTTTGACCACTCCTTAGGTCTGCTGTTTGTCCAAGTGGCTCCGACCACCCGTTGACCCTGAGACTCGGCTATAACCAAATCTCAGCTATCCCTTTAAGCATTTTTCGGCTACAACCGGTTATATTCGCTACACTGGCTACAACCAGTTAGCTCAAACTTTGCTGCCCTGGCTATAACCCGGGAGCCTGCTCTTTATCGTCTTCTAGCTACAACCCGAAGACTTATCTCCTGTTTAACTTTTCACACACTTGCTTATGGTGCTTCAACACCCCGGGTCACACAGACCCGTTTCTGGCTACACAGGCCTTCCGTTTGCCACTCGGCAAACTCTGGTCACGATTCCCTTCCCATCAAATCATTTCACAATCCACTGGCAAACAAATCTACGCTATGGGAATCACCTTACATCGCCCTTAACCGTGAACATGGCTGTTCGAACAGTTCGGCTAAACTCTGCAGAGGGTGTATGCTTTACCCAAACGACACAAAACTGACACCAAGTACTGGCTTGTACCGGAAGTTTGTGACAAGGCCATTTCCAAAGCCAGTCTAGAATTACCCAATGCCAGCCGAAGGATCCACATAGGATCAATGCTTCAGGTCGGCTCCAACCACCATCAGCACCAGGGCTCACGAGCTACAACTCAGATGAGTCCACTCCAGTCGGCACCAGACTTCTCTAAACCTACAATTTACTTGGCCAGGGGCAGCCCACACTACCCGTTTGGTCGCACTGTAAAATGCTCGGATGCAATTCCCAAAGAAAACGGTCCTTAGCGATAATACATAGCCCGGCCACACAGGCACTGTCTCTACACACTAAGGTTTTCACAAACTTTCATCTTCTTCTCAAACACGCCGATACGCAGAGTACCGGGTTTTCAAACAGTTGAGTAAACCCACTATTTCTCAAACGACAATACAAACGCTACAGGGCTAAGCTCTTCTACTCGACATTCATACCCAAAGGATATAATGCCAACGTGCCATTTGTGGGGCTATCAAAGGAGAAACACATCAATATCCTACCAAAAGAAGTGCGACTACTGAGAGGGTCCATCGGTTGCACTTGCAAACCGAGGCCGATCAATTTAAAGTGTAAACTAAGCATGTATATTTTATAAGCAACATAATGTTGCACATATAGGAGACAATATGATCAAAGAGGCTTGCCTTGCTCCAGCGGAAAATCTTCCTCGGTGAAGACGGCTTCTGAGTCGTCCACTGATTCAGGATCTAAACAAGCATAAAAGATAATTATTGACAAGCTGAAAAGAGGTAAAACACTAGAAAAAGAACATCGCGGCAGTCGGCTGCGGAAAGGGTAGCAGTCGGTTGAGGATGGATGGTTGTTTGGATGGAGGTTTATGGTAAACGGCCGGGTTAAACTTGTGGACCGGGTGACAAAGCTCACCAGTTAGGAACTCCGGGTGGTAGGCTCGGCGATGAGCGGCGGCGAGGGAGCTCGGGGAGCAAAAACGACTCCGGGGCTGGGAAGGAGGAAGACGATGGCTTAACGGTGAAGCTAGTGATGACGGTTTGGCAGAGACGGCTGGGTTGCAAAACAGACGAAAGAAGAGGCATGGATGGCTCTATATAGCCGGCGCGAAGCTGGGACACTACAGTGCAGGGCGATGGAGAGAAAAAGGGAGTCATGATAAGCTGACAAGGTACAGCGAGCTGGCTAGGCGATGCGACGTCAAGGCAGAGTTTGACTTAGGGATTAGGGATTAGGTCGGCAGTGGGGTGGTACACACACTGTAGCGGCGATGGGACACTCTGGTCGTGGCAAGAACGGGTTGGTGAGACTTGCCAGACGAACCTCTGACTATCCGTTGGTCCAAGCGGGTTCTTGAGGTACCATGGCTATTGTCCGCTGGTCCGATCGGGGCTGTGGGCAGGTGAAGGCTAGATTATGTCACCACTTCGGCAGTCGGTGTCCAACGGGAGGAGCGTGGGAAAACAGGACTGTGGTGTAACTTGGTGAGGCGATAAGATACACGTCGGGTGACAAGGCAAGGTGTCGTGAGCTTGACCGGGTCGGGGCAAGTCGGGGCGGCAAAACAGAACTGGTTGACAGGGTAGTCGGCAAGCTCAAGGGTTACTCGGCTGCAAAGACGACCGAGTGGGCAAGGGTAGAGGGCAAGGCTCTGAAACTGAGTAGGAATCTACTAGGCACAAGGGGAAAAGGCAGCTGTCGGGCTGGCCAGGGAGAGAAAAACTGGGGCATAACTGAACGGAATAGGAGAGAAGTTAGAACTCAGGAAGCGAATTCCAACAAGGAGATGAAGAACGGGTCGTTACACGGCCTCGGGGGGCGGCGCGCAGACGGTGAAGGGCCGCTCGGGGCAGCGGGAGGGCGGCCTCGGGGCAGCGCGCAGGCGGGAGGCGGTGGTGGAGGGCGACGGCAAGGGCGGAGGCCAGGGAGGTGCGTGCGGGAGGCGGCGGCGGAGGGGCCAGCGGCAGCGCGCAGGCGGGGAGGCGGCGGGAGGAGACGGAGGAGCCGAGGAGGCCGGGAGGAGACGGGAGGCGAGGCGTGTCAAGGAGGAGGCAGAGGAGCCGAGGAGGCCAGCGAGGAGGCGGCAGAGGGGGGCCGGCAGCGGGCAGGCGGGAGGCGACGGCCGAGGGCCGCGGAGGCGGGCGGTGCCGGGGACGCCGGACGCGCGGCGGGCAGGGCGTCGGCGAACCGGGCCGGCCGGGCCGGGCACGGTGGGCCGCCGACGGGCCGGCCGGCACACGACCTCGGCGTGTCGTGCCTGGGCTAGGAGGAGGCACGTGGGCCGGATAAAACTACGTACACGGTACACAGCCCGCTACAGGAACCGTGCCTAACACGGGCTGTGCCGTAGCGGGCCCTGCCGGACCGTGCCTCAGGCGTGCCGGCCCAGGGGTCCATCCGTTTGGAGCCACCCATACATAAGTTAGGTGTATTTAGGGTTATTAAGAATGAGAAAAAAAGAACAAAATACCTCTCAGCAATAAGAAGTATATTTTGGTAGATAGTTAAGATGTATTGAAGAGATAAAATTTCTTAATTTACGGATCAAGTATATATAAAAAGATATAAATTAGTTTATTTTAGAATAAAGTTTGAACTATATAAATTGATTTATTTTAGGAGAGAGAGTACGAGGTAGTACCGTTCTTGCATGACAATGACCAGTGAGATTATCTACAATTAGACCACGTTTACTAAGACCGAGAGTGACACTGTATTTGTCACGACGAGAGTCCACGACCCACCCCAGTAGTGTAAAAAGCTGGGGTCCGTGCCTGACGTGTGCAGCATGGCATGGTCCGTGGCCCGCCGGCAGCCGTCACCTTTGCCGTCGCCGGCGAGTGAGAGGGACCTCCCTCCACACCCACCCACAGCCACAGACGATCCCTCGCAGTCACAACACTTGTCGTCGTGCTCCTGCGCCCACATCGCATGTGGTGGCGCGTGCGCGGGCCACTGGGCTGGACAGCTAGCGAGACGGGCAGGTGGGCCCCACCCCTCCTCCTCTCCTCCTCCTTCTCTCTCTTCCTTCTTCCCGGCGCATCCTCTCCTCTCCACAGCTCTGCCCGGTATTCGCCACCCGTAACCTCCCCACCACCTCGGCGGCTGTCATAGGAGGAATCTTGCTGCTTATATAAACCGCGAGGTCTCTCCACTCTCACTCCACACTCCCTCCACACCGCAGCAGGGAGAAGCGGAGGAGGAGGAAGATGTATGGCCTCTCTCGATCCAAGATCGGATCTGACCCTTCCTGCGTTTCTTGATTTCTTTTTCTTCTGTCCTGTACCCAGACCTGACCAAAGATCCCTCACTCTCGCAAAGAATTTCCGGCGTTCTCTCCGATCTAGAAATTCTCCACCTTTTCTGTTCGTAGTTAAAATAGCAGCTTTTGCCATGGGGAAAAATGACGAGCGTTTGTGCCGGCTGCTTTGTCGATTGAGTGGAGGAGGAAAAAAAATATTTTTTTACTGTTTTTGATGCTGCATTCTTATTCTTTTCTAGCGTCGTCTATGCAAACGAGGCTGGGAATCTTGGGTTTTTCTTTTCTTTTGCTGCTGTTTGGTTTAATCTGTAATCTTGGTTGGCGCCGTGATCTAATCGATGGAAATGGGTGTCACCATTGGTCCAGCAGACGATGATGGATCTCGCGGACAGCCAGCAGAGGCTCATCGCCGGCGCGGCGCTGCTGGTGGCGACCATCGCCTTCATCAAGCTGCTGCTGGGCTCCAGCCGCCGCGGGAAGCGCTTGCCGCCGACCATCCCGGCGGCGCCGGTGGTGGGCGGGCTGCTCCGGTTCATGCGCGGGCCCATCCCGATGATCCGGGAGGAGTACAACCGCCTCGGCAGCGTCTTCACCGTCCCCATCATCAACCGCAGGATCACCTTCCTCATCGGCCCCGAGGTGTCGGCGCACTTCTTCAAGGGGAACGAGTCGGAGATGAGCCAGCAGGAGGTTTACCGCTTCAACGTGCCCACCTTCGGGCCCGGCGTCGTCTTCGACGTCGACTACTCCATCAGGCAGGAGCAGTTTAGGTTCTTCACCGAGGCGCTCCGTGCCAACAAGCTCCGCAGCTATGTCGATCAGATGGTTGCTGAAGCCGAGGTGAGAATTGCTTCCATTTTCGCAATGTTTATTGTCTGACATTGTTAGGATTGCTTACTAGTAACTTGACATGAGATGCTTGTTCCTGGATATATGAATGTATCGGTGCTATAAATTGTTTTGAAGATCAATTATGTGATCATTCTGCATTGAATTTGTCGTGAGCCCTTAGACAAAGGATAAAAATCTTGGTATATATCTGAATGTACTATGTCAATTTTTGCTAGGAAAGCTTGGTGATCTAATATTCAGCATGATTACTTTTCTTAGATGTTTTTGTTAAACAAAGCTAATGCCTAGTATGCATCAACACAGTGCTGTAGTCAAGCCGATTTGGTTACTCAACATGTTGGTGTCATGGTGTATATTGAACCTATAGGGTTGAATCTAATTCCTTCTGAATGTTTCTGTGTGACTGTTGTGTGTGGCTTTTCTGGAAGGAGTACGTGGCTACCTTACATCACCTTTTTGTCTTTTTTTTCTCAAACCTAAAAATATTGGTATATGTGCTTTCATGGTATGCTGTTAGTTTTTGAAGTGAGATGACTTTGTGCTTTGCTTTATGCCTTTTGCCACCCTTTTGTTTAGTGCACAAGTTCTTTAGAATAAAGCTTAGACATCTTTTCTGTTCTATTTCTAATTTTATCGATTAAAGTTAGTCTTTTACTGCTCTGAGTTTTTATTTTTTGCTTCATGGTGTTTCTATGTGTTATTTTTGCTTACTTATACTGTTTCTGTGCTTCTTCTAAACCTTTTTTTGGCGACATTCTTTTGATTGTGGAAGTCCGCACTAGCAGTATAATCTGTTAATCACAACAGCGCCTGTATTATTATACCGACACCTATGAGATATGTTTTGTTTCTAATGTCCTCTAGGGATTTGAATTGCTGCTGATTGTATTTGACATCTTACAATATCAAATTACAATTACTTAGCAATTTATTATTTCTCCTATGAGTTTGATCAAGTAGCGTATAAACATGGAACATGCTTAACATATAAAACTTGATTTACAAAGACCTGATTTTTGGTTGGCTGAAGAGATAAACTAGACGTTGTTGTGTCAAGTTAAATTTGTAGGTCAATGATAAAATGTTTGCATACTGTCACAAGTCACAACCAACATTCTTGTATCCAACTAAAGCATGAACCTTTTATGAAGATGCATTCAGAACTGCTTCATAAGACTCCAGGCTTGTTGGCATAGCAACTATTGTTTGAACAAGAAACTGAATTGGTGCATTCCGTTGTTAAAATAATTTTACAAATAGGTGCATACCGCAGGACCTGTGTATTGTGCAGCGTCTCATTTCCTTTGCAATTCCAATTTCATGACACTCCATTCCATGCATCCTTGTTCACAATAACATGATTTGGCCGAAATCTTTTTTGCTCAATTGCACAACTACCACAACATTTTTGTATAAATTTTCACATAAGAATAATAATCTATCAAAAGTCTTTATGAATAAATGACACAGACCATCTTTCTGTAGGCCACTGGGCATTTGGCTTGGCGTTGAACACTTAGCATCATGATAGTAACATGTTAGCGTCTATGTAGCATTTCAAGATAAATCCTGTTACTAAGCCTTTTTACTGTCTTGCTATGTTCCGTCTTGTTTTCATCAATCATCATATCCTTGCATACATCTTGGATAATTAATCTCAACTGCAAATGCAACCTTGCCTACAGGAGTACTTCTCTAAGTGGGGAGAAAGTGGAACTGTGATTTGAAGTATGACTGGAGCATCTCATCATATTGACTGCTAGTCGGTGTTTACTGGGGAGGGAGGTGCGAGAAAAGCTCTTTGATGATGTTTCTGCTCTCTTCCATGATCTAGACAACGGGATGCAGCCAATTAGTGTCATCTTCCCCTACCTCCCAATTCCTGCACACCGCCGCCGTGACCGGGCACGGCAGCGGTTGAAGGAAATCTTCTCCACCATCATCAAGTCCCGCAAGGCCTCCGGACAGTCGGAGGAAGACATGCTGCAATGCTTCATTGATTCGAAGTACAAGAATGGTCGCTCAACTACGGAAGGCGAAGTAACTGGGCTACTATATTGCAGCATTATTTGGCTGGACACAGCACACTAGCTCCATCACCTCAACCTGGACTGGGGCCTACATGCTTCAGTTCAAGCAGTACTTCGCAGCAGCTGTAGAGGAGCAGAAGGAGGTCATGAAACGACATGGTGACAAGATCGATCATGACATCTTGGCAGAGATGGATGTCCTCTACAGGTGCATCAAGGAGGCGCTCCGGCTTCACCCGCCACTAATCATGTTGCTTCGCCAGTCACACAATGACTTCTCAGTGACAACAAAGGAGGGCAAAGAGCTTGACATCCCGAAGGGCCACATCGTTGCAACATCTCCAGCCTTTGCCAACAGGCTTCCTCACATCTACAAGAACCCTGACTCGTACGACCCTGACCGCTTCTCACCAGGCAGGGAGGAGGACAAAGCTGCGGGCGCCTTCTCGTACATCTCCTTTGGTGGCGGCAGGCACGGTTGCCTCGGTGAGCCATTTGCCTACCTACAGATCAAGGCGATATGGACTCACTTGCTTAGGAACTTCGAATTTGAGCTGGTCTCCCCGTTCCCGGAGACCAACTGGAACGCCATGGTCGTGGGCATCAAGAACGAGGTGATGGTCAACTTCAAGCGGCGGAAGCTCGTCGTCGACAACTAGGCGCCACCTTCAATCTTAGGATTTGATCCTTGTCGTGCCTTTTGATTTCTTTTTCCCTTTCTTCAGTATTTGATCCGTGTAAGTTTCTGCTGTCAGCCTGCGCCAGCTTGTATTAGGGTGTTTCAGGCGTTTAGGATCCTGTGATTTGCTTCCTGCCATGAAATCAAGCTTGATCTGCAGCATGTGTGCCCCTGGGCTTCTTGGCAAAGATCTATATGTTATTAGACTTGAACTGAGTCTTGCCTTCGTCGTCGTTTCAGTTATGATGCTTTGACATAAGTTCTGAAGTCTGAACTAATAATACTCTGTAATGGAATGGGAATAAAAACTGTGGCAGTGTGTTCTGTACCTGAGGTAGGTTCTCCACTTGTGTAAGACTATCTAGTAGCTGTCGTCTTGAGAAAAATGTCGGATGAAGACATCATCCAGCTGTTTTTGCATAATCCGAGCTCACCGGAGAAGACAAGACTTTCTGCCGGCGGTTTGGTGGCCTCGCCGGCGAATATAAAGAGAGACAAATATATTAATTTGGAAAACAAACCATATAAGGGCATTTGGTCTAGTGGTATGATTCTCGCTTAGGGTGCGAGAGGTCCCGAGTTCAATTCTCGGAATGCCCCATATTTTTCTCTTTCTTTCTTTCTTTTTTTTTTTTGCCCGCTTTCTCTTGTCCGGTTTTTTATTTATGCTATACCACAACAATCCTTGCATTCTCCAATCGTATTTTTCTTGGGTCATATCACGGGCACAAATTGCAATCAAATCTCCTTTATCGATAGGGTTGATTTAGTGATACCTCATCTAAAAAAAGGTGATACCAATACTTTCATAAGGAAGCAAAACAAAAAAAAACATTACCAAAATTTGGCACTACCAAGGTTTATACGGTACAGAAGCATATAAGCCAAATGATACGCTAATCGACTAAGCTTTTGAAAATAAAGAGCTCTGTCAAAATGAAATGGTTATTGAAATATTATAAATAAATCGTTTCAACAAACAAAAATGCTTCTTGCAACATTGCAAGAAATTTGAATTACTAAACTTAATTTTAGAGTTCATTTTGGGGTTCCCCCTATTATTTTCTATTTTGTAGCTTTAGCTTTTGAACAAGTAATATATACAGTATAAAAAGCTTCCCTTCAAATTATTTTTGGTAGCTTTGTTTATTTTTTTTGGCTTACAAGACGTGGCGAAATGCTTGCACAACATTGAGAAGAATTTGCCGCAACAAGCTAAATGTATACTGCACCAAATTTGAAAAGATATGCAAGACCTCATCACCCCATCACTAAATAAACACATTGGCCTTGGCTCACTAGATCCCAGAACTTTTTGGCTGCATCAGCCATTAGATGGCCATGTTCAAAGCACGAGCCGATGTGCCAGCAGTGGAGATCTGATTGCCTAGTTGGAAAGTTGAGCAAGGTTAGAGCCCATCTAGCATGCTACGACAAAGTTAGATAGGATGGAGCTCCTTGATCTTATAGGAGAGAGAAGCTCCGATAAAAGAGAATATAGACCAAGATTTGAAAATTAAAACAATCGATGTACTACTCCATTTTAAAATATAGCTATTCTTATAAACAGGACCTACAAATGAAACAGATACGGAGTGACCCGTTACCTGTACCCTTTTGAAAACAACTTAAAACCAAAGGGGCAAAGTGTGAAACAAAGATTGGCTGCTCTCTTTGGTGGGACTAACCGCAACGGCTATCCTTACACGTGGTTATGATTGATCTATGGCGGGGCCATGGGAGCACGTCGCCGTCTAGCTTGGACGCTTGGAGCCGCCACCACCACCACCACCACCACCACCACCATCCACGTAGTGTTGTGGTTAACTAACGGGTCTATGATCCAATAGGTTCTGGACTCGTTCTTCCCTAAAAATATATGAGCCCACCCATAAACCTTTTGGAGCCAAATATTTAGGGACGGATCGGCGGTCTAACGAGCCAACCCACCCCATTTACAGACTGACTTGTCCAATTGTTAAATGTGTGATGGGGACATGGTGTCTGATATTGATACATATCTGATAATTTAAGGGAAATTATCCTGCATGCACACAAGCTATCTGTGCATATACCGTACAAACCAATTAAAAATGTCTTTGAAAATTCTAGAAAAATTTATATATGTATTTTCAATAGTATTATATTTATGTATAAAGTCTTATTTTTAAATTCATTATACATAGAGAGAAAAAAAGATAAAATTATGATATATTTACTCTTAAAAGTGATAGATTTTTTTATTATGGTTAAAATATAATGAATTTAAAGATGAGACTTTATCATATATATATATATATATATATATATATATATATATATATATATATATATATATATATATATATATATATATATATATATATATAAATATAAATATAAATAACATACCCAGAACATATATATATATATACCGGAAATAAATTGTGGATAGTCATGGAAAAACTAATATAAAGTGCTAAGGCCTTGTTTTAAAACCTTTACCCATATATATGTGTACATCCATATGAAGACCCATATTTTGCTCTCTCTTGGAGAAAAACTAGTGATCATATTGTCAATTCGAAGTTATAAGGAAACTTCCTGGAGAAATAAAAATCTGAGAAAATTACCCTAGAAACTACACCATTTCAGTCAACCACTGTAATTTACACTGGATTTTATCAAATACATAAATGTCTCGAATAAATACCTTCACTTCAGCAAAATCTGGAAAATTGTTATCTGCAGACAGCTTACTTGGCATTTTTGCCAGAACTAATCCATCAGACGCCTCCTCACCAAAACCTACCAGAACCTGGATTGGACTGTGAAGCAATTACAGTAAAAATTTCAGTACAATCTTTACAAAAATTGAACATAAAATAATAGGACAAAGTCTACTGACTCTGACAGGGAAGGCTGAATTTTGGCCGAACTTTGAAGAATTATCAACAAAAATCTACAAGCCTCACAACTCTGAATTTTGGCACAGAGCTAGCCATTACCACTTACTGCTCACAGTAATTTTTCCATGGTTTTACCGACACTGTGACCCAGTCAAAATGACAGCTCAAGTTAGCTCCTCAATTACTTCATTAACACACTTTCTAGAGGAAGTCTCCTCTCTACTCTGACACTGCCAAGTGGGTCCCGGCCATTGTGGGTCCCATCTGTCGGCCACAGACACCCTTCCAGCCTGGCCCCACCTGCAGAACATCGTTGCCACGCTCGCGGACACGCGCCAAGCCACCGGCTGCATGCTCACAGAGCGGCGCCAGCGCGCCCTCCTCCTTCTCCTCGGCCAAGTCGACTGCAACCCGAGCCATCTCGCCATTCAGCACTCCTCGCCATTCTCTCTCACTCCTCCACGGAAAGCCCGAGGCGAAAACCACCACATCTCTGAAAACACCGCCTTCTTCCTCAGCACCGGCGAGATCCCGACGGCCGCTGTTCTTCTCCGGTGAGCCTCACTGAAACTGAGACTTGGGAACGTGATTGACTCTGGATACCTGATCCATTTTTTCCCTCAACTCCTCCTGTCTCCTAGGTTGAAGACGCCGCAGTGTGCACTCGGCTCCGGCGACTGCCGCCGTGGCATGCACGCGTTCTCCCTGACCGAAGAAAGATTGGAGCTGAATCTTGGCCAGCAGCATCACCAGCCTAGGATGAGCTCAAGAACCGAGCACTAGAGGCAGCTGAGTCCCGAGACTGTAGAACCACGTCTTCTTCCTCTCCGCCGGCCACCATGTCCCCTTCTTGCTCTCTCTCTGACCACGGTGAGTCATGTTGGAGAAAAATAAAATTACAGTGTTGACTAAAATTGATTCATTGAGTTTATCCCCTTAGAAATTCAATCACCTATGCGGAAAATTTAATTCTAATCACTGACCTGCTTGTGAAGCCATCTTGACTTGATTTCTTCTTCTTCTCTGCTTCCTCTTCTTCTTGATGCTTCTCTGCGTGTGTGCGCCGACGGACGGATTGATGAAGACGTAGAAGGACCTCACGAACCCCTTCTAGTGCGTTTTGTGGATCGGGCACAATTAGGGTTTGTAGTTGGAGACCGAGCGGCGTCCCGTTCTTCTCCAATTTCTCTTTTATATGTGCACTAGTGGGGCTCGGGGGTTTCCTTCGGTTTAGGAGGTTCGGTTGAATCCACCGATCACGGATTCTATTCGTTATCTTATCTCTAAGCCGATAAAACAACCAACATTCTCCCCTTGATTTAGAGGCTTAATTAATTTCTAAGTCTATTAAGTAAAACAGCTCCCCAAGGCAATGTGTCATAACAACTTTAAACGTCATTAAGACTACAAGACCTATAGTTCACTATAATACTTAAATAAACTCACATCTTAACTTAGCGGGTGTTGATTGAAAAATTAATCCCCTATTTCCAGGATCTTAGTCAAAGGCAATCACTTAATCCCATGCCGGCTACATATTCTTTAAATAAGTTGGGAGGTAAGCCTTTGGTTAGCGGATCCGCAAGCATAAATTTAGTATTTATGTACTCAATCTTAATTGTTTGATCCTGGACTCTATCTTTCACAACATGATATTTAATGTCAATGTGTTTGGCAGCTTCACTTGACTTGTTGTTACTCGTATAGAATACTGCAGCTTCATTATCGCAGTATATAACAAGTGGTCTCTCAATGCTGTCAACCACTTTTAATCTTGGGATGAAATTCTTAAGCCATACGGCCTGCCCCGTCGCATGGTAACATGCTACAAATTCCGCTTGCATTGTCGACGATGCAGTAAGCGTTTGTTTAGAGCTTTTCCACGAAATAGCTCCTCCCGCAAGGGTGAAAATATATCCTGAAGTGGATTTCTTTGTGTCTACGCACCCCGCGAAATCAGCGTCTGAATAGCCAAGGACTTCAAGCTTATCAGACTTTCTGTATGTAAGCATGTAATGTTTAGTTCCTTGTAAATAACGCAGAACTTTCTTTACTGCCTTCCAGTGGTCCATTCCTGGTTTAGACAGAAATCTGCCAAGCATCCCTGTGACGAATGCTAAGTCTGGTCGCGTACAGACTTGTGCATACATCAAGCTTCCGACAGCTGAAGCATAAGGTACCTTGTCCATTTCTTTAGATTCTAACTTATTTCTTGGACTTTGGAATAATCCGAATTTATCGCCCTTCATTATTGGAGCAGGTGAAGAGGCGCATTTACTCATATTATATCTTTCTAAAATTCTTGAGATGTAAGCTTTCTGAGATAGTCCTAGCACTCCCTTGGACCTATCTCGGTGAATCTCAATGCCCAAAACATAAGATGCTTCACCAAGATCTTTCATATCAAATTTTGATGACAAGAATTCTTTAGTCTCTCGCAGCAGGTTCTTATCGCTGTTTGCTAATAAAATGTCATCAACATAGAGTACTAAGATGATGAATTTACCACCTTTATATTTAACATAAATACAGTTGTCCACCTCATTCTCCTTAAATCTGAATTGTCTGATGATCTGATCGAATTTAAGGTTCCATTGCCTGGACGCTTGTTTAAGTCCATAGATGGATTTATTAAGTTTGCATGCTAAATGGCATTTTTCTTCCATAACAAAACCTTCCGGTTGTGTCATGTAAACATTTTCTTTTAGGTCACCATTTAGAAATGCAGTCTTTACATCCATCTGATGGAGTTCTAAGTCAAAGTGAGCCACTAGCACCATGACGATTCTGAATGAGTCTTTCTTAGAGACAGGAGAAAAAGTTTCATTATAGTCAATTCCTTCTCTCTGTGAAAAACCCTTGGCAACTAGCCTTGCTTTGAATCGTTCGATGTTCTCTCTAGAGTCAAGCTTGGTTTTGTAGACCCACTTACAGCCTATGGTTTTGACTCCTTTAGGAACTTCTACTAAATCCCATACTTTATTATGGCTCATTGATTTTAGTTCATCTTCCATAGCCTAAAGCCACTTAGATGAATCCTTGCTGTTTATTGCTTCTTTAAATGAGGTGGGATCGTCTACCTTCCCCATGTCTTCTTCATTCATGTATACTTCATAATAATCAGGGATGGCAGATCTCCTCACCCGCTGTGATCTTCTTAATTCTTGAGTTTCATTGTTTGTCACTTGAGGTTGAGGATCTTCATGTGGAGGTTCTTCTTCATTATGTGTCACTTCAATCTGTTGAGGCTCATCATCATTATTACTCTCAATATTTTCCTCAACAGAAGGTGTAGTACCAGACGGTCCAGAATTACCCGTTGGCGGTGCTACATCACGTGGCACATTAGAAATTATGGGGATGTTCTGAATAATTGGAATATCAGTCTCTCAGATTTCCGGAGTTTGAATATTAGCCCGAATTTCCTCAAGATTAATTTCCCTTGTCTGTGAGCTCCCCCATTTATTGTCCTCAAGAAAGACAGCATGTCTAGTCTCCACAAATTTAGTAACCCGATCTGGGCAATAAAATCGGTATCCTTTGGATCTCTCGGGATAACCGATAAAATGACAGCTCACAGTCTTAGGATCTAATTTCTTTAATTGTGGATTAAATATTCTGGCTTCCGCACGACAGCCCCACACACGTAAATAATTGAGTGTCGGTTTTCTTCCGGTCCACAATTCATAAGGGGTCTTAGGCACTGATTTACTAGGCACTCTGTTGATTATGTGTGCAGCTGTTTTAAGTGCTTCAATCCACAGCTTAGGTGACAGAGTAGAGTGATTCAGCATACTGCGCACCATATCCATGAGTGTGCGGTTGCGTCGTTCTGCTACCCCGTTTTGCTGAGGTTCTCCAGGCATGGAATATTGGGCAATAATCCCATGTTGCTGGAGATACAAGGCAAATGGACCAGGAATTTGCCCAAATGGAGCGTGTTTCCCGTAGTATTCACCACCACGGTCCGATCTCACAACTTTAATTTTAGCATTATGCTGATTCTCCACTTCAGCTTTAAATATCTTAAATTTCTCAAGAGATTCGGAACGGTCGCTTATGGGGTAAATATAACCATAACGGGAATAATCATCTGTGAATGTTATAAATGAATCAAATCCATCCACAGATGTCACCGGGAACGGTCCACAAATATCAGTGTGAATTATTTCTAGTGGACTTGAGCTCCTAGTGGCTCCTTTCTTTATTGTTTTAGTGAATTTTCCCTTAATGCAATCTATGCAATGATCCGCGTCAGAAAAGTCTAAGGGAAGGAGTATCTCTTCTCTTATGAGACGTTCAATTCTCCCCCTAGAAATATGGCCTAAGCAACAATGCCATAATTTCGACGACGTCTCACTTATCACATTCATTACATTATCATTGCAGGCATTATTAACATTCAGGACCATGTCATCCAAAGAGAGCAAGAATAGCTTATCTCGCACGAAGGCGAAGCCAATCATTTTATTATCTAATTTAATGTAACATATTCTCTTTGAAAAATGACAGTCATAACCAGTTTCTGTCAACACTCGAACAGAAATGAGGTTTCTCTTAATTGAGGGAGCAAATAAAACATTATTCAGAATTAAATTGTAGCCACTAGGGAGTCTAAGTGCTAGGTCTCCAACGGCCTTCACTTCGATCTCCGCTCCATCAGCTACTCTTAGGATTCGCTCCCCCTTTGCTACCGCCTGGACAGTAGTCAATCCCTGCAATGAGTTACAGACGTGCACAGTGGCACCTGAGTCAACCCACCAGGTATTAATGGAGAATTCAGAGTAAAATAACTCATTAACATTTGATATTTCATCAATCTCATTTATACCTTTCTTAGCTAGCCACTCTCGGAAGCGTGGATAATCCCTCTGCCAATGTCCATCTTTACTACAAAACTTGCAATATAGACTTGCAGTGGTGGAGGCAGCTAAAGCTTGAGACTGAGGATGCGGCTTTGCTTGAGCAGTGTTACTCCCTCCAGACTTATGAGGGTGATATGGCTTCTTTCTGCCACTACCCGAGCTTTGGCCTTGATTTGTTTTCCTCTTGCCTTTAGCATGGATGAGGTTGAGCTGATCTTTAAGTTTCTGCTTGTCAGCCTTTTGTCGCTCTTCCTCTTCCACTGAGTGGGAGATCAATTCTGCTACGGTCCACTTCTCTTTCTGAGTATTATAATTAATCTTGAAGGGACTATAGTCAGGACCAAGAGAGTTCAATATGAAATGCACAAAAAAACCTTCAGACAATTCCATGTCCATAGTCTTTAGTGTATGTGCCATATAAGTCATCTCAAGGATGTGCTTTCTTACACCACCTTTGCCATCATACTGGCTGGTGATCAGCTTACTTATTAAGGTACTGGCATGACTCTTAGATGAAGTCTTAAAGTTCTCTTCAATGTTTGCCAAGTACGTCTTAACGTCGTTTGAGTTCGTAATCCCTCCAATAATTCCTGGAGCGATAGTACTCTTGATGTACATGAGAGACATTCTGTTGGACTTTTCCCAAGAGGCCACTTTTTCTTCGTAACTCCACTTGGTATTATCATAATCTTCCTGACTCATTTCGTCAGTGTACTTGGGCTCCTCAGGGGAGTCCTCTCTTAGTGCTAAGTTATAGTCCAACATGCCAAGATTCAATAGCACATCGTTCTTCCACTCAGCGAAATTTGTTCCATTAAGGGGTGTAACAATTTTAAGCTGCCCCAATGCTGAAAATAACCAATGGAAAAAAATATTAGTAAAATATTGCATATGATTAATTTGCGTTGGCTCAATTAATCACATGCGATGATAGGCTCCTTTTCTAAATTTAATCACCGTTGGGCAGAAAAAATTTAGAAAATATATGAAGTGACAAAAAAAATAATCCTTAATTACATCACCGTTGGGCAGAAATAATTAAGGAAATAATATTATTAATTTATTTGACATGAAATTATAATTAACGTTGGTCAAAAAATAATTTCACATCATAAATATTCTCTAGCAAAACTTCCCGTTGGTTCCAGTCAGCTAGCAATAATTTTCAGAGTGCTTAGAATAATTTTCCATAATTTTTCAGCATTTTTAATGGCCAAGAAAGCATATAAAGGGATTTCTGTAAATAACAAATGAATAAAACAGTGGGAATTGATTTAATTTCAAGCGCGGGCGCGGGCGCGGGGCCCGGGCGCAATGCGCGAGCGCGGGGGCGCGGGCGCAAGAGCGGGGCGCCGGGCGCGGGCGCGATCTCGGGGCGCGGGCGCGAGGCGCGGGGACGCAGGGGCGCGGGCGCGGGGCCTGGGCGCGAGGCGCGGGGCCCGGGCGCGAGGCGCGAGCGCGAGCGCGCGGGCGCGATGTCGGCCGTTCCGTTCGATCCAGATCGAACGGCTACGGCCATCCCCGCATCTGATTTTGTTAGCGCCGTCCGATTCAATCCGACGGCTGAGATCATTTTTCACCGGGTCAAAGCCATCGGCTGTCGGCGGCCGAACCCTAACCCGAGCCCCGGCCGATCCCCTTTTTCTCCTCGTCTTCTTCCCGACGCGCTCGACGAGCAAGCGACGGCGGTGACGGCGACGGCTATGGCGACGACGCGCCGAGCGAAGCAACGGCGACGACGGCCAATCCTGTCTTTCCTCTTCCCCTTTCCACCCCAGTTCTCCTCCCCGTGCGCAAGAGCAACACCGAGGTGAGCCTCGGTCTCGCGCGGCCGAGCGACGGCGCGAGACCGGTCTGGGGCAGCGGGATGGCCTAGCAGTGAGGCGAGGAGGTAGTTCCCGAGGCACGGATGCGAGCACATCGGCAGCGAAGACGACGAACCGGGTAAAATAATCCCGATTTCATTGTATTCGCGTTGATTTTTGGGTCTTATTCAAATTAGGGTTCTTCGGATTTGGGGATTTTGATCTTTGCCGAGTTAATTGATGATGACTTCACTAAGGGATGAAGATTTTGGGATTAAATTCTAAGGGGTTTGGCTCTGATACCACAATGTTGGAGAAAAATAAAATTACAGTGTTGACTAAAATTGATTCATTGAGTTTATCCCCTTAGAAATTCAATCACCTATGCGGAAAATTTAATTCTAATCACTGACCTGCTTGTGAAGCCATCTTGACTTGATTTCTTCTTCTTCTCTGCTTCCTCTTCTTCTTGATGCTTCTCTGCGTGTGTGCGCCGACGGACGGATTGATGAAGACGTAGAAGGACCTCACGAACCCCTTCTAGTGCGTTTTGTGGATCGGGCACAATTAGGGTTTGTAGTTGGAGACCGAGCGGCGTCCCGTTCTTCTCCAATTTCTCTTTTATATGTGCACTAGTGGGGCTCGGGGGTTTCCTTCGGTTTAGGAGGTTTGGTTGAATCCACCGATCACGAATTCTATTCGTTATCTTATCTCTAAGCCGATAAAACAACCAACAAGTCAAACTCCGATTCCTCTCGTCTGTACCAACCTCAGAAACTCACTAAGGTGATGCCTACTTCATTTCTCTGATACCTGGCCTAGATCCGGCCGTCGCCGTTTACCCGAGGCACTCCGCCGCTGTTGGACCTTTCCCGGAGCTACCGTCGCCGTTCCAGCTTCGCCGAGCTACGCAACACCCTCAATGAGCATCCCTGGCACCTCCGTTACCGCATGCATGCATCGCTTTAACTTATAACATGACATCCATATGCATTCCATATACATGCCGAAAGAGACCGCCGCCTCCGCCGCCTTTGCCGTCGATTCCGGTCACCTCCGGTGACGATACCACCACCGAAGGCTTCGCCTTGGTCTCCTCTGAATTTTCTCTTTTGGCCCCAACTGCAGCCGACGCCTCCATCACCGTCACCCCCGCCGAGAAGCTCGCCGGCTCAGTCCTCCTCTGTTTCGCCTGGCCGGACGGTCCGAACCGACATCGGACGGTCCGTTCTATTGTTTCAGCGCACGCCGCTCTGCCCTGTCTCTTTGACACGTGGGCCCATCCTTTATAAAATCCAGAAACTAAAAGAGATGAATAAATGCTTTTCTATTACATTGATAATGGATTTAACTTTGGAAAATCATATAAAATTCATTACAACTCCAAATTAAGTAAAACCAGTTTTGCTGGTTCTGTAATTTTATTCCCTAAAATCTGATAAAATATAAAGTGGCACCTTCTGTACAGAAAACTTGCCTAAAAATTTATGATAATAGATTAAGGAGGAAAATGGGACTTTTGACTAGAAAATTCATAAGAAATTCATTATAACTCAGAAAAATGTCAAACCAATTTTGTAATTCTTATAAAACTATATACTTTCCATCTATGAACTCAGCTTGCACAGATTTAGGCCGCACATAATCAGTACATGTTATTTTTCCAAAAGGACGCATAAAAATCGTAAAAATCATATCTCACAAATTGTAAGTGCAAAAATGAAAATAATTCCACCAGAGAGAGTATAAAACCAGCACCAAGCCACTGCACAAAACTCATGCATGTTAGAGCATTTTGCATTTTTGCATTATTTATCGGTTTTGCATTAACTTTAACATTTAAAACTAGAAGAAGAGCCTTTGGAGTTCGAGGAGGTAGAATATTTTGAAGAACCTGAAGTAGACCTGAACCAAGGCAAGAATCCCACTACCTTTGAACATATTGCTCCTAAATTTTGGGATTATAAATGATTTTATTTCAACTTGCATCGTTATTTGGCTATGCAAATTATATATATGGTGGGCAAAGGTAGTTAATCCTATTTCCTGCATAACCAACCTTGAAATGTTGATGACTTGCTACTTGTAACCCTAGGATGGGTAGAAGTACTTATTGAGAGCTTGCTATAAGGTATACATCGGTATATATGCTTAGACATGCATAGCTACTTACAAAATATATCATGGCTATCTAATTATGTTTCAAATGGGAATTTACTTACTTCTGATCAGAGATGAATATCCGTGATATTTGTGAACTAAAACCGAAGCAAAACTGTTTTAAAACTTGGGCAAGCAAGTGGTACACATATGTGATAGTTGTGTACCGATAGGGGGAGTGTTTTGCCTGGGTTGCTTAAGGACCGAACTCAGTGTCATATTCTCATGTTAAACAGTACAACCACATGTGCTAGTTATGGGATAGCCATAGTAGATTAAGTTACTTAATGTTTAGCCTTGCATTTTGGTAGGCTGAGTAGTAGGGGCAGTGCCTACGAATGTACTGTAGGGCTGTTCATAGGAACTACCTACGGTTCCGAGGGACTGTGATCACCTCATGGCATAGGCGTCTAAGTCTGTCCAATACAACGTTGTGTGCCTCGTGGGGAGCCAGAACGGTTGCCGCCACGGCGCTGGGTTTAAGGCGTGGGCCCGCCACCCACGGCATTGGGGTAGCGCCCCGATGTGGAGTAACACACCTCGTGCTGGTGCAAGGCTAAATGTTAGGTAATGTAAAAGTTGTGTTGTGACCTCTAGACTGCACTCAACGTGAAGAGTGTGGTGGTACCGACGGGTACCGGACAAACTAGAGTGTAGCCGTTTGGCTTCTATCACATCATGT
The DNA here is from genome assembly GCA_003991445.1 of Oryza meyeriana var. granulata. Classification (NCBI taxonomy): domain Eukaryota; kingdom Viridiplantae; phylum Streptophyta; class Magnoliopsida; order Poales; family Poaceae; genus Oryza; species Oryza meyeriana. The sequence continues at coordinate 72,334 of RYFJ01001159.1, forward strand.
GGGGTAACGATGTACAAACTCTGTAGAGTCAAAACTAATCGGTTAGCCGTGCTCACGGTCATGAGCGGTATGGTTGTGTTCATTGAGTATAGATTTATGTTTCTAAAATGCTTTATGAAATGGGATGGGATGATGAAGAATTTGATTGATTTATACTTGGTGATTGATGATATGATAATGAAAAGGAGATGATGTGCTATGTTGCACTATAGTCTTACTGCCAAGGAGGGCAGTGAAGATATTATTATTCATGAAAATGGATGCCATGATACTACTCTATCGTTTTATTATGCAATCTAATTTATGAACTTCTCCTTTAAATTATTGCGAAATAAAATTGGCTTTATGCAATAAAATTTAGCCTTCCATACAGCCTTCACCTTGATTATAGCCTACATGTATAACTAGGTTTGATTGTGGCCTTGCCAGTACCTTGCGTACTGAGTTCTATTTTTTTTTGTGAATGCTGCTATAGAATCTTATACAGGTGGAGATGAGAACATGTTGGATGATTGTGGGGATGATCAGATCGATCAGGACGGTCCTATCTAAGGGTTTACCCTTAGTCGGTTGCCTGGGGGTTTTGGGTAGCCAAGCTTCCGATGGACTCATTATTTAGCCTGTACGGCTTATGTAATTAATAGTTAGTATGTACTTGTATCTATACTTTCGTTTTACTTAGCTAAATACCCTATGTATTGGATATTGCTTGCTAGAAGAACGTGTGAGATTAGAACTTTCCTGGGCTAGTCTCGTACTAGTAAGAATTTAGAAATGATGAGATGCATGGACGTTGATTCAACCGTAGACCATGTCCGCAGAAGTGTGTATCGTGTTTGGTCGCCACCTTCGTATGGTTCGTGTGGTTTGACGGGCACACTTCGCCGTTTTGGACTGGTGAATTAACTCTCCAAACATCTTTTTATTTCTGAATTCGGTGCTTTGGACTTGTATTGTAGGTGGGTAATTATTATGACAAGTCTGCGATGAGGATGGATGGTTATTGTACTTATTTGGTTTTTATTCGAGATTCCATCCATCTAGATAGTTCGTGTTGTCATAGTAGGTACTCTCTATAATGTATTTCTGAGGTGCCCACAAAATATATATATATATATATATATATATATATATATATATATATATATATATATATATATAATACTATTAACAATATATATACAAATTTTCTAGATTTTTTTATAATATTTGTTATTTTGGTGTGTATATAGAAAACTTATGTGCATAAGATATGTTACTCTAATTTAATACTTCATATTACATTTTTGACGGTGAAAGTATAGCTTTTGGTCTTTCCACCAATTTAAAAATGCACACGATCATCCTATAGACTAATAAGAGTATGTTGTTATATTTTTTAACAAAAAGATTATGTTGTTGTAGACATATGTGAAAGTCGAACTTGCCAAACATCGGTGAACATGTATCATTTATCGTTTTCATTATACAACATTGTCATTTTCTATCTTGTACAATTAACTTCAGACCTCTACAGTTATTTTAAGACCTTAAAATACGAAATAAACAAATTCCTTCCGTTAGCAACATGTACAAGAAAAAGAATAACGATAGTAGCCAACATCTGTCAGAACACTGATAACGCATTAGCTGTTTGATTAGTCCAAGAGGGACGACAACGACAAGAAGTCCGATCGGATTGATCGTGGATGAGAAAGAGAGAGATTCGTCCGATGGGGAAGCGGACCTATGGTGTGCCAAACTGTTACCGTGATTATAGTTCAAACCGTCGGCATACAGTTTCGATTACAGGTGATTTAGTTTAAATAAATTTTATTTTAATTTAATTTCTTTAAAAAAATCCTAAAAAATTATAGTAGGTAATACTTGAATTATAGATCACTGTAGTAAAGAAAGTTTATGAAAATAATGAAATTTACTTTATAATTTAAAGCTCCATTAAAATTAAAAAAATAAGAGATGGGTTAGTATATAATTTCTACTTTATTTAAGTGTAAAAACGATAGCAAGGATTATAAAAAAATTTATGCAATATTACATTGTTTTTTAGAGATATCTACAATTTTTTTCTAAATTTTCTATAATTTTTTAGAAATTTTAGTACATTTTATAATTTTTTCGTAATTTTTTTTAGCTTTAACCTACCAGGTTACTGAGCTTATCGGTAACCACAATCTTACCGTAAGATTTAAAAATTTTGAAATCAATTTTTTAGATAAATTCTGTGCGACTTTAAATAGTTACCGTGGTAAAGCGGAACTCATCGTCATCAGCTTTGCGTGCGTGACGGCGACATTGCAGCATCCGCTCGTTTTTAGGCGTTTGCTGTCCGGTAGGGCGCAGGGGATCTGGGCGGTTTATTTTTAAAAGGATTTTTTTTCTGGGTGGGACAGACAGGTGGGGCCCGGCCTGTCACCTTATCCGTAAGGAGCCCCCACGTGGCACGGGCTCTTCTCTTACTATCGTTTTGCGACTGAGACCTTGCAATCATACTAAATTCATGTGAAGCCCATGGTTGTTTTTTTTTTCGGGGACGCCAATGGTAGTTAGGGAAATGATTTCTACTAATTGCAACAGAAAACAAAGGAACATCATGCTGCTGTTATGATGAAACTCATCAAGTTCGTAGGTGTTACCCTAACAGACACGATGCACATCGGGACGTTGTTCATTAATCATTAACTTGGCTACTTTGTGCTTCCCTAGTATAACGATTACAACCATATCTGGCTATAATGTCATCAACAAATATGATGGAGTTAAGAGCCCTAAGTATTTTAGGGCCCTTTGAAACAAAAAATTTTAGAAGAATTTTGTAGAATTCAAATCTTATAGAAAATTTTTCTATTTGGCCCTTTAGAACAATTGGAGATTTGGAGTTTTCTAAATCCTATAAAATTTTTAAAAAATGGCTCAATGCAGGTAGTTTTTAAAGTAAAACTACCAAAAGCTCCAACCTGTTAGAAAATATCTTTTCAGTTTAGCCCTCTCATATGTTTTTCTTACGGTCTATTCAAACAGTTATTCCTATATCTTTTATCTGTTTTGTAATTCTCTATTTTGTATTTACATTCCTATCAAAAATCCATGTTTCTTTTATTCCTACGTTTTCTTAATCATTTATTTTAAAAGAGCCTTAGCCTTTTAGGCCAACAAAGTAAGAATCTTGCTAAGAATCGATCAAGTGCAATATATCAGCAGTTCAGCACTCACGAAGAATAAATACGTAATATAAAACAAGGTCTACGGATTAACACATGGTGCACCACCGAGAGATCGTTTGTAGTACCAATGAATGATTTCAAGTAAAATAATTATTGTTTGAAGACACTATCATTATTGACCAATCCTCTACATAGCAAACAAAATAAAAATAGTATAAGTGGACAATTTGTGACACGTATATGCTGATGCACGTTGCATCAGTGCATTTAGACTCAATTAGTTATAGGACTTATTTGAATTGGTTTATTCGTGTGACTTAGGTCACACACAAAACGAGAAACGTTATTAGCGCGTGATTAATTAAATATGAGTTATTATAAACTTAAAAAATAGATCTATTTGATTTAGAGATATTTTTATATAGAAGATTTTTATAAAAAACATACCATTATATGTTTTGGGAAACGTGCTAACGAAAACTGAGAGCCTAGGTTTGAACTAGCACAGCATACGTGTTGTAGGATTTTAAATTTAGGTTCCACTCATCCAAATTGACAAACACCACATGAATTCATGTCAAATTCCATCTAAATTAGGTCAGAAAATTTTTATGCGCGGTGAGACCTGAATCCACAATTTGAGAGAACTTGAATGGCCATACTGAAATTTTATCTGAGGAGAATAGCCGCAATAGAATAAGAGCCAACGTGGCACAGTGCACGCAAAACTGCGGAACTATCCGCTCGACACGCCACGGCCGCTACCCTTCCTCTCATCGACAAGTAGGACCCATCCGACTCCGCTTCTTCTTCTTAGACTCCGTTTGCATCTGTGGGTTGGAGGAGAAAAATTGTTTGTTTTCCGTGAGCACGTTTTTTAAATTGCTAAATGGTATGTTTTTTATAAAAAATTTATCTAAAAATTACTTAAAATTAAATAAATCTATTTTTTAAATTTATAATAATTAAAATTCAATTAATAGCTACTATCATTTTCTTCTAATCTTCTCTTCCTTTTCCGTCGCCTTCGAACACTCCCTTAGCTCACTCCGTCTCCACCCCCCTCAACCGGCCGCGCCAGCTACCCGACGCGACCTCCACCACCTCCCTCTCCTTCCCCTTCTAGAAGCTTCGGGAGAAGGGCGCGCCCCCGGCCATGGGCGCCGCGTCCGTCTCGCGCTACTCCTCCTTCTTCGCCGCCGCCGTCGGGAGTGCGTGTACATCCCGTACAACACGTCGGCGGGGGTATGGTTCGAGGAAAGCTCAACGTGCACGTGGTGCCCACACCCACGACGACGTCGATGGCTCAAGACCGTCGACCAGTACTACGTCGGATCCAACAATTCCATCCAGGTTGGTTCGAGCGAGCTTCGCCGCGCAGTCCTTGGATTATTTTTCCCCCATTTTTTGGGGGGAGAGGTTTTTTTTTTTACGGGTTAGGCATGGTTGATGATTTATTCTCGTAAAATTTTACCTGAATTTTGCAAACGAACTGTCTGGTTCTCTTCGGAGTCGCGTTGCTTGTATTGAAAAATTATTTTGGGTGTTGTTGGTTGCAGGGCGCGTGCGTGCAGAACGTGCTGGATTCGCTCGTGCTGGCTCTGCTCAAGGACGAGAACCGCAAGTTCATCTATGTTGAGCAGGTAAGATGAAATAAAGAATTCTCGTCTCTGGAAGTTTGGGCTTGTCAACAGTTGAATTTTGAGCCGCTTGCCCGCTTGGAGGTGAGGAATTGGAACTGCAGGTAGGAAGCAATGTAGGACTATCTGCAACCGTATTGATGTTTCTACAATCATTTCCTAGCTGGATTCTAGGAGTCGAAGTTGTAGAAGCTATTCTACACCCAAAATGCTTCATTCTGCAACGTGGGGACTGGGGAGGGGAGTCTTTTTTGGTTTGGGTAGGAAGCAATGTGCATCTAATTGTAGACATTGAATTCTTGACCAATGGTTTATTTGATTTCTAGGCATTCTTCCAGAGATGGTGGAGACAGCAGAATGACATGATTAAGGATATAGTGAAGGGGCTTATCAGCACTGGACGGTTGGAATTAATGTACAATCTTTCATGTCCCAGTGGTTGCTATGTATGTTCAATTGGCAGTCATGTCTGTATTTTATACTGAATGACACATTGCTTCTTGTGATGTTGAAGAAATGGGGGAATGTGCATGCATGATGAGGCGGCTGTGCACTACATTGACATGATAGACCAAACTACGCTTGGGCACAGGTTCATCAAGGAGGAGTTCGGTCAGACTCCAAGGATTGGTTGGCAGATTGATCCATTTGGGCACTCTGCAGTACAGGCTTACCTCCTAGGCGCAGAAGTAATCCACCGAATCCATTGATGCTATGCTTCCAGAGTTTAATGTGACTTAAATGTTTTCTTGGGCAGAAACTAACTCAAATTTTCTAGATGGTGCACTGCTACTTTCCTATATATCCAGCTTGCATGATAAGATAAACTTTGAACTCTGTTGTGCCGTTATGATAGTAACTAGTTATCACCATCATGGGTAGTTATGTGTTGAGATACAATAATGTCAGTATGTATACCTTGCTATCCCCTAAAGAGTGATATCACAGAGAGCTTTTCTTGACCACACAACATATCTATTGAATCTACACAATCCAATCGTTCAAGTGAAGTGACAGTTGTGCCTGCATTGTTTTGACAAACATATTAGATTTACCAGAAAAGGAATGGCTCAGCAAACATTTTATTATGGTTCAGGTAGGATTCGATGCTTTTTATTTTTTCCGGATTGATTACCAAGACCGTGACACACGAAAGGGAACAAAAGAACTTGAGGTTGTGTGGAGGGGCTCCAAGACCTTTGGCTCATCAGCTGACGCAAGTGACCCGTTTTTTCACAGTAAATGTTACACCTCAATTTGAGAACTCTGGGAATCCATATTGAAATACGTCATTTTCTTACAGATCTTTGCTGGCATCTTTCCAAAAAATTATGAACCACCTCCTGGTGAGTTTTACTTCGAAGTCGATGATACTTCCCCAGTCGTCCAGGTAAACTAATGAGTACTCTACTAAGGAATATCATTCAACACCATACACGAACTTCTACATTGCTTGCCTCTATGCAGGATGATCCCCTTCTTTTTGATTATAATGTTGAACAACGGGTGAATGACTTTGTTGCTGCAGCTCTAGCGCAGGTACATTAAACTCTATGTTCACACTTTTTCATGCCAATCTACACCCTATTTGGAGCTATATGCATTGCATGGAAATCTGTTTGTCTCATGTTGATTGATGCTGCTGCAAACTTCTTTTAGACTGACTTTCTGGATGCTGTAGTGATAAGTGTTGCTAGAAATTGAGAAAGCACTTGAATTTAGCTGAATGGCAATATTTTAAATTGAAGTTAGTGCTCTACTCAGCAATGAGTTGTTCATCCTAATTCATGTTTCTTTCTTTCTTTTCTCTAGGCAAATATTACAAGGACAAACCATGTTATGTTTACAATGGGCACGGACTTCAAATATCAATATGCAGAAAGTTGGTTCAGACAGATGGACAAATTAATTCACTACGTCAACAAGGTTAAGATGAGCATGGATATTACAAATGCTGATTATTATTTAGTTACTTTTAATTTCACCATGAAGCTGTTATCATGATATTACTTAATGCATATCTTGAGCTCCTGACATGAAGATTTCAACAAGTTATTCCATTACCTCAGGATGGTCGTGTCAATGCTCTGTATTCCACACCTTCCATTTATACAGATGCAAAACATGCTGAAAATGTGCCATGGCCTCTCAAGACCAATGATTTTTTCCCGTATGTTCTAACCTTATATTCATAATTGGTATGATTAACTTCACTTTGTTGCTTTCACATGCCTATGACTGTATTTCTTCCACCAGGTATGCAGACAACCCAAATGCATACTGGACAGGTTACTTCACAAGCAGACCTGCCTTAAAACGATATGTTCGTGTTATGAGTGGATATTACCTGGTATTGTTACTATTTTTCGTTATTCTGGCACTGGCATTCAGATGTGCAATTTCAGTATGATATATTTTCTTGGTCACTGTTCATATGCTTAATATTTTATTTCTTTTCACTTTTCAGGCAGCTAGGCAGTTGGAATTCTTTAAAGGGAGAAGCAACTCCGATCTCACAACAGATAGCTTAGCTGATGCTTTAGCTCTTGCTCAGCACCATGATGCTGTTACAGGAACAGAGAAGCAACATGTTGCAAATGACTATGCAAAAAGATTGGCAATTGGCTATACACAAGTGAGTTCTCAAGAGTATTGTTAATTCATAGCTGATGTTTTCTTTTGGGGTTCGATTGCTTCAATGAGTTTGATTCTTTTACAGGCCGAGAAGGTGGTTTCGTCTTCTCTCTCTTGCTTGAGTCAGTCAGGCTCAAAATCACATTGTCTGTCCCAAACAACGAATTTTGGACAGGTTGGTGTACATCTTTGTGTGTGTGTGTGTGAGCCCTGACACTGATTGGAGCCAGCTCCCTTCCCTGTGATGAACGCTTTCTCAACTTCCATTGTAATTAGACATGATGTAGTTTTTACCTTATCATTATATCTCCTTTTCAGTGTCCGCTCCTAAATATTACATATTGCCCTCCTTCCGAGACGGACCTTTCTCAAGGGAAAAGTTTGGTGAGTTCTGTTCTAACGTGCACACTCAAGACAGTTTTCAAGATAAACCACTTGTATGCGATCAATGATTGATATTTTTAAGAAAATGACATATAGCTTTATTTGTTTTCCTACCTTTTCTGTTAAAGGTTGTGCTTGTGTATAACTCTCTTGGGTGGAAACGAGAGGATGTCCTTCGCATACCGGTATGCAATTGCTATTCCATAAAAAGCAAGATATTTGTTGCTTTTAATAGTTAGTCATATATCAATCAGAATTTTCTGCTTATGCATAAGATGTGTGGTGCACTGTGCTACTACCATGAAAGTGCTTTTGCTTTAGATGGAGAATTAATATGCCAATTTATGGAATCAACAGGTTGTCAGTGACTCAATTATTGTTCATGATTCTGAGGGAAGAGAAGTTGAATCACAACTTCTGCCTATAGCTAATGCATCTTTGCACATGCGGGAGAAACACGTCAAGGCTTACCTAGGCATGTTACCAGCTGCAAAGCCCAAGTTTTGGCTTGCTTTTCCAGTTTCTGTACCACCTCTTGGTTTTGATACTTACTTTATATCAAGCGGAAAGAAATCAGGTGAATTAATATCTTTCTTTTGGATATGCATCTCGCCAACATCAGTTAGAGTTCCTCCAAAGTTTGACAATTTTTCTTAATTCACTGCATATATTGCAGCATCGGTCTCTTTGATGTCCACTCTGTACCCATCTCAAGGAAGTGAAAATAGTAATATGCAGATTGGGCAAGGACAGTTGAAACTTCAATACAATGCAGCTGGAGCATTATCTCTGTACTCTGATAGTAAGACCCAGGTAATGTACCAAAGGCTAATCATTATTCCCAATTTGGAACCTTTTCTTTTTTTCTTAAGGTCTTGCCTTTGCTTTTGTCGTAATAACATAAAGTTGTGTACTCATAAGATTACCTATTGTTACTGCTAATGGTTAAGAATCAGTATATTATTTGCCCTAGCAGATCATATGTTCATTGTTTCTTGCTCTAAGAATTGCATATGATCTAAATTCACTTGTACTAAATTAACACACTCCAAGGTTGAAGAAAATTTTGAGCAGAAGTACAAGTATTACATAGGACAGGATGGAAATGGAAGTGATCCTCAGGTGCAGTACAGATTATATAAATAATCTATTCAGCAAAATTTGCTGTTACTGGCATTCATTTGCTCTTTCCTGTACTGTAGGCTTCTGGAGCATACATATTTCGCCCTAATGGCACAGTTCCTATCAAGACTAATGGACAGGTATGGAGAAGGGATCTAATTTGCCTTAGGATTCTCATAAAGTTTTTTCCATGTTTAACATTTACACTGCAGCATCTGTTAAGAGATTTTAAAAATACACATGTCAGTCCCCGCAAAAAAAGAACACATGTCAGTCTTACTTGAATTTATGTTGCCCACTTCAAGGTTCCTCTCACAGTTCTCCGCGGGCCCATATTGGATGAAGTGCACCAGCAGATTAATTCATGGATATATCAGGTTATTTCTATAAGAATTGATTGTCTGAATCATCACTCATTACCTTTTATTTATTTCCTTTTTGTTCCACACCTAAAGTTTCTGATGAATCTTGAAACATAGAGTTTACTCTATTCTCAATCTTTGTTAATGAACAAGAAATTATTGTTGTTCTTGTTGCTGATTTCCTGATGCTTTTTTCTCTATTCTTTGCACAGATCAACAGAGTTTACAAAGGAAAGGACTATGTGGAGACTGAATTTGTAGTGAGTGCTGTGTCAATAAGATGTACCTTGCATTGCTAAAGATGGTTTCTTTAAAGGCTTTACATTTTGCAATTTGCATGATGATTTGTTTCCTTGGGTGAGATTTCTGACATCTGCTTAACTAATTATTCTTATGGATAGGTTGGACCAATACCAGTGGATGATGGAAATGGAAAAGAAGTAGCTACTGAAATTGTTACAAACATGGCAACAAACAAAACATTTTATACCGATTCCAGTGGGCGTGATTTCATCAAAAGGGTATGATGTGTTCTCACTCTTTTCTCTGGTAAAGCATATCTACATACCGTACTGTACATCTATGATGAACATAAACATATTAATGGAAACAAAAAATCTAGAATAAATTATGTGAATGTCCTCCTATATATAGTTTTGGAAGGGGACAAGAACTAAAGAATTCACAGAGGATGACTGCAACAGAAAATGCATCACATGAATGTACAGGATTATCACACTTTATGTTAATATATAGGGTTCTTTTATTGCAGATACGGGATTACCGGTCAGAGTGGAAGATCGAAGTGCACCAGCCTATTGCTGGAAACTATTATCCTGTGAGCTTTTGTTTTCTCAAGCCTCTTTATATATTTTTTCATCAAGTGTAGTAGCACTGAGAAATTGGTTTCTTCCATGTGTTTTCGATCAAATCAATATCTGAAAGCAGTCGGGAGTTAAGTTTGTGTTATCCCCCCAGTTTATTCATGTATGGCTTAGTTCTTTTTAAAGTACTTTTGTTGTTTTATTTGTTTATTTATTCCACTAAAACATGATAACAACAACATTTTAGTGATAACCTAAGGAGTCCAGTGATATTTACAAAACTTTGGTGCACAAAGGGTTATCGATGATTGCGTAAAATGAGAAATTGGCATGTACAAGCAAGACTGACTTATAGTTCACTCAAGCCTCAATGTTTGAAGAAATTACAATGCTCTTACTTTTTTTACTTATGATACTGAAATTGAAGGGATCCAGTCATAGTTTGCTGTGTAGCTTCACAGGTAGTTTATTTTTGGGTTGATTTATGCACAGGTGATGATTTTGTATTTACTTTCAGGTTAATCTTGGCATTTATGTGGAAGATGGCAGCAGAGAGTTATCTATACTTGTAGACAGGTCTGTTGGAGGTGCCAGCATAAAGGATGGACAGATAGAGCTAATGCTACACAGGTATATCCTCAACTCAAACAGCATAACTGTACAGTACTTTGTTGCTTCTTTCATATTTTTGTTTGGGGACATATCAGGTGATAATGTGGCAAATTCCACTCAAATCAAATTTGACCTCTCTAAGATGATGCATATCTTCTCATATCTCACAGAAGAGATGAGTTTGTACTTGAACTTTTCCATGAATGTATATCATGCCCTTCCATATAGCTGATAAATTATTTTTGAGAATTTTTTACTAATTGTATTTTTTATTGTAGTGTAACTTGCACCATTTTCACAAAATTCCTAGTTTTCATGCAATATACCTTGTTTTAGTATTTCCTTTTTGTCTACCTCTGAATGCTTAAATCCTGGTCACTCTTTGCAGGAGACTACTTCATGATGACGGTCGTGGTGTTGCAGAGGCATTAAATGAAACCACCTGTTTTGATAATCATTGTGAAGGACTAGTTGTAAGTAAAAGAAGCTTATTCTTGCATCCCTATTTTGGATAGAAGCCAAAGTTCCATTGTTTCAGAAGAAAATTCATTGTTTAAGAGGATAGTTAAATAAAATAAGTTTGTGCTATAAAGTAATATTGATATTTCTGCCATCTTGAACTATTTTCTTATCTATATCAAAGTCCTCTTGGAGTATAAGGTGAAGAAAATACATTGTTTAATAGCATAGTTGAATAAAATAAGTTCATGGAGTATTGATATTTCTGCCATCTTGAATTATTTTCTTATCCATATCAAAGTCCTCTTGGAGTATAAAGTGAAGATAAATTTGTTGTGTCAACTGTCACTAGAGATGATTTTGTTCTATGATGTTTTCAAATACATCGATTGTGTGCAAAAATACTACAAAGAACATCTTATTGTGGTAATTCACAGATTGAAGGAAAGTATTATCTCAAAATTGATCCACAAGGAGAAGGAGCTAGGTGGCGCCGGACATTTGGCCAGGAAATATACTCCCCTCTTCTTCTTGCTTTTGCAGAGCAGGTATAAAATGGAACTTGTTTCTATAATAATTGATCAAAAGATTATGCTAGTTTTGAGCATTTTCTCACTGTTTACACAGGATGAAGGCAATTGGGTGAATTCGCACGTTACAAAATTTTCTGCAATGGATCCGACCTACAGCTTGCCTGATAATGTTGCATTGCTTACCCTTCAGGTATGTGCCTGCTATGGACCTCTGTTGTCATATTCTACTTAAAAGTAAAATGTCCATAATTATTCTCTTAATACCATAATAATTAATAGGAATGCTTGTCTTTTCACTAACGACTACATTGAAAGCTTTCTCTCCTCTTCTCTAGCCTGAGTGCCTGATGGAGTACTTGATAAGAAGTAGAGTTTGTAGGAGCCAGAATTATTTGCATTGTTCGTTATGGACTACCTGATTTGGTTCTCCTTTGTGTAGTATAATATTCTATATTTATTTTTAACCATTTGCGATGGTGCAAGCTAGTTCTTTGTCATGCCCCAATCCTGCTTGATTTCATTGGTTACAAACAATAATTAGCCAGTTAGCTACCAATAAATGTGCTCATGTATAAAATTGATGAAAATGCTATCCAAATCTGTTTTGGGCAAGTGTTTCCACCATGTTGCTTTAAAGGTTGTATGTGTTAAATGCTTGTGTGTTGAACAGGAACTTGAAGATGGAAGTGTTCTTCTTCGGTTGGCTCACCTATATGAGGTCTCGTGCTATCATCCTTACTTTTCCTTGGAATACGTTGATCTTAATTTGTTTTCTGATTGTCCTGTGCAATTATAGGCTGGAGAACATAAGGATCTTTCAGCTCTGGCTAGCGTCGACCTGAAGAGAATATTTCCAGACAAGAAGGTTATTATCATCACATTTTCTGATTTACGAACTGTTAATATTCATGACCATTCTGAACCATATTCGGTTATTCCATCCCCACCGCTCCAGATTGGCAAAATTGTTGAGACAAGCCTATCAGCGAACCAGGAGCGTTCCGCCATGGAGAAGAAGAGGCTGAAATGGAAGGTGGAAGGACCTCCTGCTGATGAAAAGATTGTTCGGGGAGGCCCTGTAGATCCTTCCAAGCCCGTCGTCGAGCTGGGGCCCATGGAGATACGCACATTCCTCATCAATTTCGCCCAGCAGTCCGGAAAACAGTTGATGTGAGCATTTGGGAGGGGTGACATGGCGATGGCGCCAATGTTGTATTTTTAGCCTGAGTTCTCTTGGTGATGAGCAATAAGGAATAATGTGGTCATGGTGTGACCAAAAGCAGAAATGCAATGGTTGCATGATTCCAGCCACTGCCCTGCTTGTAACTTGTAAATGAATTTGGCTTCACCTTAAGTTGAGCTCGGTTTCAGTGAAGGGAAGTGAGTGAAACTTTTGGATTCCATTTGTTTCTGAACCCTTTTCTTATTCTGGACAGTTAAGGAAACCGGCATGTATGAGTTGCGACTGTGACTGTGAATAGACAAACTGGAGCCACCTCTCAGGTGGCAACGGGGCGGGTCGGGGGCGAGTTGAACAGGAACGCCCCCGCCCCCTACCACTGACTTCTCCATCTGGCCGCGGCCCTGGCCCCTGTGGGGCCCCGACACCCAACCGGGGCCTCGGTCCCCCATGAATCAATATATACTTAGGAGCGCAATACAGTACTGCAATACCGAGGCGGACGGTCGTCGCGTCGGGGAGAACTGGAGAAGGGACGGGCCTGCGTCGGCATGGAGGAGCAGGGCGGCGCCGCGGGCGTGGGCGTCGGCCACCGGTGCTCCTGCCGCGTGGCTCTGCGCTACTGCTTGCCCCCGGTGCGCCCTCCGCCCTTCGCTGCTGCCTGGCCGCCTCCGATGCGCGCTATGCGTCGCCGCCGCGCTACTGCCTGCACGCCACGCTGCGCCCCCTGCTGTTGCCGGCCTGCACTGCGCTGCTGCCTGCCGGCCTGCGCCCGGCCGCACGCCGCCGCCGCTGCCTGCCCGCCTGCACTGCTGCACGCTATGCGCCGCCGCCCACCTGGGGCTCGCCTAGGGGATGGGTTGGCCGGTTGGGAATTGGGGAATTGGGACTAGGGATTTACCGATTTAGGGATGAGTTTATATCTGTTGGGGGCTATATTTTGAGTGGTAACTATTTCTCTAGGGCCCGCGGGTTAATACCCTCTCTTGACCCTACACCCGCTTATGGCCGGGGTCCTGACCCCGACTCCCCACAGGTTAAAAAGCACACCCGCCCCTGCACCTGTAGGGGCGGGTCCCCACAGGGGACCCGGCCCTTGCAGGGAAATTGCCACCCTAGTAGGTATGTATCTGTCCTAAAATAAGTTTATTTTTGGCTCAACCATTTATCCCAAAATAAGTTCACTTCTTTCCCTCTACCAACCTTGGTCCGCAAAACGATGAGTTTTATTCATTCAATGTACCTACTCGTCACATTCTGAGTTTCCCCTTAAATAGAGTTACAAAAAATATATCAAATAAATAGCCTCAAAAAATATTTAAAAAGGCTAAGTGAATTAATTAGATGAGAGAAATACAAAATAATAATTTATTATGGCTGGGAGTATTTTTCCTATATTCCCCTTGCCAAAATACACTAATAGGATTTTTATTGGAATTTTTAGAGCACTGGAAATAATTTTAATAAATCAAAACACATTATCGAAATTAAAAAGCTCATAGAAATCTTTTTCTTTTTCCCTTTTCTTCCTTTTTTCTCTTTTTCTCTTTTCTTTCTCTCCGTAGGCCGCTAGACCATCCCTGTTTCTCGGCCTACCATGGCTGCACGCGTGCCCCTCCCCTTACCGCTCCCGTTGACCTGTGGAACCAGGGCCCCACATGTTAGCTTCGTCCCCAACCTCTGGCCGAATCGGCTGTAGGGGAGCGAGTCGCCTCGCCCGTCCGATCCGTACCCGTTGCCGCCCCCTTGCGCCTCGACCCTTGATTCAAATGTCGTGGACCGCGTCCCCGTGCCACTCCCCCACGTCTTCGTCTCCCTCGCGCACGCTCGCGGGCGAATTTTGCCGATCCCACTATCGCCGCCGCCCCAAGTTCTCGTGAAATTCGGTCAACCTGGCCACGAACTCCCACAGCCAGGTGCATAAAAACCCTCTCCGTGCTCTGCTCTCACTTTCCCCTCATTTGCCCCCGCCTGCCGAGCCCTCTAACCCCCTCCGCGTCGAGCTCCCGGACCGCTGCCTCCAGCCGAGCCCCGCTGCCACCGTAGCCACCGCCAGACCACGCGCTCGCCACCGCTAGCTCCACCGTACGCCGAAGAAGCCTGGCCGCTGCTCCCGTGAGCCCTTATGCCGCCGGAGTCCCTCCTCCATTGGCATCCCCCTCGGTGAGTTCCTCCACTGGGCTTCGGCCACGTAATCTCATCATCCCGTCAGGCAATTCCTATCCCTAACCCACTCTAAACCTTCCCCAGGTCCTCCCGGAACGTCATCACCATCGACATCCCGAATCTTCGCCGCTGCCAATTCCCTTTGTCCACTGCCGTTCGCCGTAAGCCCTCGGTGAGCGCCCCATTGCCTTCCCCATCTCCTCCGCCACTCGCCGCTACCTTCCGCCCTGCCGGATGGTTGCCGGCGATGACCATCGGGCCGCTCACCCCGCCGTGGCCCGGCCGCGCCAGCGGGGGCGAGCCCCCTTTCATCCCTGGCCGTCCGATCTGCCTCAGCAGATTGGGGTCGTTCGTGCGCAACCACACCGCACCCACGTGCGTGGACTGAGTCCACCGTGCGCCATCCTCCCTGCGCCATTGACCCGTGGGCCCCGGCTGTCGGCGCCGGTCCCCCGTGGTTCGCTAACACATTAATCCGTTTAATTGCACAATAAATCGTTAAACGATTAATTTGTATAGCAAAATCACTGTAAAACTTCAAAAATTCATAACTAATTCATGCGAGCTCCGATTAATTCCATTAAAATTTCATTAAATCCAGAAAAATGCCAAGAACCCATTAAAATACTTTTAACCCCTGTTTCGGTGCGCACATGTACTGTTTTTAATTGTTTGTGCTTTGCTTAATATTGAATCCGACGTAGTCGACTCTCCCGTATATTACGATGTCGTTGCAGAGTTCGCAGAGCCGGAGCAAGACAAGTTACATCGTTTCCTCGATCATCTTGTACCCATTTATTGCAAAATATTTGTTTTAAATTAATAAATATGCATACTTTTATTATTTCATGTGGGAAGGTTGACCTATGTGGATGCAATTTTAATTGCTATGATTTGATTCCTCATGTATTCCTTTGTAGCTTGGGTAATAATATGACTAGAGAATACTGTTATGATGCTTAGCCATGCTTAGAGATTATTAGCTCACATGGGGAATTAAATGCTATTATTTATATTTGTTGTTCGACTCTAGGTCGGGGAATGGAATTTTAGATATGTTGATATTAAACTACTAAAATTTGACCTAAATGGTGGGTTGTGGGTGTATGATTTTGCTGGTCATACCTATGACAGTTAAGGACCGATTTGCAGGAACCCCTTAGGTAATTAATCGTACATACCACAAGCCAGCGTGGGCAACGACTGGGCTTGTAGCGTACCTTCTCCCTCTCCTAGGCACCGTTGGTGAGAATAGGCGTGATGGAGTTGGGTCGGCTCAGGGTCGGGTTGATTGGCTCCCGGATTCATTGTGGTGCAAGGGGGTAGCCTAGCCGATATGATGTGCCCTGTCGGCAAGTGCAACCTCAGCGTGGTATGTATAGTTAGGGAGAGGTTGTGTGAACGGTCCTGTCGCAGCCTCTCGCGGGGTGTCGTAGTGACACACTAGCACACGGAAACGTGTGTGGGGCTGTGTCTTGTGGGGATAGTTGTACACCTCTGCCCAGAGTTAAAATCTATTCGAATAGCCGTGCTCGCGGTTATGGGTATTTGGTCAAGACTCACCGTGATTAGTCTCATCTTAATAAATTGACTAAAATTTGTTGTAGCGACAGGATAGATGGTTGGGCCTGGTCAACGTGGTGTAGCGTTGATCGGTGGAGGATTAATACTGTTTAATTAATCAACTTTTTCAATGTTTGCGAACTGCTATTGTTTGCAACTGATTTTACACAAATGAATCGCGAGTCTATCTTTATCTCCCGTGCATTGTGCATAATTACGGGTGTAACCTATTGAGTAGTGTGGGTGGTACTCAGTCTTGCTCCTTTTTCCCCTCTCAGTGGCAGAGCACCTATTCGATAAGGATCGTCAGGAGGACTAGGTTGGATCCGCCGTCAAGATGTTTGTGGATTGGAAGCCTCCGCGTGGCTAGCTATTTAATACGCTTTCTTTACCTTTTACCGCTATATTTATATAGAGCATTTTTATTCTGTTTGTAAGACGTGCTCTGTATGATAACTTGGTATTATGTACCCTGATATTCCTAGACAGGGATTTAATATACAAATGTTCAGAATTTTGGCTGTGATTTTTTGGGCACTACACTATCTATTCACAAATACTACTTTTTCTATTGATGATGGGCACTTTGGTCTTTCTCACTCTATCTTAATTCGTGTTCAATGGCTAGAGATGAACTTATTTTAGAACGGAGTTAGTACACTCCAAGCAGGATACCTGTTTCTTTACCATTTTACAACATGGACAAAATTTGATTATGCCACTCCAAAACATGTTCCTTTGAAATATGGCAAAAAAAAAAAAAATCCAAAAGTAATAAAATGCCACTCTAGACAATTATACCCTTTTTCTCTTCTCTTCCAGTGGAGCCCCCAACCTGCTAAGTGTCGTTCACACTTGATCATGCCAAAGCTCCGGCCACGCTGTTAACCTTGCCGGAGCAGCCTCCTCGTCCTCACCCTCTGGCCTTTGCTACCAAACATACATGTTGGTTGCTGCTACTATGTGGCATCGTCGTGGGTGCCATTGCACTAGCTATGGCATCGTTGTCCCTTGCCCTTCATTGGTGTTGCCAAAGCATTCTCTCTCGCTCCTTTTTCTCATTGCAACTAACTGTTTAAGAAGCGTGCTTACGATAAATTTGAAAAATTGATCTATTTGAATTTTTATAGATACTTTTATATAGAATTTTTTTTTAAAAAACATACTGTCTAGTAATTCGAGAAACGTGTTTACGAAAAACAAGAAAATAAGTAGAAGTCATAAATACAACCGAACGGTGCCTAAATTAACTAGGCCTAAATCATGTGCTGGATAATAGTCGGTATGGACAAAAGTTTGCAAATGCAGATCCACCCTGATGAAAGCAACAAGTGACAGCGGCAAGTGAAGCACTTCCGTCTTCCGCCGCTGTGTATGCACGAAAAAAGAAAGGAAAAAAAAATCATCACCTGAGTACCACCTCACCCCGCGTCACCCGCCACGCTTCGATCATCCACTCCCATCCAAAACCCTAACCCTCTCCTCCCCCTTCGCTTCCACCCCATCCATGGCGGAGCAGAGCTCGTCGTCGTCTCCGGCGCGCAAGAGGCCGCGGGACCCGGAGGATGAGGAGGACGACGAGGAGGAGGGCGGGTCCGTCGCCTCGTCGTCGTCGCCGGTGGCGGGGTACATCTTCATGTGCAGCTGCGCGACGAAGCCCGAGTGCTACGCGCGCCGGGTGATGGGCCTGCCACAGGGGAGGCTGGGCGCCGTCTCCCGGATCAGGCGAGGCGCGGCGCTCTTCCTCTACGACTTCGACGCCAGGCACCTCCACGGGCCCTACCGCGCCGGCTCCGACGGCGGGCTCGACCTCGTCCCCGCCGCCTTCCGGGGCCGCTTCCCCGCCCAGGTAACTTGACTGGCCACTCGTCGCGCCTCCGTGTGTTTCACCTACAGCGGGAATGCGGTTGTCCTGTACTGCTAGTGTGATATATGCTGACGTGGTTGGGATCGTTTCGTTATACGCTTGACTTGCCACATGATGCAATCTATGTAGTAATCATGTACAATTTAAGTGAATAGAAATTCATTGTTTTGTAGTAGTACAAACTGTGCTCAATTGTTCTTTTTTGCACAGCATTCATTTTCTGTTTGCTCTTGTATTTGTAGATTTCTTCTGTCACGCCAAACATAGCAAAGGAAATATGAACACTGTTTCCAAGGATTAGCATCTTACATGTTATCTGGGGTTCATAAATCTTCTTGGTTTTGAAGTTCCTTGAATTCCAGAATGTATGTTTGTGCTACACTGTGCATTTTATTGAAATAAAAGAGAAAACTGGGAATTCAAAATTTGACATTTTGTTGTATATAACATCCATAAGTGAGCAATTTTATTTATATATTGTCACAAACAGGACGATATGTAACGTGTGTTAAGTGCTATAGCACCTGTTACATAGGAACACATGTTGAACACATTGAGTCAGATCAGGTGACAGTCAGCCATATTCATTGTACTCGTTAGTAGTTTTGCAGAATGTTTTGTTACTTCCGTGATGAAGAACCGTGCTGTAGCATGTGATTTAGTGTAACATTGGCCCACTGGACTGTTGTAGACCATGCGATTGCTTGGCTGCAGCACCTTGCTGGCCTAATGCAGCGAAATCGTGGAGAGCTATTGTGGTCTAGGACAGCAGGATCTAGGGTTAAGGAGGAAAGTTCTTTTTTTCATACTAACCAAATACCTGTTTGTTGCAACATGCTTGTAATCAAATACCATAAGTTGTAAAATTGCAATGATTGCATACATACTGCAGAAATTATTACAAGCCATAAGAGGTGATGGTGGGATGGCAGACTGACCATAATTAGATTCTTCATATAGTTGAAAATTACTTTGTGTGGTGAGAAGATATGGGCTGGGTTCTGCTTATTAACATTCTCTCTGCCAGAGCCAATTCCAAAAGCAATGAATAGTTCTCTTCAAAAGGAAAAAAAGCAATCAATGCTACAGGTTTGCTTACAACTTTAGCTCCTGTAGGAGTCAGAGAGACATGTTTGAAGAGTTCTACTGATGTGAATTAACCTGTCTACAATTCTGACAGTTGTGTTCCTCCTACCTCATGTTATGTGCGGTTTACTTTGAGTTAAAAAAAAGCGTAATGAAGTCCAATAGCCAACTTCGTAGATTAGCTGTATTTTATTCTCAATATAGCTGAAAGTTCAGTGGCAACTTATGTTCTTTTTATATGTGCAGGTCCAATTTACAATTGATGGTGATTTTATGCCTATCCCAGAAAGTAGCCTAAGAAGTGCTATAAAAGAGAACTATTCCAATGGGAAGTTCAGTTCAGAACTTACCCTTACACAGGTAAGTTTGAATCAGCATTTGTTGATACTGTGATCAGAGTAAAGATGAAACAATTCTATCTAATCTTAACTTTTTTAAGGATCATAAGACATATTGTTATTTCTTTCTGAAATTCCTCCTGTGTCACATGTGGATAAGGAGTCAAATCGAGGTTGGGAGGGTTGCAATGTACTGACAATTCATCATGTTTGGGCTTTAAGGCCCAAAGCTTATTCTTTTCAATGTCATTATGACACATCTGTTTTTTTATTTCACTCTTAACTCAGATATTCTTTTATTACATAGATTGAATGTCTTTTCTGCTTGTATTTTGGCTGTTTAGTATTGAAATTTTGTTATTTGTCCTGAGAAAAGAAATGACTGGTATAATAGAAGAAGAGAAACACAAATGGGGTATGATAAGAACATATAGCTCTCTCTATAATGTTATACTTGAAACTTGACTTCTCTTAATAGCTTGGCAGCTAGCTGGAATAGGAAAGGACAATACTTTTATCTTCCATTTTCCCCTTCTGTGTAAAATTTTATTGGGCTTATGAGCTACACAATACATTTACTTCATTCTTTTTTCATAATTGTTGTTACTTTGTTGTAGGTTGAGAAACTGAGAACATTGTTTCGCCCAATTATTGTACAACCAGAACCTGGACTCGCACATAATTTTGATGACAGGCATCCTGCTCCTCCTGCTGAGTACCTGCCTCCTTCCACTTCTGATCCAACGCAGTCAGCTGCTTATGTGCATCACCAAACTTGTTATATTCCTTCTCTGACTGCTTTTCCGGTGCCACCTGAAGCTTATTCATATCTATGTGCTGCAGCACTCCATGTCCCCTACCGCACCTTCTCTGGCGTGCAGCAGGCCACAGCCTCTGGTGGACGATGATCAGAAGGGCTGCTCCAGTGGGTCCTCCAAGTCATCACCTGCTGGGTACATCTTCATGTGCAATGGCGTGACGAAAGCTCAGTGCTACAGGCACCGTGTGATGGGCCTGCCACTGGGTAGTCTGGACGCGGTGTCCCGAATCAGGCGCGGGACAGTGCTCTTCCTCTACGACTTTGACACCAAGCACCTCTATGGGCCCTACCGTGCTGACTCCAATGGTGGCCTCACACTCGTTCCGGATGCCTTCCGGGGCCGCTTTCCTGCCCAGGTAATTCACTGCCGTTGTGCTCCGTGTGCTTAATCTGCAGAGGGAATGGGTTTTTATTGTGACTATAGTTCACTAAGTAATGATATATACTGACATGATTGATTAGGATCTTTATGCCATTGTAATTCTCACAGTCATGGTTGATGGAAATTGCGAATTTGAGCTGTCATGCTATGCTCGACTTGTCACATGATGCAATCTATGTAGTATCTGTGATTTAGATAATCAGAAAGTCTTTGTGCTAAACTGTTATTTTTCCCACACCATTCTTTTTCTGGTACTCTAGCATTTGTGGAATTCTTCTGTCAAACCAAGCAAGGAAATGTGAATTTGCATATCCAAGGAGTAGCATGTTACATGCTATCTTGAATTCAAACATATGCTCAGTTTTGAAGTTCTGTGAATTCCAGCAGGTATTTAATGCGTTTCATTGATATAAAGGAGAAAATAATGAATTCAAATGACCTGTTGTATAAAATATTTACACATGAGCAATTACTGGTATTACTGTTGTTATTGCTGTCGTATCTGTTATACAGGGGCACATTTTGAGCACATCGAGACAGATTGGGTGACCATGTCAATTGTACTGGTTAGTAGTTTTGAGAATGTCTTTGTTACTTGCATGATGAGTTAACTAACAGCCTATGGCATGAAGAACCTTGCTGGCGCTTGTGACTAAGTCCAACATTGGCCTGCCAGGTTGCCGTAGACCATACGACTGCTTGGCTGCAGAACCTTGCTGATAAAATGCAGCGAAATCGTGCTGACCTATTGTAATCTAGGACTGCAAGATCTAACATTAAGGAATAAATCAAGTTCTTTTTTTCTTTTTGGTATTTACCTTATGTGGTGAACATATGGGAACTGAGAGAGGCCTAACATTATCTCCACCAGAACTAATTACAGAAGCAATGAATGGCAAATGTTTCCTTACAACTTTAGCTCTTTTAGGAGCCAGAGAGACAGACATGTTAGGAGCCCCTCTGACATGAATTAATTTGTCTGCTATGAGGCAGTGTTTGCTTCAGCTTCTAGCTGAAGCTTACCACCCACACGTGAAACAAGGCAGGTCGTTAGCACATGATTAATTAAGTATTAACTATTATAAACTTGAGAGATGGATTTATTTGATTTTTTAAATAAACGTATATATAGAGAGTTTTTTTTAAAAACCGCACCATTTAGTCGTTCGGGAAGCGTGTTCTCAAAAAACTAGGTAGGAGCTATGTCAATAAGCCGATTAGAACGGTGCCTAAGTATTTTTTTGACATTTGTGCTCCTCCTGCTCACATTTTGTGATGTTTACTTTTGAATTTAAAAATTTTAGTGGATTCCAGTGATAAATTTTCATAAACTAGCTGAATGCCTGTGCTTTGCTATGGATAAGAGAAAATATGTTATAATATTGCCTAAAATAAATAGAAATATATTTTCCATGAAATGTGTTACCAATATTTTTTCTATAGGGAATACTGACCCTAATTTGATTTTGTATGTGGTTATCCATTTAGATTTGATTTTTTTAATATTAAGAAGTTCAAGGGTTAATTTGCAAAATTAACGATGGGAGTAGGTGGGGTGGCACCACCACTACCTTCTTTTAAAGTAGTATAGATTAGCTGTATTTTATTCACGATATAGCTGAAATCTCAGTGACCACATATGTTCATTTTATTTGTGTAGGTTAAATTTACAGTTGATGGTGATTTCAAGCCTATCCCAGAGAGTAGCCTAAGAACTGCTATAAAAGAGAATTATTTCAATGGGAAGTTCTGCCCAGAACTTACCCTTACGCAGGTAAGTTTGAATCATCATTTGCTGATATTGTGATCAGAGTAAAGATGAAACGAATTGTATCCAATTTTAGTTTTTTTAAGGACCTTAAAACATATTGCATTTGCTTCTGAAATTCCTGTCGTGTCACATGTGAATGCGACGTCAGTCTAGGTTGGGAAGGTTGCTATGTAGGCCTGAAGCTTATTCTTTTCCATGCACTGTTTACATAATACATATGACATCACGTTTTTTTTTAATATTCTGGTCAAACTCACGTAGTCTTTTACTTGATAGAGTGAATAGATTTTCTGATTGTATTTTGGCTGTTTAGTAATGGATTTATGTGAAAATTAATGGCTGGTATAATAGAAGAGAAACACATTTTTCTTTTTTTTCTCTCTTTTATGTTATTCTGAATTGTGACTACTGTTAATAGTCTGGCGGCGAGCTGGAATAGGAAAATGACAATACCTTTATGTTCCTTTTTTCCCTTCTGTGTCGAATTTTATTGGGCTTTTGAACAATACCATACTTGTAAGTTATTCTATTTTCATCATTGTTGTTGCTCTGTTGTAGGTTGAGAAACTGAGGGCATTGTTTCGTCCAATTATTGTAATGCCAGAATCTGCACTCCTGCATAATGTTGATGACAGGCATCCTGCTCCCCCTGCCGTTTACCTACCTCCTGCTTCTCATCCAACACAGTCGGCTGCTTATGTGCATCACCAAACATCTTATATTCCTCGTCCAACTGCTCTTCCACCTGAATCTCATGCACATCCATATGCTCAGATGCCTCCTCCAAATGTGCAGTTAACTACACCTCACTATATGCCAGCAAGTGAGTATCCATATAAAGCAGCACACACAGCAAGTTCATTGCCCTCAACCTATCAGTATGTGCAAGCACCTCCGTCACATTATCTCTATGCCCAAGAATCTCTTTCTGATCATGTTTTGGCTCATGGCTATTATGCCACCCACCGAATTGGCACTCACCCAGTTGACCCTCTAAGATCTTATTACCTAGAAAGTACATCTGAGAGGTATGCATTTGCTATTTCAATGTTTCTAGTACTTCCTGTATGTCAATTTTATTATGCATTAGCTGTTTTTCCAAACCAAATTAAATGATGTATTAGCATGTAGGCCAATGCTGACAACATAGACGTAGCAAAACTACTGGACATAGTTTGAAAATCTTAACGAACTACTACTTGCAGCCTGCAGAGACAATAGAGAACCATAGTCTGTAATTTTGTTTCTAAAATCTGAAAGAACAGCACTTGCAGCTACTTGGAATTCTTATTTGTTCCTTGCTATCGTCTTATATTCTTCCATTTCAGAACTACCTATGGTGTAGAACATGAGGTGGTCACGACAAACTTGCAACCTATTAGCTATCATGGGTCCATTCCAAGCAGGGCAATTGCAGCACCTGAAGCAGCTGTGACAAACTCAGAAGTAATTTCTAATTCTGGGGCTACTCTGAGTACTTCAGCAACTGGGGCAGCTATGACAAACTTACAACTTCTTAGGAGTTACGGATCTATGCCAAGCAGTGTGATTGGAGCTGCACAATCATCTGAGGGGAACCAATACCAGCAGGCAGCTACTTACATCACTCATGCACCTGGAACCTATGCTTATGGAGCGGCAATCTATTCCTATCCAGGGAAGACAGCAACCTGTCAGGGAAGCAATGTGGCTGCTCCGTCAGTATATGCTGTCGCAGCACCACCAGCGTACCAGTGATCACTCCCTAGCCAACTAATGTTTCTGCTAACATGATGTTCCCAGACCAAGTGCTGCTGCTTCATCCTCCTGAGTTTCGCATAACACGGGATGAACTAGCGATTCAGATCATTGATGGTGGCATCACCTTGCCATATGATTTTGCCATATTATTTTGTGCATGTGGTCTAGAGGGAGTCGTCTCCTACCTGTAGCTTGGGTAGATTGGTGGTATCCTCTGTAGCTACTACTAGTGTGATCTGTGAAGAAGACAAGCTTACATGTAAATAACTTTTAGGCTCAACTTGGTTCCTAATGAATATGAAGAATCTTATTGCGTTGCAGTATTGGACTGAACTATTTTACAATACAAATGGGTTAAAGGGATTGTTCTTGGGTACATGCTGATGTTTTGCGATGCAGTGGCTAGCGAGTAAGATCAAGAAATGCATATATTTAGAAAATGGATCTAAAATTCGAAAGGGTATACAAATTCTTATTCAACTATTCTTTGTCCTAATGCCAAGTAATGAAGATATGCAATATGACATGCTTTTTCAACAGTCTGACATGGGTTGAAAGAAATATGACATATCAAATAAGTCATCTTTAAACACAGCAATGTTACAAGAGTTACAGCAAGCTACAAAAGCATCAAACTGACATAATAGAGCAAAAAGCCTTGGATCATAACTCATTCTAGTCATCAATCAGAAAGGTATTACAAGTAAGGAGAATCCATGTGCTGGTCATCTCTCTCATTGCCTGGCATCATTGGATGGAGAGCAGGATCAAGGCGAGGGAACAACAGTTTCAGGCGAAATGCGTCCACGCCATTCAGATAGTATCTGTACAGCCTCTTTGCTCGGATGAAACCCAAACGACCATACAAGGCGAGGGCGCCCTTGTTTGTAACTTCTGCTTCAAGTGTCACCTGGTTGGAAAGTATGAGTCAGATATCAAACAACTCAAAATTTCTGCACTAATTTCATGGAAGATATTATTCTTATTATGGAAATTGCAGATTAGTCTAAGGCACGATTGAGTAATCTATAAACTATTTTTACGCCAATAAAATTAAATGATGGGTGTACCAAAGAGGACCATAGGTGATGGTTTTTCATTGAAGAAGGAACGAGAAAACAACGCAGTTGTGATTACCTCCTCACAGCCAGATTCCATCATTACCCGAATGGATCTTGTAACCAATTCAGTTGCTGTACCGTGAAGAAAACAGATGGTTAGCTGATAAAGGCCAGCACAGTATCCATTTTAATTGCCTATTGCAGATAAAATGGAAAAAAACAAATGGGAACCATTTGCAAAAGCAAAGCATTGGTAAACTTCAGGAAAGCTATTCGAACTGAAGCTGGAGTTTTAGCAATACTCTAATGGATTGCAAAACTGCCATATACGTTGTATTCATAATTTCATACATCAAGCAAGGTCATACATGTCTGGCAGGATTCAATATTATATCTGTCAAGATCATTGTTGCGAATGTCATTATAGAAACAAAGAAACAAGGTTGTGTTTTTCAGATAAACAGACTATCTGTACTATTGTACCGAGATACTCTCTATTTTTTAATAGATGACACTGTTGACTTTTGGTATGACGTTTGACCATTCGTCTTATTCAAAAATTTAGTGCAAATATGAAAAATATAAGTCATGCTAAAAGTTTCTTTAATGATAAAACAAGTCAAATATTTACATAATTTTTTTTGAATAAGATGAATGGTCAAACATCATGCCAAAAGTCATCAGTGTCATTTATTAAAAAACAGAGGGGGTATATGTAAATATTAATGTGCATTTCATGATCCAAGTATTCTGAAAAATGTACTCCCCAAGCAGGATATATGCAAAGCAACAGCACTGCATGAATTAAGCAAGACGTACCATAGCTTGTTATTGCTACATTTTTTACAGAACTGAACTTCTGTGCCACACTATTTTTGACAAATGTATACATGTCAACACAATTGTAGTCAGCATGCTTTCAAGTGTATTGCCACTAAGAAAAATATCATCTCATGCAAAAAGTTGACATAAGGTTAGTCCTGTGGGCCATGACACCAGATAAAGTGCTAAACGGCTCCAACCATAAAGAACTAAGCAACCAAAATGCTCTCATGTGCGGATGTGCCACAGACTGAATCACCGAAGCATCCAACATGAGACATCTATAACAGAGCAAACTAAAGATATGAAAATTGGTGCACAACATAATACCAGTTAACCAAAGTTAACTAACTTTGTATCCAAATAATAGCACAAATCTCAATTGCCACTGAAGGGAGAAGATTACATAATATAGTTAAAGAAAAGGGAACAATGGAAGGCTGCAGATTGCCAAGAAATGAATCTAAGTACCTATCGTGGAAGAAATAAGCAAGAAATGCCTTTTCTTTCTGCAAATCAAGCAGACAAAGAACATAGAAATCTTGGCACTTAGAAAGCTAGCATTCCTCTACGCCACCAATAACACTTAGAAACATATGAAAATCTTGATAAAGAACAAAGAAGATGCTATGTTCTTTGTCTTCTTTTTTAGAAGACCTACAACACTTAGAAAGCTAGCATTCCTTCCACTCAGCTACAGAAGCATATTTCGCTACTAATATTAAGACAAAAACAATACCGTACTAACGCAAAGCAAATATTACAGGCAACAACAGATAACTGGTAGTGTGAAAGGAACATGAAGCAAATTAGATTTATAAGACCTAACTCCTTGCCACATGTAAAACTGATCTTCAATTAAGTTTGTGCAAGCATAACAAGGAAAGAACACCTATTTAATACATACAAGGAAAGAACACTTTTCAGGACAAACTTAAGCAGATACTACTATCAAACATCAAGTGCAAAGTGCTTCCTTTTGAGACAGACCACGCAGATGAAACAAATCTGTCAATCTAGTATCAATCAATCAAACAGAGAAATTCTTCTAGGAATTGAAGGAGGCTCACCTATTCCTCTGCCACGGTAGGGCTTGAGCACGACGAGCATGGCGATGTATCCCCTAAATGCGCCTCTGTGCTCCCCCATCTTGCACACCACCGTCCCCACGCACTTCCCATCCTTGGGATCGAACGCCTTGGCTCCCAAACCCCCCAATCAAACCAACCAAGAACGCGTCAAATCTCACGAACTCTGAAATACGAGAGGGAGAGCGAAAGGTGGGGGAAAGAAGGCGAAGGGGGAAGAGGGGAGGACGTACGAGGAAGGTGAGCTGGGGCCAGAGGTAGACGAAGTAGCGGTAGGTGAAGATTGAGTAGGGCTCGCTGAGCTCCTCGTCCACCAGCGACATCACCAGCGGCAGGTGGTGCTCCCCGCCGTAGCTGACGTACGTGATCACGCCATCCCCGCCCCCTCCTCCGGTTCCGCCGGAGGGCTCGTACCGCTCGATAGCCTCCGCGGCCGCCGCCGACATCGCCGCCGCCGTAAGTCGCCGACGAGCTCCCAAACCACTATGTTGAGGGAGAGGCAATAGAGAAGGACAATTCTACGATTTCGCCACGTGGCATCACCAATCTTAGAGCAACCATACCTTCTTTCTTTTTTTTTTTCTGAATTCTGAAACATACTTGCATAGAAAATCTGAATGTGAGAAAGAAAAAACAGATTGTTTAGAGAAAAAGATCATCGTACAACACAGAGTAAAACTAAATTTACATGTAAACCTTTTTTTTAAGACTTAGCTGGCCTCTATGGACATTGGTACTGCAGGAGTGTGCTATGTAACTCAAATTCTTATGGAAGTAACAAAAACCGTAGTGGTATATATAGATTATTATAAATAGTTGTTTGGATGCTTAGCAAAAAATATCATGAAATTTGTAGAATTCCTTGCTGAAGAGATAAAATGTTTTTCGTGCTGTTGAGTTTTATTTTTTTTCCTTTAGAATTCTATAGGCTATAGCATAGCAGGAGCCTAATTTTATTAGGGAGCCGTATTGTTGCATCCTGTTCTTCCAAATTGGTTGTTTGGTTAGTGGCTAAGTTTGCCAAACCTAGGTAAGTCGTGGCAAGCAGTAAAAGTGCGTCTAATAAATTGCTAGATAAGCGTGGTACACTTAAGGTAGAAAATAAGTATATAACATGCGGACTATAATGTTAAAAAAGTATTACAAAGTATAGCTGTGACAATAAATTAAACGCAAAGCTAATAAATTCTGGCATGTGAGAAATATGACATGCACAAGGTCTTAATGAAATATTTTATCCGCTGTAGATTATGAGCTCATAGTCACATGGCATCCATTTCCCATATGCTCTCTACCAAAATTGCTCCCCTTTTACAACCCACAAATATAACCCTATATCAAATGATGTTTGTTTCATCGTCAACTATGATCTCATTTTCTTTTACATCGAAGATTCTCAACCTATACATGTAATCCTATTCTAGATTGTTTGGTCCCAGAGGGTGTATGAGACTCCTCATAAATCAACTACAAAATTGAATAATTTTAAATACTAGTTATACTGCGTGACATACGTATAGAGATATGGTTTATAGGATCTTATTTTCAGCAATCATGCTACGCGCTTAAGGCACGGTTTGATAGAGTTTGGAGTAAGCTTAGGCCAATCCCAGTGTACGTTTTATAGAGGTTTCATACACATTAAATAGAGTAACATATCAACGTATATAATAACATGGTAAAGAATTAAAGAGAAGAGAGATATGATTAGTTTCATTAGGATGAAACTGGTTCTTACCGTTTCTAACACATTAGAAACCGTGTGAAACTCCTATTGAGAGGGTTTGTGTTTCATCTCTACATATTTCATTAACTTCCATTGATCATTTAGATACAATATTTAAATGATATGCTAGTATATGAAACCGTTAAATGAAATTTTACATTGGAAGAAGTAGTTTCATCCATCAATTTAAATATCCTTAGATGACATAGTATTCTTGAAAACCGCGCAATGAAACTTTGCACTGGGAATGACCTTATAAGCCATACACCAAACGAGAAAAGACATTAATGTATGATTAATTAAGTATTAACTATTACAAACTTAAAAAATAGATTTTTTAGGTTTTTAAAAGATTTCTATATAATTGTTTTAAAAATACACTATTTAATAGTCTGAGAAACGTGCTGACGGTGATCGAGAGACTTAAACCCAACCTCTATTTATGCCTAAACCATGTGCGAAGTGATGGCACGTACATGTTATTATCACAATTACTATTATTGTTGCTGTTATTTTTGAGATGGATTATCACCATCATTAATAGTAGCAAGTGAGCTATGCTCGTGTCGTCGATTTGCTTAAGACAAGTCGACGTCCTCCCATACAAAGTAAGAGCACACCGCCCCTCTAGCCGGCGTCCACCTGCCGCAGCCGAAGAAGCGCCGCCCCTGAGTCGGCCCCGGCCTCCGCGCCACCCCCACCCTGCTCGTCACGCCGCAGTGGTGGTAGCGGACGTGCGCGCCACCGCCGACTCCCTCCGCCGCGGCCGCCGCCGCCGCCGCGGCGACCGGCGGCGGCGGACGTGGCGGCAGCGAGCCGGTGACGGCGAGCCTGACCCCTCGGCGCATCAGGAGCTCGAGGAGGCGCACCGTGTTGCGCGCGTCGTCGAGCCCACTGTGCGGCCGGCCCTCGAACGCCAGCCCTGCCGTCCTCACCGCCTCCTCCAGGCCAAGACGGCGGGTGTGGCCGGCGCCGCCGCCGACGAACACTTGCTCGAAGGGGACCTTCAGGTTGATCCACCGGTCGAAGTAGTCCGGCTTGTCGTCGATCCCCTTGAACCGGCATTCCCCCTCCAGCATGGTCCGGCAGTCCCAGTCGCCCCACGTCACCACGGCGAAGCCGCTGCCGCCGCCGCCGGCCATGGCGGTGGCGGCGGCGTTCTTGACTCCCCTCGGCTCCAGCCACGACTCGTGCGCGCGCAGCGCCTCGCAGAGCTCCACGCCGGCATCGACGTCGGCCTGCTCGATGCCGGTGAGCTCCCTGCAGTAGTCGGTGAGCGTCGGGTGGTGCGCCGGTCGGACATACGCCCGGAACGCCTCCGCCTGCTGCTCGCCGGTGGCGCCTGTTGGCGATCAGCCACACACCCCGTAGGTGTTCGACAAAATGACAGTGTATGAACGCGAGAGAGTTTTTTTGTGCCGCTCTTAGCAGCTTTTCTGATGCATTTTTATCAACTTAAATACAATACAAGGGCATGCTTTAAGGATCTCCCTACTGGATCATGCCATCCCACGACCGGAGCTCACGCATGCACATGACCCCTAAAACTTGGATGCACTTTCCGCATGAACAAGCACGCGTTGAAGTCCACGACACAATGCACACGAACGCCACAAACAGTGCAGAGCAGAACAGGATTGGCGCTAGGTTAGTTTCAACATTCTCCCCCTTAATTCTTGTCGCCATTGCCTATGAGCTCGACGACACCGATCCCTTGACGCAACTCCTGGAATTGAACTCGGCCGAGCGGCTTTGTTAGTATGTCCGCTAGCTGCTCCTCCGTGCGAACGTACTCTAGCGAAATCTTCCCACCGTCTACACAATCTTGGATGAAAATGGTACTTAGTGTCAATGTGCTTACTCCGGTCATGAAAGACGGGGTTCTTGGACATGGCAATGGTGGACTTGTTGTCCACCTTGATTTCCGGCGCTCCAGGCTCTGCATCAAGAAGATCGCCCAAGAGCCGAGCTAGCTAGATTGCTTGACAGGCAGCAGCCGATGCAGCGATGTACTCCGCCTCGCAGGATGATAGCGCCACCACCTTTTGCTTCGCCAATTGCCAGGTGACAGGGCTGCTCCCGAGGAAGAAAAGAACTCCGCTCGTGCTCCGCCGAGTGTCAAGATCGCCGGCCATGTCGCTGTCACTATAGCCTTCAAGAATTTGCCATCAATCCAGTTTTCTAGCATAATGAATGCCATGGCTTCGGGTCCCTGCAATGTACCTTAGCACATGCTTGACGGCAGCTTGGTGATCCTCATGCAGTTCTTCCATGAATCGGCTCAGATATCCCACAAAATAGGCGAGGTCCGGCCGAGTGTTTACCAAATAACGGAGCCCACCGATGATGCTGCGGTACTCCGTCGCGTTCACCAACAGAGTGTCACTTTGCTTGCTCAGCTTCAACCGCACTTCCATCGGTGTGAGATAGGGATTGCACTCCCCCATCCCACTCTTGTTGAGCAGGTTGCTGACATAAGCTGCCTGGCACAATGTGATGCCCGCCGCTCCCTGCTTCACCTCCAACCCGAGATAATAAGAGAGTAGGCCGCTTGAACTCATCAATCTTGTCGCCGCTCGATCCGGTGATGATCAAGTCATCTACGTAGACGCCCACAATCAGCTTGGTGGAGTCACTTCCGCGCTTGTACACAGCCGGCTCGGTGGCACTCTTCTGGAATCCAAGTGATAAGAGACTCGCATCGAGCTTGGCATTCTAGGCCCTGGGTGCTTGACGGAGACCGTATAGCGCCTTGAGAAGACGATGCACCTTGTGTTCTTGTCCGTCGACGACAAAGCCCGTAGGTTGCTGGACGAACACCTCCTCGGTGAGCTATCCATTCAGGAACGCGTTCTTCACATCCATGTGGTGGACCGGCCACCCTTCATGTGCGGCGACCGCAAGCAGCAGCCGCACCGATTCCATGTGAGCCACCGAAGCAAACACTTCCTCAAAGTCAATGCCGGCGCGCTGGACATAGCCTTTAGCGACGAGCCGTGCCTTGTGCTTGACGATGGCTCCGTGCTCGTTGCGCTTCACCTTGTACACCCACTTGAGGCCGATCGGGTGCACACTTGGCGGGGGATCGACAAGAACCCATGTGTTGTTGTCGTTGATCGAGTCCATCTCCTCAATCATGGCGCGCCGCCAGCTTTGGTGCTGCTCTACCTACTTGAACAATGAAGGCTCCTCTGCAGTGATGAAGAAGAGCTTGCCCGTGTCCACTTGGCGCTCGACAAGTCCAGGAGGCGATGCCGGACCAAGATTGTCAACAGTGCGAAATCGAAGTGGCGCGTCGTCATGGTCGTCATCAAGGTTGTCGTTGTCGAGGTTGGTAGGAGGCGAGACGAACTCGACGGGATCTTCCTGTGCGGGAGCTGGTTCGGCGGCCGTAGTCACGCCGCCCCCTTGCGGTGTGGTCGGCTGCGGCGGCGGTGCCGGTGGCATGGCGGACGTGGGGTTCAACGCACCTGGAGGAACTGGAGCCGGTGCAGCGCCGCCGATCAGCTCCACCGAATACTCCACTGAGAAGTTGTCGTAGTCGTTCTGCTCTCCTCCGCCTCGCGCGTCCCAGTCCCAGCTCGCCCCTTCATCAAACACGACGTCCCGCATGACATGCACGCGCCGGGAGCTGGGATCGTAGACCCTGTACGCCTTTGATCCGCCCTCGTAGCTGACAAAAATCATCGGCCTGCTTCTATCATCCAACTTCTTGAGATTGGGCCTTGTATCCTTGACATGCGCGACGCAGCCGAATGTCCACACGAAGTGCACCGCTAGACGAACACCGTGCCAAACTTCATACGGTGTCTTCCCATTAAGGAACCGTGTCGGTGCCCGATTGAGGAGGAATACGGCCGTCGAGACCGCCTCCCCCAAAACCTTCCAGGGAGTCCTTTCGCCTTCAGCATCGAGCAGGCCATGGCGACCACTGTCTGATTCCGGCGCTCGACGACGCTGTTTTGCTACGGAGAATACGGAGCTGTGAGTTGCCTCTGTACGCTGTGCTCCATGCAATAGTCACCAAATTCCACTGAGGTGAATTCCCCGCCGCGATTGGTCCGCAGCATCTTCAGCTTGCGCCTGGACTCAACCTCCACCATGGCCTGAAACCGCTTGATCGCCGCCGGCGCTTGATCCTTGTCGGCTAGGAGAGTAAGCCACATAAAACGGCTCACATCATCAACTGGCAGCAAGAAGTACCGATTTTTGCTTGGGGTCGCCGGCGAGATGGGGCTGTAGAGGTCGTCGTGCACCAGGTCGAGCTGGTGTTCGGCGAAATTCCTTGCCTTCTCCGGAAATGGGGTGCGCCTCTGCTTTCCCGCAAGACAGCTGCCAAACACTTGATCAATGTGGTTGATGTGCGGCAGCCCTCGCACCATGTCACCCTGAGACATCTGCCTCAGAGACTTGAAGCTGATATGTCCATACCTGGCGTGCCTGCGCCATGCTTCATCGGAACTCCGAGTGGAAAGGCAGACGGGACGGGCGAGGGTGAGGTTGATGGAGTAGAGCCTGTTCCACGAGCGGGGTACACGCGCCAGAAGATTGTGGTCGCGGTCGTGGATCCTTATCACACCGCCGCGGATGAGTGCCTTGCACCTGTTTTCATCGAACTGCCCGACGCTGACGAGGTTCGCCGTCAGTCGAGGGATGTAGTAGACCCCGGTGAGGCTGCGGTGTTCTCCATTTTTGCAGGCGAAGAGGACCGTCCCACGGCCCTCGATTTTGACCTCCGATCCATCTCCGAACTTGATGGTGCCGATGACGCTGGAGTTAAGTTCTGTGAACGCCTCACGTTTTCCTGTCATGTGGTTTGTCGCTACGGTATCAAGGTACTAGAGATCAACGGGGTCCGCCTCTTCACCGCGCTGGGTGAAAACTTTTGCCTCCACCAGCTGTAGGGGATCGCCTGCGCTCGAAGTGGTTGGTGGTGGTGCTGGGGAAGCAGGTGTCGGAGAGGGGAACGCCGTTTGAATTTCGATGGTGCGAGCTATTAGTAGAGTGGGCTCATCGTCCTCCCCCGCCACCATATGGGCCTCCGCCTTCTTGCCTTTGGATCTGCAATCCTTGGCCCAGTGACCCATCTTGCCACAGTTGCGACACTTGTCGCCAGGATGCTCTTGGGCCGGCTTGGTCTTGCCCTCATGATCGGTGACGCGCCCACGGCTGCGCCTTTCGCCGCACTTCTTGCCGCCACTTGAGGAGCCGCCGATTGCGGCACCGGAGCTAGCACCGCCGCCCTCACCGCTTTGCTCGCGGATCTTGAGCCGTGCCATCCATTGCTCCTCGGTGAGCATGAGGCGCCCACTCTTGTCGACGACGGTTTTGGACTTGGACTTCCGCTACTCAACGGCGCGAAGACGTCCGGTGATCTCCTCAATCGTGAGCTCGTTAACGTCGAGGAGTGTCTCAATTGAAATTGCGATCTGGGACAGGTGCTCGGGAACAACATTTAGTAATTTCTTGACCACCTCAGTTTTAGGAACGTTACCGCCAAGGACTCGATGCTGTTGGCCAAGCCGGTGATGCGGATGGAGAAATCGTCGACGGTTTCTTCTTCCTTGAACTCGATGTCGGTGAACTCCCTCCACAGCTGCTGTTCATTCGCCTCACGCACGCGCTGCACGCCAACCTGCACTGTCTTGATGGCCTCCCACGCCTCTTGCGCTGTCCTCTTCGTGGACAGCGATTGCAGCATCTCGGGGGGGGGGGGGGACCGCACGGAGGATGGCAGCCAGCACAAGGTGATCATCTCGGTACTCCACCACCTCATCTTCCTCTGGCTCCATGGCCTGCCAGAGACCTTGCGCCTGCAGGTTCACCGTCATGAGGAGCGTCCACTCCTCGTAGTTGGTCCTCGTCAGGACCGGGTACTGGACGGAGGCGCTCGACTCCTTGATGACGTGCTGCACCATGACCTCCGGTGCGCGTGGGTTGCCTAGTCACCCTCGGCGACGTTTTGGCGACGGCGATGGATGGCGACGTCGCAGTGGGGTGCGAGAGAGTGCACCGGGTAGGGCTGAACGCGCCGCTGACATGGCTACCAGGGAGCAACAAGGCTCTGATACCAACTATTGGCGATCAGCCACACACCCAGTAGGTGTTCGACAAAATGACAGTGTATGAACGTGAGAGTTTTTTTGTGCCGCTCCAACTTAGCAGCTTTTCTGATGCGTTTTTATCAACTTAAATACAATGCAAGGGCATGCTTTAACGATCTCCCTACTGGATCGTGCCATCCCACGATCAAAGCTCATGCATGCACACGATCCCTAAGACTCGGATGCACTTTCCTCATGAACAAGCGTGCGTTGAAGTCCACAATACAATGCACACGAACACCACAAACAGTGCCATGCGCGAAAAACCAGGAAACAGAGCAAAACAGGATTGGCGCTAGATTAGTTTCAACAGCGCCGTTGACGATGACGGAGGCGAGCTCGATGATCTCCTACGGGTATACCCTCCTGCCCCTCTCGCATGTTGCCTCTAAGTCGATGACCATGAAGTAGGCGAACTCCTGGAGCTGGATGCCGGCGACGCCATGGCTGCCACCGCCGCCGCTCGCAGCGGTATACATATATGCTATCTGCTTAAACCTCCATGTGAGTGTAAGCAAAGCAGCTACACAAATTATCTTTCACTTCTAAAAAGCAATTTGCTTTTGTACATTTGAGAGAATTATGGCGAAATTATCATGTTTTTGTAACAAAAGAGAGAGTAATTAGTAACCTAACCATAGCCAGCAAACATATATTCATACCTTGACGCCGGCGGCCTCTGCCGGCGAGCCGAGCGACGGCCGGTAAGCAGTTCCGGGCTTCCAGCGATGAACACGACGGAGAGAGGGGAGGTTGATTGGGGAAAGGGAAGAAATGGGCGGAGATTAGCGAGAGCTTGTGGACAGGGGATGTGTTAATTAATGACTAAGCATGTTGTGATCAAGTCTAAACCCACTGTCAGCACACTGATTAAGGTTGTTTTCAAATTGGAAAAATTGCAAAAACCACTCTAAATGTCACTCTAAATTAAAAATTCCCTCTATAAGATAATTTGTTACAAATACCTTCTCTCTAATTTACCTTGATTTGAGATTCCCCTGTCGTCACTGCTTGCATGTTCTCGTGCCTCTTTCCACACATGCTATCTGGCACATCTCTTAGTCATTGTAGTCTTAAACCTTACCACATCAGTCAGTTTGGTCCGATAAAAGCATGGAACATAATTAAGTCATGTCTGTCTCATTTCATCTATAGCACCAAATATAGCTTTCTCTATAACCTAATATTACACCAAACTCGTCTGTCCGATTTTAAATCTATCGAAGGAACCAGTTACCATAGAATCTCATCAGACAAATACAACAGTTTATCTTCAATGACAGCCATGTTCAAGAACGAAGACCGGTAACCACCGTCATATTTTGCCGGCAATAGCCTGAAAATCTGAAAGCAGCAGCCGAGAATTCTGACTTCGCATGAGCAGCGTTTCTCATCATTTTGTCTCTAGTAAACTGCACGCTTGACTCAAGAAAGACTCGGTGAGTCAATCAGTGACAGAATCACACTTTTTTTGAAGTCCCAAATATCTTGAATTCATTTTCATACCTTTACTTTTTGGTAGGAATTTATATTCCTTTATAACTCATGACTTCTACGCTTGCGGTGGACACACGAATATTAGAATGTGTATGAAAAGTACTCCTACTAACTGTACAAAATATGAAAATATCAAATATCGCAATTCACAGCTTGTTGGTATAACTCTTGGGTTTATTCTTTTCTTTATTTTTTTCATTATACGGAAGGCGTATATGCTCATACAACAATACACATATAATATCGCTATTTTCCCATTTTAACACACTATTTTTTAAGGAACACAGTGATTTTAAAACGATAGAGAGATAAGCTGACCATCTTAATCAGTTAATCAACAAGAATATTCCATATAAATCTTATGACACTAACATAGAATAGGTTGCATTAACAGGCTACTCCTATATAATATAGACTCACAAAAGAGTATTTTATTAAAAAAATCTTTTGATTATAAGAACAAGCGTTATGCACAAGCCATAATAAAATATCACCACAAAAGCCATGCATGGCCCTCTAGAATCTACTGCTCAAATTATATGCCGTATTTTTATTTTTTCCAAAAAAGAAAGACCAACTGATCAAGCACGTATAGTTCCACGTGTCCCTTTCTCCTCCTCCTAACATCGAATCCCTGGCCCACTTACATGCGGGCCCTCCAACTAAACGAACACATCGCCGTACACTCTCCTACTTTCCCCGGCCTTATCTCCCGCGACCAAATGGAAGCCACCGCCGCCGCGAGCCGCCTCCTCCTCCTCCTCCCGCTCCGGCTCCGCGCGCCGCCGCGCGCAAGCGCTGCGGCCGCCGGAGGAGGCCGGCGGCGCAGTGCCGGGACCATACGGAGGAGGGTCCGCGTCGTGCCGGCCCGCGCGTCGCTCGACGGCAGCAGCGCCGCCGTGCTCCTGGACGCGGCGGTGGCCGGGACGACGGGGTACTCGCCGGCGAGCTACTACACTTCGCTGGGGCTGTTCGTGCTCTCCGTGCCGGGGCTCTGGTCGCTCATCAAGCGCTCCGTCAAGTCCAAGGTACGGCTTCTTCTCCCCCGCTCCGCGCCGCGGGCCTCCTAGTCCTCCCCCTCCACCTCTGCTTTCCTCCATCTCGCTGACTTGCTCTGTTCACGATGCCACCATGCGTGCACGCTCGAGAGCTCTTAAGCTTTGGACCATGGCTGCTGGCTGCTTCCCCCTTTCTTCTTTTACAGTGTGTTCTTTCCAGTGCAAGAAGAACTATCGAATTCAATGGGGGCTTAGGGACTGACTGACTACATCAAAATCGTTCAGTTCTTGATGCAATTTTTTTCTGAACGTTGACGTAATTAGAGAAATTTCGTCGTGACAGTTCTCTGAATTGTGCTGTTTTTTAGCTGATGTTATTTGGTTCTTGTCTGAAAAAAACTAGCACTGGTTGAGGTTGTCACGTATGTCAAATTGGCTAGTGCAGGTTGTGCAGAAGACATTTGTCAAGGAGGAAGGGCAGACAATGGCGCCGAATCAGGTGGCTGGGGAGATCCTGTCGTTCTTCACCCGCAACAACTTCACCGTCTCTGACCGTGGCGAGGTTATCACGTCAGTACTCAGATGGATTTCTATCCTAGTGCAGTGCAGTAATCTACAATACCATTGGGACTTTGTACAACACAGTTTACACATACACCACCTGTGTTAATGTGCTTCTTTATTCCTTTTGCCAAGCCAAATGCTGCAGTCTACTTACACCTTTGGGTTCACACTTCACAATGATCTCCACCATAACATCAGATTTGGTGATTCAAACACCGAACTTGATTGCAACAAAGATGGATCATATGAACTAGTAATATTTGCTACTTAACAATGCTTAACACTAGAATTACATTAAAGGGGATAGTCAAAAGGAAGTTCTAACCAGAATGGAAACCCAAAGTAGTATAGCAGTTGTACTTGTTAGTTGGAACCTGGTCCTCTACAGTAGTACAACGTGAAGCTGCACTCCGTGATGTTTATATAGTGTAAATGTAGCACAAGCTTATGCATTTTGTTTCACATCAAAACGCATTGCAAACTGATAAGTTATATGTTTTTGCACAGTTTCGAGGGCACAATGGTGCCGAGCAGGGGGCAAGCAGCGCTTCTTACCTTCTGCACGTGCATTAGCCTTGGCAGCGTTGGTCTTGTTCTATCAATTGCAGTCCCGGAAGGTGGCAATAACTGGTTCTGGCTTATGACCTTAAGCCCATTGGCGTATGTCTATGCAACTCTAATAGCAGAAATTCGGAATGAAACTTCCAGTGCAAATGTAGTAATTGTTTCTTCATGATGGTTCAGGGGAGTATACTACTGGACAAAGGCATCAAGAAAAGAAGAGATCAAGGTCAAAATGATTTTGTCGGACGACAGGAATGTATCCGAGATCGTTGTGCGAGGTGATGATGTCCAAGTGGAGCAGATGAGGAAGGAGCTCAAGTTCAGTGAGAAGGGAATGATTTATGTGAAGGGGATCTTTGAAACATGAGTGAATAGCTTTTTATCTAGAAGCTAACAAAACAGTTCAAGAGAGTGGTTCCCTTGTTCAAACTTCAGGTGAGGGGGATTGGGAATATCTACGGGCAAATCTGTATCTTGGCTTCAGGAAAAAGAGGTGATCTCCATGTGAGATTCGATTAAGATGGTCACAAATGCTACCTAATGTGACTCGATAAATTTTTTTCAGTAAGATAAGACAGTGCAAAAATCATAAAACTGAACTGCATATTAAATGCTTTGCTTGAGATGTTACAAAAGATTAAAAAAATGCATTCATTCATTCCATGCGAAAAAAGAGTATTAGAACAGATTCCCCTAATTATTTCACATATGTATTGACAGACTAATAACAAAGAGAATGTGCAAAGTTTTTATCCCATCACCCAACTCTTTGAGAGTAGGGATTCATGCTTACGAACACAAAGCAAGAAATACAATTAAGAATATTATTGCTAGTTTTTTTTTGAACGCACAAAAGCTTTGTACGTCAATTTATTAGAAGAATTTGAGTACAACTATAACACGCAGATAGGAGACACTTACGAGGGATAGGAGAGCCAACGGAACACAAGAAGTACCCAATAGGGGTGGATAAAAAACTTGAAGCTTGTGGTTAGAATTGGCTCGTATCGAGCTCGGGTCGGGTCGACTCAAACTCATAGTTGTAACAAATCGAACCGAGCTAGGCTTTTAGCTCGTAAGCTTAACGAGCTAGCTTGTGAGCTCTTCGTTTAGCTTATTAGTACAAAAGATCACCATATATTTCTATACTTACGCTTTTTAACTAGCATTTATTCTTTTAATTATATTCAAACTATTTGTATTTGATGAATTTTTATTAGTTAGTATTTATTATTATGTTAATATATGATAAAATGATAGATTTTAAATTATAAAGATGATATAAATAAGATAAAGCTCGTTAGTGAGTCTAACAAGCTTAATGAGCTAGATCACAAGTCGAGCCAGACTAAGCTTTTAGCTTGTTAAGGTTAACGAGCCAAACAGACAACGAGCCAGACGAGTCGAGCCTTAATGAGTCGGCTAGCTCGTTATCCACACTCCTAGGTACCAAAGTAAAACACTCAACTGCTAAGCAGCAGCTAGGTGAGAGGAAAAGCTATGTGCCGATCAGCGCTCCTACCGGGTTGGCGGTAGAATCAGGCCGCGAGGAGGAAAGTAACCTCTGAATCCAATCCAAGATGTGATCAATGTGTGCTCCATAAGATCGCTGATTCTGTCGAGGAGACCCACGATCTTTGCCGCCAATGGGACTTGGGGCTCCGCGTTGACATCCACGATCCTTCGCCGCCGGGCTCGCCTCGACGATGGCGCGGGCCTCCGCCGCGACCTCGCGGCCCTTGGTGAGAAGCTGCAGTGCAGGCCAACCTCCTGCACGAGGGAGGTGCCATCCGCCACACCTTGCGCCAGGTCCAGATCAATCGGTGTCGAACTCGATCGGTCTCGGCCTGGTCGATGGCGGGCGGACACGTCTGCTGCCGAGGCTGGGAACGGGATCTTCCTCCACGCCGTGTCATCGAGCGCCAGCCAGACGCCGCGAAGCAGAATCGCCAGGGTGCGCGCCTTCTAGAGCCCGAGCGTCCCCTCCTGGCGGTGAGGCCTCATCAAGGTGGCTGAGGAAGCGGCCGGACAACAACATCGACACCACCGACGCCGGCGAGGTCCGCTATCGCCTTCTCAGATGACACTTTTATAGCGGATTGACAGATGTTGGCGAGGCGGGAGAACCGAAACTCGACGCCGAGGACGAGCCGGAGGTTCCGGCGGCCGCTGAAAATCGGGTACCGGAGGTCGAGGTAGAGGAGGAGGCGGAGGTAGAGCGCGCCGAAGAGGGGGAACCGGCGGTGGTGGTCGAGGGGCGCACCGAGTACGGCGAATCGGCCGGCGTCGAGGATCTCGCCACGGCGGTCGGCGTCGAGGAGCTCACCGCGGAGGTCAGGGTCGAGGAGCGCCGGCGGCGGTCTTCGTCGAGGAGCTCGCCGCGGCGGTCGGCGTCGGGGAGCTCCCCGCGGAGTGATGAATAATCTCGTTTGGTTTCATTTGTTATTAGACGTTCCTGAATAATCGGTCTGAACCGTGCTCCGTTCATGATGAGACCAAGTCTTATTAGAACGAGTCCCTAGCATTTCAGTTTTTCAGTTAGTAGATGCCGAAGCTGCCGAGCGATTCGATCGTGGCGATTTTGGCGCGAGTTTTTCCGTTGTAACTAACCTACTGAATTTTTGGTATAAGTAAGAAGAAAGTTGAGAAAAGGCTACAGGCTTACGCACCGCCAATCCTCTTCTTACTCTGCTCTGCTCTGCTTTCCAGCGCTAGCTTCAGATACTGTAGCCGTCCGACAAAAGGTTCAGAGTGAGGTGAGTTTCAGAACTTGGGTTCGTGTCCACCAAATACAACAAGTGGTATCAGAGCTACGGTTCCAGTAGATCCTGGCGCCATGTCTACTGACGATGTGGGACGCTATACGCCGCCAGGAAGGCGAACAAGCAAAGGCGTTGGCGGGAGCACGGGCTTTGCCGGCGATGTTGTGTAGCTCCCGGTGGTGACGCAGCAGGCACCGCGAGAGGCCGTGTCAGCCCCCGGTTTTGAAAACCAGAAATCTATTGTGTTTTCCAGTACCAATCCCTGGATCAGTAGTTGGTATACACAAAACATAGCTAGCTCATAACATAGTACGAATTGAAATAAGACTTAAGGAGTTTATACCTTTATTAAGGCCTATATGGCTGCACCTTATTAGAGTAACAGGAAATAGAAAACAAGTAGTGGTAGGGTCCAATCGTCATGCCCACAGGCAGTTGACTAGGGCTACAACCTAGCCAACTAGCACTCTGTCCATCCTGCTAAGTATGCAGAACATACTAGTAAGGTCTTCTTTTCTGGCCTGTTCTTCTGCTAAAAATAGTAATTGAGCAACCATGAGTATATAGTTACTCAGTAAGCCACCACGCAAATATGCTTCTTATGCACAGGGTATTCAAAGAGGGGCTGAGGTTATTTTACGTAAAGCCAATTTAAGATCCATTTCATAAATACTTATGATCTAGCAGGGTAGAATTAAAAACAGTTTTAATATCGTAATGTTTGCTCAACGAAGGTTTTATCCGCCAATCCCGAGACTGCCTCGGAAATAACTTGCCACCGCTGATCATGTAGTTTTTATGACTCATTGTCCCATTGTCTCCGAAGGAACAATAGCCATAGCCATCCAAATCATCACCATCCCATAATCCCAACCACACATTAATCAATTTCATAAAATTATGAGTCTAGTCAAGTACAAGTCCCGGCGCTCAATTAACCGCGAGCACGGCTATTTGAATAGATTGATTTACTCACACTGCAGTAGATGTACGCTTTACCCGCAACCCGTGACTCTGCCCAACACATGAGCCTAGTCCCAACACATGAGACCTGTCACAGCCTGGTCTTTCGGCTTCTCTTGCATTGCGGCACCCGCTCCATGGACTATGAACCCTCATGCACCCTTAGCACCCAACGCCTCGAGCTAGTGGTGAGAGAAGTCCTGGAACCCGAGAGATCTAGGAGGTACACTATATATATACTTAGGGTGCCTTTTAAGTTTGTCGACATTTATCATCACAATACATATATCAACACTTTACAACATCATACTCTTCGTGTGCACAACCAACCATGACTGGGGTGCCACCCCACTTGGGTTACTTAATCATCCAGGTCTATACCCATATGAGAGATGCGATCGTACTCTGTTCATTTCCCACATAGCTTCTTGACTCGGTCCTTAATTGACCAGGGTCGGCACTTGCTGTTCCCAGAACCACCCAATTTCTTTCCTGCCGCCCTGGTCGAAATACGTTTTTCCTTATTTTTGGTTTTCGCAAATGGTTCCTCAATATACGCACGAGATGGCATTACATGTCTCCATCCAAGCCAATCACAATAACCCTAGTGATTGCCCAATCAATCGTCCCATTTTATTTAAGACATGAG
This sequence comes from Oryza meyeriana var. granulata, assembly GCA_003991445.1. NCBI lineage: Eukaryota > Viridiplantae > Streptophyta > Magnoliopsida > Poales > Poaceae > Oryza > Oryza meyeriana. The sequence goes on from RYFJ01001159.1 coordinate 115,779, forward strand.
GAAGGGCGATTCAATCACCCAAGTGCAACTAGGCACGGCTAAGCATTGCATATTAAATATAACTAGGGACTCGATTAATATCATAGCTTCAAGGGACAAGGTACTCAAACAAGGGTGGCATAATCGATAATTGGGATCGCATTTTAACATAGCATGCAATTTATTTCACAAACAAATAAGTTCGCAAACTAGGATCAAAATGCTCAAGGAGGACTTGCCTGCTCAAGATAGTCCTTATTCTTCATAACAATTCTTGATTAACCTTCACCTCCTGGAAGCTGCACACGTTGCCTCTCAACTAACGCAAACGGATTCTATAGAGCGTGGGGAAACCAATATTCAAGTGACATCCAAATGCAATCATCTAATAAAATAGATGAAAAACAAACCTATGGGCTGCTCATAACTCTTGCTTGCTAATGGATTCCAAGGGCCAGGGGGGTTGCAACTATATCCCTTATATAGGCAAGGGAACTTGAGGTGACTTAGACTCTAAGTTTCTTACCATGCAAAGAAACTTATGGGCTAAGGTTCCATAGTGGATGAGCATCTTGTAAAGCAAGGAAGCTTAGAAGCTAAGGTTCCTTGGTGGATAAGCATCTTGGGAAGGAAGGAACTTAAAGGCTAAGGCTTACTATTCTAGTTGTCATGGTGGCTATGTAGGAATTAGGTAATACAAGGAGAATACTTAACTTGATAACATATGTCTTGGTTTAGCTATTAGGATATGGGGAATTTTTGGCTAAGCTAATCTCCATCTAAATTAAATGGTTGGCATTAGAGGTTTGGCAATGGCTTATAATTTTATCTAGGTACAACAATTCTAATAGAAAGGTTATGGGATGAATTTCCTAATGGATGGTACAAAAACTACAAAAACATCAACAAATACTTGGGTGATTTCTATTATTGTTTATTAGAGCTATTAGGTAAAGGTGAGTTTTATTGTAGGGTTTAAATAGTTGTATATGTATTTTCCTTGTTGTATAGGAGATGCATTTGTTTCCTTTAAGTCTATTAATTGGTCACTTACTCAAGATCATTTAGCAAATTATTTATTCCTTCTTCACAAATCAGAAAGCACAAGGTTCTTATATGTTTCAAAGTTTAAAGCATGGGTTAGCATACTTTAAGAATATTATTAATGTTGCTTTAATCCTTCATTTGCCAAACTAGCTTTTAGTATAAGGAATTATTGGGATCTTTTCTTTAACTTAGAAATTAAGTGTTATGGTAGTGGGATCTTTTCTTTAACTTAGAAATTAAGTGTTATGGTAGTGTTTTGCAATTTTTATGGTTTAGGGGCTTTAATCCCATTACTGAATTTATAAAGAGGATTTTTAATATGGGAAATTAATTATCCACTAGTCTTTATTTCATATTTGTGAAAAAATTATATTTGTGGCAACTATTATTTTTGGTCCAAAAAGTAGATCTTGAATTTAAAAAATTTTAGAAACAAGTTTCACTCAATTTGGACTTTGTTTGAATTAGTTATGAATTTTCAAAGTTTAATTCATATTTTCTTTATTGAAAATAATTTCTCAAATCCTTTTTAATTTACTTCCAGAATTCTTTTATTAAGGGAGAGGATTAGAGACACTGATAGGTGGGGTCCATGGGTTTTTATATCTATTTGAATTATTTTCCTTAGAGAAAGGATATGTGTGGCTGGCAGGTGGGGTCCACTGCTTCCTTATATTTCCGATTGATTTATTTTTCTTATGAAAAAGGTGTGGGTCATTGACAGGTGGGACCATGGTCAATGTGTGACTTGGTCAACCTGACCAACATGGGCCTGGGGCCCACATGTCAGTGATACAGAGGTTTAAAAAGGTTTTAAATTAGGTTTAATTAACCATCCGGGCCCACATGTCATACTAACTTACTAAGCCTACCATTAACTTTAATTACCTGCCCTTAGATATAAAGATAGATTAATTCCTGTGGGCCCACATGTCAGTCTCCAGGGGGAATTAATCCCTTCTTATTCCTCACTCACGCTCTCTCTATCTCTCTCTTCTCCCTCATGTGCACACGCAAGGGCGGTGCGATGGCGGGGCTGTGGCGACCGGCGGCGGGGAGTATAGCGCGTGGCTGAGGGAGGCCGGGGGCTCTAGGCTAGCCACAGGCGGCGACAGGGTGACAGCGGCTTGCACAGGTTTGGGAGCTAGGTGGTGGCTGGCGGCGGAATTGATTTAGGATGACGGCGAGGTTAGGGGCGGGGCCGAGCTCCGGCCAGCTTGATGCTCGGCGGAGCTCCTATGCGAGGCGGGGAGGGTTTTCCATTTCCTAGGTTGTCGGGAGTTAGCTTCTAGCGAGCCCGCGTCGGCAGCCAAGACGGAGAGACGGCGAAGCTCTGATTATGGCCACGTAGCGGTGCAATCGGAGGGGGAGAGGGGCGGCGGAGGAAGTAGGGAGGGAGAGGAAGTGGTGGGCGGAAGGGCTTACCTCACGGTGGCCAGGAGACAGCGCAGCCGTGCGCGTGGTCGAGGCAGGGTCGAGGCAGAGCCGAGGGAGACGGGGCAATGTGGAGGGACACGCACGCCAAGTGGTAGATGACAGTCCAGGACTTGGTGTTGGCGATCCGGCCGTCTCCTTCCTGCCTCCAGCACGGCCATTAGTTTTGGGCTCGGACGAGGCCCTAGAAGCAGCAGAGCAGAAGCACAGCCTAGCGGGGTCGCGTGCACGCCACCCGCTCGATGGTGGTTCCAGCTTGGTGCTTGGTGATGGAAGGAGGAAGCAGGAACAGTGGCATGCAGCGGCCTCCCCCATTTATAGGAGTGGTCGGCTTGTGGGAGAAGGCATGGGTAGCATGGCCTCGAGGCAGGGCAGCGGGGTTGTCTCGGTGGCGGTATGAGGGAGGCTTTGTCATCCGGGCGTCGTTTGGACCAGTGGGCACAAGACGGCGTAACGATGGCAGTCAACTTGTCTTGGCACGACTCGGTTGTCGGGGTGTGGGTGGAGCGATGTGGCTAGTGTGGCGACGAGGTGGTCCGAAGGGGGTCACGGTCCTATGCACGCGACGGACTGGTGGTTGCTCGGGAGCGCCGACATGCTACTGTGGAGGTGACGAGGCGAGTAGGCGCGGCATGGGGCAGTGTGACCCAACGGCACCTCTGTCAACGTGATTCGCGGCGAGGTGTAGGGCATGGGTGCGTCAGGTCGCGTCGAGCGACGACGGCGATGGGGCGAGGTCGCTGGTACGTGCGTGTGGCTTGCCGGCGGGTTTCGCGGCAGTGGGTGGTGGTGCAGGTAGAGCAGGGTGCCGTTTGGTCCGGTGGCCATGGCGATGTCCGCGGGGCATTCTGTCGAACACACCCCGAGTGTGCCAGGCATGTGCTGGGCTGAGAGGCGAGCGCGCGGGCGACTTGGAACAGATGACCGTCCGATTGACGCAGGTGTGGGTCCCAGCGGCAGCGAGAGAAGTCAAGGGGCGGATGTGCGCGCAGAAGGGGAAACGACGGATGGCGCGTGTGCTGGGGCGTCTTGGGTCGCAATCCTTGTCGGGCTGGGGCCCGCTTGGCCTGGCTCGGGCGGGAGCGGGAGGAGGCCTAGGGAGGGAGGGCGGTTAGTTGGGCCTTGGGCCGGTCATTTGGCCAAAGAGGGAGACGGCCTAGTTGTCTGGACCGGCCTGGCCTGGAGGTTGGGCCGGTTTGGGTCAGGCTTGTGAAGAGGAGAAACAGCTGGGCTTCTGTGAAAGGGAGGTATTGGGCCTAAAGGAGAAAAAAAAGAAAAAAAGGATTAAGGCCCACTCAAAAAAGGTTTATGAATTTGTTTTCTATTTTTAGATGATTGATTCAACTAGTTGGATATTTGGAGTTCGAGGGATTTGAAATTGGATTCACATAGAGCTTGACTTTGATCCTCCTCAGGGATTTGAGAATTCTAATTTGAATTAGGATTTTATGTGTCTGCTGAAAGAGGATGGCTTATTAACTTAGGAGTTTTATATACTTGATTAATCTTTAATGGGGGAATAAATACTCCCCATAGTTTAGGCGTCTTATTTTGGTTGTGACATGAATTAGGGTTCTGTACTTTCAAAAATATTTGTTCCTAATTTGATTTGAAAACTTTGTCAAGGTAACCTGTGCTCTTCATGGTTTGGAAAATAAATTAACTTAATATTTAATTTTCATATTTTGTTTATGGGTTGAAAGTTAGGCCCTTTTTATTATTCCTATGATAGGGTTGGAAACTACATGAATATTTAATTCCCATTATATTTAATCTCCATTTATTCAATATTGTTCTTAAATTAACTGGCGTTGCCAACCTATTCTTTTAATTAACTTTGGTATGTCGGTTACCTCATGTCACACCCTAAAAAGTAGCCACACAAAACTAATACCTGAGAAAATGCCCAAGAAAAATAAATTAAAATAGCCAAATAAATTAATTAAATGTGAAAAATGCAAAAAAAATAAATTCCTATGGCTAGGAATATGTTTCTTATATTCCTCTTGCCAAAATATATTAACAGGATTTTTATTGGAATTTTCAGAGCACAGAAAGTATTTTTAATAGATCAGAAATGATTACTAGAATTAAATTCACTCTGGAAAACCTTTTTTCTTTTCCTCCCTCCTGGGCCGCTGGCTTGCTCCTATGCCAGCCTGGCCGAGCGCCCGCAGGCCTATCTTTCCCCTCGGCCTCGCTCTCCTCGCACTGGGCCGGCCCATCCCGCTGTGCCGCCTGTTGCCGGCTAGGGGCGCTAACAGGCGGGGCCCGCCTGTCAGCTTCGCCCCTAACCTTCGACCGGAGGAGGCGGGCTAACGTCAGCCACGCCGCCGCCTCTCCTGCGCCGCCCACGCCCACGCCGCACGCCCCGGAGATTGTGACTCTCGTCCTCCCTCATCCGCGCCGAATCAAGCTCGCCGGCCGCCACACGTCCTTCCCACTCCGCCGGCCATTGCCGCCCGAAATCCGGCCACCACTTCACCTCCCGAGCCCATAAAAAGCTTCTCCGTCCTCTCCTCCGTCTTTCCCCCAACCTACCGCGCCTCCCCGTGCCCTCAAACACCGCCGCCACCGCGCACCCGAGCTCTCGCCGTCGCTCCGATCGCTGCCTGCCCTCGCCGCCACCACCGCCATTTCCGCTGTGCCGAGGAGCACCTCGGCCGCCGCTTCGGGGAAACCAAAACTCGCCGGAACTCCCCGCCCTGATGCAAGGTGAAGCCCCAGTCTCTGTCTCCTCTCCGGCCAGCCATTTCCACCGTGTCGTGCCTCTTTTCTCTGCCCTAACTCTTCTCTCGTCTTCCCCACTCTCCCGTCGCCATCGGAGCTCCATCGTCGATGTCCTCCCGAAGCCGCCGCCACTCCTGCCTCGCCACCATTGTCCTCGCGCTGTCCCGCGTCGCCGCGAGCCGCCGGTGAGATTCCCCGCTGTTTCCCCGTCCCGTTTCGCCTCTCCGCGCGCCCGCCGCCGCGCCGAGTGGTCGCCGCCGGCGACCATTGGGTCGCGCGCGCGCGGCCGCCTCCCGCTCAGGATGGCCGGCTATGGCCGCCGTCCTCGGCCCGTCCGATCTGCCGCGTGGCAGATCGGGGCCATCCGTCGGCTGCCCCGTGGCCGCCGCGTGGCTGCCGTATTGGCGCCATGTGTGCGCCACGTGGTGCGCCCAATCCTGGCTCGGTGGACCGAGTCCACCGTGCACCGGTGCCTTTGAGTCACTGTCGAGTGGGGCCCGCTGGTTGGCGCCGTTCCCCCTCGGGTGACGCCATAAATAATTAGCAATTGCGCAATAAATCATTTATTAATTATTCTTACATGGAAAAATCACAGTAAAACTTCAACAATTCATAACTAATTTATACAAACTCCGTTTAAGTCCATTCAAATTTTATTAAATCCAAAAAAATGCCAAGAATTCATTAAAAATATTTTCAGCTCATGTTTGACTACCCACATGTACTGTTTTTAATTGTTTGTGCATTGTCTGTTATGGAATCCGACATCGGTGACTCTTCCGTGTACTACGAGGTTGTAGCCGAGTACGTCGAGCCGGAGCAAGGCAAGTCGCACTGTGATCTTGATCATTTTGTACCCATTTTTCGCTAAAATGTTTTGTTTATTTAAATAAAGTGCATTATTTCATTATTTCATGTGGAGGGGTTATAACCTTTTATTGATAGGACTATGCCTTAGTATTTGAACCATGTTCCTTGTCACCTAGGTAACAACATGATTAGAATACTATTCTTTGGATGCTTAGCAATGCTTACCAACTTAGTTCATCTGGGTATTAAATATTATCATTTACATTATTTGGTTCGACTCGATGTCGGAAAAAAAGAACTTTGGATATGTTACTATTAAAGTACTAAAATGTGACTCAAATAGTGGGCTGTGGGTACATGGTTTTGCATGTTTCACCCATGGCAATTAAGGACCGGTTCACGGGACCCCCTTGGGCAGATACTCGTACTTTCCACAAGCCAGCGTGGACAACGGCTGGGCTTGTAGCATCTCTTCTCCCTTTCCTAGGCACCGATGGTGAGGATGTGCGTGATGGAGTTGGGTCGGCCTGCGGTAGGGTCGATCGGCTTCCGGATCCATTGTGGCGCAAGGGGGGTAGCCTGGCCGAAATGGTGTGCCCTGTTGTTAGGTGCAACGTCAGCGTGGTGTGGATGGTTAGGGAGAGGTTGCGTGAATGGTCTTGTCACAGCCTCTCATGGGGTATCGTGGTGGTGCACCGGCACACGGGAACGTGTGTAGGGCTGTGTCTTGTGGGTACAGTTGTACACCTCTGATCAGAGTAAATCTATTTGAATAGTTGGGCCCGCGGACATGGGCGGTTGGCCAAGACTCACCGTGATTAGTCTCACCTTTACTTAATTAAAATGACTTAATGGAACTGGTATGGTTCTTATGGATGGTTGGGCCTGGTTAACGGGGTGTAACGTTAATCAGTGGAGAATTAATATTGTTCAATTAATCAACCTTTTACTGTTTACGAACTACTATTGTCTACAACTGCTTTTATGCAAATAAACCTCTAGCCTATCCTTGCCTCCTGTGCACTATGCATATTTGTGGGTGTGATTTGCTGAGTACTGTGGGTGGTACTCAGCCTTGCTCCTTTTCCTCCCCTCTCAGTGGTGGAGTACACGTCTGAGGATGATCAACTGGAGGACTAGGCTGGCTCCGCTGTCAAGATGCCTGTGGATTGGAAGCCCCGCTTGGCAAGCTGTATATAGGCTTCGTTTATCTTTACCGTTGCATTTTATGTAATATAGTTTTTCTTTGTTTGTAAGACGTACTCTGTATGGCAACTTGAAATTATGTACCCTGGCTTTCCTGGACAGGGATTCTATACACATAAATGTTCAGAATTTCGGTGGTGAATTTCTAGGCGTTACAAGTTGGCATCAGAGCCAAACTTGACCGTAGGACCAGCCAAGTGGAAACCCTAAGAGCCCTCTGAAATTTTCATTTGCATATGCTTCTTGCACTTGGAGTTATTTCGGGGAAAATGGGAATTTGTTCTCAGATTGGGATAAAATCTTGACCTTTTATTTGACTGAAATTTTTGAGTCAGGTCAAGTTTAGGATGGGAATTTCATTCAAGGGGTTATGGCATAGGAGTCCAAACTTTGGGGAAACATTGGTGATCAGGATGATGTATGATTTGCGGCATGCATAAAATATTTCTACTTGCTTTGCAATTATTATTTAAAAATTTATTCGGTACTATTTGGTTCTGCTGTATTATTTCATCAATCTTAGGTTTACATACAAAACTATTTCATGCATAAAATTATCGTTATTTCCAGATTAATTACTGTTCACTTATTTGGATCTGAGCATACATAGATTCTCCCTCCTTGCCTTCTATAAATGGACGGTCTCCCCAACCAGCATGGCGCAAACATGGGTGGGTTTGTCGAAGAACTCCGTATGATGAGCTTTACTTTGGGGTACAGCCATGCCCCAGAGTATACTGCAATGGAGCCCATGGAGGGTGAGCTCCTGCACCAGGTTCGCTTGGAGTTGCCAGGTGAAATGTACCTCCTACCAGCTATGGAGGTCGAGATCAGCGGGCGCACCTTCGACCACGCCTGCCAGGAGGCCGCTTTCCGCCTAATTGGAGAGTTGCGCCGAAGACACCACTCCACCCTCTACACCACCGCCTACCGCTACCTCCCCTACCGGGCGCACTACCAGGTCTATAGTTCCTTCCAGCCGGTAGACAACGAGAACGACACCACCATCGTCCACATGAGGCGGGCGATGTGGGCCATGGATTACATGCATGCCAACTGTGTGCGTGCAGCCCATGACCAGGAAGACACCAATAGGATGACCATCATGGGTCTCCAGAACCAGATCGACCGCCTGAAGAAGGAGGTCGCGGAGTTGAAGGGACAGCCGCCACCTGGTGGGGCCAAGATCCGTCTGACCCCAAGGAAGAGGACCCTTCCTCCAGTGCGCATTCATTTGGCCCCCAGGAACGTGCCACACACACCGCCACCGGCACTAGCTCTAGCCCCAGCTCCAGCGCCAGCGCTCGCTCCAATCCTAGCACCGGCACCAGCACCGACGGGCGGTATAATCAGTGCGTCGTTGAGCGTCGGCAGCTCTCAGGGAGGCACCAGCATCCACGGGGGCTTCACTTCCACCGACGACAGCAGCTCCTTTAGTGGATCCCGCACTCCCAGTGAGGCTAGCTCCTCGGTTCACAGCAATGAGGATTACGTGAGCAGATCCAGGAGCCACACCAACGACGAGGTGGGCGACGAGCAGGAGCCAGAATACAACTCGGACGACCGTAGGAGCCGCTCAAAGAAGTAGATGCGCCATCCTTAGTGTTTATCATTTTCTTAGTTTGATTTCTTGATTAGTTGTAATGTTAGTGTGTTTGCTTGGGGTTAGTTGGTGGCATACTGTCTGTTGTGGTGTGTTCACCTTAATTAGGAGTTGAACTGGTTTTAGTCATGTTTCCAACTATAAATTTTAGTTAATTTAATTCAGTCACTTAATTATCACTCCTGTTTCTGAGCCTCCGTTTTTCTCCTTTCCTCCCATTTCCATCTTCCCCTTTAGATGGTGAACACAAGGAACGGTAACAGTGCTGCCAGCGACGCCAGCGCTACCAATGAATAGGAAGGAGCACCTTAGAACAACGGAGCTCCCAATCACATGCCACCTCCACTATCGGAAAACCCGACGTTGGCACAGGTTCTGGCCAACTAGAACCAGATGTTGGCTATTATGATGCAGTAGTTGCAGCAAAACAATCTACAGCAACAACACCAACAACCTCACATCCCGGCCATCGCCCCTCAATCAAAGCTGCCTGAGTTCTTGAGGGTGAGGCCGCCAACCTTCTCCAGCACCACCAACCCCATGGACGCCAACGACTAGTTGTTGGCAATCTAGAAGAAGCTTAACCTCCTCTAGTGCAACGATCAGGAGAAGGTCACTTTTGCAACACACCAGCTCCAAGGTCCCGCATCAGCTTGGTGGGACAACTTCCTTGTGACCCGCACAGCTACCACGGAGGTCACTTGGGCAGAATTCTACCACAACTTCCGGAAGTCTCAAATTATGGCAGGAATTGTGGCACAGAAGAAGATGGAGTTCAGGGACTTGGTCCAAGGAAATAGGACGGTCACGGAGTACCTCCATGACTTCAACTGTTTGGCGCGCTACACGCTCGAGGATGTCCACACTGATGCGGAGAGACATGAGAGGTTCCTGGACGGGCTGAACGACGAGTTGACCAACCAGCTCCTCTCAAGTGACTATCCAGACTTCGAGAAGCTGGTGGATAAGGCAATCCGCCAGGAAAATCAGCGCAACAAGATGGACCACAAGAGAAAGGCAGCCTAGTTTCGAGCTCTCCAGGGGCAGCACCAGAGGCCACGGGTGATGCTAGGGCATTAGGGTGGACCTTCCACCATGATCGTCCGCCAGCAGCATCCGTTCCACCCAGGACACTTCGGAGGCAACAGCAGCAGCAGTGGACAGCACAGCCGTCATCCCACTCCGCGCCCACCAATGGCGCCAGCGCAGCAGAGTCTGCCACGGAGAGACAGTGGAGGCAAGACCCCTACCTATTTCAACTGCAACGAACCGGGCCACTTCGCTGATAAGTGCCCGAAGCCAAAGCGCATGGGATTTAGGCCTGCAGCACCCCAGAACCCTAATGCCAACCAGCAAGTGATAAAGGGGCGTGTTAATCACGCCTCTGCAGAAGAGGCGCAGGCTGCACCGAAGGTAGTACTGGGTACGTTTCTTGTGAACTCCATACCTGCAATCGTACTTTTTGATTCTGGTGCAATGCATTCCTTCATATCTAAGAAATTTGTAGGAACATATGGGATTAAAGTAGTGGAACTTAAGATCCCTATGCGGGTTCACACACCTGGGAACCGCATGACCACAGCTCACTATAGCCCTTCAGTGAGCCTAGAGATCCAAGGATCCCCCTTTCTAGCCAATCTCATCCTCCTAGAATCCAAAGACCTAGATGTCATCCTAGGAATGGATTGGTTGACCCGACACAAAGGGGTGATCAACTGCGCCGACCGCACCGTTACAGTGACCAATTCGGAAGGAGAGGCAGTTACCTTCAAGTCATCGGTGCCACAGCGTCAGGAAGTATGCTTGAATCAGGTCGCAGCAGAGCAATCGCTGGAAGGTGGGATGAAACCAGAAAGGAAAATAGAGGACATTCCAATAGTAAGGGAATACTCGGACATGTTCCCGGAAGATCTACCGAGGATGCCACCAGAAAGGGAAATCGAGTTCAGGATTGATTTTGCACCAGGAACAGCGCCAATATACAAGGGGCCGTACAGGATGGCACTGAACGAGATGGCAGAAGTCAAGAAGCAGGTCGACGATCTGCTACAGAAGGGTTACATCCGACCAAGCACATCGCCTTGGGATGCACCAGCCATCTTCGTAGAAAAGAAAGAAAAAACAAAATGGATGTGCGTGGACTACCGCGCACTGAATGACGTCACCATCAAAAACAAGTACCCCTTACCAAGGATTGATGATCTTTTTGACCAATTGGAGGGTGCCACCGTCTTCTCCAAGATAGACCTACGATCAGGCTATCATCAGTTGAGGATCCGGGACGAAGACAGCTTTCACTACCCGGTATGGGTTGTACAAGTGCACTCTTATGTCCTCCGGACTGACAAATGCACCAGCCTTTTTCATGAATCTGATGAACAAGGTGTTCATGGAGTTTTTGGACAAGTTTGTGGTAGTTTTCATCGACGACATCCTGATCTACTCAAAATCAATGGAAGAGCATGAGCAACACCTCCGTTTGGTTCTCGAGAAGTTGAGAGAGCACCAGTTATATGCCAAGTCTAGCAAGTGCGACTTCTGGCTGAGAGAAGTGCAGTTCCTTGGGCACATCATCACTACCCAGGGAGTTGCTATGGACCCAATGAACGTGGAGTCTGTTACCAATTGGAAACCACCCAAGACAGTGACGCAAGTGTGGAGTTTTCTCGAACTTGCGGGGTATTACCGCCGGTTCATCGAGAACTTCTTAAAGATCGCAAGACCCATGACTCAATTGTTAAAGAAAGATGTGAAGTTTGTTTGGATGACTGAGTGCAACCACAACTTTGAAGAACTCAAAGGGAAGTTAGTTTCGGCACCGGTCCTGATCTTGTCAGATCCCAAGAAAGACTTTCAGGTGTACTGTGATGCATCTCGCCAAGGGCTAGAGTGCGTGTTGATGCAAGAAGGTAGAGTGGTAGCCTACGCATCACGCCAGTTACGCCCCTATGAGGGCAACTATCCGACACATGACCTGGAATTGGCCGCAGTGGTCCATGCTTTGAAGATTTGGCGGTATTACCTCACCGGTAACCGCAGCGAGATCTATACGGATCACAAGAGTTTGAAATACATCTTCACCTAGCCCGACCTAAATCTCCGTCAAAGAAGGTGGCTAGAATTGATTAAAGACTATGATGTGGGGATACATTACTGTCACGCCCTAAAAATAGGTCTAATTAAAAATTGTTTTTGGGGTAAATTGAAATACAAGAATACGCTAAAAAAATTTTTGTTTGAGAAACGTGTTTGAATAAAATTTTGAAATTTCCAATATTAAAAATCCCAAGTTCAAAATTTTAAATAAATGCTTGGATGCTTTTATATTCCCGGGGTTTTTGTCAGAATATTTTAAGCGTTTAAGTATTTATGACGATAAACTCCATCTGTTTCGTAGTGGCATTTATTTCTGGTAAATTTCCCACGATTTAATAAACTCTCTGAAAATTTTTTGGAATTTTCGGAGCTCCAGAATTAATTTTAATGGGACAAAGATCATTTCTATAATTAGATAAACCGATAATAAAACCCCTGTCTTTTCCCCTGTTCGGGTCATTCTGGTTTAGTCCTTTGAAGTTTCTCCGTTTGCCTCGAACTCCATGGAATATATTCCTCGGATATCCCAAAACTCATTTGGTCTCCCCAATCCCAAATAAATATTCCGATTCCCCTGATATTCTAATTTCTCGAACCCTGCACAGTATTCTTCGTTTTTGAATTCCCCAAAAATGTTCCCAATATTCCATTAATCCTGTGTATTCCTATTGCTCGGCCTCCTCAAGACACTTTCCGGTTTCCAATCCCTGGAATATTCTGATATTTAATTCCCCAAAAATCCCCACCTTTTCTCCTCCCTTTCTCTTTTCTTTTTCTTCCAATTTTTCCCTTTCCCCTGTTTTTTTTCTCTCCTCCTTTCTGGTACTCCCTCTCCTGTTCATCTTCTTCAGGCCCCTTCACTCTCTCTGTTGCTCCCGATGGAGCCAGGAGCTCGGCCTAGCCTGCTTTCCCTGCGCCGTCCCTCGGCCCAGCCTGCCTCTCCAGCACAGCTCGCCGGCCAACGCCGCCCCGGACCCGGTCTCCTCTACCTCCCGTCTCCGTCTCCCCACTTCCCCGAGAAGCGGCACTGTATCGCGCCCACGTCGTCGCCATTCCTGCGCCCACTCCCGCTCCAAAACTGCCTCCTCGGCCACAATTCCGCCTCCCCATGCCCTCAAATAGCTCTCCCTGTTGGTGGATAAACCTTGTATACATGCATTCCTTTCTTTCTGTTTTGCATGCGCGAGCTCCAGGCTGTGGACGCCGCGCAAGTAGTGGCCACGACGAATTCGCTCGTGGCGAGGCTAACGGATGGCGACCACGTCTCCTGGAACGTGGGGATGAACACAAGCATTCCGGGACGTGGGATCGAATCCGAGGCTCGATTTTAGTTTCTTGCATGTTCAGTTTCCTTGCACAATAAAAGGCGAAGAGAAAACAGAAAAGCTGCAGCTTCATCGCAGCACAAACACTCGTGTATTCTGTTTTCGGATCAACTACAGTGCCCGCGTGTGTAGTGTTCGTCTGAGTTCTTGCCAACGATCTGTTTGGGTTTCCTGACAATTGGTATCAGAGCCATGTCAGCTACCGCACCTGGTAGTTCAAGCTTGCCTCAGAGGAGGCACCGTAGGTGCTCGCCCTCACGCGGACGACCTCGACATCGCGGCGATGGTGGACGCGAGGTTGTTGTCCAGCGTGTGCTCAAGGAGGTTGGCGGAGCGGCTTCCTACCCGATGCTGACGAAGACGAACTACAACGATTGGTCCCTGTTGATGAAGATCAAGCTGCAGGCACGGTGCCTGTGGGACGCCATCGACCCAGGCGACGTCGAGCTCCATGAAGACCGAATGGCGCTAGATGCCATTTGCAGTGCAGTCCCGCCGGAGATGATCTCCACACTGGCGACCAAAGAGTTGGCCAAGGAGGCGTGGGACTGCATCAAGACTCTTCGAGTAGGTGATGATCGCATCCGCAAGGCAAGCACTCAGAAGGTGCGCGCGGAGTACGAGTCAATCTCCTTCCGCGACGGCGAAACAGTGGAGGACTTCGCCATGAGGCTCACGGCGGTCGTCAACCAGCTTGCCACTCTCGGCGACCCAGAACCTGCCGACAAAGTTGTCGAGAAATATCTTCGTGTCGCTCGCCCCAGGTTCACTCAACTCATCCTCTCCATCAAAACATTACTTGACATCTCCACACTCTCGCTCGAGGAAGTCACAGGCAGACTTAAGGCGGCAGAGGATTCGGCGCAGTCCTCGGCGTCATCTTCCCTGAGTACTGGTAGCAAGCTGTACTTAACAGAGGAGGAATGGCTCGAGCACCACAAGAAGAAGGAGAAGGAGGCGCGGCACAACAATGGTGGAGCGAACAACCGCGGCAAGTGCCGCGGCGGGCGAGGCCGCAATGGCGGTGGCGGCGGCGGTGGGACCTCGGACAGATCAAACTCCAGGCAAGCCCGCAAGGGTGACAAGTGCCGGAATTGCGGCAAGCTTGGCCATTGGGCCAGAGATTGCCGAAGCAAGCCCAAGCAGGAGGAGCAGGCTCATGTGGTCCAAGATGACGAGCCCACACTCATGCTGCTCACGGGCGGCTGTGTCGATGAAATCGACATGAACCGGCGCACCGGTCAGACCGCGTTCGCAGCCGGACCGACGCTCGCGCCTGGGTCCTCGCATGCGCCTGCGCCCGTGCCCGGGCCCTCGCCCGCGCCTGCGCATGCGCCTGCGCCCGTGCTCGGGCCCTTCCCCACGCCCGCGCCCGCGCATGCGCCTGCGCCAGGGCCCGGGCCCTTCCCCGCGCCCGCGCCCGTGCTTGCGCCTGCGCCCGTGCCCGGGCCCTCGCCCGCGCCCGGGTCAGCACCACCGGTGCCGCGCACGCTGTTGGACACCGTCGAACTGGTGGAGAAGAAAGTGTTCGTGGCACTGGATGATGCTGCGGAACGCGATCCCCGAAGTTGGATCATCGACTCCGGCGCGTCCAACCACATGACTGGTTGCAAGATGGCCTTCTCCGACCTCGACACCAAGATCACCGGCAATGTTTGGCTCGGCGACGGCTCGATCGTCCGTATCGAGGGCTGCGGAACGGTGCTGTTTACCTGCAAGAATGGGGAGCACCATACCCTCAGCAACACCTACTACCTCCCGCGACTCGCCGCCAACATCGTAAGCGTCGGCCAACTGGATGAGGCCGGTCTCGAGGTGCAGGTAAAACATGGCGTGATGCGCATGTGGGATGAGCAGCTCCGACTGCTTGCCCACATTCCCCGAAGCCCTGGCCGGCTCTACGTGCTCGACGTCGAACTCGCACGGCCGATCTGCCTGACGGCGCGTGCTGGAGAGGATGCATGGCGTTGGCACGCCCGCTTTGGCCACATCAACTTCACCGCGCTGCGCAAGATGGGACGAGAAGCACTCGTGCGTGGCCTACCGACCCTGTCGCAGGTCGAACAAGTGTGTGAGGCGTGCCTCGCCGGCAAGCATCGACGAGCTCCGTTCCCACAGCAATCTCTGCACCGCGCCACCGAGCCACTCGCGCTGATCCACGGCGACCTTTGCGGGCCAATTACGCCGGCGACGCCCAGCGGCAACCGCTACTTTCTCCTCCTCGTCGACGACTAGAGCCACTACATGTGGCTGACACTTCTCGCCACCAAGGACGCCGCACCGACTGCTATCAAGCGCGTGCAAGCGGCGGTGGAAAGGAAGAGCGGGCACAAGCTGCGCGCGCTTCGCACAGACCGCGGAGGAGAATTCACCGTCGGTCACTTCAACGAGTACTGCGCCGAGCTCGGGTTGCGGCGCGAGCTGATGGCCCCCTACTCCCTGCAGCAGAACGGCATAGTCGAGCACTGAAACCAGTCGGTGGTGGGCACGGCTAGGAGCATGCTCAAAGCAAAAGGTCTTCCAGGTATGTTTTGGGGGGGAGGCGGTGAACACGGCTGTGTACTTATTGAACAGGTCGTCGTCCAAGAGCATCGGCGGCAAGACTCCATATGAGCTCTGGAACGGCGTTCCGCCGGCCGTCCACCACCTGCGCACGTTCGGATGCGTGGCGCATGTGAAGGTGACCTCACCGAACGCGAAGAAGCTCGACGACAGGAGCCAGCCCATGATTTTCGTCGGGTGCGAGCCCGGCTCGAAGGCGTACCGTGCTTACGATCCTGTCACGCGGCGCGTCCACATCTCCCGCGACATCATCTTCGACGAAGAAGCCCAGTGGAAGTGGGACGACAGGGCGATCATGGGCGACGACACCGACTTCACCATCGAGTACACCTCCGTGTACCACCCGGATAGGGCGAGCTCGGCGCCCTCAGCGCAACCAGATATCCAGGACCGGGAAGAGCCAGCGTCGCCACACATGCCGGCATCAAGCTCGACGCCACTGACATTTTCGCCAACGGCCGAAGCGCCACCGATGGAATTCGTGACGCCCCCACCTGCGGCAGAGGAGGATCTCGACGTCGATGCCGACGACGCTCCGTTCCGGTTCCGCCACATCGACAACGTACTCGGGCCCGGGGCGACTACACCGCCGGGGCTAGCTACCCGTGATCTCGGGCTGGCTACCGGAGGGCCCGGGATGCTTAGGGGGCCCGGGCTGGCTACCCGGGAGCTCGGGATGGCTACCGGGGGGCCCGAGCTGCCTACCCAGGGGCCCGGGATGGCTATCGGAGGGCCCGGGCTGGCTACCCGGGAGCCCAGGGCGACTACACCGCCGGGGCTGGCTTCCCGGGAGCCCGGGCCGACTACACCGCCACTGCCGGGGCTCGCTACCCGGGAGCTAAACGAAGACCTGCTAGCGGTAATAGCAGAGGAGCCGTCCTCGTTCGCCGAAGCAGAGCAACACCGTTGCTGGCAACGGGCGATGCTAGAGGAGATGCAGTCGATCGAGGCGAACAAGACCTGGCGGCTCGTCAACGCCCAATTGGGCTCAAGTGGGTATTCAAGACAAAGAAGGACACCTCTGGGAACATCACCAAGTACAAGGCGCGCCTCGTCGCGAAGGGTTACGTGCAACGACAAGGGATCGACTTCGATGAGGTCTTTGCACCGGTGGCGCGGCTTGAGTCCATCCGCTTGTTGCTGGCGCATGCGGCGTGCGAGGGCTGGGCTGTCCACCACATGGACGTGAAGTCCGCGTTCCTCAACGGCGAACTCAAAGAGGAAGTCTACGTTGTGCAGCCACCGGGATTCGTCGTCGACGGCCAAGAACACAAGGTACTACGCCTCGACAAGGCGCTCTACGGGCTTCGACAGGCACCGCGCGCATGGTACGCCAAGCTCGACGCGTCGCTGCTGACACTGGGCTTTCACCGTAGCATCTCTGAGCACGCCGTGTACATGCGAGGCACGGGCGTGCATCGCCTGGTGGTCGGTGTGTACGTCGACGATCTCATCATCACCGGCGGCAACTCCGACGAGCTCAAGCAGTTCAAGGAGGACATGAATGGGACGTTCCAGATGAGCGACCTAGGCCTGTTGAGGTACTACCTCGGCCTGGAGGTGAATCAAACCAGAGAAGGCATCACCGTGAGCCAGCGCGCCTATGCCCAGAAGATACTGGAGGTGGCTGGCATGGCCGGGAGCAATCCCAGCCTCACCCCCATGGAATCGCGCCTAAAGCTCAGCAAATTGAGCACTTTCCCTACTGTTGATGCCACTGATTATAGGCGGATCGTGGGCTCCTTGCGCTATCTGGTGAACACGAGACCGGATTTGGCATACTCGGTGGGCTACGTTAGCAGGTTCATGGAGAAACCCACCACCGAGCACTTGGCGGCCGTAAAACGGGTGCTCCGCTACATCGCCGGCACCATCGACTACGGCTGCTTTTACCAGAGGAAGAAGGAAGCTGCTCATCTCGTCGGCTATAGTGACAGCGATCTCACCGGCGACCTCGATACTCGCAAAAGTACCACCGGTATCTTCTTCTTCCTCGGCAACAACTTGATCACCTGGCAATCGCAGAAACAAAAGGTGGTAGCCTTGTCGTCCTGCGAAGCCGAGTACATTGCGGCGACAACTGCTGCTTGCCAAGGTGTGTGGCTGGCGCGTCTTCTCGCAGAACTCCGAGGAGAGGAGACCGACGCCATCACGTTGAAGATTGACAACCAATCCGCGATCATGCTCAGTAAGAACCCTGTCTTCCACGATCGCAGTAAGCATATTGATACTAGATACCATTACATCAGAGAATGCATTGAGGAGGGCAGGGTGAATGTCGAATTCATCGGCACTAATGAGCAGCTGGCGGACATCCTGACGAAGGCACTCGGGCGCGATAGGTTCGTAGAGCTTCGATCCCTGATCGGCCTCGTCGAAATTCAACAACCAAGCAAGGTTTAGGGGGAGAATTGTTGGTGGATAAACCTTGTATACATGCATTCCTTTCTTTCTGTTTTGCATGCGCGAGCTCCAGGCTGTGGACGCCGTGCAAGTAGTGGCCACGACGAATTCGCTCGTGGCGAGGCTAACGGATGGCGACCGCGTCTCCTAGAACGTGGGGATGAACACGAGCATTCCGGGACGTGGGATTGAATCCGAGGCTCGATTTTAGTTTCTTGCATGTTCAGTTTCCTTGCACAATAAAAGGCGAAGAGAAAACAGAAAAGCTGCAGCTTCATCGCAGCACAAACACTCGTGTACTCTGTTTTCAGATCAACTACAATGCCCGCGTGTGTAGTGTTCGTCTGAGTTCTTGCCAACGATCTGTTTGGGTTTCCTGACACTCCCGAGCTCCCCTCTCTCGTTTTCCCCACTCACCCGAAGCCGCGCCGTCGTTGTGCCGTTGCCTGCCTCTACCACCGCCCTACTGCCGCCATGGCCGGTGCTCCTGCTTTTCCCCCAACTCCGCCGTCGCATGCGCCTCCTTCCTGCCGTCGTCGCGCCGTCGCCTGCCTCTGTTGGCGTCGCCGCTGCCCCTCTGCTGCTCCTCGCCCCGGTTGCCACAGCCCGTAGCCGTCGGAGGTCGTCACTGCCGCCATTGCTGGGTGGTCATCGCTGTCGTCGCGCAGTGGATCGCCGTTGTCGTCGCCTGCTCTCCAACCGCCGGTCTCTGCGTCATCAACCTCGTCGTCGTCCTCTGCGCCTGTCGCCGCCACCGGGCAGTTGCCACCGTCGTCGCCCTGTGACTGAAACCCGACGCCGATGTGCCGCCCGAGGCCGTTGCCTGCCACTGGTGAGCACCACACCACCCGTTGCCTTCCTCCCTTTCTCCTCCGGCGTCTCACGGATCGGGAGACTGCCTTTCGCCACTCCTCGCTGTCCCCTGCCACCGGTCACCGTGGTGCCGCCGTCGGTACCTCCGCCCCAGCGCCATGCTCCGTCGCCATCTACCTGGAGCCCGACTCCCCTCTCCACCGTCGTTGCCTGATGCTCGCTGCTCGACATCGTGGTCGGTGCTTCGTTCCTCTTCTCCAACCTACCGAGGTCGCTGTTGGCCATCGTCACCTACGCCGCCGTCACCGTTCCCGCGTTAAGCCACCCCGTCACCGCCGGACGTCGCCACAACCTTTCTATCGCCCTGCCGCACCGCCGCCTCGGCCTGCTCCTCCCCTGCGCACCGTGCCGCCGCCCTGCTCTGTTTCCATGTCGCTGTTGCCGTCGCCTAGCCATGTCAGCTGTGCCGATAGCCGTCCTGCTTGCCGGATGCCACCCTCCGTCCTCGTGGCCGAGTCGTCGTCGTCCTCGTCGCTTCATCTCCCGGTCGTTGCCCTCGTTTGCCGCCGGTGAGCCCGCAAGCCGAGCCTATTTGCCGTCCCCATCTTCTCCACTCCAGAACCCCCTGTGTCATGGTCGTCGACGCCACCCATCGCCCAGCCGTCGGCCTCGCCTCCGTCTCTTCCATCCATTCCCGGTGCCCCACGGTGTTTCCTCTGTGTTTGTCGTCGTCGCCATCGTTTATCTCAAGCGCCCGACTTTTACTCCTCGGTTCGGCGTTCGTTGCTGATCGGCCACCGCCCTGACATCGACAGCCACCATGCCATGCCATCCCGGGGCCAATGCCTGCGTCGCTGTTGCCGCGCAGTTGTCTCGGCCGGCGCCCTGACCTCCTCGGCCGTACCATGGCAGGAGCTCGGCCTCTTCTTCCTGTGATGTTGCCGCGTGGGTCCCGCGTGCAGTAGTTCGGTCGTCCTAGCTGTTGGATCATTCTGGGTCGATTAGAGCCGTCCGATCATTTGAATCCAATCTTCACCATCGGATCTCCATAAACCCTAGGGTTGAATCTCAGCCGTCCAATCTATATCAAGTTCTCAAATCAATCTCGGCTGTTTAAATCCATCCAGGTCGAATCCCAGTCGATGACTCTTATTAATCCGTCAGTGCCCTATCAGTCCTAGCCCAATCAACCAGTCCAGCTGTTCCCCAAAATTGTGAGCCCGGACAGTGCCACTCTTTCTCAAGTGCCAAAAATAATTCTTTTAATTTAATTCTGAGGGAATATTCCTTTTCCAATTCCTTTTCGGCTTTTCTCTGAATTGAACTTCCGGAAGCCGTATCTTTTCCGTCCAAACTCCAAATCGACCTGTTCTTCTTCCTAAATTCATCTAAAATTATAATCTACTTGTTTATGTAATTTTTATGTACTGTTTATTTAGAGTTTCTTAGGGTTTTTATTGTTTTGCGTGTAGTCGCGTATAATCGCTGTTTTGGAGGATCGCGGAGTTTACGGAAGAGTTCGGAAGAGCAATCAAAGACGTTTGTTGCAAGGCAAGTCACACATTCACCCTTGAACATGTTGAACCTACTTTGTGAAACATTTTATGATTTATAAATAAATTGCATGTTTTGCCAATTACATGGAATATGGGACTACCTATCCGTTTGTTTGAGACCCTGTTTATTTGTTATCCATTCCTTGATAACCTTGGGTGCTAATCTGACTAGCTTAGGTCTCATTGGATGACTTGGCTAGAGATAGGACCTGTTTAGCCATGCTTAGCAACATAGCTCACCTAGGGATTAAATATTATCTTTTTATTTGATTTGACTCAATGCCGGAAAAATGGAACTTTGGATAGGCTAATGTTAAATTACTAAAATTGGACCTAAATGGTGGGCTGTGGGTGTATGGTTCTGCTTGTCGCACCCATGGCAAATAAGGACCGGTTCGTGGGAACCCATTGGGCAATTAATCGTACTTTCCACAAGCCAGCATGGGCAACGGCTGGACTTGTAGCATCTCTTCTCCCTCTCCTAGGCACCGATGATGAGGGTGGGCGTGATGGAGTTGGGTCGGCCCGGGGTAGGGTTGATTAGCTTTTGGATCCATCGTGGCGCAAGGGGGGTAGCCTGGCCAATATGGTGTGCCCTGTCGACAAGTGCAACCTCAGCGTGGTGTGGATGGTTAGGGAGAGGTTGTGTGAACGGTCCTGTCACAGCCTCTTGCGGGGTGTCGTGGTGACACATCGATGCACGGAAACGTGTGTGAGGTTGTGTCTTGTGGGTAAAGTTGTACACCTCTGATCAGAGTTAAATCTATTCGAATAGCCGCGCCCGCGGACATGGGCAGTTGGCCAAGACTCACCGTGATTAGTCTCACTTTTAGTTAATTAATTTGGCCTTTTGGAACTGGTATGGTTCGGGTGGAAGGTGTGGAGTCCGGTCAATGTGGTGGAGTTGATCGGGGGTGGCCGGTTAACGTGGTGTAACGTTAATTGGTGGAGACTGGTGAGCGTGGTGTTACGCTCATCAGTGATGTCGGCGAAATGGGGCTGGGGGTCCCCCAGTCCCCCGGGACGCGAGGGTCTTCGGCCGCGACAAATACTCCGGAGTCCACATTCTGCGCAAGAGAAGGCTGGCTACGGCCGCTCTCCCGCCAAGTACCCAGGGGCCCGAGCACTAGCCGGGCCCGGGTGCGCATTCCCCGGGTCTCGTCCTCGATCCTGGGAAGCTCCGTTCTCGGGCCCGGAGCCACGAGCCCCGGTCCCAAGTGCCGGTCGCCCCGGACCCGGGTGCCAATTGCCCGAGTGCCGATCCCCCAGTCCCGGGTGCCGATTGCCGACTGCTCCCGGGAGCCGATGCCCGGCCCCGAGGCCGACTGACTCGGCCCCAGGTGCCGATCGCCTCGGCCCCGGGGGCCGATTGACTCGAAGAACTCAGCGGACCAACTCCCCAACTACCTACATTAATGACGAGGCGACAGGGCCTGTCGCCCCTATCGCCTGCTCTGCCACGCGTGGGCGCCTCGTGATGGCCCCCCGTGGACACCCGACTGTGCTGTCATAAGCCTTTTGACTTTGGTAGAGAGGGCGTGCGCCGAAGTCCAAGCAGTCAGAGACTCTTGACTTCGTCAACGTGCTCCATCACATCCTGTCACATCCTCACGACTCCACCGCCCGCTGCATACCAACTCCGGCATGGCTCAGCAGGCGGACGTGTCTAGGACATGGGCGCTGCAGGTGGCAGCAGGCGGACGTGTGCGACAAGACGGCGATAAGACAACCCGTACCTAGCCCTCTCATGTATCTTGGCACTATGGACTCCCCTTGACGATAAAAGGAGGATCCATGCCTCTGACTCGGGGGCTTGGAAGGTAGCTCTGGCTCCGGCCTTGCACAACTCAGATAGCTTCCAGAGAGAGCTTCCTAGGGCCCGAGCTGCCTGGGAAGAACACACTGTAGTAACAACTCAAAACCATCCCATCCACTACAGATAGCAAACACACAGGAGTAGGGTATTACGCCTCCGAGCGGCCCGAACCTGTCTACTTCCTCCTGTCTTCTTTGTGTGCCATCGTCCACCGATCGATCTTTCTCCTACACCGGACGCCGCATTCACCTGAGAACCACTCCCCTGGCCGAATCTCAAAGGGGGGTCTCCGGACTTCCCGCAGTCGAGGTTTCATCCTCCGACAAGTGACGCCTAGTGGACGTGGTGTAGCGTTCATTAGTGCGGCCTGGTCAGTGTGGTGTAACGTTGATCAGGAGAGACTGGTCAGTGTGGTGTAACGCTGATTAGTGGAGTCCGGTTAACGTGGTGTAACGGTAACCGGAGGAGTCTAGTGAACGTGGTGTAGTGTTCATTAGTGGAGACTGGTCAACGTGGTGTAACGCTGATCAGTTTAAGGGATGGTTGGGCCTGGTTAACATGGTGTAACGTTAATCAGTGGAGGATTAATATTACTCAATTAATCAACCTTTTTACTGTTTGCGAACTACTACTGTTTACAACTGCTTTTACGCAAATGAGCCACTAGCCTCTCTTTGAAATCCCGTGCACAAATGCATCATTGGTGTGGCTTACTGAGTACGGTGGGTGGTACTCAGCCTTGCTATATTCCCCCTTTTCAGAAGAGAAGACCTTGGCTTATACCCTAGTTGAGCTTGCCTGTGGTGTGGAGCTGAAGGTACGCTAGTCTCGCCTTTTCGCTGCTGTTTTCTTCTATGTGAGGACTAAGTGCCTCTTCTATAAGTATTTACGCTTTATTTACGTTTGGATCTGTTTATTCATTTGTCATTTTGTGTACCCTGGCTTGATTCCTGGACAGGGATTTTAATACACAAAATAGTCTAGAAATTGGTTAAATTTCTAGGCGTGACAATTACCACCTGGGAAAAGCCAATGTCGTGGCAGACGCCTTGAGTAGGAAAAGTTACTGCAACACTGCTTGAGCAGAGGTATTATGCAAGGAAATGCAGCAGGAATTTGAACATTTGAATCTAGGCATCGTCGACCCTAGATTCATGGCAGCCCTAGAGGCCCAATCCACATTCTTCGATCAAATTCGCGAGGCACAAGCGAATGATCCAGAGATTAAAGAACTTAAGAAGAACATGAGAGTTGGAAAAGCCCAAGAATTCACTGAAGATGAAAACGGGACTGTCTGGATGGGAGAACGATTGTGCGTCCTAGAGAACAAGAAAGTTAAAGACTTAATACTCCGGGAAGCCCATGATATGCAGTACTCCATTTATCCCAGAAGCACAAAAATGTACCAAGACCTTAAAACAAAGTTTTGGTGGGCCATCATGAGAAGGGAAATCGCAGAATTCATGGCACTTTGTGATGTGTGCCAATGAGTCAAAGCAGAACACCAATGGCCTGCTGGACTATTACAGTCGCTCAGGGTCCCAGAGTGGAAGTGGGAAGAGATCGGAATGGACTTCATCACTGGCTTGCCCCGCACATCTTCAGGATATGACTCAATCTGGGTGATCGTTGATCGACTCACCAAGGTTGCTCATTTCATCCCTGTGCATACAACGTATTAGGGTGAAAGACCGGCAGAACTATATATGGCTCGCATAATGTGTCTACACGGAGTACCCAAGAGGATTGTATCCGACCGTGGTAGCCAGTTCACTTCCAAATTTTGGTAGAAATTACAAGCAGAACTGGAAACTCGACTAAACTTCAGCACAGCTTATCATCCACAAACTGATGGTCAGACTGAAAGAGTCAATCAGATATTGGAGGATATGCTAAGGGCTTGCGCATTGGACTTCGGAGGGACTTGGGATAAGAGCCTACCCTATGCCGAATTCTCATACAATAACAGTTACCAAGCCAGCTTGCAGATGGCACCGTTTGAAGCTCTGTATGGCAGGAAGTGTCGCACACCCCTTTTCTGGGATCAAACAGGCGAACGCCAGGTTTTCGGAACCGACATACTCCAAGAGGCAGAAGAGAAAGTGGCCATAATATGGGAGCACTTAAAGACAGCTCAATCTAGACAAAAGAGCTACGCCGACAACCGTCGCAGAGACTTAAGCTTCGAGGAAGGAGATTATGTGTATCTCCGTGTCACGCCACTCCAAGGAGTACACCGGTTTCAAACCAAAGGGAAACTAGCACCTCGTTTTGTGGGACCCTACCAAGTACTAGCCCGTAAAGGCGAAGTGGCATATCAGTTGAGCCTCCTAGCTTCAATGGCAGGTATACACGACGTGTTCCACGTGTCACAACTGAAGAAATGTTTGAGGATACCAGCAGAACAGGCCGATCCGGAGCAGATCGAGATCTAGGGACCTCACCTATGTGGAAAAACCAATTCAGATCTTGGAGATCAGTGAAAGAAACGCTCGAAGTCAGGTGATTAGGTTCTGCAAGGTACAGTGGAGTCACCACTCAGAAGAAGAAGCCACCTGGGAGCAAGAAGATGAACTAAAGTCCGTCTATCCCCACCTCTTCACCAGCATGCCTGAATCTCGAGGTCAAGATTCCGTTTAAGGAGGGTAGATTTGTCACACCCTAAAAAGTAGCCACACAAAAATATTACCTGAGAAAATACCCAAAAAAATAAATTAAAATGGCCAAATGAATTAATTAAATGTGAAAAATGCAAAATAATAAATTACTATGGCTGGGAATATTTTTCTTATATTCCTCTTGCCAAAATATATCAACAAGATTTTTATTGGAATTTTCAGATCATAGAAAGTATTTTTAATAAATCAGAAACGAATGTTGGAATTAAATTCACTCTAGAAAACCTTTTTTCTTTTTCTTTTCTCTTTTCCTCCCTCTTGGGCTGCCGGCCCGCTCTTGTGCCGGCCTGCCCGAGCGCCCGCAGTCCTGTCTTCCCCCTCGGCCTCGCTCTCCTCGCGCTGGGCTGGCCCATCCTGCTGTGCCGCCCGTTGCCGGCTAGGGGTGCTGACAGGCGGGGCTCGCCTGTCAACTTCGGCCCTAACCTCCGGCCGGAGGAGGCGGGCTGACGTTAGCCACGCTGCCGCCTCTCCCGCGCCTCCTGCGCCCACGCCGCACGCCTCGGAGACCGTGACTCCCGTCCTCTCCCTCATCCGCGCCACAGTCACCCATTTCCCCTAAAAATCCGCGCCGAATCAAGCTCGTCGGCCGCCACGCGTCCTTCCCACTCCGCTGGCCGTTGCTGCCCGAAATCTGGCCACCACTTCACTTCCCGAGCCCATAAAAAGCTTCCCCGTCCTCTCCTCCGTCTTTCCTCCAACATACCGCGCCTCCCCGTGCCCTCAAACACCGCTGCCACCACGCACCCGAGCTCTTGCTGTCGCTCCGATCGCTGCTTGCCCTCGCCGTCGCGACCGCCATTTCTGCCGTGCCGAGGAGCACCTTGGCCGCCGCTCCGGGGAAGCCGAAACTCGCCGGAACTCCCCGCCCTCATACAAGGTGAAGCCCCGGTCTCTGTCTCCTCTCTGGCTGGCCATTTCCGCCGCGCTGCGCCTCTTTTCTCCGCCCTAACTCTTCTCTCGTCTTCCCCAGCTCCTAGAGCTCCACGTCCGCCGCTCCTCGCTCTCCCGTCGCCATCGGAGCGCCATCGCCAACGTCCTCCCGAAGCCACCGCCGCTCCCGCCTCACCGCCGTCGTCCTCGCGCTGTCCCGCGCCACCACGAGCCGGCGGTGAGATTCCCCGCTGTTTCCCCGTCCTGTTTCGCCTCTCCGCGCGCCCGCCGCCGTGCCGAGTGGTCGCCGCCGGTGACCATTGGGTCGCGCGCGCGCTGCCGCCGCCTCCCGCTCGGGATGGTTGGCTATGGCTGCCGTCCCCAGCCCATTCGATCTACCGCGTGGCAGATCGGGGCCATCCGCCAGCTGCCTGCATGGCCGCCTCGTTGGCGCCATGTGTGCACCACGTGGCGCGCCCAATCCCGGCTCGGTGGACCGAGTCCACAGTGCGCCGGCGCCTTTGAGTCACTGTCAAGTGGGGCCCGTTGGTCGGCGCCGTTCCCCCTCGGGTGACGCCATAAATAATTAGCAATTGCGCAATAAATCGTTTATTAATTATTCTTACATGGAAAAATCACAGTAAAACTTCAACAATTCATAACTAATTCATACAAACTCCGTTTAACTCCATTCAAATTTTATTAAATCCAGAAAAATGCCAAGAATTCATTAAAAATATTTTTAGCTCATGTTTGACTACCCACATATACTGTTTTTAATTATTTGTGCATCGTCTGTTATAGAATCCAACACCAGTGACTCTTCCGTGTACTACGAGGTTGTAGCTGAGTACGTCGAGCTGGAACAAGGCAAGTTGCACTGTGATCTTGATCATTTTGTACCCATTTTTCGCTAAAATGTTTTGTTTATTTAAATAAACTGTATTATTTCATTATTTCATGTGGAGGGGTTATAACCTTTTTATTGATAGGACTATGCCTTAGTATTTGAACTATGTTCCTTGTCACCTGGGTAACAACATGATTAGAATACTATTCTTTGGATGCTTAGCAATGCTTACCAACTTAGTTCATCTGGGTATTAAATATTATCATTTACATTATTTGGTTCGACTCGATGTCAGAAAAATAGAACTTTGGATATGTTACTATTAAAGTACTAAAATGTGATTCAAATGGTGGGCTGTGGGTGCATGGTTTTGCATGTCGCACCCATGGCAATTAAGGACCGGTTCACGGGACCCCCTTGGGCAGATACTCGTACTTTTCACAAGCCAGCGTGGGCAACGGCTGGACTTGTAACATCTCTTCTCTCTCTCCTAGGCACCGATGATGAGTGTGACGCCTCCCCGACTAGGTGGAAGGCCACCATATGCATACGGCACCCGATCCCAGGATCAGTAGTTGGGTACGCACAACAATGATACAGCTCAGAGTTACAATAAATACATATCAGAGTTCACATATATATATATACAAGGAGATCCATCCAGGACAGACCCGGGATGGGCAAAAAGAATCAACAGGTAAACTAGCGAAACAGCAAAAACAGGGCGGAAGCTGGACAAAAACTACACCACAGGCTCGGTTAGGAACTAGGCTCGAAACCTTCAGAAGTCTTCGTAGTCGGCCTAGTCTTGGAGGAACTCGGCAGCAGTCGGATCTTCGTCTTCCTCTCCAAAACCTACTATACATATATGAACAAGGTGAGTACTTTCGTACTCAGCAAGCCGGGAAAAGATGCCATGTCGGCCAGATAGAAAGGCTAAAGGTTTTATTTGCGAAAAACTGCCTTTAGAAACTCTTTTCTTTGCAAACACTAGTGAACTCGATTTTTAGTTGTCGGAAAGAGGCTCACGCCTCGATCCATTCCGCAAGTTGCTTTTCAACAACTCGCCACTTAATGAATCAAGCATATATATATATGTATATCATCTTTTACTTCGCATTTGTTGGTCCTGTATGTCCCGAGTAGCTACAACCACTCGTTGACCCTGAGACTCGGCTACAACCAAATCTCAGCCGCCGCCCTGGCTACAACCCGGGGGCGCAACTCGCTATCTTGCTTCCCTGGCTACAACCCGGGAGCTCAAGCTTGCTCATCTGGCTTCCCTGGCTACAACCCGGGAGCACAACTTGATCAACTTGCTGCCCTGGCTACAACCCGGGAGCTTGATCAATTTCGTCTTCTGGATACAACCCGAAGACAACTGCACAACTGCCGCCCTGGCTACAACCCGGGGGCTTAAGTTTGCTGCCCTGGCTACAACCCGGGAGCATGATCTTCATCCTGTTTACTTTTCACACACTTGATTATGGTGCTTAACACCCCGGATCACATAGATCCATTTCTGGCCACACAGGCCTTCCGTTTGCTTACTCGGCAAACTCTGGTCACGGTTCTCTTTCCATCAAACATTTTCGCAAACCACAGGCAAACAAATCTACGCTATGGGAATCACCTTACATCGCCCTTAACCGTGGGCACGGCTGTTCGAACAGTTCTGCTAATCTCTGCAGAGGGTGTGCACTTTACCCATCCGACACGAAAATTACACCGAGTACTGGCCTGTACCCAGAAATTCGTGACAAGGCCATTTGCAAAGCCAGTCTAGGGTTATCCAATGCCAGCCGAAAGATCCACACAGGATTCAGTGGTCGGCACTGAACTTCCCTAAACCCACTATTTACTCGGCCAGGGGCATCCCATAATACCCGTATGGTCGCACTGTAAGATGCTCGGATGGAATCCCCAAAGGAAACGGTCCTTATCGGTAATACATAGCCATGCCACACAGGCGCTGTCTCTGTACACCAAGATTTTCACAAGCTGTCTTTATTTCACAAAGCGCACCGATACACAAGGTATCGGGTTTTCCAATCAGTTTAGTAAAACCCAATGTTTTTCCCAAACGACAAATAACGTTGTAGAGCTAAGCCATTCTACTCGGCATCGTATCCTCAGATAGGATGCTAGCGTGCCATTTGTGGGGCTCTCAAGGGAGAAATATATCAACATCCTACCAAATATGTGCGGCTACTGGGTAGGTCCATCGGTTTCGCTTGTAAACCGAGGCCAACAGTTTAAAGGTGTAAACTAAACATGCATAATATTTTCCAGACAACATAGTTCTGCATATATAGGAAACAATATGATCAAAGAGGCTTGCCTTGTTCCAAGGAAGGATCTTCCTCGACGAAGACGGCTTCGGGATCGTCCACCGGTTCAGGCTCTGAACAAGCAGAAAGGAAACACTGATAAGCAGGAGGGGCAAAACACCAAGAAAAAGGATCAACGAAGTAGTCGGCTGCAGAGAAAGTGGCAGTCGGCTGAACCAGGCTTGCGAACCAGGCGACAAAGCTCCAAAGCTTGAGAGGATGAAAACTTAGCAGAGCTGGAGCTGGCCGGTTTGCAAAACAAAGGAAGAAGGAGCATGGATGGCTCAATATATAGCCAGCGTGCAAGGGTGAGGCACGGTGGAGCTAGGCAACGGGTAGGGAGAAAAAGTCAAGGTGAACTGACAAAGGATTTGATGTTCACGCAGGGCTTGACTTGGGAGTCTGGCGTGGTCAGGGAGTTGGCAGATACTGTAGCTGCGATGAGACATTAAGGTCAAGGCTAGGATAGGTTGGAGAAATCTCACTGACAGGGCTTCAGACTGACCACTGGTCCAAGCGATGCAGCAGGTTATTGTCCATCGGTCCAAGTGGTGCTACGGGCAGGTGAAGACTGATTCTTCTCTACTTCGGTAGTCGGCGTCCAACGGGCGGGTGCAACTCGGGGGACAAAGAAACAACTGGTCTCAACAAGGTAGTCGGCCACTTCACAGTGCTTACTCGGCAGCAAGAAGGTCCGAGTAAGACAAAGGAAAGGGCAGGATACAAGGACTGAGTAGCAATCTACTCGACTCAAGGGAGAAGGTAGTCGGTTGGCCAGGAAGAAAAACTGGGGCACAGCTGACAGGATAGGAAGGGAGCTCGGGAAAGCGAAGACTAGCGGGAAAAGAAAAATGGGTCGTTACAATGAGGGTGGGCGTGATGGAGTTGGGTCGGCCCGGGGTAGGGTTGATGGGCTTCTGGATCCATTGTGGCGCAAGGGGGGTAGCCTGGCTGAAATAGTGTGCCCTGTCGGCAGGTGCAACCTCAGCGTGGTGTGGATGGTTAGGGAGAGGTTGCATGAACAGTCCTGTCACAACCTCTCACGGGGTATCGTAGTGGTGCACCTGCACACAGGAACGTGTGTAGGGCTGTGTCTTGTGGGTATAGTTGTACACCTCTGATCAGAGTAAATCTATTTGAATAGCCGCGCTCGCGGACATGGGCGGTTGGCCAAGACTCACCGTGATTAGTCTCACCTTTACTTAATTAAAATGACTTAATAGAACTGGTATAGTTCTTATGGATGGTTGGGCCTGGTTAACGTGGTGTAACGTTAATCAATAGAGAATTAATATTGTTCAATTAATCAACCTTTTACTGTTTGCGAACTACTATTGTCTACAACTGTTTTTATGCAAATCAACCTCTAGCCTATCCTTACCTCCTGTGTACTATGCATATTTGTGGGTGTGATTTGCTAAGTACTGTGGATGGTACTTAGCCTTGCTCCTTTTCCCCCCTTCTCAGTGGTGGAGTACGCGTCTGAGGATGATCAACCAGAGGACTAGGCTGGCTCCGCAGTCAAGATGCCTATAGATTGGAAGCCCCGCTTGGCAAGCTGTATATAGGCTTCGTTTATCTTTACCGCTGCATTTTATGTAATATAATTTTTCTTTGTTTGTAAAACACACTCTGTATAGCAACTTGAAATTGTGTACCCTGACTTTCCTAGACAGGGATTCTATACACATGAATGTTCAGAATTTCGGTGGTGAATTTCTGGGCGTTACACCTCATCTGGGTTGATTTTACCAGATCACAAGCATAGCAACTAAAGATGTGGTATGATGCAAAAGGTTTTAAAAAGTTTAAAAATTTACTTTTTTTCTTAACCGGATTTTCAGGATGTTACATGCATCTGTGCCGCTGCGCTACCCCACCCTTACTCGCACAAACTACAATGATTGTGCTATGTTGATGCGTGTCAAACTGCAAGCTCAAGGACTTTGGGGTGCTGTCGACCCCGGTTATGCCGAGTTAAGGGAAGACCGGCAGGCGCTCGCTGTTCTTCTCCAGGCAGTTCCCAAGGAAATGTTGCGCCCACTATCCAACAAGGACACCACCAAGGATGTCTGGGAGGCAATCAAAACCATGCGTGTGGGAGTGGATCGCGTGTGTGAGGCGTGCGAACAAACACTTTGATATGAATACGAAGCCCTCTAGTTCAAGGACGGGGAGACCGTGGAGGAATTTGCCCTCCGGCTGCACGCACTCGTCATCGACATTCGTGACGTGGGAGGTACCCTCACCGACAAACAAATGTTGAAAAAACTACTATGTATTGTGCCTCCCTTGTATCGACAGATCGCCATGTCGATCGAGCAACTGCTCGATCTCAGGACCATGCCGCTGGAAGAACTTGTCGGTCGTCTCAGCACGGTCGAACATCGTTACGGCGGCACTAGTGGCGAGGCCCAGGGGGGCCTTGTGCTCCTCACAGAGGAGGAGTGGACGGAGCGGATGAAGAAAAATGAGCAGGAGGGCTCCTCATCCGGGGCTAAGAGCCCTGGAACGTCGTCAAGCCCGAACAAGAAAGCTTGGTGTGGCAAGCAGGGGGGCCATGGGAGCTCACCCGGGGGCAAAAGCGATGACAGAAACGCTGTGCCCGCCACCCCGTGCGACAAATCGAAGGTCCGCTGCTACAACTGCGACAACTACGGCCACTACGCCAAGGAGTGTCGCAAACCGCGATGCGAGCACCGCGAGAGCGCCAACGTTGCCGAGGCGCAAGAGAAACTGGTGCTGCTGCTGGCAAGCGCGTGTGCTGTAATGACGCCAGGGTGTTAGACTTAATCTTGTTGTTATGTGTTTGTGTGAGTTTTAGCCAAATCGTGTGGTGTCCGTGTGAGTTAGTTGATCTGTTAGAGAGAAGCACGAAGTGCGTGCTTCGACAGATCGGCGCGAGTGCGTGCATGCGCTAAGTGGAGGCAATGTGCAGTGCAAGGGTCGTGGAGGTAGTGGAGCATCGTGCATGCGTGCGTGGCCAGGTAGTGTGGCCGGAGTGTGTGGCCAGGTGGTTGAGCAGAGTTATGCGTGTGGTCTATTTAACCGCGGAAGAATGACCAGGGCAGGGTGTGTCAAGTGATTAATCAAGTGGAAAAAGTGCTGTGTTGTGCGCGCTGGTGTGCAGCGTGGAAATTCCTCGTGTACTGTTCATCTTCTTCCTCCGTCAGTTCATCTTCTTGTGTGAGTGTGTGTTCCATCAAGTGAGAGAGAGAGAGAGAGAGCTGTGAGTTCTTCGTCCTCCCGGACACGGTTCAGGCGCGCGGGCGACTTCCCGGGAGAGGCCCCGGACAAGGGCCCGGGCACGGACGCGTGCCCGGACGAGGTCCCGGACGAAGGGCCCGGACACGGGGCGCGGGGCGTGGACGCGGGGCACGGACACGGGCGCAGCGCAAGCGAGTGCGGGCGCGAGGGCACCCGGGCACGGACGCGAGGTCCCGGGCAAGGTCCCGGCCGCGGGCGCACCTTCGGTGCTGGGCCAACAATTGGTATCAGAGCCGAGTTGAGTTCTTGCTGCCATGTCAAGTGAAGGAGTGTACACGCCGCCGAGACGTCGCGGCAACGGCAGTGGCAACAGTGGCGATGGCGACAACGGCGACCAAGGCAGCCGTGAGCTCGCTGTGCAGCAGGTGAAGGAGGCGGGGGTGACGCTACGTTACCCCATGCTCGGGGAGAACAACTACGGCGTTTGGGCGGTGAAAATGAAAATTTTCATGCGCGCACAAGGTGTGTGGGCTGCCGTGGAGGGCAATGCAGCCGATGAGAAGATGAACCAAATGGCTCTCGCCGCCATTGTCCAAGCTGTGCCAGAGGCCATGGTGATGGCCATATCCGAGAAGGAGACGGCCAAGGAGGCATGGGACGCTCTCAAGCAGATGAACATGGGTGAAGAGCGTGTTAAGAAGGCCCGGGTACAAACCCTCAAGAGGGAGCTTGATGGTATGTATATGGGAAATTCTGAGAAAATTAATGATTTTGCTTTAAAGGTTACCACGATTGTGAACAAGATTCGCTCTCTCGGCACGAAAGTGGAGGAGACCACCGTCGTGGAGAAGCTCTTGCATTCCGTTCCCGACAAATTCCGATCCCTCATAAGCACCATCGAGCAATGGGGGGATGTGTCGGAGATGACGGTGACGGAGACGATCGGGCGCTTGCGGGCATTCGAGGAGTCCTCCAAGGGGCGACGTCGTGAAAACGAAGGGAAGGAGCAGCTGCTTACTGCAAGCGCTGAGCAGCGGCTCACACGTGCTGAGTGGGAGGCCATAGTTGCAAAAGAGAAGAGGGGCGGAGAGGGCTCTGGCAACAATGGTGAGAAAAAGAAGTACCGCGGCAAGTTCGACAAGTCCAAGATCGACTGCCGCAAGTGTGGTGAGTTCGGCCACTTCGCCGATGAGTGTGACGAAGTGAAGAAAACAGTGAAGGGGGTGGCGCAACTCGCCATGGCGGATGACGACGACGAGCCGACGTTACTGTGAAGATCTTGCAGGGGTGCGAAATAAAGCCAACAAGATTAGGAGGTGATTGTTAGACTTAATCTTGTTGTTATGTGTTTGTGTGAGTTTTAGCCAAATCGTGTGGTTTCCATGTGAGTTAGTTGATCTGTTAGAGAGAAGCACGGAGTGCGTGCGTCGACAGATCGGCGCGAGTGCGTGCATGCGCTAAGTGGAGGCAATGTGCAGTGCAAGGGTCGTGGAGGTAGTGGAGCATCGTGCATGCGTGCGTGGCCAGGTAGTGTGGCCGGGTCGTGTGTGTGTGGCCGGAGTGTGCGGCCAGGTGGTTGAGCAGAGTTATGCGTGTGGTCTATTTAACCGCGGAAGAATGACCAGGGCAGGGTGTGTCAAGTGATTAATCAAGTGGAAAAAGTGTTGTGTTGTGCGCGCTGGTGTGCAGCGTGGAAATTCCTCGTGTACTGTTCATCTTCTTCCTTCGTCAGTTCATCTTCTTGTGTGAGTGTGTGTTCCATCGAGTGAGAGAGAGAGAGAGAGCTGTGAGTTCTTCGTCCTCCCGGACACGGTTTAGGCGTGCAGGCGACTTCCCGGGAGAGGCCCCGGACAAG
The DNA here is from genome assembly GCA_003991445.1 of Oryza meyeriana var. granulata. Classification (NCBI taxonomy): domain Eukaryota; kingdom Viridiplantae; phylum Streptophyta; class Magnoliopsida; order Poales; family Poaceae; genus Oryza; species Oryza meyeriana. The sequence continues at coordinate 149,949 of RYFJ01001159.1, forward strand.
GGCCCGGGCACGGACGCGTGCCCGGACGAGGTCCTGGACGAAGGGCCCGGACACGGGGCGCAGGGCGCGGACGCGGGACGCGGGAGCGGGCGCAGCGCAAGCGAGCGCGGGCGTGAGGGCCCGGGCACGGACGCGAGGTCCCGGGCGAGGTCCTGGCCGCGGGCGCACCTTCGGTGCTGGGCCAACACAGGGAGGGTCGTGCTAGACGAACCGCACGCACAGCTGCACATTGGCCACCAACAAGAGCTCTCCCCTGACAAGTGGTACTTGGACACCGGAGCCAGCAATCATATGTCCGGGAGAAAGGAATTCTTCACCGAGCTAGATAAAAGCGTGCGCGGGGTCATGCGCTTCGGCGACGGCTCTGTAATTGGCATATGCGGCTTCGGTGACATAACCCTGGAATGCTACAATGGAGCACATCGGGTTGTCGCCGGTGTGTATTATATCCCAAGACTGAAGAGCAATCTAATCAGCCTTGGACAGCTCGATGAGAACGGATGCACCATCCACATCAAGAACTGAGTGATGACGATCCGGGATCGATCACGCGCACTGGTGGCAAAAGTTACAAGAACCAGAGGGCGATCTTATCTTTTGGACCTGAAGGTGGCAGAGCCGGTGTGTCTTGCAGCTCAATGCACCAAAACCCCGTGATTCTGGCATTCCCAGTATGGACAGTTGAATTTTGGCTCTCTGTGCCGGTTGGAGCAGGGGTCCATGGTGCGGGAGCTTCCTGAGATCAATCAAGTCGGCCGCATCTGTGACAGCTGCCAGATCACAAAGTAGAGGCGGACATCGTTTCCTAGCGAGGCCAACTACAGAGCAACAAAGCCACTCAAGTTGGTGCACGGGGACCTCTACGGCCCAATCACACCGCCTACCCCCGGAGGCAAACGACACTTTCTCCTCCTGGTGGATGACATGTCCCGATATATGTGGATAGTCCTCCTTTCATCCAAGGATGAATCCCTAGCGGTGATCAAGAAGTTCTAGGCTCGGGTTGAGCTTGAGTGTGGCCGCAAGCTATGCGTCTTACACACGGATCGTGGCGGTGAATTCACCTCGATGGAATTTGGTGAACACTGTGTCGGGCGCAGTGTGCGCCGTCATCTAACTGCCCGGTATTCGCTGCAACAAAATGACGTTGTGGAACGCCGCAACCAGACAGTTGTCACGCCCAGAAATTCACCAGAATTTCCAAAGCTAATTTGTGCAATAAATCCTCGTCCAGGAATCAGCTGAGGTACACAAATTGACAGTTTGATAAACATAACCAAAACGAAATAACGATAAATACTTACAACAGAGGCACTTAGTCCTCACACAGGAGAAAACAGCAGCGGAACGGCAACTAGCGTAGCTTCAGCACCAAGCCACAGGCAGCTCAACTGGGGTATAAGCCAAACACCATCTTCTCCTCCACGCAAAACTTCACTCTAAAGATTGCAATAATGCAAGACTGAGTACCACCCACCGTACTCAACAAGCCACACTAGGGAATGCAATGTAATGCAACAGGATACCAAAGAAATGGCATAATATGGCTTATTTTGCATAAAACCGCATTTAAAACATTTGCATTCAAAATCATTAAAAACAGTATAGTTCAATTATTAATCAGTATTGAATCAACCACTGAACAGCGCTCCAACGCAATTCAGGCCCAAACCAAAACATCTCCAAACAGGAGCTATCAATATTCCATCACTTATTTCCATTAATGAGTAGTGTGAGACTAATCACAGAAACATTGCTAGGCTCGCCCTTAACCGTGGGCACGGCTATTCGAATAGTTTTACTCTGGCCAGAGATGTACCAATTTACCCACAAGACATAACTCCACAACACATCACTGTGCCCCTCGATACCACCACGGTACCTCAACACATCAATGTGCGCCTAAGTACCACCACGGTACCTTGGAAAGGAATTGTGACAGGATCATTCATGTAATCGCACAATAGGAGAGCCTCCGCCGAACCTCCGGTCTCCGGTAGGTGTGATCAAAATACCTCCCCGCAAGACGGTCCGACGCCCGAAGCATGGCCTTATTGGCACTGCCATGTGTGGACTTATACCAGCCACAAACACGCCCTGGTGCCTCCTATTGAACTCGGCACACTTCAAACTCCTGCTAGCCCATACTAGCTTGTGGTTAGCACGAGTGTTGCTTCGCAACAAGTAGTCCGCGAACCGGTCCTTAATTGTCATGAGCACCGCTAGCAACATTCCAACCCTGGTGCTCACAACCCACCATTCAGTCAAGTTTTAGTTGATATAGTTAATTAATCAACCACGACCAAGCGTCGTGAAAATATCACCATCAATCATTAATTAATCAGAATGAATGAATAGTTTCCCATATAAAATGACATTACAGTTTCTAGGCATGGCTAAGCAACTCCTAAATAATCTAGCCAGACCATTAAATAGTCATCTAGCTAGTCAATATTATTCACCCAAGGTATCAAGGTATAGATAGCAATAACCAAAATGGCCATAAATATCAAGGAATATTGGCTATTAAATAATTACCCATAATAATGTCATTCTAAAGCATTTTATGCAATAACTTTAAAATAAAATAGCTTTCGCAAACGGGATCAACATGCTCAAGGAGATTGTCGTGTGACTTGCCTTGCAATCGCAAAACGTCTTCAAATGATCTTCCGAACTCTTCCGCAGGCTCCGAAGTCTCCGCAATCTTCCGAATCGACGATATACGTAACTACACGTAAAACAATAATATTCCTATGAAACTCCAAATAAACAGTACATAAAAATACATAAACAAATAGGTTATGATTTTAGATAAATTTAGAAAGAAGAACGGGTCGAATCGGAGTTCGGATGGAAAAGATACGGCTTTCGGAATATTGAATTCGGAATAAATCCGAAAAGAATTGGAAAAGAATATTCTCTAGAATATTCACTGGATTTTCGGATTAGAATAATTATTTTAGATAAATGCTGACATGCGGGGTCCACACACAGCAGAGAGACACTGCCGATGGGGCCACATGTCGGTGTCACAAGGGGCTGCGCGACGACGCGTGGCGATGAGATGGCTGTTAGGGCTGAGGTGGCATCCGAATTGGGTTATTGGAATCCGACGGTTCGGATTTGATCGGGATAGATCGGATGGCTAGGATTGATTAAAAGGGTTGGATGGACAAGATGGCTCGGACTACTATGCACCAGGCTTACTTATCATACACCGAGAAAATTAACAGGTCCACATGGCTATCACACAAGAGGAGAGGCTGTCGGCCGGCCTACAAGACAGAGACACCAAGGGGCAAACCGAGCTCCTATGGCACGACGAGCAGGGAATCGCCGGGTTCTAAGCATCATAGGGGAAGACGATGACGGATGGTGGCACCAGGGTACGTAACTGTGGCGATGCGCTGACGAAGATGGCGACGATGAGGAGGAAGGCCGGGGGTGCAGCAGAGGAGGATGGCGACATGCCGAGGGTGAAGACCTCGGGTGGCACATCGGCGTCGGGCTAATAAAGACGACGAGGAACGGGAGGCAGAGGCAGGAGGAGGAAGGCGGCGGCTTCGGGTCACCGATTGTGGATGAAGGACGACATCGACGGCGGCGGCGGAGGACGGCTGCTCGACGGCGACGCTCGACGGAGACGTCAGGGACGACGCGACGACGACAGGCGGCTTCCCGGTCCGAGGCGTCGAAGGAGGAAAAGAAGATGGGCATTGGGGACGACGGGTGGATGCTCACCGGCGACGGGCGGTAGACGGGGATGACGATGACCACGGCGACCTCTGTCGGCGGCAAGGCAGAGACAGCCGGCGACGGCGGCGACAGCGCACGGGAGCAAACGGCGTCTTCCAGAGCAGAGAGGAGAGGAGGCGCCGAGCATGCTTTCGGCATACGGGCTCACCGACGGTGGGATCGAAGACGATGACGGCGGCGATGTCCAGACGACGACGAAGCCGAGGGAGCGACGGCCCGATTGCTTGCTGACGTGGGTAGAGACTAAGACGGCGACAACAAGCAGAGGAGGAGGGAGGTGGCTACGAGGATGCTCACCGTGAAGAGACAACGGCGACGACGGCTTTGGGGCCTCCCAGCGACGGCCGGCGTCGAAGAGGACAGCGACGGTGGCAGATGAGAAACAGGGCGGCTCCGCAGGCGACGGCGCTAGGAGCGGAAGAGGCAGCGGCTCCGGCGGAGCAGCAGAGGCAGGGCGGCGATGGCTGGGAGCAGCGCAGGGCGCCAGCGCGGCGGCAGGTGTAGACGGCGGCGCGCACGACGGGTGGCGGCGGCGCTCTGCCTCGGGGCGGCGGCAGCCTGGCGGCAGTGAGAGGGCAGAGCCGGCTAGGGCACAGGGGGCAGGCGCGGCTATATATAAGGGGCTTGGCTCCGGTGGCGGCACGGAGCGCGACGCGGCGGATTCCGGCGCGGCGGTTGCGGGAAGGAGGCGCAGGGGGCGGCGCACGGGTGAGATCGGGCGCAGGCCAGCACGGAGGCCGAGGGCTCGGGGCCGGGGTGGACAGGCCGCGCGGCGCGGGCCGAGGAGCGGGGCCGGTGGCGGCGCGTGCGCAGGCCGGCCGAGAGCAGCGCGAGGGCCGCAGAGAGGGCACGGCAGGAGAGGGCACGGGCACGGCAGGGAGAGGGCACTGGCAAGAAGGACAGAAGAAGGAAGAAAAGAGGAAAGGGGGAAAAAGGAGAAAGGAGAGGGTCTTCTGATAAAATTCCAAATTTGGAAAATTGAATTTATAAATTCGAGATATATTTCTGAATTGAAGATTTGTTAGAAATATACGGAATTTGAGGATTTGGATTTTATTCGATAAAAGGGAAATGAATAAATCCGAGTCTGTCAGATTTGAAACTTAGGGATTTGCCTGGAGTCGGACCTTTTGGAGAATCAAAGATTCGGGAACGACAACCCGAGAAAGGTACAAAGGGATTTGATAGAGAACGACCCAAGCAAAGGAATTGGGAATTTATCTCAAAGGGGAATATAGATGTTTCGAATACAAAGGATCTCGAATTGGGAGTCCAAAAGAGTTCTAGAGTTTCAAAAATGAATAAATCCGGTAACTCCGAATTTAGATTTTTGAGGTGACTTTAGGGATCTGGGAACGACACAAAACCCTAGCAGAAAAGGGAGTCAGAGTTCACAATGAACGGGGGAGACTTCAAAGGACTGAATTAGAAACGACCCGAACAGGGGAAAGGAAAAGGAATTTATTTTATATTTAATTAATTTACTTTAGTGATCTTTATAGTATTAAAATTAATTCTGTAGCTCCGAAAAATCCAAGAAAATTTCAGAGAGTTTATTAAATCACGGGGAATTTACCAGAAGTAAATGCCACCATGAAACACGAAGGATTTATTATTGTAAATACTTAAATGCTTAAAATACTCCGACAAAACCCCTGGAATATAAAAGCATCCAAGTATTTATTTAAAGATTTAAACTCGGGATTTTTAATATTGGAAATTTCAAAATTTTATTCAAACTCTTTTCTCAAACAAAGATTTTCTAGTGTGTTCTTGTATTTCCATTTACCCACGATAATTTTTAATTAAGACGATTTTCAGGGCGTTACAACAGTCGTGGCAATGGCGAGCAGCTTGCTGAAGGCCAAAGGCGTGCCCGTGCGATTTTGGGGTGAGGCTGTGGTCACCGCCGTCCACATCCTGAACCGGGCACCAACTAGGGCGCTTGATGGGCAGACCCCCTACCAAGCCTGGCACGGGAGACAGCCGAACGTGCATTACTTCCGCACGTTTGGCTGTGTTGCATTTGTGAAGAACACCAAGCCACATCTCGCAAAATTGGAGGACCGCAGCTAGCCCATGGTTTTCCTTGGCTATGAGGAAGGAAGCAAAGCCTACCGTTGATAGTGATAGAATGAATGACTCAACGTCTTCTGTATTGATGCAGAGTGTTACAAATATAGGCCACACCACACCCTTCCATATTCCACTCAACCGGGATACAAGGAGTTTCCAAGAATAGTCTAACACCCCCCGCAGTCACAACAGGGAGTTAACGAACGTTGAGACTGGAACGAAACTCGATGAAAACTGGCGTTGGTAGACCCTTGGTGAAGATGTCAACATATTGAGAGGACGTGGGCACGTGGAGAACGCGCACAGCACCCACGGTGACCTTCTCGCGGACAAAGTGGAGATCGATCTCAACATGCTTCGTCCGTTGATGTTGAACGGGGTTGGAGGAGAGGTATACTGCGCTGACATTGTCGCAATACACCAGAGTGGCCCTGGTCGGAGGAGAGTGAAGCTCCTAAAGAAGCTAGCGAAGCCAGGTGACCTTAGCAACTGCATTGGTGACAGCGCGGTATTCAGCCTCGGCGCTAGAGCGGGAGACCGTGTTCTGGCGTTTGGATGACCAAGACACCAAGTTGTCGCTGAGGAAGACAGCATAGCCGGAGGTAGACCGACGAGTGTTTGGACAGCCAGCCCAGTCGGCGTCAAAGTAGACTATGAGGTCAGTGATGGTAGAATGCTGAATGTGCAGGCCCAAGTCCAAGGTTCCCTGAACATATCGTAGGATCCGTTTGAGAGCACTAAGATGGGGCTCTCGAGGATCATGCATGTGAAGGCAGATCTGCTGCATGGCGTAGCAGATGTCCGGGCGGGTGAAGGTGAGATACTGTAGAGCTCCGGCGACTGCGAAAATCAGTCGGATCAGCTACAGGGGCACCTTCACTGGCTGAGAGTTTAGCACAAGTGTCCACTAGTGTGTTGCAGGGCTTGCAATATGTCATGCCGGCGTGATCCAGGATGTCAAGACAATATTGCCGCTGACTAAGGAGCAACCCAGAGGACTGCCGAGACACACTGATGCCGAGAAAGTGATGTAGTGCCCCGAGATCCTTCATGGAGAACTCAGACTGAAGTGACAAGATAGTCCACTAAAGGAGACGGCTGGAGGAGGCAGTGAGAACAATATCATCAACATAGAGCAGCAGATAGACCATGTCAGTGCCCCAGTGAAGGATGAAGAGTGAGTTGTCAGACTTGGCCTCAAGAAACCCAAGAGACGTCAGAAACGAAGCAAAGCAACTGTACCAAGCTCGCGGCGCTTGCTTCAAGCCATACAGAGATTTGTTGAGATGACACACCATGTCAGGCCGGGAGGAATCAACGAAACCTGGCGGCTATATGTAGTAGACAGTCTCTTGGAGCGTGCCGTGGAGGAATGCATTCTTGACATCCAGCTGATGAACCGGCCAATCGCGATAGACCGCTAAGCTGAGGACGGTGCGAACAGTGGCAGGCTTCACAACGGGGCTAAAGGTCTCGTCGTAGTCGATGCCGGGGCGTTGGGTGAAGCCACACAAAACCCAACAAACTTTGTAACGGTCGAGGAGCCGTCGGCGTGGAACTTTGTGCTTGAAGATCCACTTGCCGGTGATGATGGTTGGCGTTGGAGGGACGCGGGACGAGATCCCACGTTCGGTTGGTGAGAAGCGTTGAACTCTTCCTCCATCGTCGTCCGCCAGTTCGGGTCAGCCAAGGCGGCCCGATAGGTGCGAGGAACCGGTGAGAGAGGAGTGGTGTGGATGATGATGAGGCCTTCGGGCGGACGGAAGGCGTCGCGAACGGCATCGGCGACGGCTTCCACTACCGAGTCGATCGACGCCTCGGTTGGGAGAGAGGAGGCAGACGACATGGCGGCCGAGAGAAAGCTTTGCAGAAGCGTGTTATCGAAACTGCTCTGATACCATGATAGTGATAGAATGAATGACTCAACATCTTCTGTATTGATACGGAGTGTTACAAATATAGGCCACACCATACCCTTCCATATTCCACTCAACCGGGATACAAGAAGTTTCCAAGAATAGTCTAACAACCGTGTCTACGATCCAACGGCGAATCGCGTCCACATTAGCATGGACGTGGAGTTTGATAAGGAGGCCAAATGGAATTGGGACGACACAGCTGACGGTGCGAGCATCACTTACCCGGGTGAGATTTTCACGGTTACATATACATTTCACCCTGTCCCGAATTCAGAACAGTGCCCAGGGGCGGCCTCTGGCGAGGGGATGCCATCAGAACCCGCAGTGCCATGGCTTGCGCCATCCTCTGACCCGGCATCACCAGGGTCCTCCTCGTTGTCGACCACGGGGGTGGAATTTGCAACACCGCCATCGGAGGCCTCGCAGCCCTCAGATGAGGGACCACGGAGTTATCGCACCATTTCCATGGATGCAACAACACCCTTGAGAGATGTCGAGTACTCGGGGTTGTGTCTCCTCGCCGCTGATGAGCCAGTGAATTTCACCGAGGCAGAGGAACACTCACACTGGCGCAAGGCAATGATTGACGAAGTACAGTCAATCGAGGATAACAAGATGTGGAGCCTGACCAAACTTCCCCCAGGGCATCGAGCAATCAGGCTGAAGTGGGTTTATAAGGTAAAGAGAGACCCAATTGGCCGAATTGCAAAATACAAAGCTCGATTAGTGGCAATGGGCTATGTTCAGCAACAGGGAATTGACTTTGAAGAAGTTTTTGCACCTGTGGGCCAGATTGAGGCTATAAGATTGTTATTTGCAATTGCAGCTAAAGAGGGGTGGGAAGTACACCATGTGGATGTCAAATCGGCTTTTTTGAATGGTGACTTAGAGGAGGAAGTATATGTCTCTCAGCCACAAGGGTTTGAAGTTAAAGGGAAGGAAGAAAAAGTACTCAGACTACATAAGGCATTGTATGGTCTTCGACAGGCTCCAAGGACCTGGAATGCCAAGTTGGGCGCCAACCTAATGAAGATGGGCTTCAAAAGAAGCCTATCAGACTCAGCCGTATACAAGAGGAGCAAGAATGAAGCCATCTTGGTTGTGGGGGTGTATGTAGATGATTTGGTAATCCTTGGTTCACAAGTTGATTTGATTCAGTAGTTCAAAGGAGAAATGCACAGGGAATTCAGTATGAGTGACTTGGGATTGTTGAGTTTTTACTTGGGGATGCAAGTTCAACAATCCTCAACAGGAATAGCCATGAATCAGGCTGCATATGCCCTGAACATTCTGAAGAAAGATGGCATGGAAGGGTGCAATCCTTGTCAAGTGCCAATGGAAGCCAGACTCAAATTAAGCAAAGCAAGCACAAGTTCCCCAGTAGATGCAACCGAGTATAGGAGTCTGATTGGGAGTCTAAGATACCTTGTGAATACAAGGCCAGACCTAGCTTATGCAGTAGGATACTTAAGCAGGTTCATGGAGAGGCCAACCAGTGACCATCTTGCTGCTGTGAAGCACCTGCTCAGGTATATTGTAGGCACTCTGAACTGGGGCTGCTGGTATGGAAGGAAGGAGGAGCAGGAAACCTCACTGACAGGCTACAGTGACAGTGATATGGCTGGAGATTTGGATGATAAGAAGAGCACTACAGGAGTATTTTTTGCGTTGGGGAGTAACTTGATCACTTGGCAGTCCCAGAAACAAAAAATAGTGGCTCTTTCCTCATGTGAAGCTGAATACATAGCAGCCACAACTGCAGCATGTCAGGGAATTTGGTTGGCGCGATTAATCTCAGAAGTAAAGGGTGGTGAAAAGAAATGTGCATTGTTGAAAGTGGATAACAAGTCAGCCATCTCACTGAGTAAGAATCCAGTGCTACATGACAGGAGTAAACACATCTACACTCGGTTTCATTTCATCTGGGAATGTGTTGAGAAAAAGGAGATTGAAGTGGAGTATGTGCATACTGAAGAACAAATAGCAGATATCTTGATGAAGCCACTGGGAAGAGTCAAGTTTCAGGAACTCTGAGGGAAGATCGGGATGATTGACCTGAAGAAACGAGATTAGGGGGTGATTGATGAATAATCTCGTTTGGTTTCATTTGTTATTAGTCGTTCCTAAATAATCGGTCTGAACCGTGCTGTGTTCACGATGAGACCAAGTCGTATTAGAACGAGTCCCTAGCATTTTCAGTTTTTCAGTTAGTAGATGCCGAAACTGCCGAACGATCCGATCGTGGCGATTTTGGCGCGAGTTTTTCCATTGTAACTAACCTACTGAATTCTTGGTATAAGTAAGAAGAAAGATGAGAAAAGGCTGCAGGCTTACGCAACGCCAATCCCCTGCTTACTCTGCTCTGCTCTGTTTTCCAGCGCTAGCTTCATATACTGTAGCCGTCCGACAAAAGGTTCAGAGTGAGGAGAGTTTCATAACTTGGGTTCGTGTCCACCAAATACAACACGGAGGTTGGGGTCGAGGAGCGCGCCGCGGAGGGAGCTCGTCGCGGTGGTCGGGGTCAAGGAGCGCGGCGAGGAGGTTGGCATCGGGGAGCTCGCCGCAGAGGTCGGTGTCGGGGAGCAAGCCGCGGCCATCCGCGTCGAGGAGTTCGTTGCGCTGGTCGGGGTTGTGGTCGAGGAGGTGGAGATGGCTGGCTCTGGCCGGCACGTGGAGGAAAACGAGGAGAGAGGACTTAACCGCACGCGAGAAACATCATTAATATATCGTTTTACGTTTTAAAAAATATGCTAACCAAAATAGAGGGAGTAGCAAGCCAATTCAAACAGACTTGAGCAGGAAGCTAACTGGCCAGCTCAACTAGCCACAAGCCATTCCTCTTTTTGTAGCAAGGGCACGAGCCAGTACAAAATCGCCTCCTGATCCTGATTGGGTATTTGAGTTTGTGACAACCTTATGTACTACATCTCATTTTTTTAAAAAAGGACTCCACTGCACGCGCGGCAATTGGACTGGACAGCGCCAACTGGGGCACAAGTTTACTCCTATGCCTGCAAACCAAATAATAGTATATTATTTACTAACTCCTGGTCAAACGCTTATCTAAATACATAGGTAAAAGTTACTTGAAGCTGAGGTAGCACATGTTATATTATACAAACTGTTCAAAGTCAATATCATTTTTTTATTTTTGATGCATAACCTTGCGATGTATTGATTTGATTAACTTCCAATGTTGCTATAAAGAATCTCCATATATGCTTCGTGGTGATCCTGGCCAAAAAAAAAAATTGTATAGTTACCGTGCCAATTGTGCAAAATTACTTTTATGCTCAGTACATTTACTTGCTCTCATATCCTGATGTTTCAACTCTCCCACTGTTGATGTGTAATTAATGTACACTTTGATTCCAGTGTTACCAATATCTCAATCAACATTAATTCCAGTGTTGCGATTTCCTATGGATGGTCTCCAACTATGTAATTCGTTTTGACCTTATTTTCTGCTCCCTATTCTGTTTATCCACTAAAGCTCGGCCATTTTTTTTATTTTTTTAATGAAAACATTGTAGCTGAATCCATATATTCCTATTGTCACACTTCTCAACCCTCCCTCTATCGTCTTCCATTACGCGTGATTTATGATGGTTCTTTTGAGTCCGTACTCCTTAGCAATGGTTAAGATTTAGCAAGTATTTCTACTTTGCTAATTGTTGTAAATTGTACACGTTGATAGCTGCTTGCGCTATTAAAGGGTTAACTAGCACACACACGAGTCTAATTAGGCACCGTTCGAAGGTGCGGGTTGGGAGTAAAAATCCCCTCGTTTTCCGTGAGTACGTTTTTCAAACTACTAAACGATGTGTTTTTTATAAAAATTTTCTATCTAAAAGTTGCTTTAAAAAATCAAATAAATTTATTTTTTCAAGTTTATAATAATTAAAACTAAATTAATTATGCACTAATGGTTTGTCTCATTTTGCATGCGCTAAAAATTTTACCCAAACCTGTGTTGCGGAACGCAGTCTTAATATCATACAACTAATGTTCTTCAGGCGCTTCCATAGTGAAACTAGTCCCACAGAATATGAGCATCATCAGAATTATGAGGATTGTTACTTCGAATATAGTGGATTCTTGAGGTAGTAGGCTGCACATTAACTTTTTAATGCTGTGGTTGCTTTTATGCAGCTTAGCCAGTCCTCCTACCATGGCATTGAATATGCAGCATCAGTGTAAAAGCTATTATTTCTCATCTACTCTATACTTATTTCTTGATTCCTTCCACTTGATTTCTAGCTATTATGTGACAAGGTTCGCTACTAAGGCTCAGATCAGAGGTAAAGGAACGGATAAAAGTTTTACAAAACACATACCATTTAGCAGTTTGGAAAGTGTGCTCATAGAAAACGAGGGGCTTTCTACCCTCTCCTCCAACGGTGCCTAAGGAAACATATGATCATACTTCATCTTTGTTGCAATAGCAAAGCTTGATGGATTTATTGGATCTTAATATTTGGATTGCTGGCATGCCATTGAAGTCATTCACTAAGTATATTAGTTTGGCGCTTCCCCCAACAAAACTGTGGTTTCGTGTAGAACATGGTCTTCCTGGTCATGCATATGCTACATTGAAAAACGATTGTTCCACTATGCTACCATGTACCACTTTTGATTTGAAGATGATATCATGTATCCTAGATTTCTGGTTATATGGTTTCGATTACAACTTTTTTTTGCAATTTGGTCTTGTAAGAGCAACTACAATAGTCTGATTTAGCAGGCTCCAAAATAATCCAAATCATTTTCCTAGGTGCAGGAGAGAGAATTGTGGAGAGAGAGCGAAGTGGGCGAGCAATCTATCGCCCGCCGGTAACACGATTCCCCCACCCGAGGAGCTTTCGTGCAGCCCGCTGTTGGCGATAAAAAACGTGTCTTGAGGGGGCCCACAACAACTCCATCGATCCCGTGTGATTTCCCTCCTCTGCATCCCGCGCATTTGGTTTGCCGCGCTAATCTACTATGTCCACGCGCGTGGAAACGGAGCATGGCGTGGCAGCGTCGCCGCCGCCGCTGTTGCTGTCACCGTCGGATCTTCGCCCCCACCGCCCCTGTGGCCCTGTTCTTCTTGCGCTCCTGTTTCTCTTCCGCTCACTCTTCAGATCGACGCCCTCTGTCAAAGTGGGCATTGTCGCCATGCCAGATCAGTAGATCCTATCCCCTTACAGTTCATTCCATTGATTGAAGCAAGCAAGCAGCTAGGACAAATGGTTCTGTAGTTCTGCTGGTACGAGTGGATTTGTGGATTTTTTTTTTCTCTATTCCTTTTTCCTATTTTGTTCTTGATGCATACATATTATTTGTTTACGCAAAGCTGATTATAGATGGATTTTGTTTGATGGAGGGATGCAATGGTGACAGTATATGTATCTTCCCATTGACATTTGATTTAGCAGCAATAATCTAACCCTTAATCAATTATTTCCTTGATACACAACCAAACAAGCACGTATATCTTGTCAGCTACGACCTGCAAAACCTGATTACTCGAGCAGAGAACGCAAGAGAGAAAACTTGAGTACATAATGAACACAAGATGTTTTGGCGTTGCGTATCCAACTTGTAGCATTTTTCTCTATTTCTTCATCCTTTTATTGGGTACAGAAAACAAAACGTGGGCACGATGACTCCACATGCACGATCATGAACTCATCGAGGTGCATGCCATCCGGAACGCCGAGTTCATGCCGTGCGACGCGCTCCGTGCGGACTAGCGCACGTCAAGCTCAACCTGTGCACAGCCGAACAAAACTCAGCCATGCACTTGACCAAAACAGAACGAACTAGAAATAAGGAGAGGAAAACCAGCTAGCAAAAAATAGAATCCAAAGACCAACAGAACAAACACAAGTTTATTCCCAACAAATCTCTCCCTAAACCTTGTGGTGTTCGTACCTAGCCCCAATGACACCGATCAGTTCGCGCAGCTCCTGGAATCTCACTCGTGCCAATGGCTTGGTCAGAATGTCAACAAGTTGTTCAGCAGAACTTACAAACTCGATGTCGACTTTCCCAGTCTCCACGCACTCTCGGATGAAATGAAAACGTGTTTGAATATGCTTACTCCGGTCGTGATGAACTGGATTCTTGGTGAGGGCAATGGTAGACTTGTTGTCCACCTTCAAAATTGGCGAAGTGACTGGCTTCCCCATGATTTCTTCAAGCAAGCCGGCCAGCCACACTGCTTGACACGCTGCCATTGATGCCGCGACGTATTCTACTTCGCACGATGACAGGGCCACTACTTTCTACTTCTGTGACACCCAAGTGATGGGGTTGTTTCCTAGGAAGAATAGCCCACCACTAGTGCTCTTGCGGTCGTCAATATCTCCGGCCATGTCACTATCACTGTATCCCAGCAGCTTCAAATCTTCTAGCCTCCCCTTGACGTACCTCAAGCCGTGGCCTCGAGTGCCTGCCACATATCGGAGGATATGTTTCACTGCTGCCATATGATCTTCTCGAGGTTCAGCCATGAATCTGCTAACGTAGCCCACGACGAATGCGAGATCTGGTCTTGTGTTGACGAGATACCGTAGTCCCCCAACAATGCTACGAAAGCTTGTAGCGTCGATAGGTGCAGCAGTACTTGTCTTGCTCAACTTGAGCTTGGGCTCCATTGGGACTTGGCAGGGATTGCACTCTGTCATCCCTCCTTGTTCTAGCAGCTTGTGGACGTAGGCAGATTGCGCGAGGAAGATGCCGGTGTCGTCTTGGCGTACCTCGATCCCGAGGTTCAGCCATGAATCTGCTGACGTAGCCCACGACGAATGTGAGATCTGGTCTTGTGTTGACGAGATACCGTAGTCCCCCAACAATGCTACGAAAGCTTGTAGCGTCGATAGGTGCAGCAGTACTTGTCTTGCTCAACTTGAGCTTGCGCTCCATTGGGACTTGGCAGGGATTGCACTCTGTCATCCCTCCTTGTTCTAGCAACTTGTGGACGTAGGCAGATTGCGCGAGGAAGATGCCGGTGTCGTCTTGGCGTACCTCGATCCCGAGGTAGTAGGAGAGCAATCCCAAATCGCTCATTCAGAACTGCTCAAACATTTCTTGCTTGAAACGTGTGATGTCGTCGTCGACGGGGCCGGTGATCAGGAGATCGTTGACGTAGACTCCTACCACCAGCGGCTTACTTGCAGTGTGCCGTGTGTACACGACGTGCTCGTGGTCGCTCCTGGTGAAGCCGAGAGAGCTGAGGCAGGCGTCCAGCTTGGCATTCCATGCCCGCGGGCGCCTGTCGCAGCCTATAGAGAGTCTTGCTTAGCTTCAGTACTTGGCCGGCCTTCCCCATGGCGAAACCGGGCGGCTGCTGCACATAAACTTCTTCCTTGAGTTCGCCATTCAAGAATGCTGACTTCACATCCATGTGATGGACTTGCCAATCTTCATGCGCCGCCACTGCAAGAATCATCCTCACCGACTCTAGCCGCGCCATCGGAGCAAATACCTCATCGAAATCGATACCGTGCTTCTGGACATACCCCTTTGTGACAAGCAAGGCTTTGTGCTTGACGATGTGCCCATGCTCGTCGTGCTTGGTTTTGTACACCCACTTGAGGCCGATGGTGCGGTTACCTGCAGGGAGATCAAAAGCCTTTCAGGTGGAGTTGTCTTCAATAGATTGCAGCTCCTCCTTCATGGCATCGCGCCAGCACTCCTCCCGTTCTGCTTCTGCAAACGAGGATGGCTCCTCGGCGCTCACAGCATGAAGTTCGTCTCCAGCTCCCGCTACGCCTCCCTAGGTACAGCCACATCTCCCTAGATGTTGTTGATCCTGCGGAAACAAAGAAGGGCATCGTCGTGATCGTCATCAAGATCCTGCTCGCCACTTGGTGGCGACATGAGCTCGATCGGAGCCGGGAACGGCGTCCGGTCCCCAGCTGGTGTTCCCGGTGCAGCTGGAGTTGGTGGCGAGCCGGGGTCTTGAAGGAACTCGGAGTTGATAGGTTCAGCGAGTGGAGCCGCCATGAACTTGACCTCGAACGGTTCCTGGTCCTCACTACCGTTCTCCCCTGCATCTTCACCCCAGTCCCACTAGGCGAGCTCGTCGAACACCACGTCTCGTGTGATGTGAACCCGCCCCGTGACAGGATTGTAGGCGCGGTATGCCTTGGAGCTCAGCTCATAGCCAATGAAGATCATCTTCGTACTCTGGGCGTCAAGCTTCTTGAGGTGAGGCGTCGTATTCTTGATGTAGGCGATGCAGCCGAAGGTGCGCAGATGGTGTACAGTGTCACGTCCGGATTTTCGTTTTTCGTTCTCTTTGCCGATTGTGAAAATCCACCGCTGGTTTATTCGCCTAAAACAGTTTAATGAAAAATTTCATAATAAAAAGGATTTAATATGATTAAATAATTAATTACGGTGTGATTTGTTGCCGTTTTCTTAATTGGGTTTATTTGGATTTCGGAAGTGGAGCTCATTCCCAATTTATTTTCCCCCCGGAGATTCAAATTTCATTCCCTAATTCTGCAAATAATCTTAACAAATTTCAAAGGATCCGAATTCGGCATTTTTCCGCAAAAACCCTGCCATTTTTCCTTTTCTTTTTCCTTTCCTTTCCCTTCCTTTCTCTTTTCCACTCAGGCCCCTGCCTTCCTTTCTTTTTCTTTTCTGCTCCATCTTCTTCCTCCTTCGGCCAGGGGCCGAAGCCTCCTCCCTCCTGTGCCGTGGCCGGCCCAGCCGCCACCGGCCTGCGCCGCGCCGAGCCTCGGCCCACCTGCCGCCGCCCCTGCGCCCCTGCGCCCGGTCGAGCCCAGCCGGCTCCCGCGCCGCGCCACCTCCACCTGCGCCCCAGCCCGGCCTGCTCCCGCGCTGCCGCGCCTCCAGGCCCACGCTGCTCGGCCTGCTCCCGTGCGCCACCGTCCTCCTCCGCCCTAACCGTCGAGCCGCGAATTTTTACTGTTACTAATTTAATTTTTTTTTTAATTTACAAAACTAATTTTCGGTTTGAATCATTTACAAAACTAGTCTCTTGCCGCCCTGGGCCACGGCGGGATTTAAAAACCGCCGTGGCCCAGGGCGGCGAATGGCATCCCGTCACCCGGGGCTAACGGCTCCGGCGGCCGTTAGCCGCGGGGAGGCCACGTGGATTCGCCGCCCTGGGGGAGGGCGGCGAATGCCCCCAGGGGGCCGAATGCAAAATTGCATTCGCCGCCCTGGGGGACGGCGGTTTTTAGCATAGTAAACGGACGGTCCGCACAAGGATCGGACCGTCCGAATCAGGGGGCCGCCTGCAAAATTTTTTTTTTCTTTTTTTTTGATATTTTTTTCTCAACTAGCAAAACGAGAATAGCAAAATCTCGTGAAGGTGCAGCTCAAACCGATGTAAGATGTGGCCTGTAGAAAATTACGAGTGTGCTTTAAAAACCGTGCTGAAACTTCGGACCTCAAAAACTCAATCTTCCCGGCCGAATTTCGTAAAAATTTTTTGGACAAACCCGACGAAGTGGGGGGGGAAGCGGATGTAAAATTTTCTGTAGATGTCCGTAGAGTACTTATTTGCCCGATTCCGAGACCGTATACGAAAGTTATGACTGTTTTAAGGTAGTTAGCGCGCGTTACAACAATTTGCCGTCGATTCGGACCGTCCGATCGGTGTGCGGACGGTCCTATGCATTCGCCGCCCTCCCCCAGGGCGGCGAATTCACGTGGCGTCCCCGGGGCTAACGGCGGCCGGCGCCGTTAGCCCCGGTGACGGGGATGCCATTCGCCGCCCTGGGCCACGGCGGTTTTTAAATCCCGCCGTGGCCCAGGGCAGCAAGAGACTAGTTTTGTAAATGATTCAAACCGAAAATTAGTTTTGTAAATTAAAAAAAAATTAAATTAGTAACAGTAAAAATTCGTCGAGCCGCCTATATATATATATATATATATATATATATATATATATATATATAGATAGATAGATAGATAGTTGTGCAGCCGTCATCTGTTCCTCTGCTCCGACGCCGCCGCAGCCGAGCCGCCTCCCGTTTCCACCCCTGCGCCGCCGACGACGCGCCGAGCCGCCGACGCCGCTGGTGAGCACTGCCACCCCGCGCCGGTTTCTCTCCTCGCCCTCGCCGGCGTCCTGTTCCCTCTAGCCGATGCCCTCGCCCCCGCCATCTTCCTCCGCCGCCGAGCCGACGCGCCGCCACCGCGCCGGGCCGCCGACGCTGCTGGTGAGCACCGCCCTGCGCAGGCTTCCCTCCTCGCCCTCTCCTGCCTCTGATTCCCTGTCCCGACACCGCTGAGTCACCTCTGGTTCCCCGGCCGAGTCGCCGACGCCGAGCCACCGCCTGCTCCCGGTCCGCCCCCGCTCGCCGACGCCGTCGCTGTCGAGCTGCGTCGCCCTCGCCGGCCTCCTGTCCCCGGCCGACAACGCCGCCGCCGAGCCACCTCCTGTTTCCAGCCGACGCCGCCGGTCCCGCCAGGCTCGCCGCCCCTGCGCCACCCCTGCGCCGCCGCCCGCCGACGCCGTCGCCGCCGGGCTCGACGCCCCTGCACTGCTCCTGCGCTGCCGCCCGGCCGTGGCTAAGGCAGCCGACTGCCCGGCAGGGGCAGAGCCCTGTCCTCCCCTCTATGGCTTTGACATGTGGGTCCCGCCATTGAAAAATGCCCTTTTGATCTACATCGTTGGATCTCCTAACTTTAATCACAGCCGTAGGATTTCCTAATCCAGTCTTGTCACATCACCTCGCCACATCAGCCCAAGATCTCGCCCCGTCATCGCCACATCAGTGTCACATCGTCCAATCTGGTACATGTGTTGCCACGTGGCGTCCACGTCGTCAGGTCTATCGAACCTTTCAATTCTCCCGGTCCATAGACCGAGTCCGTCTTGAACCATCTCACTGACCAGTGGGTCCCGCTTTTTTCTCCACAAAAATAATTCAATTTCTGAATTTAAAATCCAGGGAATATTCCAGGAATATTCTTTCTCTTTTTCCTCAGATTTTTTCTGATTCCAAACTTCCGGAGTTCATATTTCATCCATCCGGACTCCGATTCGACCCGTTCTTTTTCCTACGTTCTTATAAAATCAAGCTCTACCTCCTGGTTCAGTGGTTATTTTTAATTGATGTTATTTAGGTTGTTTTCTTGTTATTTATTTATTTTCTATTGCGAACATATAGACGCGGAAGCCGAGGAGCAGTTCGCCACTGAAGACGCTGAGCAAGGATAGTACTTGGAGCAAGCCAAGTGCACCCTTTAAACATATTGGACCCAATTTATAAAATGTTTTTATTGTAAAACATGCATTATTTTATTTACAAATTATCGATGGGTAGTATGACCTAATTGTTATCATTCCATGCCTTTGATTATTGAGTATCCTGTGATACCTTGTCACCCTAGCCTTTGTGAGTTGAACATAGGGGTCAACTTAGGGTAGAGTAGTAATTGCTTAGCCCCACTCAAGTTGTTTTACAAGCAAAATATAATGATGATTAATGATATACTTATGTTAACGCCAAAATTTGGTAAGGCCCTGTATCAGATTTGGTCAAGAAGAAATTGCAGATAACTAACGGAAGTTGATCCAGAAGGGACCGAATCTGGGAAAGAGCCGTGAAGACCGCAGTATGGCAGTCATTTACCATGTCTACTATTTAGGTAGTGTTAGTTTTTATCTTTAGGAAACCTGATTTCGTGTCTGATCGGGTCTTATTAATGTTTCCTCCTGTAAATTAGGAAATTATGTGCCGTGTCCAATAGGGACTCATGTCAACTTGGGGTATAAATACGTATGCCCGGGTGCTTTGTAAAGGAATCAATCGATCAATACAATCGATCAATACAAATTCGGCGCATCGCCACCCTTTCGACGGGTTCTTGCCTCTTGAGTCGGGCTGCATCGGTTAAGTTCGACCTCCAGCGAGAGGGTAAGTCTCGTCACCCCAGCTACCTATCGGCTAGGACTTCCTCGGTTAGGTCCGATATTCTAGTCGGTTTATAGTAGTCGGCTTACCATGATATATCTATTTGTCCATGGCTGCATCAGTTCAGTTTGATCTCATAGATTGATTAGGTATATCACATCACGCGTGCGTAGATCGTATCGGCTTACTGGGAGCGGTTTATCAATAGTTTGTGCTGCATCGGTTGGGTCCGACCTACTAAACTGCCAGTGATAAATCGTTCCTGCTAGGTTGATATCCTTTGCGCAAGCGTCTTATCGGGGCGTATAGCCGATAAGTTATCATATTTTACATCACGATCGCATTAGATCTATCAGCCTATCGAGGTCTTGTTATCATCATCAGTCTGTGCTACAACGGTTGGGTCTGATCTACTAGACTGACGATAATAACTTTACCCTTAATAAGCCGATGGATTTTATGCGGTGTTTTCTCGGAGTGCTTAGCCGGTAAGTTATCTTTTATTAAATATAGCCGATTATGCTTTGTTATATATTTTTGCCTGCATTACTATTACGATCGGCTAAAGACTAGCCAATTAGTTTATTCTGCCGATCCGAGCACGATCTCAGGTAAGTTCCCAGGCACGAGCTCAGGTAAGTTCTCGGGCACGATTAATGTGCAAGGACCCGGGCACGGACAGCAAGCGAGGACCCGGGCACGGACAGCAGGCGAGGATCCAGGCGTGGACACGAGCAAGGGCCCGGGTACAGGCGCGGGCAGTACTACACGAACAATCACTATTGCAATCGGCTGGAGTTTATCAAATTCATTTATTTACGCATTCTGCATATCTATTTTATCAATTTATAGCCGATTTTCATATATCCTTCAGCAATCGGCTAGTTTGATCTTTACTTATTATCATTAGTTGTTCATGCCATCATCGGCTTCCAGTCGGTATATAAGTGCTACAGTTCATATCGGCTATCGGCCGATGAGACGAGTCCAGATCGGCTTCTAGCCGATTGGCTCATTGATCTAACATTGTCTCCTTGTCAATTGCAGGGTCAAATTGACTGGCATGCCTATGAACCTCAAGATTTTAGGACCTGCACTGGAGTGAAGCAAATCTCCCAGGCCTTCGCGTGTCTCCAAGGCACCGAACGGCCCCGGCGGTTTTCGGCGTCAACACGTTTTTCGCACGCTGGTGGGACACGAAGTTTGCAACAACAAAGTTTCAATCCGAAGTTGCAAGATGGCCGGAAAGGAGGTCAAAACAGACAACGTAATTCCGGTTAGCATGGAGGATTTAACTGAAGAACAAAAACAGCAAGTCGAGCAAAATATGGCAAATTTTCAGAAGCTGTGTTTAGAATCCTTCAGCATGACAAGACAAGGGCCGATTCAGAAGACGCAGTTTCCAAAACCTGTTCTGTTTGGTGAATCGAGCCGCACACCACCCGAAGGTCCACCGGTGAAACCCTTGCAAGATATGGTAAACGAAGCAGTGCATCACGCACTCATCAATCAATCCGGGATCCTGGTGAACACGCTTCATAATCTTATAAAGAAGACGGTGGATGGATCAATTATTCAAGAGCCTACTCGAGGTCCTGTCTATCTCCCGCCAAAGACAGAGCCAAATTAGGTTGTTTATGGGATAAACAGAGACGTACCGGAGAACCTGTTTGCACAGAATCAAGCTGGGGGGCAACAGGATATGCCTGCTAGATACCATCGATCGGCCTATTATGGGGGATATCAACAGAATTACCCAGGTGGCATTGCTGATCCAGGTAGTTACCAGAGAGAGCATCCTAGACAGAATCGGCAACAAACTCCACCGGTACAGTATCGACAGGACAACCTGAGGGAAGAGGATTTATCAACCAGGATTGCAGAAATAGTAAGGGAACAATTTGGAATCAAGCCTAAGGAGCAAACATTTATGTATCGGCATCCATATCCCGAGTGGTTTGACAGAGTGCCGTTGCCACACCGATACAGGGTTCCAGATTTTTCCAAGTTCTCAGGGCAAGACAGCACATCTACAGTAGAACATGTTAGCCGATTCCTGGCACAGTGCGGAGAGGCATCGGCTGAAGAGGCTCTGAGGGTTAGGTTTTTCCCCTTGTCACTATCTGGATCGGCTTTTACATGGTTCTCTTCATTACCACCGAATTCTGTTTGGGGATGGGCCGATCTAGAAAAACAGTTTCATAAATACTTCTTTGCCGGAATCCATGAGATGAGACTGACAGATTTGACATTGGTTAGGCAACGACCAGATGAAACAGTACCGGAATACATTCAGCGATTTCGGGACGTCAGAAACCGATGTTACAGTCTGAACCTGAGCGATGGACATCTAGCCGATCTGGCTTTCCAGGGTCTCTTGGCGCCGATTAAGGAGCGATTCTCATCACAAGAGTTTGAATCCCTGGCGCACCTGGTACAGAAGGTATTGGCTCATGAAAGCCGATTTCAAGAGGCGAAAAAGGATAAATATCAGAGAAGGGTTGCTCAGGTACAGGTTTATTCATCGGACTCAGACGACGAGGGATCCGATGCTGAAGGTTGGATTGGCGGAGTGGGCTAGGAACAAAAAATCAGTATCATGCCCCTGGGTCAAGGATATCGGCAAAGAGGAGCGTTATGATTTTGATATTAATAAAGCCGATAAAATCTTTGACTTGCTGCTCCAAGAGAAATAGATACAACTTCCGCCAAACCACGTGATTCCATCAGCCGAAGAACTAAAGAAGAAAAGATATTGCAAGTGGCACAATACTATATCGCATCATACTAACGAGTGCAAAGTTTTTCGGCAACAGATTCAATCGGCTGTTGAGCAAGGAAAAATCAAATTCGAAGACAAAACGCCGATGAAAATCGACGGACACCCGTTCCCTGTAAACATGGTTTATGCGGGATCGTCGTTAAGGAATCAAGCCGATGAAGGAAGGCGGATGGATCATAGAAAACCAAGGATTACTTCATCGGGTATGATAGAGAAATATTCAAAATACGAAGAGCAGTGGATTGAGCCGGACAGGGAAAGATTTAATCCACATTGGGATTGTCCGTTCTTCCGATTCTGCTGGGATCAAGGGATGAGATTGCCATCAGTTGAAGATTGCCCTGAGTGTGATAATCTAAGGTTTCAGCAGGATCGTCAGGAAAGTTCGTCGCAGAATCAGCCATCTAGGAGACGAGCATCGGTACATAGCCGATTAGGGCCGGTTCACGAAGAATTCTTTGAAGAAAATGAAGAAGAGGTGCATGAAAAACAAGTCCAGAATCCTCAATGGTGTCCTAGTGGGATATTCACAAAGAATCAGAAGAGAAGGGCGCAACGACTACGACACCGAGAGCAACAGGAAGAACAGAGGCAAGATCAGGAAGAAGCCGATCATCGTCACAAGAGAACCAAACAAGTATGGCGTGTGAAGAGGAAGGACGATGAAGATCCATCGGCTCCAATAAATATGGTTTTCTTTTTGCCTCGGGAGTATAAAGCACTTTCATCGGATGAAGAAGGCAATGAGGAAGTTTTCGCTCAGCTGACGTTGCAACCCGACCAGGCCATATTTGATAAACCTGAAGAGTCAGAGCATCGGCATTTAAAGCCATTATATATCAAGGGTTATGTGAATGGGAAGCCGATGACAAAGATGCTGGTTGATGGGGGAGCAGCAGTTAATCTCATGCCTCATGCTACGTTTCGAAAATTGGGGAAAACTGCCGAAGATTTAATTAAGACAAATATGGTGCTAAAAGACTTCGGTGGGAATTCATCAGAGGCGAAAGGCGTGTTAAACATAGAGTTGACAGTGGGAAACAAGACGTTACCTACCACGTTTTTCGTTATTGATGGAAAAGGATCGTATAGTCTGCTTCTTGGCAGGGATTGGATTCACGCGAACTGTTGCATGCCCTCGACGATGCATCAATGTTTGATACAGTGGTAGGGAGATCAAGTCGAGGTGGTCCTAGCGGATTGGTCAACCAACATTGCAATGACCGATTTGCCAGTCTGGGAAGCCGATGGTGTTGATTGCTTGTCTGGGAAAACATGGGAAGGACATTATCTTAAGGTTACCAGCCAAGGGATACAACCGATTCAGCAAGTCGGCTCTGAATTGTTACTCTGATGGGCTCCATTGAAGATTTTGAGGGGAAACTAGGGCAGGGGTTTACGTCGGCCGATGATTTGGAGGAGATCGACATAGGACCAGGAGATAAGCCAAGGCCGACGTACATAAGCAAAAGGTTATGTCCTGAACTTCGAGAAGAATTGATAACACTATTGAAAGAGTATCGGGATTGTTTTGCCTGGGAGTATCATGAGATGCCAGGATTAAGCCGATCAATTGTCGAACATCGGCTGCCCATTAAACCAGGATATCGGCCGTTCAAACAGGCTCCAAGGAGATTCAAGGCAGAATTATATGAGCCGATCAAAGCGGAAATCACAAGGTTGTATGATGCCAAATTTATAAGGCCGTGCCGGTATGCTGAATGGGTTTCTAATATCGTCCCGGTGGAAAAGAAGAATGGAAAATTGAGGATATGTATCAATTTTTGGGATTTAAATAAAGCTACCCCTAAGGATGAGTACCCGATGCCGATAGCAGATTTGTTGGTAGATGCAGCATCAGGACACAAGATTATTAGCTTCATGGACGGCAATGCAGGATACAATCAGATTTTTATGGCTGAAGAAGATATACACAAGATTGCGTTTCGATGTCCTGGGGCTATCGGCTTATATGAGTGGGTAGTAATGACGTTTGGGTTGAAAAGTGCCGGTGCGACCTATCAGAGGGCGATGAATTATATATTTCATGATCTCATCGGCTTGTTGGTAGAAATTTACATTGATGATGTGGTGGTTAAGTCTAAAAGTGAGGAAAGCCATATAGCCGATTTGCGAAAAGTGCTGGAGAGGGCCAAGAAATACGGACTAAGGATGAATCCCAATAAATGCGCTTTTGGTGTATCGGCTGGGCAGTTTTTGGGTTTTATGGTTCATTAGAGAGGGATTGAAGTTAGTCAACGGAGCATCAGGGCCATTAAGACTATAGAGCCACCAAGCAATAAGACAGAGTTGCAGTCATTGATCGGCAAGATTAATTTTGTGAGGAGGTTTATATCAAATTTGTAAGGGAGAATTGAATCTTTTACTCCATTATTGAAGTTGAAAGCCGATCAAGAGTTCGTGTGGGGGGCAGATCAGTAGAAGGCATTCGATGGGATTAAGAGTTATTTGAGTTCCCCACCTGTTCTAATTCCGCCGTAGAAAGGGGTGCCGTTCAGGTTGTACTTATCAGCCGATGAGAAATCCATCGGGTCTGTTTTAATTCGAGAGTTTGAAGGCAAGGAGCGAGTCGTGTTCTATCTAAGCAGAAGGCTTTTGGATGCTGAAACAAGATATCCTGCGGTGGAGAAATTATGCCTTTGTCTGTATTTCTCATGCACAAAGTTGAGGCATTATATCTTATCAGCTGAATGCACAGTGGTTTGCAAGGCTGATATGGTGAAATACATGTTGTCGGCTCCTGTTTTAAAGGGGCGAGTTGGTAAATGGGTTTTTGCCTTGACAGAATTTGACTTAAGGTATAAATCGGCTAAAGCGATCAAAGGACAGGCGGTGGCCGATTTCATTGTACAGCACAGAGGCGCTCACGAAGATTATGTGGAGCCGATCCCATGGACTTTGTTTTTTGATGGATCGGTTTGCAAGCATGGATCTGGTATCGGCTTAGTCATTATATCGCCTCGTGGGGCAAGTTTTGAGTTTGCTTTTACAATTAAACCTTATCGGACTAATAATCAAGCGGAATATGAGGCGGTATTAAAAGGACTTCAACTTTTAAAGGAGATCGGAGCCGATATCATAGAGATTGTTGGTGATGCTTTGTTGGTGATCAAGCAGTTGTCTGGGGAATATGAGTGCAGGGATGATGTTTTGAGATCATATTATGAGGAATGCAGAGACTTATTGAAGGATTTCAAGATCGTAGCAATGGATCATGTCCCTAGAGAACAAAATTTAGAGGCCAATGATCTTGCGCAAATTGCTTCGGGTTATCGGCTGAATAGACGGGTTGAAGTTGAAATAGCCGATAATGATATTCAGGATGAAGCTGATGATTATTATAACTTAATGACAGATGAACTTGAAGATTTGGCTCGAATCGGTTAAGGGCATTAGAGAGGATCAAGGAAAACAAGGCTTAGGCAGCTCGGCATTACAACAAAAAAGTGGTGAATAAATCGTTTGCCGAGGGAGATCTTGTATGGAAATTGATTTTGCCAATCGGGTCCAGAGATAGTAGATTCGGAAAGTGGTCGCCTAATTGGGAAGGGCCCTATCGGATTAATCGTTGTGTACTTGGTAATGCCTATGTATTAGAGGATCTTGACGGGATGGAATTTGCTAAAGCACTTAACGGGAAATGTCTCAAGAAATACTATCCTAGCGTTTGGATCAACTCTTAAATCGGTTAAGTGCAGCCGATTTCTAAAATAGTTCAGGAAGCCGATGTTTTTGCATCGCCTAAAGATAGCCGATATCAATCGATATCGCCTTTAGATCAAACAAACAGAAATATTATCAAGGGTGAAAGAAGCAGGCAACAGAGCCGATCAAGATATATTACAGCACAACCAGCATGTTTCATGAAGCCATCGGTTATTAATTTACATAAATTTTTGGATCGTTTCAATTGCACGCAGGCGGATTTGGTCAATCTCATTGATAGCATGGATGTCGTCTTCATTGGAGCCCGGGATGGTCTTCAGATTTTGCGCCGATGAATGACTTGACGCACCGTTGCTGCAACCTTAGCCTCTTGGTCTTGTATAGCTTGTGGCAGGCCCATAAGCTAGGATTCTGTTGCTTCAAGATCCTTGCGAACTTTTTCAAGTTCTGCCAGCAAATCGGCCTCCTTTTTCTTCAGTTGGTCCAACTTGGATTGGAGCTCTTGAGGGGCAGCTGCCATGTCATCAAGCTTTTTCTTCTCTGTTTGGGCTGACAGCCGATCGGCTTGGATATCTTGGGTAATCTTCTGTTGGTCAGCACGATCGGCTATGCACTGTCTGAGCTTGATGAGTCTGAATCTGTGGGATTCAAGGTATGCCGCGGGAGTCAATGCATCGATGAGTTCTTCGGGCAAGTGATGTTCAATATCTGCAAGTCTTGCCTGGATCGGCCCGCAATCCTCCACTAGTGCATCGATCGGATTTTCCAACCGATCGATGATGCTCGTTAAATACTCACGCACATCGGCTGGGAAGGATGGCTTGGTTGCTGCGCTGGTGGGCTGTTTGCTTTCTTCCGCCTCTAAGTACTTGCTGATGTCGAAGGAGAACAAATCGGCTAAGGACTGCAAATTGACATTGGTAAAAAAAAATCAGTGAAGAGTTTAAAAGCAAAGTATGGATATAAAGAGATTACTTGAGGTAGGGCATCGGCAGCTCGGGTGGCATCGGCTTCAGGGGGATGAGTAGGTTGTTCTTCGGGGTGGCCGATGTCAGGCGATGAAGTAGGAACAGTCTCATCGACGGCTTGAGGACTTGGTGCTGAGATTGGGGCAACTAGAGAAGTCATCGGCTCGGTGCTTGGAGGGAAGTCAGCAGAAGGTTGAGGTTCAGGGGCCGATGGCTCAAGCTGAAAATAAAATTGATGAAAAAAGATGGAAAAACGAGTAATGATATCAAGACTTAGCACGTACTTGTGGAGATGAAGGGGCCGATGTTGTTTGGAGAGTAGATGGCGTCGTGACCATGACGTCAGCACTTGTTTTCTGCTTCTTGAGAGAAGGGCGATGCGCCAGCTTCTTGCGTTTTTGTCCTATCGATCGGGGCGCCTAGAGGAGAGCCGATGGAGAGGGAGCATCGCGCCCTAAGTTCGGAGTGGCCGATGGGGGTTGATACAAAATCGGCCGACCACTAGTGCTTGTCGTTGGGGGCTCGACGTTGGCAGCCTGCAAATTAAGAGTGAGAGATGATCGGAGATGGTGATTAAGGCTTACGGGTGTTACCTCCTCATCGGATTCGATGCACTCGGCATCGAGGCAGGAACAGTAGTAGGTGGCCGCTAAGCTGAATAGATGTTTCTTCCATTCTGACCACCATCGGACGAAAATCTTTGTATTGGCAGTGCAAACATTCACCTCGGTGGCGGCGCCTAGAAGAAGGGATTCTGTTAAAGTCCGCATCCGATCATACTCTAGGGCGTTGTTGACGTTGCCCCGGGCCTGAAGTTTGTCGATGAAGAATAGGCTGATCGGAAGTTGACCAAGGCCAAGCTGATGGGAGCTGACCGATGGATGGTAGAATTCATATGACGGTTGCGATCGGCCTAGAGAAAAGCCAGTTGGCAGTAGACAAGGGGTAATGGCCGATAGGAATATGGCCTTCGACTCATCGTTTTCCAAAGCATCAAGCGGGTCAAAATTGGAAGGCATCTCAAATGACGATGCATCATTGTATGCGAACCAGAGAGTGGCCTCCTTGGTGAAGCCGTAATAGAACCCCTTGAACCATTGGCTAAGTCCAGCAGGTGTTATCTTGCCACCAGAAAGAGCCGATGCAGCTTCGCCCATGGAGATACATCGGCGGTAAATGGGATCCTGGTCTTCTGTATGATCGGCTGGAAAGGATTGGTTGAGAAAAGAGGTCCCGAAGAAGGCCTTGGAGGTGTAGACGTTGAGCCAGAGTTGCACAAAGCACCAAGGACCCCCCGATATGGCCGATGGGCTGGCCGGCCGATAGCTTGGTCGCTACTTGGTGAAGCAGCTGATAAGTAGCGCCAAGGAGGTATTGCCCCAAGGGGATCTGTTTTCGATCGGCCAAGCACTCTGCTAGACATTGCATGTTGATCGTTGGGCCGAGGGTTGCACCACCGAAGACAAACCGTTCTAGCCACAGGTTCAACAATGCGACATGTTCCCGATCGTCGACTGGTCCAGTTTCCTTGTTATGGATTGATATATACCTGGACCAGCCACCAATATTCTTCGTTTGAAGCCGATGAGCGGGCTTGAATCGGAGATTGAGGGGGTTGATGTAGCTCGTCGTGTTGAGGCAGGTGAGCATAGTCACATCCATCAAGGTGGGGGTCATCGGCCTATGCCCGAACATGAAGGCGTTGAGGGCGTCTGACCAGAAGTATGAAGCCGATGCAAGCAGAGGTTCATTCCTTTTCATATCGGCTAGAGAGAGGTTGATGCAGTGGCCGATATGTGATTCTTCCCAGAGGGTTCTCTTCGCGGCCGATACTCTGATATACCAATCTCTCCACCCAGGCAGCTTGCTCGGCCATGACCTGAAGCTATTGGTCCAGTCACTAACTAACATGGCGGAGTTCTTGAAAGGATTGCGTTGGGTCTCGGCGCTTATAAAGTTTGTGGGATCTTCGCTACCCATGGGGCCATGGTAGAAAAAGTTCGGGTAATCGGCGGCCGGAATCAAGATCTGGTCTCTCAGGTGCTACAGTAAATAAGAACACGACGAAGAACAGGTAAAGAACATGGCAGATTGGGTGCATCTAGGCTACAAAATCGGGGAAAAATAATTAGGCAGGAAGATTACCTCGGGGACTGCGGATGCTGATGCCATTGCAAGAGAAGAAGAAGATGCAGGAATTAACGGCCGAAGAAAAGGGCTGCGACGGTTCGTCTGGGTTCGCTGGAGCTTGTCCAAGTTTTGGAAGATGAAGCGGTGGTGCTCTGGTGATGTGAAGGCATAAAAAAGGCTAGGTAGACGAAGCGATTTATAAAGGCATGATGACCGGGCGGGAATCGAGGCCGTTGGCACTGTTTCAAACAATTAAGGCAAGTGGGCTACTTTGGGCCTCCTCGGTATGGAAGAAATCTGAAGGCTCAAAACGAAAGAATTTTGAAGTCCTATAGAAGAACTCCGAAATTGGGGGGCATGTGTTAACGCCAAAATTTGGTAAGGCCCTGTATCAGATTTGGTCAAGAAGAAATTGCAGATAACTAACGGAAGTTGATCCAGAAGGGACCGAATCCGGGAAAGAGCTGTGAAGACCGCAGTATGGTAATTATTTACCGTGTCTACTATTTAGGCAGTGTTAGTTTTTATCTTTAGGAAACCTGATTTCGTGTCTGATCGGGTCTTATTAATGTTTCCTCCTGTAAATTAGGAAATTATGTGCCGTGTCCAATAAGGAGTCATGTCAACTCGGGGTATAAATACGTATGCCCGGGTGCTTTGTAAAGGAATCAATCGATCAATACAAATTCGGCGCATCACCACCCTTTCGACGGGTTCTTGCCTCTCGAGTCGGGCTGCATCGGTTAAGTTCGACCTCCAGCGAGAGGGTAAGTCTCGTCACCCCGGCTACCTATCGGCTAGGACTTCATCGGTTAGGTCCGATATTCTAGTCGATTTATAGTAGTCGGCTTACCACGATATATCTATTTGTCCATGGCTGCATCAGTTCAGTTTGATCTCATAGATTGATTAGGTATATCACATCACGCGTGCGTAGATCGTATCGGTTTACTGGGAGCGGTTTATCAACAGTTTGTGCTGTATCGGTTGGGTCCGACCTACTAAATTGCCAGTGATAAATCGTTCCTGCTAGGTTGATATCTTGTGCGCAAGTGTCTTATCGGGGCGTATAGCCGATAAGTTATCATATTTTACATCACGATCGCATTAGATCTATCGGCCTATTGATGTCTTGTTATCATCATCAGTCTGTGCTGCAACGGTTGGGTCTGATCTACTAGACTGACGATAATAACTTTACCCTTAATAAGCCGATGGATTTTATGCGGTGTTTTATCGGAGTGCTTAGCCGGTAAGTTATCTTTTATTAAATATAGCCGATTATTCTGCTTGCTTTGTTATATATTTTTGCCTGCATTACTATTACGATCGGCTAAAGACTAGCCAATTAGTTTATTCTGCCGATCCGAGCACGAGCTCAGGTAAGTTCCCGGGCACGAGCTCAGGTAAGTTCCCGGGCACGATCAGTGTGCAAGGACCCGGGCACGGGTACAAGTGAGGACCCGGGCACGGACAGCAAGCGAGGACCCAGGCAGTACTATACGAACAATCACTATTGCAATCGGCTGGAGTTTATGAAATTCATTTATTTACGCATTCTGCATATCTATTTTATCAATTTATAGCCGATTTTCAAATATCCTTCGGCAATCGGCTAGTTCGATCTTTACTTATTATCATTAGTTGTTCATGCCATCATCGGCTTCCAGTCGGTGTATAAGTGCTACAGTTCATATCGGCTATCGGCCGATGAGACGAGTCCAGATCGGCTTCTAGCCGATTGGCTCATTGATCTAACATTGTCTCCTTGTCAATTGCAGGGTCAAATTGACTGGCACGCCTACGAACCTCAAGATTTTAGGACCTGCACTAAAGTGAAGCAAATCTCCCAGGCCTTCGCATGTCTCCAAGGCGTCGAACGGCCCCGGCGGTTTTTGGCGTCAACAACTTATCACTGTTTTAATTGAGATGTGTGGTTGTGTGCTATCTTTCCGGTAGCATGTGTTGCACTGTGTAGTAAACAAAGGGCGGATAAAATGTTTTGGACTGGGGTGATGGGTTGTTCTGTGTGAACCTAGTAAGAGGGTGAGGTATCTGTGTGATCCTTACCAGGTGAGGTCTCTGTGTGAGCCTAATGTGAAGCTGTGTGCTATTGTAGTTTTGGCAAGTTATCCTGGTCAGTTAAGGACTTCACTTCATAAGTCAATGATCTGAGTCTAACGTACAACCACATACCCTAATGGGAAGGACCTGGCCCAGTAGGATTCCGAGTCTTGGCACTGCCGGCCCAGGTGGTTAGATGATAAGTGTTATGGTTAGCCATG
Source organism: Oryza meyeriana var. granulata (assembly GCA_003991445.1). Lineage (NCBI taxonomy): Eukaryota > Viridiplantae > Streptophyta > Magnoliopsida > Poales > Poaceae > Oryza > Oryza meyeriana. The sequence continues at coordinate 181,443 of RYFJ01001159.1, forward strand.
GTACTTTCTTCTCTGTGTGAGGGAAAGGTGGCTCATGGGGGAAGGCAGTGTTGAGGCGGAGTTTCTAAAAAGCCTTGTTACAGATTCCTTAGCCGCACACAAGGAGAAGTGTGACATTTGCGCATGGCCGTTAAGAGGATGATGTATCTTGTAAGTAAAGTTGTACAACCTCTACAGAGTGTTTAACTAATCTATTCGAATAGCCGCGTCCACGGTTATGGACATGCTCGGTGAATTCTAATGAGGGGTAGTTTGCGAAAACAAGGGATAGTAATGATGCTATGTGCAGGAAAATGAATTTAGCTATGTGGTCCTGTGTGGATGGTTGGATGGTAATACCCGTTATTTAAAATGTTGTTTTTAACTCTGTTTATAAATTGTTTATAAATGCAACTGCTGTGTTATGCAAAATAGCCTTAGCCTTTCTTTGTCAACTGTGCATATGCATATTTCCGTGCACTTGCTGAGTATTACATGTACTCACCTTGCAATTCCTCCCAATTCCAGAAGAAATGTTTCCGCTATTTTCGGAGGAGTTTGCTGTTGAAGACAAGGAATAGGCCGTGTGCCCCAGTTGACTGCCTGTGGCATGTTAAATGGAACTTCCACGTATTTACTTTATTTTCGCTGTTATCTTGTTTTCTTTAGGCCCTTCGTGGCATAATAAATATAAACTTTAGCCATAAGACTTGTTACAGTCAATTTATTAATAAATAGTTTGGTTTTCTTCATGATGTTGGCTGTGATATTATTCTTATGACTGTGTGTGCTAGCATGATTCTGGGGTAGTACGTGTACACAAAGGATCCTGTTTAGGGTCCCACATACAGCAGGCTTCTTCCCGTACTAGGCTTGGAACGGAGTCATCCCCTCAACACTCTTTGTCGGCGAGCGATTGAGGAGGTAGACAGCAGTCGTCACCGCCTCCCCCCAGAAATAGCTAGGGAGGCACTTGGCCTTGAGCATGCTGCGAGCGGCAGCCACGACAGTCTGATTCCGCCGCTCAACCACCCCATTTTGCTGCGGGGAATAGGGGGCGGTGAACCCCGATGACGGCGCAGTGCTCGGTGAAGTCCGTGGAAGTGAACCCCCCACGATCAATGCAGAGGGAGCTCAGCTTGTGCCCCGATTGGGCCTCGGCTACCGCTCGAATCCTCTTGATGGCAGCCGATGCGCAGTCTTTGGACGAGAGCAACTCCAGCCACATGAACCTGCTGTAGTCATCAACAAGCAACAGGAAGTACTTTTTACTGCCAGGTGTTGGTGGCACAATTGGGCCGCATAGATCTCCATGGACGAGCTCTAGAGTGCGCTCGGCATACTCCCGTGCCCGCTCTAGGAATGGCGTCCACCGCTGCTTCCCCAACAGGCACCCTCACAGAGTTTGCCTGGCTGTTCAGCTCTGGTAGGCCGCGCACCAGCCCGTCGCCCAGCTTCAGCAGCGCGGGAAGTTGAGGTGGCCAAAAACGCGTGTGCCACCTCCAAGCGTCCTCCTGCCCTTGTACCGAGAGGCAAATCGGTCGTGCGAGGGTGACATCGAGCATGTATAACCGATTAGGCGCTTGCGGAATCTTGGCGAGCAGGCGGCCCTTCTCGTCATGGACACGCATGATGCCACCGCGGATGCGAGCTTCATAGCCGATCTCGTCGAGTTGCCCCACACTGATGATGTTCGTGCGGAGTTTGGGGATGTAGTACACGTCGTCGAATGAACGGTGTTCCCCATTCTTGCACTCGAAGATGACAGTCCCTCGGCCCCTGATATGCACCAGCGATCCATCGCCGAATCTGACGGAGCCCCCGACGCCGGTGTCCATGTGAGAGAAGTTGGCTCGGACACCGGACATGTGGTTGGTGGCGCCGGTATCGACCACCCACCAGCGGTCGTTCTTCTGGTTCTCATCCCCGATCTGGAGATGTACCTTCTCCTCAACGAGGTGGAGTACCTCGCGGATTTGGGGAGGCAAGGGCGGCAGAGGAAGCTTGGGGACAAGAGTAGCTGGTGGGGGCGAGGAAGGTGTTGGGGGCGATGGAGCAGGGCCGCGCGGTGTAGGCGGCGGTGGAGCTCGGACGGGCGGCGATGGGGTCGGCGATGGAGCCGGTGGTGGAGCGTGGTCGGGCGGCGATGGGGTGTGGACGCGCGACGGTGGGGCACAGACGCGCGTTGGCAGCGGAGAAGGGGATCGTATAGCTGGCGTGGACTCTACGATGCAGACTTTTTACTGTTAATAATTTAATTTTTTTTAATTTACAAAACTATTTTTTAATTTTTTTTGCAGAAATACCCTCTTGGCGCCGTGGGCCAGGGCGGTATTTAAAAATCGTCGTGGCCTAGGGCGGCAAATGGCCTGGCCGTCAGTGGGCCATGACGCCGTGTGCCGCCGTTAGCCGAGAGGGCCACGTGCGCTTGCCGCCGTGGCCTAGGCCAGCAAATGCTTGCATTCACCGCCCTGGGGGAGGGCGGTTTTTAGCCCTCCCCTATAAAACCCCTTCACGCACTCGCCGGCGCGTCATTTCCCCCTTCCACCTCTAGCGTTCGTCCGATAGAGCTAAGGCAAAGGAGGAGCAGTACAGCGGCGAAGCCCTCAAGGATTTTTGAGCCGAACCCAGGTATTTTTTGCTCTCCCTCCGTCATGTAGTCAATTTTTTAGACAAGTGTTAATTAGTACTAGACGCGTAGTGTAATACCCGACATAGTATGAAAATATTAGCGGTTTGGCATAACCATCGTTAGTGTTAAATTTATTTGACCGTACTAGAAGAACATAGCGGACAGGTAGTAAATTGTAGATATTTTAGAAATAAATATGCTCCACCATTGCCATCGTTGGTATACGTCATTTCGACACGTTAGATAAACCTAGCGTATAACTTTATTAGCGCCGCTGGGTTAGTTTGTAAAATGTAGAAACAGTAATGGTTTGACTCATACCTATAGTCTTTTTATGGAACGAATATTGATTAGTACAGATTAATAACTGTAGTGAAAATCTTTTTTGTCAACAGAAATGGCAAATAGAGTTGTATTCACGATATATCACAGTGAAGGAAATGTCAGAGAAGAGCAATATGGGGTAGATTTATTGGAGTTCAACGTAGCACAAAAGGGAATTATAGCTCCAGCTGAGAGAAGTTTTCCTGGAGGTTACAATTGGTTAATGCAGGGATTCAGAGTAGATCCTCAAGTAAATGCAATTACGGTGTACGCACTGGTTGGGTGGGCTGTGGAAGGTTTTTGGTGGGAATTGATGCCAATAGATTCGACGGCTAGCTGGGTATTTTTTGTGGAGAGTGCACTGCAGCGAGGATGGGCACCTAGCATCCTAGTGGTAGTGCATGACAGGGTCAGCATTGATCGGGCTGGTCCAAGTACAGCGGAAGGGCCCGATGAAACAGGGGAGCAAAATGAGGCAGAAGACAAGGGTGCCGGAGAGGAAGGAGGCCAAGAAGACATGGGACCGGGGGGGTTTGCAGATGAAGGGGTGAGACACCCAGGTCTAGTACAGGAGATGGAAATTGAAGACTCAGAACCTGAGCATATGGAGGATGATGATTCTTCAGAGGACGATGTATACCCGGCAGAATGGGACAACGAGGACTTCTCCGGACTCGTTGTCTCAGAGGGGCACACCGTGCCATGGGAGTATCAGCAGAATGAAGTGGTGCAAGGCGCTAAGTACGCCGAAAAAGTACAGTTGACAGAGGCTGTGAAGATGTGGGCCGTATCACTTGGGACGGAGTTCTGGGTATCAAAGTCCACCAGATCAGTGTACGAAGTGAAATGTGCAAGTTCAAGCGATGGATATTTATGGAGGATGTACGCATCCAGGAAGAAATATGACGACTATTGGTCCGTGTCAATCGTGACGAAGCATCTTCCGGGTGTTCAGAAGTACCACAGGAACATATCATCTGCATTCATCGCTTCAGAGCTGTATTATGCTGTTGTGGAGAACCTCTGGTTCGAGCCCAAGTCAATTATCAGACGCATCGAGGAGAAGTACAAGTACACCATTATATATGCCAAGACATGGAGGGCTAAACAGAAGATAATTGAAAGGAGATTCGGCAGTTTTGAAGCTTCGTATAATAATTTGCCCTGCCTACTGGAAACCATCTGTGCGAGGAATCCTGGCAGCTACTCCGAAATCAAAACTTTCCCATCGTTAGCAAATCCTGGGCAGAGCGTCCTTCAGCGGGCCTTCCTCTCTCTGCAGGCGTGCATGTTTGCATTTCTTTATTGCAGGCCCATTCTCTGCATCGACGGCACGTTCCTAACTGAAAAATGCAGTGGGCAAATATTGACGGCAAACGGAGTAGACGGGAACAACCAAGTGTTGCCCGTGGCCTTTGCCTTCGTCGAGAGCGAGAACAGAGAGAGTTGGTACTGGTTTCTGAAGCTGGTTAAGGAAAAGGTGGTGGGGATGAGGCCAGAGGTATGTCTCATACATGACCGTCATGCAGGGATGCTGTGTGCAATTGAGGAGCTGCGAAATGGCTGCGCAGACAAGAAATACCCTTCGGTGTGGGAAGATGTAAAGAGCAGATGGTGCATGCGTCATATGGGCGCAAACTTTTATAAGCAGTTCAGAAACAAGGAGCTGATGGCCATGTTCAAACGTTTGTGCACCCAGAATCAACAGAAGAAGTTCAATGAGCTGTGGAGGAGACTTGATGAGCTGACAGCCAAACATAGAGGCGAGAGTTCTACAAGACCCACAGCTAGAGGTGTTGACGGCCCTGAAGCTCTAGGTTCACTTCCCACCGATGAAGGTACATTCAGAAGGAGGCCCAGTTCCTCGGTTAGCAGATTTTCGCAGTGGATCGAGCACGAGACAAAGGAGAAATGGGCATTGCTGTACGATGAAGGTGGAGTAAGGTACGGTATAATGACCACGAACCTTGCAGAGGTCTACAATTGGGTCATGCGTGGTATGAGGCAACTCCCCCTTGTTGCCATCGTGGAGTTCATCCTACATGGAACACAGACGTACTTCTACGACAGGTGCAGACAGAATGGCCCATCTATGGCCGATGGAAACCTTTGGTTCGGCACCAAAATGACAGAGTACCTTGAGGAGAAATGCAAGAAGGCAAGAGAGCACTGAGTCCGAGTGCAGGGCACACGAGAGTGTAGATTTGAGATATTGTGTGCCGACAGGTCCAGGCGTGGCATATTCGCAAGGAAACCTATGCAAGAGTGTGTCCTAAAGGAAGATGGGACATGCAAGTGCTCTTGCCGAAAACCAAGCTTGTACCATAAGCCCTGTTCTCATGTCATTGCCGCTTGCGGGGAGTGCGGCATTGATGAACGCTAATATGTGTCCCCGTATTTTAAAAAGGAAGCAATCATGCATACATGGAGTAGCGAGATTTTTGGTTTCGGCATCGTTGGCACTTTCATTGAAGACACAAGCCCAGTTTATTACATCCTTGACTCGACGAAGGCAAGGAACAAAGCAGGCTGCCATCGGACACGGAGGATTCACAATGATATGGACGAATCCGAGGCCGGCGTTAGCGCTAAACGTTGCAGTAGGTGTCGAGAGGAGGGACATACCTACAAGAAGTGCACGAAAGACGCCGAGGCCCCAAGTGTAGTGGAAGTTCTCGTGGAAGGATCAGGCGCCGATGGAAGGCAGCCAACTGGGGAAGGCACCACTGATAGGCAGCGTCATCGCAGGCGTCCTCGTGCACCTTCGGGTTATGTTGTGTAGTATAGCCGCTGGTTGCTGATGTAATCTCCCTGTAATGTGTACCAATCTGCATGTATTGCTATCTGATTTTCGTTTTAGTGTGGGCCAGATCGGCGTGTCATATCTATTGTCGTCTGTTGAAATGTGCTCTTTGTTTTCACTTTGCCAGTGCTGGCCTTTTAAAAGTACTTTGCTGTCTGTTAATTTTCTGACTGTAATGCACTATGTTTAATTGGGCTAATCCGTTCCGCTTCTTTTTCCTTGCAGGTATGGACTACCAGACGCTTGAGCTGCTGGATCAAGCCACCGATCAGACCTATCGGTCGTTTCTCTCGGCGGTGCAGAACCTCCAGCTCGGTACCTTACGTCCTCGACCTTCTAGGCGACTCCTTCCCGTGGACCTTCGGTTCACGACTAGGTACGTACGAATGTTGTACTGTGAAGCTATATATGTGAAATTACTAACTTGCTTTGTTTTGATTGTCAGGTTGCGGGACGTAGGCCTTCTGCCGCTGTGTAGGCTGGTAGCAGCCGCAGTGGACCCGAATGACCCGGCGAAGAAGTGGGGTATCGACCGGTCGCTGATCACAGCTCTTGTGGACCAGTGGAGACTGGAGACGCACACCTTCCACCTCCCATGCGGTGAGATGGCCCCCACGCTGCAGGACGTCAGCCTCCTCCTTGGGCTGCCTCTAGCCGGTGATCCGGTGGGCCCAGTTGACGGGCTCCAGGCATGGCGAGACGACATCCTGCAGTGGTTTGCCCTGGTTCACCGTGCTCCGAGGCTTCCCCTCGTCGGCGAGATCTCCCCATACAGCATGCGGGCCCCCCTCAGGCTTGGATACTGAGCTACACGGTAAGAATGCTTTCTTGTTGTTTTATGTTCGTCCTTCAGTCCGTACTAGAATTACAGTGTCAATTTCCTTATATGTTACTGCAGTTTGATCAGCTAGACCTGGAGGCCAACGCGTACTCACTGCAAAGGAGCCTGGAGGTGTACCTGTTGTGGCTGTTCGGGTGGGTGATGTTCACCAACTCGCACGGCCACGCAGTCGACAAGGGCTTGATCCCTTACGCAAGGGAGATAGCCGACGCCAAGGACGGTGCTGTTCCCCAATACAGTTGGGGATCGGCAGTCCTTGCCGCCACGTACAGTGATTTGTGCGACGGCTGCAGGAAGACCAACCCAGAAGCGGTCTTCACGGGTTGTCCACTCCTCCTACAGCTCTGGGCGGCAGAGCGGTTCGTGATCGGCCGCCCCGTGGTGGACCACAGTCCGTACGAGCCGATTATGTACGTGGATGTCCCACCGGAGGACTATCTGACGATAGGGATGGTGTGGTGTCATCGTGAGGTATGTTCGGTGTTAAAACCGTCTCGGTTTTTTATGTTACTTGGACTAACAAGAACTCTTTACCTGTTTGTAGCATCGGTACGCTCACGTGTAGGTGCAGAAGTCGTACCCAGACTTCGTCATGGAGTTCGATAGGATCACGGACGACGACGTTGTCTGGGAGCCGTACAGCGCCGAGGCGGTGATGGTGCGTGCGCCGCTTGGGCTGTCGTCCCTCTGCACCAGGGACCAGGCGTACTGGCTGACGATGACGCCGATACTGTTCAACATTTTTATCGAGCCGCACTGCCCGCAGCATGTGATGCGGCAATTCGGTATGCGCCAGACCTTCGGCCATCCACAACTCCAGGCCGTACCGCAACACGTTCATAGGTATGTGTGGAAATGAATATTCCGTATTATTATACATTGTGTCACCGGTTGTGCTCTGGAGGTTAAATCGGCGTGGCCAGGCTGCCGGTAGGTTGTGGAGACCCACCGTCATCAAGTACATCAACGACTGGGTCATAGCCACGGAGGACGTCATCACACAGATCCACCCCCACACAGCCGACATGTACGAGCAGTACCTTTTCTGGTACTAGCCCCGTACCAGACTACGGGTGACGTTCACTCCCGAGGCTCCACAGGCGCACGTCGCGGGGGTGCAAGACGCATACCCGACACACCGTGACCAAGACTACTTCCGCGCCGTGAGTCAATGGTTTTCATACTATTTTCAATGGTAGTTACCACGCGCAACTAACCACGCACGTCCTGTTGAACAGGCGGATGATGCTAGGCAGGTCGACACGGAGCTCGGCCTACTGTGCCAGCGCCTCGAGGCTGGCATCCCTCTCACGGAGCAGGAGCAGATGATCACATTCGGCCGGATGCGCAACACGATGCACTCGGTCGTCCGTGCTCTGACTTGTCGCCGTTTCGATGCAGCCCCGCCGATGCAGATACATATGCGAGGTCCCCATGGTGAAGGGACATCAGTAGGAGCGGCGGGTTCTGCAGGGGCTAGTATGTCATAGGGAGCAGGTCCTTCCGGTACCGCCGGAGGATCGAGGACGGCAGCCTCCACGATCGGGCGAGGTTTGTCAGGTACGTCAGGTTCGAACATATTCTTCATAACTAACTGCACTTTTTATTCGGCTGATGCGAACTTTTCTTTACCAGCCCCAAGCGGCGGATCTCACCACCACCTGGGGGACACTGGGCGGGGATCTGCCCGGAGCACCTCTGCTTAGATCTCTACGGAGGACGACCTCGTTCCGGAGCAGGACGTGATCGGGTCATCATAGCTCGGAGGTGCACCGGACACACAGCCGCATGATGCCGGTGCTTCCCCTACTGCTCAGGCGGTCCGAGCCACCCGTAGGGTAGCGGCGGACCGCCTGACATACTCGCGCGGGCACGTGCGAGCGCAGCCTAGGAGGACGAGAAGGCATATAGACTAGTGCTATTGTTGTATTTATTTATTTATAGGTCTCGCATAACTTGTTGTATCGGTAAAATGTAATTGTCATTTTATCTTTGACAATAGGAAAATATTAAGAGGGTTGTCACTTTGAATCCTAGAGTTCAAATACTAGTGCGCAAAATCGTAAAGAGCTTAATCTTTTAAAAATCCTTTTTAGTACAAGTTTTTCTGTCATGAACGAAAATTCTGTTGGTTCGGACCGGAATTTCCGTTCAGTTCTGAGGTTGAATTTTGGTTCTGTTTTCCAACTTTAACGGAACTTCCGTTGATCTTGAGCGTAAATTCCGTTCTGCCTCTCTGCTAACAACCTTAAACGGAACTTTCGTTAAAGTTTACCGGAAATTCCGATCAAACGGATATTCTGTCATACTATTACGGAATATTCGTTGTTTGTAGATTGCTTCCGCTTTAGTTCAAATTTTTCATGTCCATATTCACCCCCTCTAGGCTCGATCCCACCCTTCAGATATGACCTTTCACAAATATTTACAACGGTATTCTATCCTGTTTGTACCATTTTAAAAGGACAAACCACTTTCGGCGCATACTATGCGCGAGTACGGACCACCTTTACTTGCATAATATAGGCCCCCCGTGCGCCACATTGCGACAAGCGAGCTTTCGTCGCGTCGCTTTAGTCATGCGTCGTCACGGGCATTCTAAATACATGGTCGGCCACTTCAACCGCTTTTTGCATATGCATGTCCCTTATATTTTGACCTGTATGTCTCATAAGGAAATAGACGCATGACAACATATATAAAAGCACCATCATAGTAGCTGAGGGCCTTCACCCAGCCCCTCAGGAAAACTTCGCACCATTTATGAACTACGGCCACTACCTGCCTCACTAATTTCCTTTTCTTCTTGTAGCAGCATCGAACAATGCCTCCTACACCTCTTTTCGTGGAGGATTGCAACTAGCGATATTTAGGTTTCGCTTTGGTACTGCCACCTTGGGCTGAACGCTCGATATGCCTTTGTGGTGACCGTTGCCGGCTACGCGTATCTCATCAGGAGGAGACTTACGGCTGGAGATACGTTGAGTGCATGCACCGGAGTCCCCAGGTACGTGTTTCAGTCAAGTCTTTGTCATATTCGTTTTTACGCCCACGACTCTTACACTAGGATATTTACCTTAACAGACCGAGGGAAGATATTGCGGCTTCATCGAGTGGATTGACAACGACAACCCGAAATATGACTACCTCCCGTTAGACGAAAGCATGGCGCAATACATGGCCAGGAGGGCGGAGCACAAACAACGTCTAGAGCTAGAAGGGGCAGACTAGAGAAATCGACCTCTCGGACTACCGCGATGGGAGGACCGTCCAACGTGCGCTTGTGATGATCGTTGCCAGGTCGTCAGGTCGAGAAGGCCAGGAACTCTATGACGCAGAAGCTTTGTTTGTCCGAACATTCTTGACGACGATATCGATGTAAGTTCAAGCCACACCTTACTTCCTGCAGATAGTTTACCTTCACCAAACGTGACGAATTTACTAATCAAACTCGTCCCACAGGATCCTCCAAGGAGGTGTCAATTCAGACAATGGATTGACAATTTCACGCCGTCAGATCATCACGGCACTAGAACATGCAACCAGAATCACCAGCCGACTACAGCCTGTCTAGATCGTACCATGAACGAATCGCCCGCTTTTCTAGGAACCGGTGACTAGAACGAGCGGATACATTGTACTGCTCACAAGTTGTATCTGTTGTTGTATTTCGTACTATGGGTGTCGCATTCATCATGCCGCAATGCGAACGGCTCGCATCTAGCTAATATCACTATGCTATTGTACGTGCACTGTGTTAAGTATCGACTGAGTGGATCACGAATAATACAACATATCGTCTCCCAATGTCGAATTAAAAATCATTCAGTACGTACATTGCGCAAAAATTTGGGAAAAAATTCGTAGGCCCTAACATTCTGTTCGCTTGGGGTCCTAAGCCCCTCACGTAAAACGGACCGGCCTATTACCATGTCATTAATTAAGTATTACCAAAAATAAACTTGAAAAAATGATCAGTACGATTTTACAAACCAACGCCCACCATCGTCGGATTATAAAAAAAACTTCAAAAAACATACCCTAAACCACGATTAAAACTAAATTTTGTGAAGCGTGTAGGAGAAAGACGGGGAGAAGGGGATTGCGAGTGCCGATCCGGACATACGAGGAGTGGAATGCGAGTGGCGATCCGGAAATACCTTTAGTTTGACAAGTTTTCTTCACGACGTGAACAATCTATGATATTTGGTTTTTTTAACATCGACCCAATAAATGCAATGGCACAATAAATAGAATTTAAGAATCTAATTTTGAGAAATAAATTTTCAAAATTTTTGGGGTTAAAAATTAGCAAGAAAATAAGACAGGAAAATTAGCAAGAAAATTTTTAAATTTGGTAATTTGCAAATGGCTGCAGGGGGCCAAACGTAAAAATGCATTCGCCGCCCAGGGGGACAGCGGCGAATGCATTTTTGCGTTCGGCCCCCTGGAGCCATTCGCCGCCGTGGCCCAGGGCGGCGAATCCACGTGGCCCCCCAGCCCGCTGACGCCGTGGGCCGCCGTCACGGCCTGGTGACGCCGCCGTGGGCCCCGGCCATTTGCCGCCCTGGGCCACGGCGGCAAGAGTGTATTTCTGCAAAAAAAAAATTAAAATTTAGTTTTGTAAATTAAAAAATAAATTAAATTATTAATAGTAAAAATTCCTACGATGCACGCCTCGCTGAAAAGAAGGCTTGCCTCCTCGTCTTGGGCCACATGGGCTGCTGCAGTTTTCTTTGGCTTGGACCGGCAATCTCTGGTCCAGTGGCCAGCCTTCCCGCAGTTGCTGCAGGTGTTGCCAGGCCCATCACGGCCCGTAGAATCGGTCCGCAGTTCTCCACTGCCGCCGCTCTTCCCTTTTCCCCGTAGGCGGTTGCGACCACCGTTGCCACCGCTGCCGCTACTCCCGCTTTGGATTTCTCCTTTTCGCGTGCCTTGTAACGTGCAAGCCAATCCTTCTCCATGAGAAGGAGATGACCGTTACCATCTTTGGCCGCGCTTGCTGGTTCTTGCGTTCCTCCATGGCTCGAAGGTGCCCCGTCGCCTTCTCGATGGAGACGGTGTGGAGGTCAAGAAGAGTCTCGATGGAGATGGCCACCTGCTCGAGGTACTCGGGGACCACCCGTAACATCTTCTTGACCACCTCCTTGTCGATGATCGGATCGCCAAGGACCCGAAGTTCATTTGCGAGCTCGGTGACGCGCACGGAGATGTCCTCGACTTGCTCGCCCTCCTTGAAGGTGATCGTGGTGAAGTCTTGCCTTAGCTTCTCTGCATTTGCCTCCTTGACACATTCGACACTGACGCACCGTCTCTTTCTGTGTGAGCGATGTCAACATGCCATGCGGGACAGCACACAAGATGGCGGCGAGAGCCATGCGATCGGCGTGGAAATCATCGGTGCCAGGGTCGATGGCCTTCCAAAGCCCCAGTGCCTAGAGGTTCACGCGCATGACCATGGACCACTCGGTGTAGTTCGTACGCGTGAGCGTGGGGTAGACGATGGAAGTGGAGCTTCTCTCGATCACGCGCTCGACGATGGGTTCGCGGCCGATGCGCCACCCGCGCCGGGGCGGCGGCGAGACCAACAGGCGATGGCCTCAATCTTCACTGCTGATAGAGTGCGACATCGTGCCAAAAGTGTTGCCAAGTGCTCTGATACCACTTGTTAGCTACGACCTGTAAAACCTGATTACTCGAGCAGAGAACGCGAGAGAGAAAACTTGAGTACACAATGAACACAAGATATTTTGGCGCTGCGTATCCAACTTGCAGCATTTTCTCTGTTTCTTCATCCTTTTATTGGGTACAGGAAACAAAACGTGGACAAAAATGTGGGCACGATGACCCGACATGCACGGTCACGAACTCATCGAGGCGCATGCCATCCAGAACGCCGAGTTCATGCCGTGCGACGTGCTCCGTGCAGACTAGCGCACGTCAAGCTCAACCTGTGCATAGCCGAACAAAACACAGCCATGCACTTGACCAAAACAGAACGAACTAGAAGTAAGGAGAGGAAAACCAGCTAGCAAAAAATAGAATCCAAAGACCAACAGAACAAACACAAGTTTACAGAACAAACACAAGTTTATTCCCAACATATCTGTTGTTTGGTGACTTTCTTTGTGTCACAACACAGATGGCTACAGAGAAAGAGTTCACTTAGAATTATACACATTGATATGTACATGCATAGCTAATTATTTAATTGATAATATACAGCTAGCAGAATACCAAGTTATTGTACTAATTGTCTTTAGAACTATCTGTAAAATGACATGGAGACAATTACAGCTAACAACTAGCTACACTATTGAACTTGCTCTAAGAAAATTATGTGTTGATCAGGGAGTGGGCCTAAAGCTGATTGGATCTTGACCTGTGTTTATCCTTCAAATTATCGATGGTGTTTATCACATAGAAATCGGTGCTATGGGTTTCAGCTTTCACTCCTCTCTTCTTTACATACTGCAACTTTATATACTAGTTGAGTGTGTTGACTTCTTTATATAAAATTATTCCCTGTGCAATTTTATTAAAGTTGCAAACTAAATGGTAAAATATAATAATGTTTCAGTTACATCATGGTTTCATATTATGGTGTGTTTTCTGAAATCTGAACTAAAAATAGAGCTTTGTAGATCTGAGATAAGCTATTGTAAATCATATCCATCTGTTGGATTTAATGTTAGGTTGTTCTTTTTAAGTCGTTGTCCAAGTGATTCTAGTTGTAATTTATATTATTATATACATGATACTAAAAGTTATTTTAGACTGTCCTTTTGTTCTGTTTGCACAGGCTGCACTGTTTCAGGGTCCATTAGTTACTGATAATGAACTTACAGATTTATATCTGAAGTTCTGATTATATAGTAGTTGCATCCTCATGGTTAATTTTGCTTCCAGAAATTGCCATTGTAATTAATATTTTCATCAATGAAAGCATCATCTTAGTTATTCTTCACCAATGAAGGCATCAATTTAGTTATCCACAAGTATTGTACAGTACCTATTTAGCATAAAGCACCTTTATAATTAAAGATTTAAATTCAATGAATTGGATACCATTTTTTCCTTCTGTCAGGCTATTTGTTCTGTTCCTTACTCATGTTGAAGCGTTGAAGTTATTGCTTTGATAATGTGAACCTTACATGTTATTTTGGAGCTGGCACAGTTTCATGCACGCTGTGCGAGTGGTACTAAATTGAGGCAAACTTTAAATACTAGATATGAACCAAAAATAACAGGGGCCATGGTCCACTAGTGAGATGATAGGGGACAAGCTTCATCAAGAGCAAAAAAAAAAAAAAGCCTGTATCATTAGGTAAGACCCTCGAATAGCTGCTCAGTGATAAAGGAGATGGAGGGTGCAAAGACAATTGAATCTATTTACTATTTGTTTGCAGTCACCAGAGAGATTCCTGGTGCTTGTTGTGGCTACAGGGCGTTCTTTTGTTATTATGCAGCCAACTATTAAACTTTCTGGTGGTCAGAGTTTATAACGACAGCAAAACTATCCGACAGTGACACTTCAATGTATGGTTTTATAGCATGCAAGCCGACATGACCATCACGGCTCCTCATTGCAACAGTGGTGCTTACGTTAGCATCAGTTACATCCATTATCCCTATGACGAAGCATGTTGTTGACTTGATGGCTTTGTATGCATTGGGGGTTGGAATTACACTTGGCATCTGCATATCTGTTCAGTACTTCATCCAGGCAGTTGTTCCATATCCTCTTCTTGTTGCAACATTTGTCTCTGCTGCTGTCTTTATAGTATTCACACATCTGCCATCTGAGTCCAGCACAATGGTTTTGCCATGGGTGTTCTCTTTCCTGGTACAATTGTTTCCAGTCACATATCTTCTTGAAGGACATCTATGAGCTAAAAGTTTTGCGGATGATGATGAAGCAGAGTAGTTCATCAACATGTTGGCTATAGAAGAGGCCAAAATGTTACTTTTGCATCTCTATGTTGCCATTTTCATGATCATGCATTACAAATTAAGTTTCAACTATGAAGTGCGGACAAGGTTTAATACATGGTATACCTGGTCAGAGCTCGCCCTTTCCACCAAAAGCAAGAGGTATTAAGCAGAGGTCGCTTGGATGCCTCCGATGCACAACTTTTGTACTGCATTGTGTTTTATCATCTGCCTTATTCTCAATATAACTCTTGCTGGTGGCTCAGGTACCATTCCTTCTGCTTGTGAACAAGGATTTGGACCTTTTTTTTTGCTTGAGCTGTATATAGGATATGGGGCAGACCTAGGGTCTTTTTGGTTCATGGTCATGGGTGGATGTATAGATGTCCAAATGGGCCGTGCCCCGTCGGGCCGGCCCGGGCACGGTTGGCCGTGGGCCGTGCCGGCACGGCGGGCCGGCACGGCACGGCCCGTGGACTGTAGCGGGCCGGCACGGGCACGGGCACGGGCACGGGCACGGGCACGGGCACGGGGCGCGGGAACGGGGCACGGGCCGGCACGGCCCGCCCGGAGGGCGGCGGCGGAGGCCGCGCCGCCGTGGCAGGCGTCTGCGGCCGCGGAGGCCGAGGCAGGCGTCGGCGGCCGAGGCCGGGCAGGCGCCCGGGCGAGGAGGCGGCGGCGGAGGGCGCCGGCGGAGGCCGAGGCAGCAACCGGGAGGAGGCGGCGGAGCCGAGGAGGCCGGGAGGAGGCCGAGGCGGCGGGAGGAGGCGGAGGAGGCGGAGGAGCCGAGGAGGCGGCGGGAGGCCGAGGTGGAGGAGCCGAGGAGGCGGGGGAGGAGGAGGCGAGGCGGGAGGAGGCGGAGGAGCCGAGGAGGAGGCGGAGGAGGAGGCGGAGGAGGCGGAGGAGCCGAGGAGGCGGCGGGAGGCCGAGGCGGCGGGAGGAGGTGGAGGAGCCGAGGAGGCCGGGAGGAGGCCGAGGCGGCGGGAGGAGACGGAGGGCTGCCGAGGAGCCGAGGAGAGGAGGCCGGGAGGAGGTCGAGGCCGGCCTGGCCGGGTGCGTGCGGGAGGAGGAGGCAGGCGACCGTTGCACTGACATTTGCCCGTTGCTGATGACCGTTGCTACAGTGTTCGGTCGCGTTGGCCCAGTCAAAAATTGACACCTGTCCCAACGGTCCGAAAAAACGGCTAGATTTTGAATCTAGCCGTTGCATGACAAAAAAATCCGAAAAAATATCAAAAAAATCCGAAAAATTGTGAAATTTTTTCCTATAAATAGGGGAACCCCCAGCCACATTTTTCCTCATCCAAACCTCCCAATCTCTCCTCTTGTGCTCTATTCTCCTCTCTTTTGCTCTCTTCGCTCAAAATTTTTGTTTTAGACAAAATTTTGTCTAAAATTCAAAAATTTCCCACATTCTCATAGGTAATAGCTGTAGCCTCCGGTGCTCCTGCAAGGTAAAAAAATCTTAAATTTTCTTCTTTGTTCGTACTATTTTTTTAATACTAATTTTCTCTATTTATATTGCAGGATGGATCCGAACTACCCGACGTTTCAACTGAGCGACTTCGACCCGAGCTATCTGTCGATGTCGCAAGGAGACAACTCCGGGTCGGCTCCTACACCGCAAGAACATACGGAGGAAATACATGCGGCTTCACAAGGATCCGGAACTGCGAGCGGGAGCTTGTCAACGGCAACCGGCTCAAAGAGATCAAGAACTTCCTCCGCCTGGCAACATTTTGATGAGATCAAGGAGACCGCCGCGGATGGAAGGGAGGTAACTTACGCGAAATGTAAAATTTGTAAAACTAAACTCTCTGGAAAATCTTCTGGTGGAACAGGGCATTTGAGGCGGCATGCTGAGGCGTGTGCGAAGAAGCAAGGTTACCAGCTAAGACAGCAGCAACTGGTACTCAATCCGGACGGTACGGTACGTTCATGGGAGTATGATGCTCAGGTAGCACGAGATTCCCTTACCCGTTTAATTGCTAGACAGGATCTACCCCTAAATTTTGGTGAGTCTCCTGCATTTGAGACTTACATTAAAACTGCTCATAATCCTAGGTTTCAAGCTGTTAGTAGACAAACTACAACCCGGGACTTGGTGAATGTTTACAACCAAGGCCGGGATAATATTAAACAATTATTTGCTACTTGCACATTTTCTATTAGTATCACATCTGATATTTGGAGTGGTAGGGCTAAGGAAGACTATATTAGTATAGTTGCTCATTATGTTGATGATGAATGGGAACTACAAAAAAGAGTAATAGCTTTAAAATTAATTGAGGTTTCACATAATGCAGAAAATATTGCTGAACGAATTTCTAGAGTTTGTGAGGATTTTGGCATCACAAATAAAATATTTGCAGTAACTCTAGATAATGCAGCTGCAAATTCCAGAGCAATGGAAATTTTGCAGCCTTTATTCAATGTTTATGCTGAATCATTTCTTTTACATCAACGTTGTGCTTGCCATATTATTAATCTTATAGTTAAATCTGGTTTTAAAAGAGTAACTGTATATCTCGATTCTATCCGTGAAGCCATAACATGGCTGAATGGTTCTAATCCTCGACTTGCGACCTTCAAGCGATTCTGCATCGCTTCGGACAAGCAACACGCAAGTTCCAAACGGATGCGGACCATCGGTGGAACTCGACTTATTTAATGTTGAAACATGTCTTGCCTTACAAAGATATGCTAACTGTTTTCTTGCAGTCCAAGAATGTTGTTACCAGTGACGGGCAACCGCTACTGACAGAACAGTCTTGGCATGTTGTAGAAAGGTTTTATTACTTTCTTGAAACATTTTATGATGCAACTGTTACTTTGTCTGGTGTTTACTATCCAACTGCTAATTTAATTTTGCATAAAATTTTTGAGATTGCCACTTTATTAAAAGAATATGAAATGACCAAACTATTAGGATTTGCAGTATATAACATGAAACAAAAATATCTTAAATACTGGAGGAACATTCCATACTTGTATGCTTTTGCATTTATTCTTGATCCTAGGGGTAAAATACGGGGTTTCTAAATATTTTAAATCTTATTGGGGATACAATGATATTGATTACACTAACTACTATTCTGATTGTAAGACAAAATTGTATGAAGTATTTCGAAAGTATGAAACTAAGTTTCAGGGAGTTCGCGTGCAAAAGAGCCCACCCGTCCCTGTCCCAGGTAAGAAGAAATTGCAGTGGGGCCGAATTTGGGGTGGTTCCTCTTCTTCTTCGAGCACCGGTGGTGGAAGTTCAGCCGCAGCAAGTCCTGCACACGCTTCACTTGAAGCTCTTGAGCTGTCTACCTACTTGGACAGCGACTCGATCAACCAGGAAGATCTCAACGTTCTTCAATGGTGGAATGATCACAAGACCCAATATCCCGTGCTCTCAAAGCTAGCACGGGATGTGTTCACGGTGCCTGTGTCTACGGTATCATCCGAATCGGCCTACAGTCTTTGCGGAAGAATTATTGAGGAGAGAAGAAGAAATCTCCGCAGTGAGGTGGTAGAAATGCTACTTGCGGTTAAAGACTGGGAGCTAGCTAAGGAACGTGCCCAACACACCACGGAGAACCAAGATTTGGCTGACAGTTCGAAAATCTTACCTACAAAATGAGGAACTAGAGTAATCTTTTTTATTTTTAAGTATTGACCTTTAGCTGTACTCTTTTTTCTTTGTCATGGTTTTCTCAAAATTGAGTTTTTACATGACAGAGTTTTTAATGAGGCAGCTGTGTAATATCAAAATCAATAAAGGTCATTGCGTAATTTTTCTCTATATCTATGTAGAAATTAAATTGCATAACTATGTATGTTCTTCTATTTTGCTTGTTTAAACATATAAAAATTTCCTCCTCTAATATCATCAAAAAATACCCTCATATTTTTTTACTCATCTTACATAATGTTTTATATTTTTTTAATATTTTTACCACTCCTCTAATTTTTTAAAAAATTTTTTAAGTCTCTTTTTTTCTTTTTTACTCATCTCTCTCAGACTCAATCACTCTCACTAAGTGAGAGTGACTCAGTCCGAGTCGGGACTCGGCGCAGGCGGGGAGGCGGGCGGAGGCGGCCTCGGGGCGGCGCGCAGGCGGGGAGCGGCGGCGGAGGCGGCGGCAGGCGGCGGAGCCGGGGAGGCGCGCGCGGGAGCGGGCGCGGAGGGGCGGAGGAGGCCGAGGGGGAGGCGGCCGGGACGAGGCGGAGGAGCCGAGGAGGCCGAGGCGGCGGGAGGCCGAGGCGGCGGCAGGCGGCGGAGGGGCGGCGCGCATGCGGGGAGGCTGCGCGCGGGAGGCGATGGCGGCGGAGGGGCGGAGGAGCCGAGGCGGCGCGGACGAGGCGGAGGAGCCGAGGAGGCCGAGCGCGGTGGGAGCCGAGGCGGGCGGCAGGCGGCGGAGGGCGGCGCGCATGCGGGAGGCGGGGCGGCGCGCAGGCGGGGAGCGGCGCGGAGGGCGCGGCAGCGGCGGAGGCCGGGGACGCCGGACGCGCGGCGGCAGCGTCGGCGGACCGGCCGGCCCGGGCACGGTGGGCTGCCGACGGGCCGTGCCGGCACGGCACGGCCCACGACCCCGGCGTGCCGTGCCTGGGCCGGGGGGAGGCACGCGGGCCGGCACGGCACGGCCCGCTACAGGAACCGTGCCTACACGGGCCGTGCCGTAGCGGGCCGTGCTGGACCGTGCCTCGGTCCGTGCCGGCCCGGTCCGCCCGTTTGGCCACCTATAGGTGGATGGATTATGCCTATCTATGTTTTGTTGGATATAGTGATTCAATTTTTTGTTTGGTTCGTATGGATGGGATAATCCAATTTCTTGTTTAGTTAGAGGGATTTTTGTTTGGTTCGTATGGATGGGATAATCCAATTTCTTGTTTGGTTAGAGGGATATAACTTAGATGGGATAAGCAAAAATTTAGTGGGGTCCAAATTGGACACTTGATATTGGGGGTCCAGGCTGACTCTTTGCTATGGCAAACATAGCAAAGTTCATTGTATCACGGTTCATAGGAATTGTTGGGATGAAATACATTTAAACTAGACATGCAACTTCAGAGGTAAATCTTGTATGTTTTGTCACAATTGTTGTGAATAGAATCTCCAGCTTCCTGAACCAAATATTTCGGTGCTTGCTTGCAGGCTTTTGGTCATACAACACTGGTTGCTTTCTAAGGCTCTAGCAACATGAAGTCATCTTTGCCGTGAGTTTGGAACAGAATTGTGCCTTGAAGCAGAGGAACAATCGTCAATTGTCATCAGTTCTGTACTAGATGATCTTTGTACTCGAGTACTACTGGTAGCCTAAGGTGTTGTGTAGTATATTATAAATGTTACTTAACTCAACTCATACAGCGCATCACCTTGGGTCCATTTGAACTTGTGACCATACAACATTGTGTCGATACATTCTTATAAGCCTCACCAAGTAGTTGGTGTGTGGTTACTAGGCGTGCACTCCGGTGTACAACCAACCTCGACAACTTTTTGTCATGTTTCTTATAATCATTTTTTCTCTCCATCTTAAAAACATTTAGATGGCCTCTTCTTTGGTCATCCCGGCAAAAAAAATATAAGCCTCCTTGACCATGCGACTGCATTGGTTATTTTGTTGTCCAAGTGACTAGTAATTCCGAAAGGTAGGGTAATGTTCTCTAGGAGACCACTTTTTGCTTGAGAAACTAACCGGGTTGGGAGGACAGGTCGTCACTAACCAGTCCAATTTAACTTTTGATTTCGTGAGCTTGTTTTAGGATCGTTTACTTTCTAAAGTTGTTCTTCTGTACTACTATAGGTGATTTGCAACTCAAAATGTTAATCACCCTGAAAGGATTTAAAATGAATTTTCTATGAGGTTCCAAATTTTACTATCATTTCAATGTAACAATAATCTGGTTAAATAATTTCTTGGATTTTCTATTTTTTTATTTATTGAAACCGTTGCTACTACGTGAAATATGTTTTTCTAAAACGAATGTGTAATTTATCCTTTTGGCTTAAGTATGCCTTCTTAAACCAAAAGCATAAAACCTGAATAAGTGAAGGTGTGTTTTAAAGAAGTTGGGCCCATATGTCATAGACACATATTCTTCAAATTGGTTTCAGTTAAGAACTAGTAGTAAGGATTATCAGAGCTCGCTAATGATAATTATTAGAGCATAATACCTGTCTAACACAAGGGACACGACTGTCCGTGGAAGTGTGGAACGAAATATTGAAACAGAGCAAATCAGGGGGCAAACGCCGCGTGAGATCTCCTCCAATCATCGGCACATGGCTCCCGCGATGGGATCACTGTTGAGGGAAACACGTGTCATCACATCTCATGGAGAGGGACAGAGAAGGTAAGTATCGGGCTGACCTTGTGGGCTTCCAATGGCGGAAAGAGATCAACGGCCCATGCGAGAGGCTTCTGGCTGGAAGATATCTTCCCTTCCCCCAGCGACACTAGGGTTTCCCCTCACTGTTGGCTCTGGGTGAGAAAGGATAGGAGGTTTGATCCAAATCTAGGGTTTCCAGTCACACCATCAGAAATAGCTCGTTTTGGATCGAGGGCGAAGAAAATCTAGAGAGTTCTTGTGAAGGAGAGAGATCATCGTTCCTATGTAGAGGTGCTCATGGATCGGAGACCCTCGATCCAGAAGCAGGAACCATGGCAGAAGCGTAGAGTTGGGGAAGCAGGGGGTGGTGGTAGCAGAGGTGGCCAGGAGGAAGAGGAGGAGGGGCTTCGCAAGCAACTCCTCCATTAGAACCAACAGTGGCGAAGAGGGGGGTTCGCCAAGGATGGATGCTAGATCAAGCTCGCCATCAGGAGGAGAAAACCTGGCAGCCAGATCTGGGCAAACAAGCAGCGGGATCCACGGGGTGTCGTCCACAAGGAGGCTCCCGCCAGATCAAGGTAATCGTCCTCCTATGCAAAACCCCCCTCCTTACCAACAGAGTTTTAGAGGTGAATGGGGTAGAAGAGATGATACCCATGAACCTCAGAAAGCGGAATTTGGGGATAACCAACACAATTTGATAGGTGATTGGGGCAAGAGAGAGGTAGTTCCAGAGGTGACTAGAGGAGGAGGGATAAACACTAATCTCAAATGTTTTAGATGTAGTTAGTGAGGTCATCATCAAGCCTCTTGTTCTAACCCTCTCTCTGTTATGCTTGTCACCAAACTGGACACATATCTGCACAATTTCCCATGGGAGTTGGTAAGAAAGCTATCCAACTCTGTGGCTTTGATATCCCTGGATTAGGCTTCTATAACTTACAAATAGACTATCCTGAGGATGAGAACACCAAAAAACCTGTGAGAGATATCCTTTCTATTGACAAGGGAGGGGTCACTGCTAGTAGAGTTTTGCTGAGTTAATGTGGCCTTTTCCCTGATTTGAGTTGGGACTTGAAAGCTAAACAATTAAATGAGGAGTTTTTGATTACTTTCCCTACTGAGGAGGATAAGAACATATCATTAAATTTCCTAGTTTTGATTTTAAGTGTAGAACTATTAAAGCTAGTGTTATTGCTTCCAACATGACTGAGGATGCCATTGATGAGTTGTCTTCAGTTTGGGTTAAACTCACTGTGGTGCCAGACATAGCTAAATCTGAGACTTATGTGAAAGCTATTGCCCAACTCATGGGCTTGTTTGAAGAGATCGATGACAAGAGTTTGAAAGGGGAGGGTCCAATTAGAGTTAAGCTAGCTTGTACTGATCCACATGTCTTACATTTTACTATCCATATATACATTAATAAGGTAGGACATGACATCAAGTGGGAACCTAAGGGGTATGCTCTGATAGATAAACCTACACCACCACTGTCACACCCTGAAAATTGGTCTAATTAAAAATTATATTAGGTAATAGAAATACAAGAAATCACTAGAAAATTTGTTTGTAAAAATGTTTGAATAAAATTCTGAAATTTCCAATATTAAAAATTTCAAGTTGAAATTTTAATTAATGCTTGGATGATTTTATATTCTCTGGGGTTTTGTCGGAATAATTTAAGCATTTAAGTATTAATAATAATAAATTTCTTCGTGTTTCGTGGTGGTATTTACTTCTGTTAAATTCCCCATGGCTTAATGAATTTTTGAAATTTTCTCGGATTTTTTGGAGCTCCAGAATTAATTTTAATGGAATAAAGATCATCTCAGAAATTAAATATATGGAAAATAAAATCCCTTTCTTTTCCCTTGTTGGGTCATTCCTGCTTTAGTCTTTTGATGTCTCTCCGTTCACCTCGAACTCTGGTTCCCTTCTTTTAGGGCTTGGTGTCGTTCCTGAAACCCTAAAGTCTCCTCAAAATCCTAAATCCAGAGTTCTCAGATTCATTCAATCTCGAAACCCTAAAATCCCCTATATTTCTTTGATTCTCAGAAACTCCCTTCCTTGGAAATTCAATTCCAATTAAAATAAATCCAAGTCCTCCAATATTTCGAGATTTTCCCCATTTCATTCTCCGTAAAATATTCTCGCCAATTCATTTATTTCCACAATATTTACAATATTCTGAATATTCCAATTTTCCAATTCACGGGAAAATATCCTCCAATTTCCAAGTCCAGAATATTTCCAACATTCCGAATACCTCTAATATTTCAATTTCTTATCTCCATAAAATATCCTCATTTGCCCGATCCTTAAAAACATTCCCAACATCCGAAATGTTCTTAAATTTTCGGCATCACGATATTCCAATTTCTGCAAAATGTTCTCCATTTTCGAACCCCAAAAAACTCCTATATTTTAGATATTTAATTGTTCCCTAAATATCCCAAATACTCCACTTCCAATTTCCAAAAAATATACTCAGATTTCCGTTTCCCTTAGAAATCCCAATATTCAGAACAATCAAATTCCGAATATTTCCACGATTTCTGAAGTTCTAAAATATTTCTCAGATTCCTTAAATATTCCAAAATTCCAATTTTTGCAAAATTGGAAATTTTCTGGAAAACCCTCTTTTTTTTTTCCTTTCCCTTTTGTTTTTTTGCTCTTCTTTTCCTTTTATCCTTTCTTTCTTTTCCCCTTCTCTCCTGCTTCCCCAAGGCCGCAACGCCCCTGCTGCTCCGGCCCACTGCGTGCGCGCCGCCCCTACCGCCTTGGCCCGGCCCTGCGTCCCCACTGCCTAATCCATCACTGCGCCGTGCCGCCTGTACCCTAGGCTCTACCCTTCCCCCCTATAAATATCAGCGCACCACCCCCTCCAGTGCCCTAGCTTGCCACTTCGAGCCACCTACGCCCATGTGCAGCACTCCTGCTAGCCGCCGCCGCCATGCGAGGCGCTGCGGCCATCGCCACAGTCGTCGCCGTCTTCGCCCGCCGGTGAGCCCCGGAGCCCACCGCCTTCTGTTAATGCCAAAATGTGGTAAGGCCCTATGTCAGATTCGGTCAAAGGGGAAATTGCAGTCAACTGACGGAAATTGATCCAGAAGAGACCGATTCCGGGAAGGGGCCGTGAAGACCGCTGTTTGGCAGTTATTTACTGTACCTATTAATTAGGCAAGTGTTTATCTTTAGGAAACCTGACCTCCTGTCCGGTCAGGTCTTGTTAGTGTTTTCTGTTATAATTAGGAAATCATGTACCGTGTCCTATAAGGACTCATGTAACTCGGGGTATAAATACGTGCGCCCGGGGACATTGTAAATTATCACTCGATCAATAAAATTTTGGCGCATCGCCACCCTTCCGACGGGATCTTGCTTCTCGAGCCGGGCTGCATCGGTTAGGTCCGAACTCCTGCGAGAGGGTAAGTCTCGTCACCCCGGCTACCTATCGGCTAGGACTTCCTCGGTTAGGTCCGATATTCTAGTCAGTTTATGGTAGTCGGCTTACCACGATATATTTATTTTATCTATGGCTGCATCAGTTCAGTTTGATCTCATAGATTGACTAGGTATGTCACATCACGCGTGCGTAGATCGTATCGGCTTACTAGGAGCGGTTTATCATCAGTTTGTGCTGCATCGGTTAGGTCCGACCTACTAAACTGCTAGCGATAAATCATTCCTGCTAGGTTGATACTTTATGCGCAAGTGTTTTATCAGGGTGTATAGCCGGTAAGTTATCATATTTTACATCACGATCGCATTAGATCTATCGGCCTATCGAGATATGGTTATCATCATCAGTCTGTGCTGCAACGGTTGGATCCGATCTACTAGACTGACGATAATAGCTTTACTCTTGATGAGCCGATGGGTTTTATGCGATGTTGTTATCGGAGTGCTTAGCCGATAAGTTATCTGTTGAAGCCGACTGCACTTATTCATTATTCTACCTACTTTATCATTGGCTTCTAGCCGATGCCCATGTGTTATGTTCAGTAGTCGGTTGGTTCATCAATTGTTTATCATTCATGTTATTGCTTGTCTTGTTATACATTCTTGCCCGCATTACTGTTACGATCGGCTAAGGGCTAGCCGATTGGTTTATTCTGCCGATCTAGCCGATTGGTTTATTCTGCCGACCCAAGTGCGAGTACAAGTAGGTTCCCGAGCACGACCCCAGCCAAGTTCCCGGGCACGACCTCAGCCAAGTTCCCGGGCACGACCTCAAGTGAAGACCCGGGCACGAGCATAGGTAAGAACCCAGGCACGGATACGAACAGCGGGTGAAGATCTCGGGCACGGATGCAAGCAAGGGCCCGGGCACGGGCACGGGCAGTATCTTCGCAGCGATACCAATAACTTTAAACTATGATCGGCTGGAGTTCCTTTAGTTTATTTCACTCATGCATTCTGCTTGTTTATTTTACCAAGTTTATAGCCGGTTTTTGAGCATCCCTTCGATGATCGGCTAGCGCAATACCTGTTTATTCTTATGTTATCGCTCTTGCCGTCATCGGCTTTCAGCTGATGTATAAGTGCTATAGTGCATATCGGCCATCGGCCGATGAGATGAGTCCAAGCCGGCTTCCAGCCGATTGGCTCACGAATTTGGCATCTTTTCTCCTTGTCAATTACAGGGTCAAATTGACTGGCACACCTACGAACCTCAAAACTTTATGACCTGCACTGGAGTGAAGCAAATCTCCCAGGCCTTCGCGTGTCTCCCAGACGCCAGACGGCCCCCGGCGGGTTTTCGGCGTCAACAGGTTTTTGGCACGCCCGGTGGGACACGAAGTTTCAACACGAAGTTTCAACGCGAGGTTTCAACAATCAGACCTGCAGAATGGCCGGGAAGGAAGTCAAAACAAACAACATAATTCCGGTCAGCATGGAAGATTTAACAGAAGAACAAAAACAGCAAATTGAGCAAACTATGGCCAACTTTCAGAAGCTGTGCTTAGAGTCTTTCAGCATGACAAGGCAAGGGCCGATTCAAAAATCCCAGTTTCCGAAGCCAGTATTGGTTGGAGAATCGAGCCATACACCACCTGAGAGTCCACCGGTAAAACCCTTGCAAGAGATGGTGAATGAGGCAGTTCATCACGCGCTCATCAATCAGTCCGGAATTCTGGTGAACACACTTCACAATCTCATAAAGAAGACGGTGGATGGATTGATTGTTCAAGAGCCTACTCGGGTCCTGTTTACCTCCCACCCAAGGCTGAACCAAATCAAGTTACTTACAACATCAGCAGAGACATACCAGAAAACTTGTTTACATAGAACCAAGCTGGGGGGCAACAGGATATTCCTGCTGAATATCATCAGTCTATTTACTATGGAGGATATCAGCAAAATTATCCAGGAGACGGGGCCGATCCGGGTACTTACCAAAGGGAATATCCTAGACAAAATCGGCAACAAACTCCACCTGTTCAGTACCAACAAGACAACATGAGGGAAGAAGATCTATCAACTAGGGTTGCTGAAATAGTAAGGGAGCAATTCGGGATCAAGCCCAAGGAACAAACATTCATGTATCGGCATCCATATCATGAGTGGTTTGACAGGGTTTCATTACCACACCGATATAGGGTCCCGGATTTCTCTAAGTTCTCAGGGCAGGACAACACGTCTACAGTGGAACATGTCAGCCGATTCCTGGCACAGTGCGGGGAGGCATCGGCTAAAGAGGCCCTGAGGGTTAGATTTTTCCCCTTGTCACTATCTGGATCGGCTTTTACATGGTTCTCTTCATTACCGCCGAATTCTGTTCGGGGGTGGGCCGATCTAGAAAAACAGTTTCATAAATACTTCTTTGCTGGGATCCACGAGATGAGACTGACAGATTTGACATCGGTTAGGCAACGGCTAGATGAAACAGTACCGGAATACGTTCAGCGATTTCGGGACGTCAGAAACCGATGTTACAGTTTAAACTTGAGCGATGGGCATCTGGCCGATCTGGCTTTCCAAGGTCTTTTGGCGCCAATTAAGGAGAGATTTTCGTCACAAGAGTTCGAGTCCCTGGCGCACCTGGTACAGAAGGTATCGGCTCATGAAAGCCGATTTCAAGAGGCGAAAAAGGATAAGTACCAGAGAAGGGTTGCTCAAGTACAGGTTTATTCATCGGACTCAGACGATGAGGGATCTGATGCTGAGGTTGGATTGGCGGAGTGGGCCAGGAATAAGAAATCAGTATCGTGCCCATGGGTCAAGGATATCGGCAAGGAGGAGCGGTATTATTTTGACATTAGTAAGGCCGATAAAATCTTTGACTTGCTGCTACAAGAGAAGCAGATACAACTGCCGCCAAATCACGTGATTCCATCAGCCGAAGAACTAAAGAAGAAAAGATATTGCAAGTGGCACAACACTATATCGCATCATACTAACGAGTGCAATGTTTTTCGGCAACAAATTCAATCGGCTGTCGAGCAGGGAAGAATCAAGTTCGAAGACAAGAAGCCGATGAAGATTGATGGGCACCCGTTCCCCGTGAACATGGTCTATGCGGGATCATCATCAGGAGATCAGGCCGATGGAGCAAGGCGTCAAAGGTACAGACCAAGGATTACTTCATTGGATATGATAGAAAAATATTCAAGGTACGAGGAGCAGAGGGATGAGCCGGAAATATATAATCCGCATTGGAACTGCCCATTCTTCCGATTCTGCTGGGATCAAGGGATGAGATTGCCATCAGTAGAAGATTGCCCCGAGTGCAGTAACATGGGGAATCGGTATGATCAGAAGCAGAAGTTGTCACAGGATCGGTCGTTTGGAAAAAGAGCATTGGTCCATAGCCGATTAGGGCCGATCCATGAAGAATTCTTTGAAGAGGATGAAGAGGAAGTGCATAAAAAACAAATCCAGAATCCTCAATGGTGCCCTAGTGGGATATTCACAAAGAATCAGAAGAGAAGGGCACAACGGCTACGACACCGAGAACAGCAGGAAGAACAGAGACAAGATCAGGAAGAGGCCGATCATCGTCACAAGAGAACCAAGCAAGTATGGCGCGTGAAGAAAAAGGATGATGAAGCTGATCAATCGGCCCTAGTGAATATGGTGTTCTTTTTGCCTCGGGAATATAAAGCATCTCCATCAGATGAAGAAGGCGATGAGGAGGTTTTCGCTCAGCTAACGTTGCAACCTGATCAAGCCATATTTGATAAACCTGAAGAGTCAGAGCATCGGCACCTAAAGCCGTTGTATATCAAGGGCTATGTGAATGGGAAGCCGACGACAAAGATGCTGGTTGATGGGGGAGCAGCAGTTAATCTCATGCCTCATGCCACATTCTGGAAATTGGGGAAGACTGCCGAAGATCTGATCAAGACAAATATGGTGCTAAAAGACTTCAGTGGGAATTCATCAGAAGCAAAGGGCGTATTGAACGTGGAGTTGACAGTGGGGAATAAGACATTACCCACCACGTTTTTTGTCATCGACGGAAAGGGATCATATAGTTTGCTTCTCGGCAGGGATTGGATTCATGCGAACTGTTGCGTGCCTTCCACAATGCATCAATGTTTGATACAGTGGCAGGGAGATCAAGTCGAGGTGGTCCTAGCAGATCGGTCAACTAACATCGCAATGACCGATTTGCCAGTTTGGGAAGCCGATGGTGTTGATTGCCTGTCCGGGAAAGTATGGGAATGAGACTACCTTAAGGTCACTAGCCAAGGGATACAACCGATTCAGCAAGTCGGCTCTGAATTGTTACTCTGATGGGCTCTATTGAAGACTTCGAGGGAAAATTGGGGCAAGGATTTACGTCGGCCGATGATTTGGAGGAAATCGACATAGGGCCAGGAGATAAGCCAAGGCCGACGTACATAAGCAAGAAATTGTGTCCTGAACTTCAAGAAGAATTGATAACACTGTTGAAGGAGTATCGGGATTGTTTTGTCTGGGAGTACCATGAGATGCCAGGATTAAGCCGATCAATTGTTGAACATCAGCTGCCCATTAAACCAGGATATTGGCCATTCAAGCAGGCTCTAAGGAGATTCAAGGCGGAGTTATATGAGCCGATCAAAGCGGAAATCACGAGGTTGTATGATGCCAAGTTCATAAGGCCGTGCCGATATGCTGAGTGGGTTTCTAATATCGTCCCGATGGAAAAGAAAAACAGAAAAATTAAGGATATGTATTGATTTCCGGGATCTGAATAAAGCTACCCCCAAGGATGAATACCCAATGCCGATAGCAGACTTATTGGTGGATGCAGCCTCAGGCCACAAGATTATCAGCTTCATGGACGGCAATGCAGGATACAATCAGATTTTTATGGCTGAAGAAGATATACATAAGACTGCGTTTCGGTGTCCTGGAGCTATCGGCTTGTATGAGTGGGTAGTAATGACTTTTGGATTGAAAAGTGCCGGTGCGACTTATCAGAGAGCGATGAATTATATATTTCATGATCTCATCGGCTTGTTGGTAGAAATTTACATTGATGATGTGGTGGTTAAGTCTAGAAGTGAGGAAAGCCATATAGCCAATTTGCGAAAAGTGCTGGAAAGGGCCAAGAAATACGGACTAAGGATGAATCCCAACAAATGCGCTTTTGGTGTATCGGCTGGGCAGTTTTTGGGTTTTATGGTTCATGAGCGAGGGATTGAAGTTAGTCAGCGAAGCATCAGAGCCATTAAGACTACAGAGCCACCAAGCAATAAGACGGAGTTGCAGTCATTGATCGGCAAGGTTAATTTCGTAAGGAGGTTTATGTCAAATTTATCAGGAAGAATTGAATCTTTCACTCCGTTGTTGAAGTTGAAGGCCGATTAAGAGTTTGAGTAGGGGGCAGCACAGCAGAAGGCATTTGACGAGATCAAGAATTATCTGAGCTCCCCACCTATTTTAATTCCACCGCAGAAAGGAGTGCCATTCAAGTTGTACTTGTCAGCCGATGAGAGGTCCATTGGCTCTGTTTTAATTCAAGAGTTTGACGGCAAAGAGCGAGTTGTGTTTTATCTGAGCAGAAGACTTTTGGATGCTGAAACAAGATATCCTGCGGTGGAGAAGTTATGTCTGTGTTTGTATTTCTCATGCACAAAGTTAAGGCATTATATCCTATCGGCTGAGTGTACAGTGGTTTGCAAAGCCGATGTGGTCAAATATATGTTGTCGGCTCCAGTCTTGAAAGGGCGAGTTGGTAAATGGATTTTTGCTTTGACAGAGTTCGACTTGAGATATGAATCGGCTAAAGCAATTAAGGGACAAGCAGTGGCCGATTTCATTGTGCAACACAGAGGGGCTCACGAAGATTATGTGGAGCCGATCCCATGGACTTTATTTTTTGATGGATCTGTTTGCAAGCATGGATCTGGTATCGGCTTGGTTATTATATCGCCTCGGGTGGCAAGTTTTGAGTTTGCTTTTACAATTAAGCCTTATCGGACTAACAATCAGGCAGAATACGAGGCGGTGCTGAAAGGACTTCAACTCTTAAAGGAGATAGGAGCCGATATCATAGAGATTGTTGGTGATTCTTTGTTGGTGGTCAAGCAGTTATCTAGGGAATATGAGTGCAGGGATGATGTTTTGAGGTCATATTATGAGGAATGTACAGATTTGTTAAAGGATTTCAAGATGGTATCCATAGATCATATTCCTAGGGAGCAGAACTTAGAGGCCAATGATCTTGCACAGGTTGCTTCTGGTTATCGGCTGAACAGGCAGGTTGAGGTTGAGATAGCCGATAACAACATTCAAGACAAGACCAATGACTGGAGACAAGAGATAGTTGATTATTTGCAAAATCCGTCGAAATCTGTTTCCAGGAAGATTCGGTATAAAGCTATTAAGTATGTGCTGCTTGATGGAGAACTGTATTATCAGACTTTTGAGGGAGTTCTCCTTAGGTGCCTGGATTTGGAAGAGGCCAAAGTGGTTATGTGCGAGGTGCATGAGGGCGTCTGTGGAACTCATCAATCGGCTCATAAGATGAAGTGGTTGCTGAGAAGAGTAGGATATTTTTGGCCGACAATGCTGGAAGATTGCTTCAGGTATTATAAAGGATGTCAAGATTGTCAGAAATTTGGAAATGTACAGCGAGCACCAGCATCGGCTATGAATCCTATCATCAAACCATGGCCGTTCAGAGGTTGGGGAATTTATATGATTGGCCAGGTTTTTCCTCCATCAAGTAAAGGACATAAGTTCATATTGGTGGCGACAGATTATTTTACCAAGTGGGTAGAGGCGATTCCTTTGAAGAAAGTTACGTCCAAAGAAGCGATCGAGTTTGTAAAGGAGCATATAATTTATCAGTTTGGGATTCCTCAGACGATAACTACTGATTAGGGGTCTATCTTTGTGTCTGATGAGTTTCAACAGTTTGCTGCCAGTATGGAGATCAAGTTATTAAATTCATCGCCTTATTATGCTCAGGCCAATGGACAGGCGGAAGCTTCTAATAAGAGTCTGATCAAGTTAATTAAGCGGAAGATTGATGAGCAGCCGCGGCGATGGCATACTACGTTAGCCGATTCACTATGGGCTTATCGGATGGTATGTCATGGATCTACTCGGGTGCCACCGTATCAGTTAGTATATGGACATGAGGCAGTTTTACCGTGGGAGACTAACATCGGCTCTAGGAGGATTTCTTTGCAAAATCAATTGACAGCCGATGATTATTATAACTTGAAGACAGATGAACTTGAAGATTTGGCTCAGAATCGGTTAAGGGCATTGGAAAGGATTAAGGAGAACAAGGCTAAGGCAGCTCGGCATTACAACAAAAAGGTTGTGAGTAAATCGTTTGCCGAGGGAGATCTTGTGTGGAAATTGATTTTGCCGATCGGGTCCAGAGATAATAAGTTTGGAAAATGGTCGCCTAATCAGGAAGGGCCCTATCAGATTAATCGCTGTGTGCCGGGTAATGCCTATGTATTAGAAGATCTTGACGGGACGGAGTTTGCTAAGGCACTTAATGGAAAATATCTCAAGAAATACTATCCTAGTGTTTGGATCAATTCTTAAATCAGTTAAGTGCAGCCGATTTCTGAAGTAGTTCGGAAAGCCGATGTTTTTGCATCGCCTAAAGATAGCCGATATCAATCGATATCGCCTCTAGATCAAACAAACAGAGATTATCAAGGGTAAAGAAGGCAGGCAACAGAGCCGATCAAGATATGTTACAATACAACCAGCATGTTTCAAGAGGCCATCGGTCATTAATTTACATGAATTTTTTGATTGTTTCAATTGCACGCAGACGGATTTGGTCAATCTCATTAATGGCACGGATGTCGTCTTCATCGGAGCCCGGAATGGTCCTCAAGTTCTTGCGCCGATGGATGACTTGACGCACCGTCGCTGCAACCTTAGCCTCTTGGTCTTGGATAGCTTGCGGCAGGCCGATAAGTTGGGATTCTGTTGTTTCAAGATCCTTGCGAACTTTTTCAAGTTCTACCAGCAAATCGGCCTCCTTCTTCTTCAGTTGATCTAGCTTGGATTGGAGTTCTTGGGGGACAGCTGCCATGTCATCAAGTTTCTTCTTGTCTATCTGGGCTGATAGCCGATCGGCTTGGATATCTTGGGTGATCTTCTGTTGGTCAGCACGATCGGCTATGCGTTGTCTAAGCTTGATGAGTTTAAACCTATGAGACTCCAGGTATGCTGCAGGGGTTAGTGCATCGACGAGTTCTTCAGGCAGATAATGTTCAATTTCTGCAAGCCTTGCCCGAATCGGCCCACAGTCTTCCTCTAGCGCATCGATTGGGTTTTCCAGCCGATTGTTGATGCTCGTTAAATAATCGCGCACATCGGCTGGGAACGACGGTTTGGTTGCTGCGCTGGTGGCTGTTTCGTCTTCTGCCTCCAAGTACTTGCCGATGTCAAAAGAAAATAAGTTGGCCAAGGACTGCAAAATTGACATCAGTAAAAGGATCAGTAGAAAGTTAAAAGCAAAATATGGGCATAAGGAGGTTACCTGAGGAAGGACATCGGCAGCTCGGGTGACATCGGCTTCGGGGAGATGAATAGGTTGTTCTTCGGAGGGGCCGATGTCAACCGATGGAATAGGAGCGGTCTCATCGATGGCTGAGGGACTTAGTGCCGAGAGTGGGGCAGCTGAAGAAGCCATCGGCTCAGTGCTTGGAGGGATATCAGAAGAGGGTTGAAGGTCTGGAGCCGATGACTCGAGCTGAAAATGAAACTGGTAAGATAAATGAGAAAGCGGGTAATAATATTGAGACTTGGCGCATACCTAAGGAGATGAGGGAGTCGATGTTGTCTGAGGAGAAGGTGGCGTCGGGGCAATGACATCGGCATCGGTTTTCTGCTTCTTCAGGGAGGGGCGATGCGCTAACTTCTTCCGTTTTTGTCCTATCGGCCGAGGCGCCTAGAGGAGAGCCGATGGAGATGGAGCATCGCGCCCTAAGTTTGGAGTGGCCGATGGAGGTTGATACAGAATCGGCCGACCGCTGTTGCTTGTTGTTGGGGGCTCGATGCTGGCAGCCTGCAAAATAAGAGTGAGAGATGATTGGAGATGATGGTTAAGGCTTGTAGGTGTTACCTCTTCATCAGATTCGATGTACTCGGTGTCAAGACGGGAACAGTAGCAGGTGGCCGCTAAGCTGAATAAATGCTTCTTCCATTCTGACCACCATCGGACAAAAAGCTTGGTGTTGGCAGTGCAGATATACACCTCGGTGACGGCGCCTAGAAGAAGGGGGTCTATCAAAGCCGCATCGGATCATATTCTAGGGCATTGCTGACATTGCCCCGAGCCTGAAGTTTGTCGATGAAGAACAGGCCGATCGGAAGCTGACCAAGGCCAAGCTGGCGGGAACCGACCGATGGATGGTAAAACTCATATGAAGGCTGCGATCGGCCCAGAGAGAAGCCAGTTGGCAGCAGACGAGGGGTGATGGCCGATAGAAATATGGCCTTGAACTCATCATTATCCAAAGCTTTGAGTGGGTCAAAGTTAGAAGGCATCTCGAATGATGATGCGTCATTATATGCAAACCAGAGAGTGGCCTCCCGGGTGAAGCCATAGTAAAACCCCTTGAACCACTGACTAAGTCCAGAGAGGGTTATCTTGCCGCCAGAGAGGGCCGATGCAGCTTCGCCCATGGAAACGCATCGGCGGTAAATGGGGTCTTGGTCTTCTGAGTAATCGGCTGGAAAGGATTGTTTGAGAAGGGAAGTCCTAGAGATGGCCTTGGAGGTGTAGATATTGAGCCAGAGCTGTACAAACCACCAAGGACCCCCGATATGGCCGACGGGCTGGCCGGCCAATAGTTTAGTTGCCACTTGGTGAAGCAGCTGGTAGGTGGCGCCAAGGAGGAATTGCCCCAAGGGGATCTGTTTCTGATCAACCAAGCATTCTGCCAAACATTGCATGTTGATTGTCGGACCGAGGGTTGCGCCACCAAAAACAAACCGCTCCAGCCATAAGTTCAGAAAAGCAACATGTTCCCGGTCATCAACTGATCCGGTTCCCTTATTGTGAAGGGATATGTACCTGGACCAGCCGCCAATGTTCTTTGCTTGGAGCCGATGAGCAGGTTTGAAGCGGAGCTTGAAGGGGTCGATGTAGCTCGTTGTGTCAAGACAGGTGAGCATGGTCACATCCAGCAAGGTGGGGATCATCGGCCCGTGCCTAAACAGGAAGGCATTGAGGGCATCGGACTAGAAGTATGAGGCCGATGCGAGCAGGGGTTCATTCCTTTCCATATCGGCTAGAGAGAGATTGATGCAGTGGCCGATATGTGATTCTTCCCAGTAGGTTCTCTTTGCAGCCGATACCCTGATGTACCAATCTCTCCACCCGGGCAACTTGCTCGGCCATGACCTGAAGCTATTAGTCCAGTCACTGACTCGCATGGCCGAGTTCTTGAAAGGAATACACTGGGTCTCGGCGCTTATAAAATCTATGGGATCTTCGCTACCCATGGGGCCATGATAGAAAAAGTTTGGGTAATTGGCGGCCGGGATCAAGATCTGGTCTCTAAGATGCTACAGTAAACAAGAACACGACGAAGAACAGATGAAGAACGCGGTGGATTGGGTGCATCTAGGCTACAAAATCAAGAAAAATAATCGGGTAGGAGGATTACCTCAGGAACTGCAGATGCCGATGCCATCGCGAGAGAGGAAGAAGATGTAGGAATCAACGGCCGAAGAAGAGGGCTGCGATGGTTCGTCTGGATTCGCTGGAGCTTGTCGAAGTTTTGGGAGATGAAGCAGTAGTGCTCTGGTGATGTGAAAGCGTAAAAAAGGGGCTAGGAAGACAAAGCGTTTTTATAGAGATATGATGACCGGGCGGGAATCGAGGCCGTTGGCACTGTTTCAAACAATTATGGCAAGTGGGCTACCTTGGGCCGCCTCGGTATGGAAGAAATCTAGAGGCCCAAAATGAAAGAATTTCAAAATCCTATAGGAGAACTCTGAAATTGGGGGGCATGTGTTAACGCCAAAATTTGGTAAGGCCCTATGTCAGATTCGATCAAAGGGGAAATTGCAGTCAACTGACGGAAATTGATCCAGAAGAGACCGATTCCGAGAAGGGGCCGTGAAGACCGCTGTTTGGCAGTTATTTACTGTACCTATTAATTAGGCAAGTGTTTATCTTTAGGAAACCTGACCTCGTGTCCGGTCAGGTCTTGTTAGTGTTTTCTGTTATAATTAGGAAATCATGTACCGTGTCCTATAAGGACTCATGTAACTCGGGGTATAAATACGTGCGCCCGGGGACATTGTAAATTATCACTCGATCAATACAATTTCGGCGCATCGCCACCCTTCTGACGGGATCTTGCTTCTCGAGCCGGGCTGCATCGGTTAGGTCCGAACTCCTGCGAGAGGGTAAGTCTCGTCACCCCGGCTACCTATCGGCTAGGACTTCCTCGGTTAGGTCCGATATTCTAGTCGGTTTATGGTAGTCGGCTTACCACGATATATTTATTTTATCTATGGCTGCATCAGTTCAGTTTGATCTCATAGATTGATTAGGTATGTCACATCATGCGTGCGTAGATCGTATCGGCTTACTGGGAGCGGTTTATCATCAGTTTGTGCTGCATCGGTTAGGTCCGACCTACTAAACTGCTAGCGATAAATCGTTCCTGCTAGGTTGATACTTTATGCGCAAGTGTTTTATCAGGGTGTATAGCCGGTAAGTTATCATATTTTACATCACGATCGCATTAGATCTATCGGCCTATTGAGGTATGGTTATCATCATCAGTCTGTGCTGCAACGGTTGGGTCCGATCTACTAGACTGACGATAATAGCTTTACTCTTGATGAGCCGATGGGTTTTATGCGATGTTGTTATCGGAGTGCTTAGCCGATAAGTTATCTGTTGAAGCCGACTGCACTTATTCATTATTCTATCTACTTTATCATCGGCTTCTAGCCGATGCCCATGTGTTATGTTCGGTAGTCGGCTGGTTCATCAATTGTTTATCATTCATGTTATTGCTTGCCTTGTTATACATTCTTGCCTGCATTACTGTTATGATCAGCTAAGGGCTAGCCGATTGGTTTATTCTGCCGATCTAGTCGATTGGTTTATTCTGCCGACCCAAGTGCGAGTACAAGCAGGTTCCCGGGCACGACCCCAGCCAAGTTCCCGGGCACGACCTTAGCCAAGTTCCCGGGCACAACCTCAGCCAAGTTCCCGGGCACGACCTCAGGTGAAGACCCGGGCACGAGCATAGGTAAGAACCCGGGCACGGATACGAACAGTGGGTGAAGATCTCGGGCGCGGATGCGAGCAAGGGCCTGGGCACGGGCATGGGCAGTATCTTCGCAGCGATACCAGTAACTTTAAACTATGATCGGCTGGAGTTCCTTTAGTTTATTTCACTCATGCATTCTGCTTGTTTATTTTACCAAGTTTATAGCCGGTTTTTGAGCATCCCTTCGATGATCGGCTAGCGCAATACCTGTTTATTCTTATGTTATCGCTCTTGCCGTCATCAGCTTTCAGCCGATGTATAAGTGCTACAGTGCATATCGGCCATCGGCCGATGAGATGAATCCAAGCCGGCTTCCAGCCGATTGGCTCACGAATTTGACATCTTTTCTCCTTGTCAATTGCAGGGTCAAATTGACTAGCACGCCTACGAACCTCAAAACTTTAGGACCTTCATTGGAGTGAAGCAAATCTCCTAGGCCTTCGCGTGTCTCCCAGACGCCGGACGGCCTCCGGCGGGTTTTCGGCGTCAACACCTTCCTCATCCTTTCCCTCTCTGGCGTCGCCCGTTTTCCCTCCCTGTCCCGGGCGCCGCCGTGGTTGCAGTCCCTGTCATCGGCCCTCATTGTCCGGGCACCGTCCTCTCGTCGCTGTCCGCCGTACCACCTCCCTTCCGCTACTTGCCGTCATCGTTGCCCTCGGTCGCCGTCGT
This sequence comes from Oryza meyeriana var. granulata, assembly GCA_003991445.1. Taxonomy (NCBI): domain Eukaryota; kingdom Viridiplantae; phylum Streptophyta; class Magnoliopsida; order Poales; family Poaceae; genus Oryza; species Oryza meyeriana. The sequence continues at coordinate 218,663 of RYFJ01001159.1, forward strand.
CAGCGCCCTCTACCGTCGGTTGTCGCCGCCGCCGAGCACCCCCTGGCACCAGTGTCCCGCCATGGTGGACGACCGGGCTTGCTTTTCCCCCTGTGTCGCTGCCATGTGGGGCCTGTCGGCAGTTTTCTCCCCTTTGAGTGACGTGTGGGCCCTGTGGATAGATCCCGATCCAATCTCGGCCATTTGATTTATATTGATCCAATCTCCATCCTTGGTTTCCCATGAGTAATCCCAGCCGTCCATCGCATTCGATCCATCCGAAGCCGTTGGATTTCCATTAAACCCCTAGCAAATCTCCACCGTCCGATCAACTCCAATCTAATCCAAACCATCGGATCTCCATAACTCGGACCAGAGCCACGTTAGCCCTAAATTGCCACCTCAGCTGCCGTGTCATTGCCACCTCATCCACTTCGGCCACGTGGCATCCACCTCAGTCTCTACCTCACCACCTTTGTTCTCTGAATTTAGTCCATGTGAGCCATGACACTGACCACTGGACCTACTCCTTTATCCAGCCAAAATGATTCTTTTAATTTAAAAATCTGAGGGAATATTCTGATAATATTCCTATTTTCTCTGAATTCGAACTTCCGGAGGTCATATCTTTTCGTCTGAACTCCGATTCGACCTGTTCTACTTCCTAAATTCATCAAAAAATCATGATCTACATGTTTGTATACTTTTTATATACTGTTTATTTGGAGTTTCTTAGGGTTTTTCCTTATTTTGAGTGTAGTTGTGTCGTTTTCGTCGTTTTGGGAGGTCGCAAAGTTCATGGAAGAGTTCGGAAGATCGTCTGAAGACTTTTCTATTGCAAGGCAAGTCACAATCCCCTTGAGCATGTTGATCCTAGTTGTGAAAATTATTATTTTTTAACGTTATTGCTTGCAAAATTTTGGAATGTTATTATTACGAGTATTTATATTATTATCCAATATTCCTTGTTTATTATGGCCACTTTGTTATTGATACATGTACCTTGATACCGTAGGAAATTAATGTTGACTAGCTGAATGACTATTTAATGATCTAGTTAGATTAAATAGATCCTGCTTAGCCATGCCTAGAAAGTTTAGCGTCATTTTATGTGGGGAAAACCATTCAGTTACCAATGATTAATTTATGATTAATGGTGATAGTTTCACGATAGTTGGTCGTGCTTGCTTAATTAAACTTGCCAACTAAAACTTGACAGATGGTGGGTTGTGAGCACATGGAATGATGGTGTTGTTAATGGTGCTCATGACAATTAAGGACCGGTTTACGAGCTATCTTTGCGAAGCAATACCTGTACTAACCACAAGCTTGAATGGATAATGACAGGAATTGAAGTGCGATCCGTTCAACCAGAGGCCCCATAGTGTGTTGTGGCTATGTCAATAAGACCACCATAGCAGTTGTCAATGAGTCCATGTTTTGGGCGCTGGGCCGTCTCCTTGTTGGGAGCCTGATCAACTCCTGCTGGAGACAGATGGTTTGGTGGGTGGCTCTCTTGTTGTGCAGGTTTCATGAATGGTCTTGTCATGACCCCATTTGCAGTACCATGGTGGTATTTCGGGGCATGGTGACATGTGTGGAACCGTGTCTTGTGGGTAAATTGGTACACCTCTGCTAGAGTAAAACTGTTCGAATAATTGTGCCCGCAATTAATGGGCAGCCTAATAATGTTTTTTTGTGATTAGTCCCACACTACTCGTTGGTGATAGTAAATGATAGAGGCATGATAGCTCCAGTTTGGAGGGTTATGGTTTGGGCCTGAACTGCATTGAAGTGGTGTTTAGTGATTGGTTTAATATTGATTAATAATTAAACTATACTATTTTCAATACTTTTAAATGCAACTATTTTAAATGTCGTTTATGCAAATAAGCCATATTATGTCTTTCCTTTGGAATCCTGTTGCATTATTTTGCATTTCCTGTATGGCTTGTTGAGTACGGTGGGTGGTACTCAATCTTGTAATATTACCATCATCAGAGTGAAGATTTGCGGGGAAGAAGAAGCTTATACCCCATTTGAGATGCCTGTGGGCTTAGTGCTGAAGCTTTGCTAGGTTGCCATTCCGCTGTTGTTTTCTTCGGTGTGAAGACTAAGTGCTTCTTTTGTAAGTATTTATCGTTATTTTATTTTTGGTTATGCTTATCAAATTATCGGTTTGTGTACCTCGGCTGATTCTTAGACGAGGATTTAATGCACAAATTAACTTTGGAAACTTTGGTGAATTTCGGGGCATGACAACCACCTCCCCACCCCCCACCCCCAACAAAATGATGGAAATAATGATGAGGATTTTGATGGAGATGATGGAGATTATAAGGATGATGACAACTTCGACGATTTGGATGATGATCAGGAGTTTAAGAACCTATATGACAATATTTTAGGTAATAGAGGTTCCCAATCAGCTCCACCACAAACAAGACAGAAAGCTGGCCTAGATAATACCCCTACTGACACTTTGAGAGATCCGAAACATGGGGCAATTGACATAGCTAAACTGTAACGCCCCAGGTATCCACATACCTGGAGTGCTGCTAGAGCATGCCCAAATCCACTAGTTCCCAAATATTAGAAATTTCGGCAGTCTCCCCTGTAAATATGGACATCCACGACAGGCAAATATAAGACAAATCAATGCAATTAACATCCATATGTTCTAAACCACCACCAAGGCCACAAGACCACACAATTGATGACCACAGCATTAAACGACCATTTACAAGTTCAATCCATGACGGATGCTAAGCAAGATTATAAAACTAAAGCTACAGTTTAAAAAAATGTGCAACAAAAGGTGAAATAGAGGGTGCTACTCCCATCCCATGCATGTCCATGTCATTTTATACCTAAAACCAAATAAAACACAAGAGTAAGTAAACATTGCTCAGCAAGTACATTATGGTACTAGAAAGCATACATATTTCATTTACAATAAGAAACCATATGAAACATTTTTCTTTTGTTATTGGAATACGTGGAGTCAAGAAATAGTAGTTCCCTTCTCGGGCAGACATGGACATCCTTCAGCATTACCGCTAAGCTGAGTAAGCGGGGCCAGCGCTTACTACTAGGATCATGAATAAAGAACCAAATAAAACGCTCCATACCTATACATGGTACTTGAATGAAACCGGAATAAAGAATCATGAATATATTGGAACGTGATTTATAGCATAAAACAAGAATCGAGAAATTATCAAATCACATCAATGAAAATGATATAATGGAAGTAAAGTAAATAGAATTAATCAACCCATTGGTCACATCACACAAGTTAATCATGCACTTGCCTTAGCTCCGATGATAACCCGGCTCAACACCTCCCACATTGGAACCCTCTACACCTGTGGAGCAAAACTACATGTAAACCTCTATACGTGACTAACTATCAATACTTAGAACATTTACAAACATCAAAACACAAAGTTTCTATTTTCCCATCAACCCGTATTAAACTACCTATACCGGTCCCTTCGTTGTTTCTTGCATAACTCGCAAAGCACCTAATGAAAAGAAATAAATAATAACACTTCGAACATATTATCTACAACTTTCATTTTGAGCGAAAAACCATATTATGCCTCTACCAGGCCTAGATTAAAGAAAACGAATTGCTATCCTGAATTTGGACTCGGTCAGCAGTATTGTTCTTAGTGTTTCTCCTAAACCGTTTATCAAAATCAAATGAAACTAGCGGCATTAGAAAGATAAAGACAAGACCTAAAACTTTTATTTAGACCACATAACCCAATTCCCTACAGATTAGAACCAGATTTGAAATAACGGTCTCAACCTATGTCTCAGAAATTAAATTTTTCGCAACCGGCAATTTAATCGATTCCTACTCAAAAATTGAACTTCTAGGAACTAAGACTAGTTACACCTTACAGAGGAGAACTCAAATTTGAGACAAATCCCACGAATTCGGGACCAAAACCCTCCAATTTCCCCTTTTTCTCCACTTCTCTTTTCCTTCTCTTCCTGCTGCTCTCTGGTTGATGGCTGCTGCTGCAGCAGCAGCAGGTCAGCACGCACGGCGGCAGCAGCAGCAGCGACGGAAACCTCGACGGCGCAGGAGCCAAGACGGCTAGGGCTGGCAGCTATCGTCTCTCCTCTCCCCTGTTTTTTTTTTCTTTTCTATTGCTTAAATAGGGAAGCCTTTATGAAAAGCAAAAGGTCCAGATTGATCCAATCAACGCGACATCATCCAGACTCCGATCACCACAAACTAATAGTCTATTTTGCCCTACTCAATGAGCTCTACGCATCTACGGTCTCCGATCGTCTATTCGAGCCCTAGTTTAAAAGTTGAATTTTCACGCCTTCTTTCTAACTATTCCCCGAAATACACTTATTTAAAACTCGGGTATTACATTCCTCCCCCATTCAATCGAATTCGCCCTTGAATTCGTCCAATTACGCCCTGGACAACCAGAGAAAGAGAAACATAACGTAAGACTAATACGTCACTCACCAGGCGTGAACATCTCCGGATATTTTTCCCACAGCTATGACTCAAGTTCCCAGGTTGCCTCTCGCTCAGTCTGATGCGTCCAGAGAACCTTGACATACTTGATAGTTCTATGCCTCAACACCCTCTCAGATTTCTCCAAAATCCTCACCAGACGTGACTCAAATGTCAAATCCTGCTCAATAATCACCGGTTCCAAGGTAATATGATGTTCAAGGTCTCTCAAATACTTCCGCGGCATGGAAACATGGAACACATCATGTACACCTTTCATGGATTCTGGTAGCTCAAGACGATTTGCTAGGATTCCAACTCTTGCCACTATCAAGAATGGACCAATATACCTAGGGCTAAGTTTGTCTTTCGTCCCAAATCTCACAACACCTTTGGTAAGAGATACCTTTAGAAGTACCTAATCGCCAACCTGAAACTCTAAGTCACGTCTCCTGACATCAGCATAGCTCTTCTGCCTGCTTTGTGCTGCGAGCATGTGTTGTCGTATCTCTGCTATTTGTTGTGTAGTTTGTTGAACCCAATTTGGTCCCAAAACAGCTCTCTCCCCTACGGAATCCCAACATAATGGGGATCGACACTTTCTGCCATAAAGCGCCTCATGTGGTGTCATATGAATATTAGCATGGTAATTGTTGTTGTATGTAAATTTCACAAGTGGCAGATGATCTTCCCAACTACCTTTCCATGAAAGAATGCATGATCTCAACATATCCTCTAGTGTCTAAATAGTTCGCTCAGATTGACCATCTGTCTGAGGGTGAAAAGCAGTACTGAATTTCAATTGAGTATCAAATGCCTCTTGTACAGATTCCCAGAACTTAGAAACGAATTTAGCATCCCTATCAGAAATAATCGAGTGAGGCACACCATGTAACCTCACTATCTCACGTGTATAAATAGGTGCCAAGACACTTGCGGAGTACGTGGTGCAAATAGGAATAAAGTGTGCCACCTTACTTAGATGATCTATCACAACCCAAATAGCATCCTTTCCTCATGGAGTACGAGGCAACCCAACCATGAAATCCATAGCAATGTCATCCCAAGGCCACACTGGAATTTCTAATGATTGTAACTTTTCGGCAGGACTCTTATGCTCAGCATTCACTCGATGACATACTCCACATGATGCCACATACTTTGCCACATCCACTTTCATCCTCTTCCACCAATAAATCTATTTCACGTTATGATACATCTTGTTCTCGCTAGGAAGCATAGTATAAGGAGTTCGGTGTGCTTCTCGCAATAGTAGAGTTATCTCTTCTCCTTTTCTTCTAATGCATCGTATTATTGCTTTTCTTATGCAGTGGAAACCTCCGGGGAAACCATCTAAAGCTGACGCTTTGGAGGTCATGTTATCTCATATTCAAAGATGTTGTTGGCGGTTTGAGAGCTGAGAGAAATGGAGTGGGTTAATTTAGCTCCTAGCCTGTGTCTTGATGTTTGTCTTTGTTACTGTTATGAGGTGTAATTGGTTTGGTGGAAGTTTATGCTAGTTTAGGCTGTTTCTGTTGACAATGTTTGCAGTTGTTATACTCCTCTAAACTCCTTTTGTTAGCTGGCATCCCCAGCAAAAACTTTGTATCCTGTTGCTTTCTAGAAAGCAGGGCCTTGAGCCTCTTATCTAAAAAAACGCCACGTGAGATGGCGCGGCTCGCCGGCTGCGATGACCGATGAGGGCTCGCCGGAGGTGGCGCCCGTGGCTGGGGGCCGATTCGCTGAATAACGACAAAAGAGCAGAGCGGCGGCAGATGAGCACGAATCGCCGAATGGAATGCAAGGGAACATGAGAACATGCTGGGCACACAGAAAAGCATCCCGAGGTTGGAGCATAGAAAAGCCTGCGATTTTAGAGAGGAAGGGATCCTACTGAAGCGTTTGCATTCCATTATATTTCATCAAAAACTTGAACCATATATAAGATGGATAACAAGATGATCGAGTCACCAAAAACTTGAGGCTCTACTAGTATGTTCATATGCCGATGTTTCGGTTGCTCTGTTTACCCAAAAAAATCCATCTAAAGTTTGTTTTGAATTTGCTCCTGCATAGACTTGGCTAACAGACTGAATCAAGTTGAACGAAGTGGAGTAACAATCAGTTCGAATCGGGATCAGTTAGAATGGAATCACCTGCTACTCAATATCTGATAAGACCTCTCTGCCGTTGACTTGAGATCGTTGATGTGCGCTCCCAGATACCAACGGACTGCGGTGGCATGGAGGCGGGCGAGGCACGCGTCCCAGGACACCCGGTTCGCCAAGGAGACCACATCACGGCACTCCTCGGCGGTGACGGTGTGCCCTGCGGCCGGGAGCCCGGGAGAGGTCCGCTGAAAAGCGCGTCGAGCAGCTCCCGCCCGCTCGCGTGGCTGCCGAGGTCGATGGGGGTGACAGCGCTGGCGCGATCGAGCATCCGCGTCAACTGGAGCTTCCGCGCCGCCAGATCCTTGCATCTTGCCGCCGCCATGGCGAGCTGGTTCATGCCGACGACCACCCACTTGAAGGTGTCTCTGGCGTACTCAAGAGCGACAAGGACGTCCACGGCGTCGTTGAGCCGGTCGAGCTCCAGGACGACGACGCGGGCCCAAACCAGCGGGTGGCGGCCGAAGACATTCTCCAACGCTAGGACATCGTCGAGGGAGCTCACGGGGAAGTCATTGGGGCCAATTGCTGCCATAGCCGCTGGCCGCCGCTAGCACTCGGGGAGACGTCAAGACGGTGAGGTGCTGAGGGCGGAGGGCTCGGGCGAATTTGAATTTTTGAATCGCCGCCTCCACCTTTTATAGAGTACACCAAGGGGGAGAGAGGTAAAGCGGGTCCTAGATAAAGATGTTCAAGTGGGCCGTGCCTAGTCAGGTTAGCCCGCGGGCATGGTGCTATAGTAACCGTGTCCAGGCTGGCACGGTACGGTTGGCCATGGGCCATGCCGGCACGGCCCATTCGTCCATGCCATGCCTGGGCCGAGGGGTGGCACGGCACGGCACAAGCATGGTCCGGCAAGGCTGGCCGGCTACAGGCATGAGGGAGGGAGGGCGCATCAGTCGGGGTCAGGGTGCAATGGTCGGATACCATGCGGTGGCCCAATCACAGTCCGACATGTGTCCCCAACGGCTATAATAACGACTAGATTTTGAATTTAGCCATTGGAGAACAAAAAAAATACCAAAAATATTCGAAAAAATGTGAATTTTTTTCCTATAAATAGGAATTACAACAGTAACATCCTGGCTCATCCAAACCTCACAATCTCTCATCTTGTGCTCTCTTTTGCTTTCTTGTGCTCTAAATTTTTGATTTAGACAAATTTACTCTAAAAATCAAAAATTGTCCACATCCCCATAGCTGATAGCTCCAGCCTCCAGTGCTCCTGCAAGGTAAAAAAATTCTGAACTTTGTTCTTTATTCGTACTATTTATTCAATACTAATTTTCTCTATTTATATTTCAAAATGGATTCGAACTACCCGTCGTTCCAACTGCGACTTTGACCCGAGCTATGTGCCGATGTCGTACCCAAACATCGAGGGAGACGACTCCGGGTTGGCTCCTACACCCCAAGGACAGCCGGAGGAAGTACATGCGGCTTTGGAAGGATCAGGAACTATGAGCAAGAGCGTATCGACGACAACTGGCTCGAAGAGATCAAGAACTTCCTCTGCTTGGCAACATTTTGATGAGATTAAGGAGACCGCATGGATGGAAGGGAGGTAACTTACACGAAATGTAGAATTTGTAAGACTAAACTCTCTAAAAAATCTTCTGGTGAAACAGGACATTTGAGGCGGTATGCTGAGGTGTGTGCGAATAAGCAAGGTTATCAGCTACGACAACAGCAACTGGTACTAAATCCTGACGGTACGGTACGTTCATGGGAGTATGATCCTCAGGTAGCACGAGATTTTCTTACCTGTTTAATTGCTAGACAGGATCTACCCTTAAACTTTGGTGAGTCTCCTGCATTTGAAACTTACATTAAAACTGTTCATAATCCTAGGTTTCAGGCCGTTACTACACAGACCACAATCCGAGACTTGGTGAATATTTATAACCAAGGCTGAGACGATACTAAATAATTGTTTGCTACATGCACCTTTTCTGTTAGTATCATATCTGATATTTGGATTGGTAGGGCTAAGGAGGACTATATTAGTGTAGATGCTCATTATGTTGATGATGACTGGGAATTACAAAAAAGAGTAATAGATTTAAAATTAATTGATGTTTCACATATGCTGAAAATATTGCTAAACGAATTTCTAGAGTTTGTAAGAAATTTGGCCTCATAAATAAAATATTTGCAGTAACTCTAGATAATACAGCTGCGAATTCCAAAGTAATGGAAATTCTGCAGCCTTTATTCTCTGTTTATGCTGAATCATTTCTTTTACATCAACGTTGTGCATGTCATGTTATCAATCTTATAGTTAAATATGGTTCTAAGAGAGTAAGTACATATCTCGATTCCATCCATGAAGCCATAACATGGCTCAATGGTTCTAATCCTCGACTTGTGACTTTCAAGCGATTCTGCATCCTTCAGATAAGTCCATGCAAGTTACAAACGGATACGGACTATCGATGGAACTCGACTTATTTGATGTTGATGCATGTTTTGCCTTATAAAGAAACACTAACTGTTTTTTTGCAATCTAAGAATGTTGTTACCAGTGACGGGCAACCGCTATTGACAGAACAGTCTTGGCATATTGTGGAAAGGTTTTATTACTTTCTTGAAATATTTTATGATGCAACTGTTACTTTATCTGGTATTTACTATCCAACTGCTAATTTAATTTTGCATAAGATTTTTGAGATTGCCACTTTATTACGAGAATATAAAGATGACCAATTACTAGGACTTGCAGTACTTCACATAAAGTAGAAATATCATAAATACTGGAGGGACATTTCATACTTGTATGCTTTTGCATTTATTCTTGATCCTAGGGGTAAAATGCAGGGATTCCTTAATATTTTGAATCTTATTAGGGATGCAATGAATATTAATTACACTAACTACTATTATGATGCTAAGACTAAATTGTATGAAGTATTTTGAAAGTATGAAACTAAGTTTCAGGAAGTTCGCGTGCAAAGAGGCCCATCCATCCCTGTAACAGGTAAAAAGAAATTGCAGTGGGGCCGAATTTGGGGTGGTTCCTCTTCTTCTTCTAGCACCGGTGGTGGAAGTTCGGCTGCTGCAAGTCCTGCACACGCTTTGCATGACGCCCTCAAGCTGTCCTCTTACTTGGACAGCGACTCCATCAACTAGGAAGATCTCAATGTTCTAGGGTGGTGGAATAATCACAAGACCCAATATCCCATGCACTCAAAACTAGCACGGGATGTGTTCACGGTGCATGTGTCTACGGTATCCTCCGAATCGGCCTCCAGTCTTTGTGGAAGAATTATTGAGGAAAGGAGAAGAAATCTTTGCAGCGAGGTAGTAGAAATGCTACTTGCGGTCAAAGACTGGGAGCTAGCCAAGGAACGTGTAACGCCCCTCTCCCGCTAACCCGTACAGGTCAGCAAATGAGGAACGTCATTACCTGTAATACATGTACCAGTCCCCGGAGACCAGCTGGTACATACAGGACATCGGTGGATCACAGCCAAACCTGCTTTATTTATTAAGCATAGTCTTTACATAAGTTGCAGCCTCGGACAGAACCCGAGACATGCAACAATACATTACAAAAGTCGGCAGCGGAAAATACACGGGTAGACCTATACCCACAAGCATGGCTTGGGGACCTAGACCGAAACCCTAAAACTCCTCGTACTCGGCTTCATCTTGACAGTACTGGCCGAGGGTAGGGTCTTCATCTTCATAAACTTCTGAAGAAAGGTAAGCAAGGGTGAGTACATGAGGTACTCAGCAAGTCACGGAAATTATGTGGTATGCAAGGTTTTGCAAGGGAAGGTTAGGGTTATTTTCACAAGAGGAGTTTTCAAAGATTTTGTGGTTTTAAAACTCTAAGGGTGCTCTTTAAGTTGTCGGAAAGAAGCTCACGCTTCAATCCATTCCATGAGTTGCTTTGCAACAACTCACCACAATTAAATAAGTCGGGAAGAGACTCGTGTCTCGACCCATTCCACAAGTCCGAGACTTGTCACAATTTCCGATTCAGAGCGTACCCTCCTCTGGAACCTCCATTTAGGTGAATTCTCCTTATCTCAAAGTTTGTCACTTTAGCTCAAGCAAGTCAACACCAGTGTCATCCAACACGCCGGGTCACACCGACCCGTTTCAGGCCACACGAGCCATCCATCAGTCACACAGATCGATTCTGGTAATGATTCCCAACCCGCAAAACAATTGCACAGATATTTATAAAAGAAAGTCTACGCTAGAGAAATCACATCACATTCGCCCATAACCGTGGGCACGGCTGTTCGAACAGTTCATTTGATCTTTGCAAAGATTGTGCACTTTACCCACACGACGCGAGCTTACTCCCACACTGGCCAAGTGGGGAGGTTCGTGACAAGGCATTTCCAAAGCCTTCCCAGGATAGCACGCTGCCCTATAAATGGGTTCTCTTGACCAAGTACTAGGAACTCATTTCCTGTACTCAGGGACGGGGGTCTATCGCCCTCTTGGCACCCAATCCTCTCCCACATTTATTAGCAACCAAAAATCATCCTGGGAATACTAGTTACTTGGCCAGGGGCGTCCCATTCCACCCGTGTGGTCGCACTGTATTATGCTCAGTGCAATTCCTTAAGGAAACGGTCATTAATAATCATGCAGAGCTGGAGCCACACAGGCAGCGACGTCCCATGACCAGTCTTCGTAAAACTATTTTATTTCACAAACTTCTCGACCAAGGGTGTCGAGGTTTAATAAATCATTTTCTTTAGAAACCCTGATTTTCCCATCGTCACATTTTAGTTTAGGTGATAAGGGGGTCATCGACATCCGTACACAAGAACGAACATCAAGATGATGGGGTTACAAAAGGTCAAGGCAACAAATCATTCAAGGCAGGATCATATGCAACAAGTGGGTTAGGCCGGGCGGATCCGATTACGAATCACGGCCAAAAATTAATCGTGTTCCTAATTATGCACGTTTTAGAAATAAAATAATTTTAAATCATAGGTCCAACATGGTCAAGGGTGACTTGCCTTACTCTGGGTCTTGCACGTCTTCAACAAAATCTTCTTCCGGCGACTCCTCGGGAATGGCCTCTAAGCGTCACAAAAGAAAACACACAAAAACACCAAGAATCAGGACCTATTTAATACAATAGTGCCAATGTGTAGATCTCAATTTTAGAAAAATTTTAAGAGTTGAATGGGCTCAAACGGAGCTACGGTTTAAAAGTTATGAATTTTTAAAGTTTGGGCTATTTTCTGAAAATAAAAAAGATTAAAATCATTTTAGGAAAGAAAAGGAATAAAAAGAAATAAAGGAAATAGGTCCAGAGGTTGACAGGTGGGTCCCTTGGGTCAGGAGAGAGAGGATAGTGTGGAGGCTGACATGCGGGACCGGTTGAACAGTAAAAGAGAGGGAACAGAGGCTGACAAGTGGGGCCTTTGCGATAGTGAGGAAAGGGAGAGAGCAGAGGGACAGACAGGTGGGCCGGCTTGTCAGTGCAGAGAGAGAAAAATCAGAGGTGCTGGCAGGTGGGACCGGGATCTGGGAGGCAGGCCACCTGGCTGACGCGGCAAGGCCATGTCGGCCGGCCCGATGGAGCGGACACAGCGGGGAATTGACGGCCGACGACCGTCGGAGCGATCTCGTCGGCGGCGACGAATCCCGGCAAGCGGTCGACGGCTACGGAGAGCGGGGACCATGGTGAATCATTTGAACGGATCGGATTGGGCTGGAGGGCAACGGAAGATGGTCAGCGACGGCGGTCTAGAGACGGCGGCAGCGGTAGAGGGAGGAAGACGTCGCCGGCAGCCATTCCAGTGGCAAAATGGCTCGGGAGGGGTTGGGTTAGGTGTGGCACTACGCGAGGAAGGAATAGGAGGGGGTTATTTGGACTCTACCTGTGTCTGTGGCGAGTTACAGAGCGGCAGCGATGGCGGACGGCGGAGGGAAAATTGGGCATTTTTGTTTTAAGAGCTAGTTGACAGCGGGGAATGGCGGTGAAGCTTCCTGGTGATTGGGGGAGCTCTACGGTGGCGGTGGATTGGTCGGTGACAGTCTGTAATGGTGGTGGGAGCTCGGTCAGTGCTCTAATGGCGGTGGCGGAGAGAGGATCTCAGTGATCGGCTAGCTTGCACTTGCTACTAGGTGACCGAAGGAAGAGGGGTGTCGTCCTATTTATAGGAAAGCTTGGGGCGCTAGAAGACAGTGGACAAAGGCGGTGGAGGAAGCGATAAGCTCATGCTCGGCTGACGAGGTGCATCAATGGCGGAGCCCTGTGGCTTGTGTCACACACGTTGCAGAGAGGGAAAATGGGACGCGGCGGGAACGGCAAAGTGACAGGACGAGATGCCTGTGTGTGTGCATCAGCTTCCGAGGCTCGGCGCTGAGGAGACACGCGACGGTGGCCAGTGTCTTGCCTCTGGGCTCGAGGCGATGATGGCTGAGTGCGTCTCGTGCCGTGCGTCAGGACAGGGGAGGTCGATGATGGCGGGGGTGTCTCGCGCCGTGCGCCAGGACATAGGAGATTGATGGGCACGAGCAGAGAGAGAAACAAAGAGAGGGATCAGGAGAAATCCAGAGAAGAGAGAGAGAGGCGAGCGGCGAGAGGAGGACGACTATACTGTTGTCGATCCGACAAGTGGGCCGCGTTGATCTCAGCCGTCCGCGAGTGAGCATCGAGCGGCCGAGGGGGGAGGCAGAGGCGAGCGGCTGACGCGCGGGACCCGTGGGAGTTTAGTCCCGTGCGCGCGCTCGCGCGAGCCGAGCAGGCCATGTAAGGAAGGCACAGAGATGGGCTGAGAAAGGAAGGAGGTCGGCCCGACTTGCACAGCGGCGTTTATTCTTTTCCAGAGAATTGATTTGAATAGATTTTGAAGGTTTTAAATTTGGAAATTGATTTAAAAAGGGTTTAAAATTTCTGCAAAAATTTGGGTGACTTCTACATAGACTTCTAGGACTGTTTTAAAATATTTTTAAGAATTTTTTTTGGAGATCACACATGGCACAAAAATTCCAAATCGATTAAAGAGCCAAATTTTGAATTTAACTTTTTATTAAATTAGCTTTTGCACAAAGATAAAATGTGGTCATTACAGAACGTGCCCAGGAGAACCAAGATTTGGCTGATCAGTTCAAAAATTTTTACCTAGAAAATGAGGAACTAGAGTAGTGAATTTTTATTTTTGAGTGTTGACCTTTAGCTGTACTCTTTTTTCTTTGTCATGGTTTTCTCAAAAATGGGTTTTTACATGATAGAATTTTTAATGAGGCAGCTGTGTAATATCAAATTCAATAAAGGTCACTGCTCATTTTTCCCTTATATTTGTGCAGAAATTAAATTACATAATTATATATGTGTTGCTATTTTTGTTGTTTAAAAAATATGAAAATTTCCTCCTCCGATATTATCAAAAAATACTCCCATATTTTTTTACTTAGTTCAAATAATTTTTTGCCTTTTTCCATATTTTTTACCAATCCTCTAATTTTTACAAAATTTTTTAGTCATTTTTCTTTTTTTTTCAATTTTTTAAATTACACCAGGCGGGGCGCTAGGCCGGCAGGGCCCACCGCTCCGCGCCATGTGCCCGTTCAAATTTGAACGGCGCGAGCGAGAGCTAGCCAGGCAGCCAGGCTGGCGGCAGGGCCGTGTGGGAGAGCCGAACCGGGCCACCCTCGGCCCATGTGCCGCCGACGGGCCCGTGCCAGCACAGCACGGCCCACGGCCTCGGCGTGCCATGCCTGGGCCAGGGGTGCGGCACGTGGGCCAGCACGACATGGCCCACTACAGCAACCGTGCCTAAACGGGTTGTGCCGTAGCGGGCCGCGCTAGCCCAGGCGGCCCGTTGGGACATTTATAATTCTAAATTTTTTTGGGAGGAAATGGCATATGACCCTAGAAAGTATTTTATCCACTAAATCAATTCATCTTTTGAGATAACTTGGAGTAGTAATAACATTTTATTACTAGGAGTAGGAGTACTACTAATAACCAGGAAATTTTTTACCCCGAAAACGTTTTCAGCCCCTGAATCATATTTGTATTAGGGAGGCGGATGAGCTGGCTATTAAGGTGTAGTGAATAGTACCAAATAATTTTGTAACAATGTGTTCAGTTATACGAAAGCTCTGCCCGCTGCGTCGGCTATTGGCTATTTCTTCAATATTACAGGTTGATAAATTACACCGCTACAATTTTTTAAGATGTTCAACAATCAATATTTTTAAGCCATCAAAGACTTTGATATCCTGTGAGCAAAATTGGGTGTATTTTCATCTACCGCAAAAGTAATATTTGGAAAAGTAACCCAAAAAAACTGAGCAGAATCGAACCCCAAAACAAACTGGACAAACACAAGTTGATGTGCATGAAGAATTCTTTCAGACAAACATTGCTTCTTTGCTTCTCTTCCCAGTTCCCAGCATTACTCATTTGTGTACAATAGCAGACAACCATTGCTCAGCATTACTCATTGTGGACAATAACAGATTGTCTAGGTAGTAGGTCAAATATGAAATTATATCTCAGTATCTGACAATCATAGCAAACCCGACGTCAAGTAAAAACATAATTATTACTCAACAAGTTCCCGCATTAGCACATCTTGGGAAACAAACATACACCGAAGAAGGACTTGTATATATTTTAGAAAAAGGATTAAAAACTCAGCCTCTACATCCACATGGTAGAAGAAGGATATGTATAATGAAACTACTCGGTCGGGCGTTGCCACAGGGCCTGCTAAACAAGTAAACATGCAACAACATAGATGCAACAGAATTATGGATGGAGCAAGAGTGAAAAAAGCATGAGGCGCTGATAATGCTTCTTACATCAATAAATTCAATATTAGTATAACAACAATAATTCGGCATAAGAATACACAACTAATTATAGAGAGATCAGGAGTTACAGCCAGCAATTTGTAACCCCAACCGAACTATTTGTATTGGAAGGAACATTCAACAATGGTGTTACCTCTTACCAAAAAAAAATCTCGGTACAAATAAAAGACAACCATGATCACCAATTTATTGCTCCATAAAACACTACAATACATTCCAAGCGGCAAAACTAAGTCACGTGTGAAGAAGGCAGCAGAAGATCACACATTTTGACAACCCAATGCAAATCAGACGCATATTAGGAGCCTTGCAATTAGGGCCCTCTCACCATTCGACCTGATCACTGGAACAATTCTAATTGAAGGCATAAGCAATTGTGAATCACAATTCATACACAAGAATAAGGGGAAATGCTAATATCTGACATGGATATCCCTCCATTGGAATCATGAAATGCAAAAATAGTAATAAGTTGACCAATTCTGAAATAGGTAATTGTGCCTCCAGATCATGTTAAATTTCATATGGCCTTATATTTGTTAATAAAGCTATTAATGGAACTGTACAAGCACGTATATTTGACTGCTTTAAAGAAATATACAAGAGAGCATACACCTGCTGTAGGGTTACGGTAGGCTACGATAGCGCAAAACAAAATTTTCTACTGCGTAAACCAGAAAACCATGTGAGTAAAAGATCATGGATCGTTACCACTCGACGCACAGAGCAGCACAAGTAGAGTCGGAGTAGCCCAATCCGACGAAGCACGCGCTGATGTAGAGGAAGTAGTCGATCTCCTCAACCCGATCATCACCTCCTTTGCACGAGCGTCTCCTCCTCGTGTGATCGCTTTCTCACGTTCCCCACCAACCAATGCCGCAATGCAGCAGTGTGTCTGGTGGTATCCACACATCCAAAAGTGGAATGCCGTGCGCGGTAGTGCTAGCGCCCGCGCACGGCTAGGGTTTGGCTCGTGGGGAGAGGTGCGGCTAGGGTTTTTCTTTCTCGTACAGAGAGAAATTCCACCGCGCCTCGTCCCTGAATATATAGAGCATCTAACTGGGCCTTGCAGGCCCATTAGAAACTCTATTCGAATCTCTATCCAATTTGAACCATATTCGGATCTCTATCCCAACAATTCGTTCCAACCCATTAAGTGTATGACCCTACAGGTTCATGTACACTCGGTTGCAACCCAAAAACAACTTTTGGTCCACGTGTCAATAGCGGTCTCTAGCAAGGCATATTGACCCGTCGGGTGCACACAAAGATCATATCGGCTGAATCTGTAGTGTATACATATATGAACCCGTTTGCTACATGATATCGATTAAGTTCAAGACGAGAAATGTGACATCCTTTTATTAGCTCAATCATTCACTCGACCATGTGATGGATTACTCAACTCGTGATTGACTCCTCAATCACTCTGCATGGCCATGCACTTCAGCAGTCCATTACATTGATGGGCCCAGAGATATCTCTCCCATTAACTGGGAGGGGCAAATCTCATCTTGATTATTCACATCCCACTATATGCTTCATAGCAAACCCGCAGACTACTTTTATAACTACCCAGTTACAGAGTAGCATTTGTGTAACGCCCTGAAAATCATCTTAATTAAAAATTATCGTGGGTAAATGGAAATACAAGAATACACTAGAAAATATTTGTTTGAGAAAGAGTTTGAATAAAATTTTGAAATTTCCAATATTAAAAATCCCGAGTTTAAATCTTTAAATAAATACTTGGATGCTTTTATATTCCAGGGGTTTCGTCAGAGTACTTTAAACGTTTCAGTATTTACAATAATAAATTCTTCATGTTTCGTGGTGGCATTTACTTCTGGTAAATTCCCTATGATTTAATAAATTCTCTGAAATTTTCTCGGATTTTTCGGAGCTACAGAATTAATTTTAATGCTATAAAGATCACTAAAGTAATTAAATAAATATAAATAAATTTCTTTTCCTTTCCCCTATTCTGGTCGTTCCTGGTTCAGTTCTTTGAAGTCTCCCCGTTCATCGTGAACTCTAACTCCCTTTTTCTTCTAGGGTTTTGTGTCGTTCCCAGAACCCTAAAGTCATCTCGAAAACCTAAATTCGGAGTTATCGAATTTATCCATTTTTGAAACCCTAGAACTCTTTTGGACTCCCAATCCAAAATCCTTTGTATTCGAAATATCTATATTTCCCTTTGAGATAAATCCCAGATGTTTCCTTAAACCCCTTTTCTGTCAAAATAAATCCAAATCCCCAATCGTCTGAGATTTCTCCAAATTCCAGTCCCAATAAAACACCCTTGGCAATTCCCTAATCTCAAAATATTTTATTCGGAATATTCTATTTCCCAGTTCCAAGAAAATCTCCTCCCGTTCCCAACTCGAAGAATAATTCGATATTTTATTCCCCAAATATTCCTCAAGAAAATATTCTCCATTCTCTGAATCCCACAAAATATTCCATTTCCTAGACCCTACTAAATATACTTTTGTTTTCTAAATTCGTCCAAATACCCTTCGATCCCCAATATATATATACGTATATATATATATACGTATATATATATACGTATCCTCATATCCAAAGTATTTCAAAAAGATATAATACGTAAACATCCTCAAAATTCCAATTTTTACAAAATTGGAATTTTCCCCAAAAACCCCTCTCTTTTCCTTTCTTTTTCCCCCATCTTTTCTTTTATTTTCCTTTTCTCTCTCCTATTTATCTTCCTTCTTTGGACCTCTTTCTCTCTCTCTCAGATGGCTGGCCTGCACCGCCTGGGCCTCCTCGGCCTCCGCTCGGCCTGCGCCGCCCTACGCCAACCCCTCCCCGGCCTCTGCCCGGCCTACGCCCAGTCCGCCGCAGCCGCCGGCCCAGCCCAGCCCGCACTGCCGCGCGCGCAAATCCGCCACCGGTCTGCCGCGCACAACTGCCGCCGTTCTTCCCGAAGCCGTCGCGCTCGTGCCACCTTGGAACACCGGAGCCAAGCCACATATATATAGCTGCCGCCTGCCCCCTATGCCCTAAATCGACGCCGCCACCCGAGCCACCCCGACTTCCTATCTGCCGCCGCCGCTATCCCCTCCGACGCTGGCCATCGCTGGGAGGCCCCAAGCCGTCATCACCGTCGTCTCTTCACGGTGAGCGCCCTAACCGCATCGTCGCCGCCCTCCTCCTCCTGCCCCCGCCGACCGCCTCGGGAAGCCGCCGCCATACCGGCACAGCGACGTCACCGCCCGTGCGCCGCCAGCCGCCGCTTTCTTGCCGCCCTATGTGCCTGCCGTGCCGCCTCCGCTAGCTGGAGCTACAGCCGTCGCCCCTGCTCCGATCTACACCACCGCCGCCGCCCTCGTCGTCGACCTAGCGCCGCTGCCTCTTCTTCTCCCAGCACCGTCGCCCGTGCGCCGTCGCCTCACTTCCCGTGCGCCACCGCTGCTCCTGCTGTTGCCCCAGCGCTGCTGTCAATCAACTGCCGCTGCTCCTGCAAGCCGTCGCCGGTGAGCATCCTCGTAGCCGCGCTCTCTCCTCCCCGGCCGTGTTGTCCTAACGGCGCCTCTCCTCGTCACCTCTGCCTCCTGCTCCTTGTCATCTTTGTTCACCTGACGCCGGTCCTCATCCGTCCCCAATCTGCTGCCGCCATCGCGTCATCTTCGCCCTTGCATAACTGCGCCGTCCAGTCACCGTGGCCGTCGCAGGAGACCTCCAACCTCCGCCGACGTCGTCACCTAGTCAGAGCTCGACCCCTCTCTCTGCTGCCGCCGATCTATCATCACCGGCCACTCTATGGTAGCCTCCACGCCAACACAGGTCATCGTCGCCATCCCCACCGCCTTCTAGCCACGACACCCCGTGCCGGTCACCGCCCCACTGTCGACGCTGCCACCGATTCCCCTGCCTCATCGTGCCATAGCAGAAGTTTGGTTTTGCCCCTCGGTGTCTCTGTCTTGTAGACCCAGCCGACAGCCTCTCCTCTTGTGTGACAGCCATGTGGATCTGTTGATAGTTTTTCCGATGTATGACTGATGGGCCCAGTGTACAGTAGACCGAGCCATCTTGGCTGTCCAACCCTTTTAATCGATCCTAGCCATTCGATCTTCGTAGAAGCCCTGATCCAAATCCCAGCCATTCGATCTATTCCAATCAAATCCGAACTGTCGGCTTCCAATAACTCAATTCGGATGCCACCTCAACCTTAACAGCCATCTCATCGCCACGTGTCGTCAAGTCATCAGTCCACCACAGCCATTTGCCCTTCGACCCTGTGGACTTAGTCCATCCTAAACCTAGTCTATGACAGTGGGTCCTACCTCAATTTCCTATACAAAAGTAATTCCTTCCATAATCAATTTCTGAGAGAATATTCTTGAGAATATTCTTATCCAATTCTTTTTGGATTCATTCTGAATTCAATATTTCAAAAGCCATATCTTTTCCGTCTGAAGTCTGATTCGACACGTTCTTCTTTCTAAATTTATCTAAAATTATAATCTACTTGTTTATGTATTTTTATGTACTATTTATTTGGAGTTTCTTAGGATTTATTATCGTTTTGCATGTAGTCGCGTATAATCGCCGATTCAGAAGATTGCGAAGTCTGCGGAAGAGTTCGGAAGATTATTTGAAGACTTTTACGATTGCAAGGCAAGTCACACGACAATCTCCTTGAGCATGTTGATCCTGTTTACGAAAGCTATTTTATTTTAAAGTTATTGCATGAAATGCTTTAGAATGACATTATTACGGGTAATTATTTAATAGCCAATATTCCTTGATATTTATGGCCATTTTGTTATTGTTATCTATGCCATGATACCCTGGGTAAATAATATTGACTAGCCGGGTGTTTAATTATTTATCTGGCTAGATTATTTAGGATTTGCTTAGCCATGCTTAGAAACTATAGTGTCATTATATGTGGGAAATTATTCATTTATTCTGATTAATTAATGATTAATGGCTATAATTTCACGACCGTGAGTCGTGGTTGATTAATTAAATATGATAATTAAAACTTGACTGAATGGTGGGTTGTAAGCACTAGGTTGGAATGTTGCTAGCGGTGCTTATGACAATTAAGGACCGGTTCGCGGACTACTCGTTACGAAGCAATACTCGTGCTAACCACAAGCTAGTATGGGTAATGGTGGGAATCAAAGTGTAGTACGTTCAACCGGGATCCACCATGGTATGTTGTGGCTGTGTCAATAAGACCACCATGGCTGCGTCAATAAGTCCATGTCTTGGGTGTTGGATCGTTTCCCTGTTTGGGGCCTGATCAGCTCATGCTGGAAACTGGTGGTTCAACGGGTGGCTCCCTTGTTGTGCGGGTTACACGGAGGGTCCTATCACAATTTCTTTCCGAGGTACTGTGGTGGTATTAAGGCGCACAGTGATGTGTTGTGGAGTTGTGTCTTGTGGGTAAATTAGTACACCTCTGGCCAGAGTAAAACTATTCGAATAGCCGTGCTCGCGGTTAATGAGCGGCCTAGCAATGTTTTCTGTGATTAGTCCCACATTATTTATTAATGGAAATAAATGATGGAATATTGATAGCTCCTGTTTGGAGAGTTATGGTTTGGGCCTGAACTGCGTTGGAGCGTTGTTTAGAGATGGATTTAATGTTGATATTAATTAAACTATACGGTTTTCAATGGTTTTAAATGCAAATGTTTTAAATGTTGTTTTATGCAAATAAGCCATACTATGCCTTTTCTTTGGTATCTTGTTGCATTACATTGCAGTCCTTAGTGTGGCTTGTTGAGTACGGTGGGTGGTACTCAGTCTTGCATTATTGCAATCTTTAGAGTGAAGCCTTAGCGTGGAGGAGAAGTTAGTGTTTGGCTTATACCCCAGTTGAGCTGCCTGTGGCTTGGAGCTGAAGCTACGCTAGTTACCGTTCCGCTGCTGTTTTCTTCTATGTGAGGACTAAGTGCCTCTGTTGTAAGTATTTATCGTTATTTCGTATTTGGTTATGTTTATTAAATTATCGATTTGTGTACCTCGGCTGATTTCTGAACAAGGATTTATTGCACAAATTAGCTTTGAAAATTCTGGTGAATTTCTGGGCGTGACAATTTGGAACCCCAAAGTAAGTCACTACATGATGAGAACCATGATAATCTCAGATACAAGAGTTCTACACTAATACTACTTGAGATCAACTGATGGCACATCATATAAAACTCTTGCAGTGTCTCATGTTGAGTCTATTCAATAACATGTTCTCTAACATGTGTCCACATTATTGATTTGGTATCTTCATATCATGATCCACGAGACATGATTATCAATCAATACATGTGCTGATCTTAAAACCATATCCACTCCATATGTAATATATAATCAGGGATCATTTAGAAATAGTAACATCTCACATAAAGAGTCTCATGAATAAGTCACACACTTATTGATCAATAATAGGTTAACTATCTCATGGAACACTTTATTTATAAATTCATAAACATAGTATGTGATATAATCATCTCTATGATTGCTTTTAGGGCATATCACTAACACCTGTAGCTTGGTATTCCTTTACTGAAAGATATGCATGAAGAAATCCATTTTTTCAAGGCATAAGAAAGAAATTTAATTGTTCTACAAAAAAATAAATTTATCCTTAGATGCTAACTGATCACATGCATGCAGGAAGTTAACCAAGCACATTCAAAAGGTTAGCGCAGCAATATTCACAGTACTGCATTTTCCAGTCAACAATATCCTAATGAATTTAGTGTTAGAAGAAGCAAACCTAAATCTACTTTTATATTCAGTACTACTTATCCAAATTTCTGATGCACAATGAAATTGGCATGCAATTGAACTTATAATTGCACATCATGATCAAGAATATATGCATATGGCTCCATAACATGAAATGGTTCAATATACCATAACTGAATATGAATGTACATGGCAACGTATTGAACTTTAGAATATCAATAAAACCTGAAGCACCTATGCTTTGGTAATGAAAAATTGAGAGTGCTATCATAGTTGAGGACATCCTAAACAAAGGGACGGTCGATTAATCAAACATTTGAAAAAAATAAATTCATCAATCGATTTTTCTACATCCAAAGACCAAAATACAAACCGTTAAATGCAATTACACATATTTATAACTGAGTTGCATAAATTTATAACTAAAGTTGTGCGTGATCAATAATAGTAACGGCAACAAGTCGAAAGTATAACTAAAATAAGTTAAAAGTGTAACTTGGAACTCACTTCTCCCGTCTTGAATCTCAAAGTTTTATCCAACGACCAGCGTTATTGTTTGATAGAACCTTAAAAATCAAACGTTTGATCAATAGCAAATCTGCTAAACAAATAGATCTAGATTTGTAATCTACATTTTGGAAAAGCTAACTGATCAGCACTGGATTTACGTTCTACGGCTAAACACTGAAAAAACAGAACACGCAGAACGAATACGAGATTGCAAACCGACGATTCCTTGCAAACTCAGGCTCTATGCATTCAGCACCGGCCACGACTCCTCCTCCTCTCCGCCGACGAGGCTAAGTCTGTAGTGATGCCGCCTCTGCGTCGAGCTCAATCGCCCTCGTCTCCAGGGCAAAGGCCCAGTTGCGGGAGCGAAACATCTGTACCAACTCGTTGGCCTCTACAACTGGGTCGCCGAATCGCTGAGGCGTGAAGTAGCCCCGACAGGCCAAGTCGAGCGCTCGGAAGTCTTCGTGGTCGACGCCGTCGAGGTAGCGCCACACCTTCTTCACCTCATCAACCTGACGAAGCCTGAGGCGAGCTCGCTCCTCGAGGGCCACGTCGTTGTCGATCGAGTTGATGAAGTCCCTCACCTCGGGGGGAGGACCCCCTTGCCGCCGCCCACAAGCTGCTCGTCGTCGTCCCCCACAATCCTCCGCGACACGAAGACCCTTCGTGCGCTAGCGGAACTCCGCGGCGCGCTTGGTAAGGTCGCGTCCCCCGCCATGGCGTAAACGCCGCGTGAGGAGGTGGAAGAGAGAGAAGAGGGGGGAGAGACAGGCTGAGCTGGACAGGGAATGCAAATGCGCACTTTATGGTTGGACTATTTATAGGCCAGCGTAAGCAACAAGATGGGATTTCTTTTCCAAATTTGCTATTAATCAAACGTTTAATTTTTTAATTCTGTCAAACAGTAATATTGGTTATTAGATGGAACTTTAATATTTAAAATGGAGGAAGCGAGTTCGAAGTTACACTTTCAACTTGTTGAGTTACTATTATCGATTTGTATAACTTTAGTTATAAATTTATGTAACTCAATCATAAATATATGTAATTGCATCTAACGGTTTATATCTTAGTATTTAGATATAGAAAAAATTATTTAATAAATTTATTTTTTTAAAATGTTTGACCAACAGACGATTTCTTTTTTTTTTTAATTTTGACGGGAACCTGGACAGAAGAGAGCGGTGAAAAGTAACACAGTGCGATAGAAAATGGTAAAATTTAACATAATCTTTCCAGAAGCTATGTATATTAATTATTAAAACACGATTTGACATGGACAATCCAACTGGAATGCCCGTTGCTTCCTACAAAAAATAGTTCATCAAACCATATCCTTCAAGCCCAGGAATTAAACTCAGAAGTAAAGCATGTGACATGCATGATCAATTGGAGCAGTGCTAACTATAGAATTTTGTTCCCCTTCATGGCAAACAGAACACATCAAATTCACCATAATTAAGCCTTTTGAGACACCATGACAGCCTAAACGGATGCATCAAAATTGCAATCACAAGCAACAACTAGTGCTGCATTGTTGCAAGAGAGAGCAGGAGCAGAATTCACACCTTGCTCACCTTGGGCACCACGGATCGGAGCATGTAGAGCCGGTTCTTCGCGGCATCCTTTCTTCCCCTTCTCGTCGCCCGCGCCGCCGCCCCATCAGTGTGCTGTTCGCGTTTGACTCCTTGCCGCTGTCCTCGGCGCCCCCCGCGTCCTCCGAGTCCTAGTTCAGGCCTGACGCATCGATGGCCGCAGACGCAGCAGCATTCCGCATGTCGGCTTCTTGTCTCCGTCCTCTTCGCTGGCGTTGCGACGGAGCTCGCGCTCACCGGGGAGATGATCGTCAGGGGGGCCAGTACCGTGGCCTTGCCGCATCCAGACTCCGAGAACGGTGAGGTAGTCACGGGCACCGAAGAATTCGGCGGCGCTGACGAGGAGCCGCCTCCGGGTACGGCCACAGCGTCGAACAAATCAAAGCCGGCGAGGCCATCGAACTCCGGCATTTGTGTTAGGAAAATAAAACTGACCGAGATGTATTATGGTCAGTGCATGTGTATCGCGTGGTGTCGAGCTGTGTCGTGGAGAATGTGGTGCATTCGCGTCAGTGAGTCCGAGTCAATTTAGTTTGTTTTGTGCGTGAGAATAGGTGGGAGAAGGGCATGCATGGTGCCGGATTGGCACTGGAGGAGGCCAAGTCGTCCGGAAACGAGCGTGTGCTGCTCGAGACGTTGAAGACCGAATCGTGCAGATCATGGCGAGCTAGCCGGGCAAGGAGTTCGTGGCTCCGAGGTGTGGAGTTCGTGGCTCCGAGGTGTGCGTCCCCTGGCTATTAAATAGCCCTTGTACTCCATCGTTTTTAGTAGCCAGTTGTAAGTTCAATAGAAAGTCGAGGTGTTCGTCGTCTGGCAAAACTTCTTGCGTTCGTGCTCTCTGTTTATCCTATGCTTTTCGCGGGGCGCGGGTGCGGGATCAGGTCCCGGGCGCAGGGCGCGGGCGCGGGAGCAGGTCCCGAGCGCGGACGCGGGGCCTGGGCACAGGCGCGGGCACTGACGCGAGGGCGCGAGCGAGGTCCCGGGCGCGGGCGCAAGCACGGCCTTCGGTGCGGCGCTAACAATTGGTATCAGAGCCTTGTGCTTTCCGTATGTCGGGAAGGATGCCGAGGCAAGGAAGGAGTATGTCTCCGTCGAGCGACCGTAGGCTCCAACAAGGTGGTCCGTCTACCTTGCAGGTGGTGAAGAAGATCCTGCGCGTGGTCCCGAAGAAGATGAAGCAGGTCGCAGTGGCAATCGGGATGCTTATGGACCCCAACACCATGTCCGTGGAGGAGCTCGTCGGACGGCTGCGTGTGGCGGAGGAGCCTCGCGACGTCGATGAGGAGACGGGGGGTGCTGGGCGTCTGCTGCTCACTGAGGAGCAGTGGGAAGCTCGCCGGCGCAACGGCAAGGAGCACAGCGGCAAAGCAAGGCGTGGCGGAAATGCACGGCGCGGAGGCGGCGGCGATAAGGGCAGTGGCAGCCACGACGACGACAACGGCGGCAGTAGCATGTGCTCGGGGACCAGCGGGCGTTCGGAGCGCCGCAACCGAGGGAGGTGCTTCAACTACGGCGTTCGTGGTCACCTCGCCAGGGACTGCCGAGAGCTGAAGAAGGAGAGGGCCCTCCTCGCGGACGCCTACGAGGAGACATGCCTGCTGTGAGTCAGCGCGCATGGTGATGTCAGGTTTAGGGGGGTGATTATTACGAAAATAAACCTGACCGAGATGTGTTCTGGTCAGTGCGTGTGTGTCGCGTGGTGTCGAGCTGTGTCGTGGACAATGCGGTGCGTTCGCATCGGTGAGTCCGAGTCGATTCAGTTTGTTTTGTGCGTGAGAATAGGTGGGAAAAGGGCATGCATGGTGCCTGATTGGCACTGGAGGAGGCCGAGTCGTCCGGAAACGAGCGTGTGGTGCTCGAGACGTTGAAGACCGAATCGTGCAGATCATGGCGAGCTAGCCGGGCAGGGAGTTCGTGGCTCCGAGGTGTGCGTCCCCTGGCTGTTAAATTGCCCTTGTACTCCATCGTTTTTAGTAGCCGGTTGTAAGTTCAATAGAAAGTCGAGGTGTTCGTCGCCTGGCAAAACTTCTTGCGTTCGTGCTCTCTGTTTATCCTATACTTTTCGCAGGGCGCGGGCGCGGGAGCAGGTCCCGGGCGCAGGAGCAGGTCCCGGGCGTGGACGTGGGCCCGGGCACGGGCGCGGGCGCAGGCATAGCCTTCGGTGCGGCGCTAACAATTTGCACCGGATGCCGGCATGGTGCCGAAGCCGCCAAACAAGCCGAGGAACACCGCGTTCCCAAGTCCCGACCGGGATCAGCGAGGTGTTCGATGCGTTCCCGGTGCCAAGAAACACAACATGCCGCTGCAACCGCCAGGGACCACAGAGTCAAACCTGGAGACGTCGAATGATCCAGCGGTTCCGGCCGCCACCGTGTTGAGCGGCTGAAACTGCTGTCCTCCGGACCCGGACGCGGAGCCCCCATGGATAGATGGAACCAGCGCCATCGACCCGTGCGCGCCAGCGACGACGCCGACCCCCGCCAGACCGAAGTACCAGTCTTCATCGAGCAGCGCGGCACGCAGAACCCCATGCCTCCCGCCGCGGCCACAGCTAGGAGGTGCTGGTCGTGGTGGCTCACAGCCTCATGCGCCGGGCCACCGGCGCCGTCACCACATCCACCCACTGCGGCCTACTCAAGCCCATATTTCAGTTGTGCCACTGCTGCGAGAGGGGGACAGAGGAATTTTTTTATTTTTTTATTTTTAAAAAAATATTTACAAAAGTATATTAGTTTTGAATATTTACAAATCTATGCCCCCAACGCCCTTTGGGAGGGTGTTTTAGATGACGTGGCAGATGCCTAGCGACCGGGCCATCTGCCATTTTGCAACTGGCACCCTTGCCGCCCTCCGAGAGAGTGATTTTTACCTGGCCAGGGGGCCGCCTGCAATAGAGGCGGCTCTGCAGATTAGCTGTTTTGCAGGTGGCCCCTGCCGCCCTCTAGGAGGGCGGTTTCTACCCAGCCAAGGGACCACCCGCAAGGCCACCCCTCGTCCAGTGCGACCGTTCACAATCTTATTTTTCATCAAATTTCGGCCAAATCCAAGAGTAAATTGAACTGTATTGGATTCAAATTCTCGATAGAGTAATGAATTTCGATCTGTAGCATTGACAAGGCAGTTCAACCAATTTAATAGGCATTTGACAGTTGAATTAATAAAAGAAATCACAAACAGTCGTAATTGTAATTGTTACTTTTTTCAATCGGTTTTCATCGCTTGGAATCTACTTTCGTCGTGAAGTCGAAACTCAAAAATTTACGGTTTTTGATCGGTTTCGTCGAAAACGTAAACCCTAAGGAGCACGTCGTTGCACCAACGATCGTAAACGAAGTAAAGAAGTTTCTGCAATAAGCTTAGGATAAATAAAACATGGCGTACAAAATATAGAACATGTGTACAACAGGCTAACTACTACTGGTACAATGTACTATGGGCCCTAGTCGTAACCTCTAGCCCTCTTTGTCTTCTTACTCTGCGCTCGCACGTGACTCTGGGAGTAGGTGAGCCGGTCTGGTGGTATGGCATGGCCAGCGTGGCTCGCATGCACGGGTGTAGTAGCGGGCGGCTTCTGTGTCTGTGGTGGCGGAGCTCCTCCGAGCTGTGAGGAACCTAATACCTCTTGTATCTCCGCGTCCTCTAAGTCGTCGTCCTCGAAAGGATCACGTGCCCAACCGCTGCCATGTGCGCACTGTGCGGAGGAGCTAGCACTAGCAAACATCCCCGGTGGAGTAGAGCGGAACCCTGTGGAAAAATTTATTGATCATTGCAAACCGGAATTTTGCAAGGCAAAAAGAAACTTTGAAGTGTGCATCTAACCTAAAGGACCTCCTGTAGTAGCCCCGAGGGCAATGCTCATGATTTGCTGCGCCTGTGGACGTGCGTAGTATGCTCCTTGCGTGGACGTGCCAGTTCCCAAGAGATCGAGATACGGTATAGTGAAAGCTGTACGAAAGCATATTGATGTAAAACGGTGCATGCCGGTAGAGGGAAATATCGTATAAACCGATGGATAGAAGAATTTACCTCTAGAGGGGCTAGCTAGCTGACTGGAACCCTGCTAGTGTACTCCTACTGCAGGCGGGTGAACTCCTGCTCCAGCGGCCTACGGAGGATGCTGGGGTACAGCTACGGGAGGAACCACGTCGACATCACGATAAGTGAGAGCACGAATCACTGTGTGCATCGACCTACAGATCCTCCCAAAAGTCATACTCTGCTCCTCCGCACTCAGTACGATCCTAATGTCCAATCGTCGGAACGCCGCGTCCACATCAGCCTGAACCTGCTGCGCAGCGTCGGCCTTTTTCAAATGTTATTAAATATGTGTTAGAACGATGGACACGTACAAAGGAAATAACAAAGTGCAAAGAGAACGTGACTCACTGCGCGGAAGTAATCCTGGTCACGGTGTGTAGGGTACGCGTCTATCACGGGGCGACGTATGGCTGCAGATCGGCTAGAGTGAACGTGACGCGTATGCGGGTGCAAGGCTGGTACTACCTGAGGTATCCTAGGTAGCCAGCCTCTGTGTGTGGCTGGACTTCATCGATGACCTCCTCCGTCGCCAACAACCAGTCATCCATGTACCTCTGCAAACGGGGAACCTACAGAGTGCCGGCTGCCTGTCCCCTACGAGTATAGCTAGTTGCAGAAAGTGTATTAGACTTCATAAACAAGTTATAATAATGAACGAAGTTCACAGTTGTACTAACCGGTGAACGTCGCGCAGGACAACCTGCTCCACGGGTACAGGGAAGAGTTGACGTAGGCCGAACTGTCGTATCACGCACTGTGGATAGTGGGGCTCAACGAAGATGTCAAACACCATCGGCATTGTCGTCATCCAGTATGCCTGATCACACATGCAGAGAGCTGAGTGTCCGAGCGGTGCACGGGCCGTGATGGCCTGCACACTGTACGACTCCCAGATGACATCGCTGGGCTGCAGGTGATCAAACTCCATCACGAAATGGGAGTAGGCCCTCCAAACCTACGCATGGGAATACATCTCTGTTGCAACAAATGCAGATGGCATGTTTCTATGGTATTTCTTGACCTCTTGTAAGTGACAAGAATGCTCGGTCATGATCGACACTTACCAATAATCCTTTCATTTACCCTTGAACGCGTGCATCCTCCATATACACCCATCCTTCACGCACTTCACTTCATACATCAACTTGCTTGACTTTATGACCCAGAACTCTCTCTGAAGTGACATCGGCCATTGGTTCACAGCCTCCTTCAAATCCTCTATGGATGCATATTTAGCCTCCTAGATGACCTCGTTCTTCTTATACTCCCATGACATATGATGTCGCTCGAAGATAACAAGTTCGGAGAAGTCCTTGTTGGTCCATTCTACAGGCATTACATTCCCCTCATCGGACGATTTATCATCCTCTGCATACTCGTTATCAGCATCTTCCCTATCCATTTATTCAATGATGGTGTCGATTATCTCTCCCTCGTCCGCCGCACCTATTGTCTGCTTATCTTCTTCATGCTCCCCTTCGTTTTCCTCCGTTGTTCCGGCATTATCTCCCGTCACACTTGGACCCTCATCATCTTACACGGCCATTGCAATGGTGTTATCCTTCTCGTACACCGACACAAGTACACCAAGTAGCCAACCACGTTGGAATGTATTCTCCACGTACCATCTCCAAGTGGCAGTGCAATCCACCGGCATAAGTTCCCAAAAAAAACCTTCGGCTGCACGACTTACTACAACATACACGGCTATTGTGTTGATCTAGGGGTCGACTCGGAAGCCTCACATCAATCAGTTGTACACTGACCCGAAACTTCTCTCAGCCGGCCTATCAATGCCCTTAGCCGTTGAACCGAACTTCGATAAATTTACACCCTATGGATCATACCTAACATTCCCTTACTCGTGAAATAACTGAAATACCACCTTATTTGATATCTCTGTTGACGAAAAAATAGAGTTAAACTAAATACCAACATCCTCATCAAATCTAATACCGTATAATCGACTTTTTATAACCACCATCTCTAAAAAAATTACGTTGTCTAATAGGTTGACCTAAAAAATTACAGATCTACGAATGTAACAATTTATTTTCATATCGTATACTACACATAACTAGTATAATACTACACATACTATATCACTTCATGAAAACGAATGGAAATTGCAAAGGGACATAAGGTTTTACTTGCAGACAAGTCCGCAAACTAGCAGGGCTTCGCCGCTTTCCTTCACGTCCCCTCTTAGCTCTCTCTTCTTATTTTTTGGTATTTTTAAAAATTTTATGAATTTTTCGGAGGCTAGGAAGGGATTTTATACCGAGCCACCAAAAAACTGCCTTGGTGGAGGGTGTTTTTTAGCACTTTTGCAGGCGACACCCTGCCCTCGTGGCCGGACGGCCGCTATTTATGCAAGCGGCCCCCTGCCTGGGCAAAAATCGCCCTCTCAGAGGACGACAAGGGGGCCGCTGCAAAATGGCGGACCCACAGGGCCGCCACTTTTGCAGGCAGCCCTTGACCGGGAAAAAACTGCCCTCTAGGAGGGTGGCAAGGGGGCCGCCTGCAAAATGGCGGTCGCCCGACACTGTCTCTTTTGCAAGCGGCACCCTTGCCAGGGCAGCAAGGGTGCGACCTACAAAATGGTAGACGGCCCGACGGCCGCCCGATAGTAGCGGCCGACAGCCATCTGCCACGTCATCTAAAAATGCCCTCTCAAAGGGCGTTGGGGGTATAGATTTGTAAATTTTCAAAACTAAAATATACTTTTGTAAATATTTTTTAAAAATATAAAAATTTAGGGACAGAGTATGTGTGGAATTATTGGAATGCCCCATACCCATACTTCCAAAACAAAGGAAAAAACACAGGGGAAAATCCAAAAACCCCCTACAAGTTACTTGTATTTTTTTCTTCAACAACTCAATTTCGTACATAACCCCCCCCCCCCCTATAAGTCAATTTCTCTTCTAACTTCACTACACATCCTGTTTTTATCGATTTTTCCTTGTTTTTTCAATTTCTCGCACCCCTTGGGCCTCTAGTGTGTCCTCTCTATATAGTCTATGAAGTACATATCAAATTTTTTTGTTAGTGTGTCTATGAAGTACATATCAATTTTTTTTTGTCAGTGTGTCCTCTCTTGCCGCCTTACCGGAGCTGAAATACAGATTGTTTTATTCTCTAAGTCCTCTCGATAGTATATGACCGCCGTGTTTCACTCGCAGAATTAGAGAGCTAGGATATTCGTACCTTTGACGATGTGGTATGGGTTTCCGTCGTCCCGACAAGCTAGGGGCCTACAGGGTGTGAGAAATTGAATGAAGGAGAAATAGATGAAAACGGAATGTGGGGAAAGTTAGAAGATAAATTGACTTATAGGGGGGGTTTATGTACAAAATTAATTTGTAGGGGGAGAGTAGAAAGACAAGTGATTTGTAGGGGGATATTTGGATTTTCCCCCAAAACATAAAAATTCCAAAGGATTTCTATCCTATAGGAAATAATCCTATGGAGCCCATTTGAAATTAAAAATTGATTCCTCCCAGTTCCTTTAAAATTTCTATGGAATTCCTATGCCGACTGTCGATAAGTCAGACGTTTCGCCGCTAACCGATTTGTCCTCATGTTCAACATTGGTGAACCGAACATAGGCCGGATTTTCCAATCTGTTGAATCAGTGTGACATGATTAAAGTCCTCATCTCTGTGGGTGGTACCATCTAGTTCGTTGCTTCTGAACTTACACCCTAATTAGTGGAGCTTCTAACTACCATAGCCACTTTAATAATTTATAGCTCCCCAAACAATCTAGATTATCGCTTTAGATTCTCAGGCTAAGTAGCCAAAAGAATCTACAAAGTTAACGGCTAGCGATTCTCTTAATTCTCACCGGTTGGATACTCACCAAAGTAAGGCTCAGAATTTCTAGCTTCCCGAATAGGGCCTTAGGTAGGGATGGGTGTGGTCCGGGCCAACCCACCGGACTCGTTGGCCGTCCCATAAACATGGCTTCAATGGATTAGTGGGCTGGCTCCAAAGAGAAAAGGCCGGCTCCAATGGGTAAAATTAAAGGTCCGACCCAATGGATCGTTCTCATGGCCTCGCTAGGTTACTTGGTCGCATCGATCCCTTGCGCTGCCAACTACGCTCCCAACATCGCCACCATGTCGCCTCTCCAATTCTCCATCGATCCCTCGACGTCAGCAGCGCTTCCTGCCATCTCCTGACCTCGCACCGGCGGCGTCGCCTGCCTTCTCCTGCCGTCCACCACACCATCTCCACCTCGATCCCACATAGTCGGTAGCTTCCTAACGCGTTGTCAACGCCGCCGTGCAGCAGCATTAACGGCAGCGCTGCTAGGTACTCGGTAGTGTTCTTGTGCTCGAAAGCTCTAACCTTTTTGGCTAAAATCATGGAAAGTGTAGGTTGATTCTGGTGGGCTTGGGCTGAAATCACAGTACTGGGATCTAGTCAGTACTCTTGAGCGAAATCTTTGGGTGATCTAGTAGATTTTTTTTGGGTTGAACAAAGACTGGGAAATTGAGCTATATGAGGGTGGCTATATAATTTTATCTTTAGCTTTGGCATATGGGTAAGCTGAGTCCCCTCAGATATGGCAACGTTGAACAGAGA
Organism: Oryza meyeriana var. granulata; assembly: GCA_003991445.1. Lineage (NCBI taxonomy): Eukaryota > Viridiplantae > Streptophyta > Magnoliopsida > Poales > Poaceae > Oryza > Oryza meyeriana. The sequence continues at coordinate 251,568 of RYFJ01001159.1, forward strand.
TGTACATGTAGGTTTTAATTTTGAAGTGCCTACTTGTCCATGTTTGTGGATGAAAAATTTTCTTGTGAAGGAATGTGCACTTAACCCAAAACTTTTGTATTGCTAGCCATATTTTTAGATGTTCTCTTTTTGCTGTGTAATGAATGTACTGTTGAAGTTGCTTGGATATTGGAATTCTACTTATTATATATTATAATATGTATAATTGCTACAAGGATCTATTTGGTAAGTTTGTGACATTTGTAACCTCTTACTATTTCTGTCTGTATGGACTAAGAATATTAGTTATAAGGTAAGAATTTTGTACGTCAACCAATGGTTGTTGGTATGGATCGAGGGTAGTGATTGCCAAACCGCCGGTTACCGCGCATAACCGCCCAAACCGCCGTGGTACGGTTAGGTTAACCGGCGGTTTGGCTTAAGCAAATTTTAACCGAATTCAATTTTTAAAAAAAATCTAAAAAAATTCTAATAGATAGTACTTGAATTATGACTCACTATGGTGAAGAAAGTTTGTAAAAATAATAAAGTTTATTTCATATTTTAGAGTTCCATCGAAATTTTAAAAAATAAGAGATGTGTTGTGTAAAAACGATAGCAAGGGTTATGCAAAAAAATATGTAATATTACATTTTTTTAGAGATATCTACAATTTTTTCCTGAATTTTCTATAATTTTTTAAGAATTTTTACTATGTTTTATAATTTTTTTCTTTTTAGCTTCAATATACTGCGGTTACCGCGACTTACCGTGCGGTTACCGCGATCTTACTGTGAGATTTTAAAATTTAAATTTTAAATTTTTAGAGATGAAATTCATGTGGTTTTGGATGGTTACCATGGTAACCGCCATATCATAGGGGGTCGGTAACCTCCCCCCAAACAGTATTGGAATCCCTGATCGAGGGTGGGCTTAATTGCTGAAAATTGCCAATAGCTGATAGCAAGTAGCATTTTCTTTTTGCATCTAGTACACTATACAAGCATGTTTCTCTAGAGCCCCTTTACAGTGCAACATACTATAATATACTAGTGGATCATAGTAGTGATCCAACAATTTAGATTCGCTCTATACTAGTAAAACTTGCACTTATATTATATGTAGTACACATCACTAGTATAACTAGTATACGGGTATTATGGGAAAATAAAAAATATATATATAATTTGTTAGTTATTTTCGATTGATTATTATGTATTTTTTTACCATCCGATCGCACGAAGATTCGTGCTAGAGGAGATGGCTCGGCGTCCGATCGAACTGATTGGAATAGAAATATTTTTTCTAGACTAAAAATACCCTCAGTGGCAATGTGGGTAATTTTTATAATTAACACAGCATTTACTAAAATACCCATTTAAATAAATGGTTAGATTTCACCCATACTACCTTCTCCCTATCACTAGTATATTGTACTGTAAAGAGCATCTTTCTCTAAGAGAAATTGAACTTTTTTTGGTGTAGAGGGAAGTGTACTCTTCCTTAGGAAACCAGGAGGTCTATTGACCTGTAAGCAAGATGCTGTGATTAATTTGTTATGTACTGTATATGACCAATTTGTTAGTTGCCTAATAAGTCCTTTTGTGGCTGGTGTATATCTTTTATGCTGATATCTTGTATTTTATTTGGGACTAATGATATGTAGTTTTAATCTTAGTTTTTGTTATCAGCAGTTAGCACAAAGTTTACAGTTAGCCTAAATGATCTAATTTAGGCTCAAGAAACTAATTTCAGGGTGGCAAATAGAGGTCATATTTACGTTGTGCAATTCTGAAATTTCTTTGTTGTCCAAAGTCTGAACTGTACTAGGTTTCATAGTTCTTGTGCTTCCGAGTTATTCTGGTCCTAAGAATCAGAACTGCAACTCTAGCATTCTGAGCTATTCTAAGTTGTGAAGAAAAGAAAGAACTCTATAGCATTCTTCATTTGTTTATATATTGTTATCCTTTTCAGTAATTTCTTGATAATCACTAATCAGTTTTCTTGAATCATTTTATACTTGTGCAGTGAAAAAATTTGATGGGTAAGGAACTGGCGCAGTGGCGCATGCATGGTGTGAACTTCTTGTCATTTGCCTATAGAAGATTATGCACCATCTATATAGCTGACTAGCTAGGACAATTTAAATTGTAATGCATTAATGCTGATATACCGTGATTTGCCTATAGACGCATTAAATTGTCATGGTGTGAACTTCTTTATATGTTTGTTGAAATAATCGGTGTATATCACGTACCAAACTGACTGACCCATACTACTCAATGGATCATAGGACCAAATCACATGGCATCAATGCAAACCACTTGGGTCACGTGGTCCAGGTCTGGGTTAACCCACTCCGGACCACGCCCACCCTTAGCCTTAGGCAAAATCCTAGCCACCTCAATCAAGATGGTCAATCAAGATGGTCATCCCTAGGCTAGACGATGTGGCTTGTTTTGTGGTCAGTTAGATCATGGTTAGGACTACATGACTATCCGGTCCTCTTTGCTTCACTTACCTACGGTTACGGCCAATGGTTCGTCCAACCTACAAGTTTTCATATTTTATGTCTTTGCATTTATCTTTGTGAAAGCCCATCACATAATTCATTCTAATACATGGCGTTTGTGCACCATATGCTACAATTGAGTCCAATCTTATCGTCTGGTTAGATCTCAGCTCCTCCCTAAATATAGTGTCGACCTAGTGTTGATTAAGCATTAACTCTAAGTCACTTGTGCATCAATAGACCGATCTAGTCTAGGCACATATTCTTTACATCTGCATGTTAGTTTAACTAGTATAGAATGAGCTAGATATAAATCAGATGACCAGCCTACGCTTATCTACTCAACGTGCCAAAGTCACAAGGAATTGCTAATTTTTCATCACACAACATAACTATGACCATAGAGACACGCTCATCTAGTTTTGGACGAAGGAAAGAAGAATTAGGATAGCCAACAAGGTAGATATTTAAGTTTTTATGTAAGATTCACATATAATGCACTACCTTTGTTTTAAAACGGTTTTATTTCTGACTAGTCGAGTGCCCATGCGTTACAATGGGAATAAATTTTATAACCCTATTATATAGAGATGAAACAAGACAAAATTTCAACTAACAGACCAAAATTTATCAGCCATTTATGTTTCAAGAAGCTAAAACTTTCAAATATGATAGATCGCCAACTAGCCATTCCTAAATTCAAATATGCTCTTAGAAATAAACATCTGAAGGCACCATCATACCAATGTAAGAACCAGCTAATAAGTAATTTTACAAATGACAGGTGATGCTATCATTATATTACAGGGCAACCAGATAAAACCTATGATACAATGAGTAAACACAACTTATGAAAGTATATACAACAGTTAATAAGTACAGATACCACATCCAACACAAAGACGACGAGGTCATGGGGGATTTTGAAGATTAGCAATACTTAAAGGCAATACAGTACATATTAGACTACAGCACAAACTGCATTCACTTCAGCAGGGTTTTAACGATAGATTTGACATTGAGCTTCTTAAGGTCAGTGTAAGATTGGCCACAACCGACGAACATGATTGGAGCTCCAGATATGTAAACCATGGAAAGTGCAGCTCCGACCTACAATTTTTTAGAATTGGCATCAAAATATTATACAACAAGACACGTACGGAAGCAAATTAGTACGGTGCCATATTTGTCAAATTAATTTTTCTAGAATCAATCCAATTAAGCTTTAATTCGATTCAGGTTATATATCAAATATATTTAAAACGAAATGAAATAATATCATATTGTCTGAATATTAATTCAAGGCCATCAACAATTATGTAATCACTTCAATACATATATGAGGACAATATATGCCCTCACAAAAAAGAATGATAGAGAGATAATTTGTTGCGGGCATATGTTATGGCAATCAAGCTAAATTGAATGTGCTGGATATTGATTTTGAAATTCTAGTGCTTTGATAAATTTTAATAAGTACCTGCTAAAATTTTGGGGAGATGTAATTCTGGCACTTCTGTTATTGTGAAGTTTTCTATTATTTATTGTCATGAACTCGTGATAAAACCCTGCTGATCACAAAGTTTGGATTGTTGCACTTCAGGGTTTAGCACTTCAACGTTTCTGGGACATACACAGTGTGTTTCTGCTGTTGCCTGGCCTGAGCAACAAACAATATTTTCAACATCTTGGGGACCATTCTGTTCGGCAGCGGGATGTCCAAACAGGGAAAGAGATGTGGAATATGGTACGCAAAATATATTTATATATTTAAAAATGAAAGTATTAAAATGCATGGAAAGCATCATGTTTTTTTCCTGCTAGCATAAAAGCAATAAGGAAAAATGTTTTTTTGTGCTCATCGAGTCATCAATTGGCATCTGTGCATTCTGTTCTGAGTTTCTCTCAAATTTGCTTTGGAATCTGGCACTTGGAATTAGAAAGTCACTGGCTATCCTTCAACTGCACGCTGTCCAAAAAGAACTGTTGCCTAGGAGAGTCATAAAGCTTTTGCTACTCTCTTGTTTTGCTTCATAAATGAATTCATCTTATTTCACTTGATGTCTAAAAAATTTTTCCATAGGTCTGTGGGAAGGCCCTGAATTACATGGTATGTTCCATGACAGAAAAGTGAAGTAATGTCAGAGGGAGGCATTTCATCTTGATCTCCCAACTTGCACAGATAATATACTAATCACTAATCAGTAGCAAAAAAGTACCAAGTAAAAAATATGACTTCCTGATAAGGAGACCAGAAGAATGCTTCTTAAAAATAAAAAATAACAGAAACAGAATAACTCATGAACACAGCTGAGAGTACTATGAGAAATATAAACTTGTATACAAGGAAAAAAAATACAATCATCTAAACTGAATAACCCATACACATTCAAGTCCCTGTCCAGTAGCAGAAACCCCCTTGTCAGTTCTTCCACACCTACAGTAGCATGATTCTTTCCTACTGCCAACCATAAGCTTTGCCCTTTCAAGTGCTTTAAATATCATAGACTGGGAACACAAAACATAGGAGTATATATGAAAAACCTTACACCTTTAGAAGAGCAAAATATACTCATAGTTCCTAGGAAAAAAAATACCTCAACTGTAGGCTCTGTGTGAGCTTCTGAAGCAAAGCCATAAAATCTGCACAAGAAGAAAGCATAGTTACAGAAAAAGATGAGAAAAAGGCACAAGGCACGAGTAATAAGAACTAACAAAGCAAAGAGAACACATGCAGGTGCCAGCAGAAGCTCTTAGATTTGAAAATTATGTTACAAACTTATGATTTTGTAGAAGAAATATGAGTGTATTAATATTATTGATTCAAAGCTTGATCTGTGATCAGTGAAGAGGTTCATAACATAAAGCTTTTCCATATACAGCTATATAACAGTACACCTATATTTGGTCATATAGTAGCATAATCTAATGAAGGCTATTACAACATTCACACTAATTCAGACTTTAAGCAAGAATGCATCACATATTAAGGAGACACACATGCATTTTGTATTAGAAATACAATCATACCTCTGTCCAAAGTACATGATTTTCAGAGCAACTAATCGCTTTGGGCAGTGACTTACAAGCCCCACTTGGCGACCTGTACACTAAACAGAAAAGAAAAAAATCAGTAATGTTATTATACAGATGTTCTCTTAGAAAATCAATGTTTTAGTCTAGGTGAAAAATATACTACATTAATCTCAATGGAACATATTAAACATCTAAAAACTTCACATGCAAAAATGGCACTAAACAGAGTTTCTCCTACTGAACAAATGACTACCCTTTTTCTTGTAGAAATTAGTGTATCTTAAGTTGCATTTGTGCATGAATTTTTAGGTAAACTATTGTTCTCCACAGTACCATTGCACTATAATTCAATTGTATATGCATGAATTACATAAGATAAGAAAGAAAAATTCCATTATGATAGATGCTATCATGGAACATCTGATCAAATTTGAAATATGACATTACGTACTGAAGTCCAACTTACATGTGACTTCGTATTCTTTTGCAATTCTTGACTACTGCCACACAAACTTGCAGTAACTACTGGAGAGGAAGCAACGCTGTCCTCCTGTAGAAGAAAATCAGGAAAATGTTGATAGAGAAGAACCACATGACACTTGATAACAGTTGAGGGATGCAGTACATAAGCATTCTTTTAGAAATGATATGAACATCATCAAAGCTCCAACATATCTAACTATACAAATATACCCGCAGATGATGGATTTTTTTAGCATGGTGAGGTCATGCTTGACTAAAACCACAAAACTTACTGAGTGACACTATTAGGTACTGTCATTTGGATTTATCAAATCTCATTTCAGATTAAATTTAAGAGCATGTATTTGAATAATGAGAACCTAATCTTAGTGCCAGATAGAAAAGGACACTTTCTCGTAGAAAATTATCCATGACAACAACCAAGCACTACAATTCTATCATCTTTTCATGAACAAAAAATCAATTTTCATGAGAAAAAAAAATCTGCTGTTTTCCCTTAACTATTATCACCAAATTGATATTTCAATGAACAAAAGAAGGCCTGAAAAGAAGATCCTGGCTCATCCTAACAAATTGTTGATGGTAAATCAAGAAACACATGATGGAGCTATAAAATGTCATACTTGAACGTTGCTCTCCTCCATCAATATCTCCTTAGCCTTCTCGCAAAGTGCTCTAACCTGTACGGTAAATACTTAAGAATGAGATCAAATCGATTGTAGCTTAACTATAATCAAGAAAGTTGTAAGCTAGCTAGAAAGACTTTAATCAAGAGAGATGTAAATTAGGCAGAAAGGCACAAATCTAACAGTTTGGAGGACCAATAAGCCCCCAAACGTGTTTTCCTGGCAAGACTCCATTTTCCCCCCCAAATTCAACCAGCAGCCAAAATTCTGCCATTATCGACGAGCATGCAGGAAACAGTGGCCACTGTTGCTTGCGTTCATGCAGACATATTAATGTAAAGGTGCAAAAGCCAGGGGCCCTCATACAGCAATTAATTTCTTTCATCTCACCGCACCTAAGCCTGTGAAACGCAAACCTCATTGCTCCAAATCCAAAACCAAATCACAACCACCAAATCCGGGTAACTTAAAAAAAACCAAATGGAGCCAAATGCAGCCCGAGCCCCGATTTGCCCCGGAAGGCCAGGTCCCGCCCAGCGCCCCTCAAATCAGCCAGATCTGGCAACGCCCACCCTCCTGGAACAGAGAAAAGAGAGCGACACGAGAGGTTGAGCAGCGACGGAGGAGGAGGAGGAGAAGGAACAATAGGGAGCCGTAAGTAATCATGAGTTCCTGCTTTTTGTTTTTGTCTTTTTGTTAGCATAGAGAGAGTGTCTCGCGTGGTGGACCACGTCACGGACGTGGGCGAACGCATCGTGGCCGTAGGGACGTGCGGCACGCATACGCGCCTGTACGACGGTTCGTGGGCTACGTCACATCCGTAGATGGACGCGTCGTGGGCGTGACGTGCAGACGTTATACCCTTTGTAAATTCGCTATAAAAGGAGTATGAAGAAATAGAAAAATGCTGGTTGCGCGTTGCAACAGCACCAAAAATCTTTTGTTTGTTCATTGTGATTCTGAGTTTGTTTGCTCCCGGCCGGAGGTTCCGGGCTGACATTTGGTATCAGAGCCCCAACGAGTCAGGGACCTGATGTCGGTGCGATCAGAGCCGCGCGGCGGTAGGTCGCTCACCCCTCCACATCGTCGTCGCCCCTCGCTCTTGCCTAACCGACGCCGTGGTCGTCGTGCCGCCAGAGTGATCATCCAGCAGACCGTCAGGGAGACCGGCGTCGGCGCCTCAGTACAGTACCCCATGCTGACTCGCTCCAACTATCAGGAGTGGTCGATGTTGATGTAGGTCAATATGGAGGCACAGGGCATCTGGTACGCGATCGAGCCGGAGGACGACGTATCGAGTACCGCGACGACCGCTAGCGATGGCGGCCATTCTGCGCTCCGTCCCGCCGGAGATGTTGTCCTCGCTTCGTGGCAAGCGCACGGCGCAAGCTGCGTGGGAGGCGGTGAAGACCATCCGCGTCGGTGTGCAGCTCGTACACGAGGCGAACGCCCAGCAGCTCCGACACGAGTTTGCCGTGCTGACATGGAAGGAAGGCGAGACGTCGGAAGACTTCTCCGTGCGCATCACGGGCTCGCCAACAACCTCCGTATCCTTGGCGACGACATCGCCGACGTTGAGGTGGTCCGCAAGATGCTGCAGGTCGTCCCCGAGCATCTTCAACAGGTGGCCATCTCCATCGAGACACTGCTCGACATCAGCTCCATCTCCGTCGAGGAGGTGACCGGGAGACTGCGTGCCGTCGAGCAGCGCCGCAAGCCGGCGCCCACCGTCGACAACCAGGGCAGGCTGCTCCTGTGCGAGGAGGAGTGGCTCGCCAGGCTCAAGCTCCGCGAGTCCGAGGAGAAGGGCAGCGGGAGCAGCTCGGCCGGCTTTGGCAAGAATCGCGGCGGCGTTCACTGCGGTCGTGGCGCGGAAGGGGCGTGAGCTCCGGCCGGCAGCGCGACGGCAAGGCCTAGTCCGGTAGTGGACAGGGCTATGACCGAGATCAGTGCAAGCGCTGCGGCAAAACACAGCATTGGGCGAAGACTGCCGCAGCAAGCCAAAGGGCGAGGCCCACCTCGCGCAGGCCGAAGAGGACTCGGAACCCACGCGCTGATGGCTCGAGCCACTGTCTTCGCCAACGCGCCGCCACCACCACTCGCCGCTGCGACCCCACATTCGCCAGAGTGCCGTCTCCTGCACGTCGTCGAGGAGAAAGTCCTCGCGCAGTTCGATGACGAGGCGGAGCACGACGACAGCAACTGGTACCTCGACAGTGGGGCCACCAATCACATGTCGGGCTGCAGGAGCGCCTTTATCGACATCGACACGACGATCCGCGACACCGTCAAGTTCGGCGACGACTTGGAGGTCGCGATCGAAGGGTCGGGCACCGTGCTGTTCGAGGGGAAGACCGGCGAACACCTCCCGCTCACGGGGGTGTACTTCATCCCGAGGCTGACCACCAACATTATCAGCCTCGGCCAACTCGACGAGGGCGGCTACGACGTCCACACCAAGCACGGCGTCCTTCGGATCCGTGACGAAGAGGGTCGGCTGATCGCGCGAGTCCAGCGCTCGGTTAACCCGCTGTACCTACTGTGGGTGAAGATCGGGCGGCCACTCTGCCTGGCTGCGCGCGCCGGCGACAACGCGTGGCTGTGGCACGAGCGCTACGGCCACCTCCACTTCGACGCCCTGCGCAAGCTCAAGCAGCGGGGCATGGTGCACGGGCTGCCCCATGTCGAGCACGTCCACCAGCTCTGCGCCGACTGCGTCACCACCAAGCTGAAGAGGAGACCGTTCCCGTCGCAGTCGAAGCGGCGAGCGGAGGGGCTGTTGGACCTGGTCCATGGCGACCTGTGCGGCCCCATTACGCCGGCGACACCCGGCGGTAAGCAATACTTCCTTCTACTGGTTGATGACCGGAGCAGGTACATATGGGTGGCTCTGCTCGCCGCCAAGAGCGACACCCTCGCTGCCGTGAAGAAGTTCCAGGCGAAGGTGGAGGTGGAGACAGGCCGGCGTCTGCGTGTTCTGCGCACTGACAATGGGGGTGAATTCATCTCTGTTGAATTCGAGGAGTACTGCGCCGAGCACGGCGTCGAGTGGCAGCACACAACGCCGTACACGCCGCAGCAGAATGGCATCGTTGAGCGGCGGAACAGATGGTCAGACCATGGCGCGCAGTCTGCTGAAGAGCCGGAACATGCCGGCATTCTTCTGGGGCGAGGCGGTTGCCACTGCCGTCTTCCTGCTGAATCGGGCGCCCACCAAGGCCGTCGACGGCATGACGCCGTATGAGGCCTGGCACGGACGCAGGCCGGATGTGCACTTTCTGCGCACGTTCGGGTGTGTGGCGTACGTCAAAGCAACGAAGCCGCACCTAAAGAAGCTCGACGACCGCGGCGCTCCGGCTGTCTTCATCGGCTACGAACCAGGCGCCAAGGCATGGCGTTTCTACGACCCAGCGACGCGTCGCGCCGTCGTGTCCAGAGACGCGGTCTTCGACGAGCCGGCGTCCTAGAGCTGGAGGGATGAGGACGAGGACATGGAGGCTGGCACTGACTTCGTCGTGGAGTACCCTATGATGGAGCTGGGCGCCAGGCGCTTCGACGCCGACACCGTGAAGGGCTCAGAAGAGCTTCCGGCGACCCCAACCAGCGCCCGGGCCGGGCGAGTACCCAGGCACGAGTGCGAGTCCCCGGGTGCGAGGGCCCGGGCGCTGGCGCCGGCCGGGCGAGTACCCGGGCGAAGGGCGAGTCCCGGGCGCGAGGGCCCGAGCGCGGATGCGAGGCCCCGGGCGCGAGGGCCCGGGCACGGAGGCAAGGCCCCGGGCGTGGTCCCGGGGGGGGGCGCACTTCGATGCGGCGACCCCAATTCTGCAGCGAGCCTCGGCGCTCCCGCGGCGGGCACACCCGCGACGTCGCCCGATGCCACGACGCCCGCTCCCTCAACTCCAGCACCTCCGGCGTCTCCACTGCCCCAGCCTGAGTTCGTCTCACGCCTCCAGATATGGAGGAGTACTGGGAGCCGACAATGATGACGTCGAGCACGGTACACACCATCGACAACGTCTCGGGGCAGCGACACCCGCCGGGCTCACCGCGCGCAGGTAGCTGCTGAGCTCCATCTGCAGATCGAGGAGGAGCCAGCCACCTCGCCGAGGCCGAGAGACATAAGTCTGGCGCCGTGCCATGATGGAGGAGATGGACTCCATCGAGAGCAACCAGACCTGGCGTCTGGTGCCCTTCCGCCCGGTCACGGCCAATCGGGCTGAAGTGGGTCTACAAGGTGAAGAAAAAACGCCGCCGGCGAGGGTGATCAAGCACAAGGCGCGGCTGGTGGCAAAACTGGCTACGTCCAACAGCCTGGCGTGGACTTCGACGAGGTCTTCGCCCCCGTGGCCCGCATCGAATCGGTGCGGCTACTGCTGGCACTCGCTGCCCAGGAGGGGTGGCTGGTGCACCACATGGACGTCAAGTCCGCGTTCCTGAACAGGGAGCTCATCGAGGAGGTGTACATTCGCCAACCTCCCGGTTTCACCGTTGCCGGCCACGAAGACAAGGTGCTGCGCCTGGACAAGGTGCTCTACGGTCTCCGTCAGGCCCCGCGAGCGTGGAACGCCAAGCTCGACGAGACGCTGGTGGCGCTCGGCTTCAGCCACAGCGCGTCGGAGCACGCCGTCTACGCCCGCGGCAAGGGCGCCTCTCGGCTGCTGGTGGGGGTCTACGTCGACGACCTCGTCAACACCGGGAACGACCCCACCGAGATCGCCAAGTTCAAGCAGCAGATGAGCTCCAGGTTCAAAATGAGTGACCTTGGTTTGCTCTGTTTTTACTTGGGCATTGAGGTGCAGCAGGGGAGCGACGACATCAGGCTGTCCCAGGCGGCGTACGCGCGCAAGATTCTAGAGCGTGTGGGCATGGCGAGCTGCAATCCGAGCCACACTCCCATGGAGTCCCGCCTGAAGCTGTCAAAGGAGAGTACGACAGCGCCGGTGGACGCCACTGAATACCGGGGCCTCGTCGGCTGCCTCCAGTACTTAGTGCATACCAGGCTGGACATCGCCTTCGCCGTCGGCTATGTCAGTCGATTCATGGAGAGTCCCACCTCCGAGCACCTCAACGCGGTGAAGCGGATTCTACGCTACATCGCCGGTACGATCGATTACGGCTGCCATTACAGGCGCACCGAGGCAGAGCTGAAGCTGCTCGGTTTCAGTGATGCCGACATGGGCGGCGACATTGATATAAGGAAGAGCACCTCCGGCGTGATGTTCTTCCTCGGCTCATGCCCGGTGACCTGGCAGTCCCAGAAGCAGAAGGTCGTCGCCCTCTCCTCCTGCGAAGCTGAATACATTGCGGGGACGACGGCGGCCTGTCAAGGCATTTGGCTGGCGCAGCTCTTGGCTGAATTGAGGAGCGAGCAGCGCGCCACCTTCCTACTGAAGATGGACAGCCAATCGGCAATAGCCCTCAGTAAGAATCCTGTCTTTCATGATCGAAGCAAGCATATAGATGTCAGATATCATTTCATTCAAGAATGCATTGGCGACGGGAGGATCGACATTGAGCACGTCCGCACTAAGGAGCAGCTAGCTGACATACTGACGAAGCCGCTGTCACAAGATCGTTTCTGCGAACTCCGAGTGCAGCTGGGCGTTGTCAAGATCAGCAAGGAACTTCAGGCTTAGGGGGGTGAAATGTAAGCATTGTAATCCTGAGTTCCTGCTTGTTCTTTTTGTTTCTCGTCTTTCTGTTAGCATAGAGAGAGTGTCTCGCGTCGTGGACGACATCACGGATGTGGGCGGACGCATCGTGGCCATAGGGACGTGCGGCATGCATACGCGCCTGTACGACGGTTCGTGGGCTACGTCATGTCCGTAGACGGACGCGTCGTGGGCGCGACGTGCAGACGTTATACCCTTTGTAAATTCTCTATAAAAGGAGTATGAAGAAACAGAAAATGCTGTTGCGGTTGCAACAGCACCAAAATCCTTTGTTTGTTCATTGTGATTCTGAGTTTGTTTGCTCTCGGCCGGAGGTTCCGGGCTGACAGGAGCCAGGGTACCTCGGGCTTGGGAAGGGGCTTGCACTGCATGAGCCGCTCGATCTAGTCGTCGAGGCCGCCATGGGGGCTGCTCATCTTCGCCGTTTGGCGTCGCACCCAACCCTAGATCTCGCTGCGGCGCGCGCCCGTGTGGGGGAGGAGAGAGGAGACGGACGAAAGATGCGAGACGTTGGCGGATCTCGTCCTCTCCCACGGATTAGACGGCGACTATCTCTTCCAGATGGCGGAGGTGGTGCACGGGCTCCAGCTAGATCTGGCCGAGGACAGCGGCAGGGGAACGACAAAGTTGAGGAGGAGGCGTGGGCTCGGCAACTGCGGCGAGGATAGCCCGGTTTGGGGCGGCGATGGCACGGTAGAGAGGTGTCGGAGGGCAGTTGACGATGGTGATGGCTGGGACAGGAGAGGCAAGGATGTGAGAGGGCGGCAGGCGGCGGTTGGGACGGGAGATGCAAGGACAGGAGAGGGTGGTGGGCGGCGGCGGCTGAGGGGGAGGAGCGAGGAGCGAGTAGATAGAGGAGAGGGAGGCGGGCGTAGTGAGGAGATGAGGGGGGACGGGAGTCGCGCGAGGCGATCCGTGATGCGCTGAGGTAATCCGGGCCGTTGGATATCAGAATTGAATAGTTAGGATTGAACATATCTGCTAGGGTAGAATTCATCCTCATCACTACATTCTTTTTAAGTAGCATAGACTATGCATCTGAACCTGTACTACGAATGATTTAGAAGAATAATCTAAACGACAAATGCTAAACTAACAATTAACCATGACGATTATAAGATCAAGCACTACAGGATCACAATTAATCAGGTCGCGACTAATCCAACCTTTCATCAATTTCGTGAACGTGATCTGAAATTCTGAACGGTGCAAAAGAGGCAAAAGAGCCAGCAGCAAGCCCCTCATCCCATGGCGGCCGCAGAGAACTGTGGTCCTCACTAGAGATGGCAATGGGGCCCCGATCCCAGATGGGTAAAACATCCATTAGGGTATACAAACGGGATAAAATTAATCCCCATGGGGCCGTTAACAGGTGAAAAGTCCCCTCTCCCGTCAGGTGGAGCGGGGATGGGGACGTTCCCTAGCCCCCCGTCCCCGTGTACCCATGGGGCCCCGAGTATAAGTTAGTCCATCTAAAAATCCATCTAGCCCACAGGTCATAGCCCATTAAAAGCCTAGTTTAAGGCCCATGCGTATGAGTATATATATATATATATATATATATATATATATATATATAAAATCTGGTTTACAACAGCAACCCTAGATCGAGATCCGTGGGTGCGAGCGACAGCCACCAGCCGCCAGCTTCTAGGCTAGGATCGCCACCGCCGCTGGCCGCTCCACGTCCAGGCCACCACTGCCGCTCTGGCTCCAGGCCACAACGGCGCCGCACGGCCGCAGGCATCACGGTCGCTCCGATCGTCACCCCCTTCCCCTCTCCCACGGAAGCTGCGCGGCGCCACCCCATCGCCGTCATCAACTCAGCCGCGCCGCTATCTTCCCCTCTCCCCTGGTGCCCGGTCCCGCTCCCCTCTTCCACCGGTGAAATCAAGCTACGCGGCGTGTCGCCGTCGAGTGCTGCCATCGCTAACTCAAGGCCCCCCTCGATCCCCTTCTCCAGGCCATCACTGATTCAAGGCCGCCGCCGTCTCCTTCTCCAGGCTGTCGCCGCCATCGACTCCAGGCCGCCGTCTCTTTCTCTTGGCTGCCACCGCCGCCGACTCCAGGCCGCCGTCTCCGACTCTAGACCGCCGTCTCCTTCTCTAGGCTGCCGCCACTGTCGACTATGGTTTGCTTCTATTATCGGGGGTGGGGACCCATCGGGTAACCCATACCGGCGGCGGGGACGGGAAAATCTACCCCCGAGTGCGGGGATGGGGATGAGGGCAATCTGTTTCTTTAGCTACGGGGGTGGGTAACGGGATGTTAAAACCCGATGGGTGCAGCCCCGTTGCCATCCCTAGTCCTCACGAGGTCAAGCCCGGTTGCTCTCTGTACCGACAGGTGGGTCCAATGGCTGTCTACCACTCTGGCCCACCTGCAGTGAGTGCGTGCGAGTGATTTCCCATTTTCCACTTCGTCGCCTCGCCCACTTGATTCCGCTCCAGATCTCCCCGTCGCGCTCCGCCTCCTCCGCGTCGCCGTCGTCTTCCTCCTCTCCGGCCGATGCCTCCTCCCAAACCCTAGACAACCTCGCAAAACCCTAGATCCCGCGCCGCGGGTCCCACGCCATGGATCCCTCCGGATCCGGCCCTCGCCACGGCCGCCTTCTCATCTCCCCGTCGCTCTCCACCCCGACTTTCTCCACCAGCTCGCCCTCCCGCTCCCCCGCCCCGCACCACGACCGCCGTAACTCCACCTCCTCGCCGAAGCCGCTCCTCCCCTTCCCGTCGCCTACCTCTAGGTCTCACTCTTCCGGCGGCGGAGTCGCCGGCGCCGCCGGGGGGCCGCGCGCCGCGGGGGCGTCCGCCTCGCCGCCGGCCTTCGCACACAACGCGCGCGTCGCGGCCGCGCTAGCGCCCGCGGCGGCCTTCCTGCTCGACCTCGGCGGGCTCCCGGTGTTCGCCGTCCTCGCCGTCGGCCTCGCCGCCGCGTACCTCCTGGACGCGCTCCGCCTCCGCCAGGGGGCCTTCTTCACCGTCTGGGCAGCGCTCATCGCCGCTGATGTGGCGTTCTTCTTCTCCGCGTCTCTTTCGTCGGCGGCGTCCGCCTCGCTGCCGCTTACAGTGCTCGCGCTTCTCCTCTGCGCCGAGACCTCCTTCCTCATCGGCGTCTGGGCGTCCCTCCAGTTCCGCTGGATCCAGCTGGAGAACCCGACCATCGTTGCCGCGCTCGAGCGGCTCCTCTTTGCGTGCGTGCCTATCGCGGCGCCTGCAATCTTCACATGGGCTGTGGTGTCCGCTGTCGGCATGGCCAACGCCTCCTACTACCTTGCCACATTCACCATGGTGTTCTACTGGCTGTTCTCCATACCTCGGCCATCCAGCTTCAAGAACCGAAAACAGGATGCTCCATGGCAGGATACTGACGGCATTCTTGGCCCCTTGGAGAGTTGTGTGCATGCTCTGTATCTGTTGTTCGTGCCAGTGTTGTTCCATGCGGCATCCCACCATGCTACGCTCTTCGCATCATGGGCCAATGTGTGTGATCTGCTGCTGCTGTTCTTTATACCATTCTTGTTCCAGCTTTATGCATCCACACGAGGTGCACTGTGGTGGATTAGCAGGGATGCACGAACAATTGATCAGATAAGGGTGGCAAATGGCTTGGTTGCGCTGGTTGTAGTGGTGCTTTGCCTTGAGGTTCGAGTTGTATTTCACTCGTTTGGAAGGTATATTCATGCTCCACCACCTCTGAACTACCTGCTTGTAACGGTCACAATGCTTGGCGGTGCTTTGGGTATGGCAGCACATGCTGCAGGCAAGGTTGGAGATGCTGTTAGCTCGGTGGCCTTTACAGGATTGGCAGTGCTTGTCAGTGGAGCAGGTGCTGTAGTCATCGGATTCCCTGTTATGGTATGTTGCAGTCAGCTTGATAGCATTATCCACACTTGCAAATTTACGATCAAAATTTAGCAGCATTGACAGAGTGCATAATGCATGTTATCATGAACTGACAACATATACGAACTGTAAATTGAACCAAAGGCTTGGCCTTGGAATAATCTTGATGGTCTAAGCTATTACTCCCTCTGTTTGAAAATATAAGGTGTCCTTTTTTTCTGTAAATTCAACATTTGAAGATTTTGACTAATAATTGAGCTACAATATACTCCCTCCATCCCAAAAAGAATCAATTCTGGGGTATGAATCTGGACAAGCACTTGTCCATGTTCATACCCAGGAATTGGTTTTTTTTAGGATGGAGGGAGATGTTTTGTGTGATGCATGTAGTACCATTAGATTCGTATTTGAAAATATTTTCATATGATGTTAATTTTATAGTTGTTGACAATATATTAGAAAAGAAATTAATAGTCAAAGAATAAGGTTGGAGACCGTGTAAAAAGCTAATACGCCTTATATTTTCAAATGGAGGGAGTACTAAGTGTACTAAGTACTCATGTATGTTAGGTTATCATAGAGTTGTTTGCTACCTTGCTACTGTACAGTTGTTCAGACTTTAAAGTAAATTCTACCCTGAAAATCAATGTTGGTACTAAAATAAACTTGTGGAGGGCAAGGTTGTTAAAATCGCGATCCTGAATCGGAATCGGAAGTTCTAAGTTGGATCGCAATCATAAAATCGTATACATAAAAATCGTAAAATCGTAGATTCTACCTATATAGAATCGTAGAATCAGACCCCTTAATTAGAATCATAAAGTCATAAAATCGCATGCTAGAATCAAGATTTTGACAACCTTGGTGGAGGGAGTTATTCTCGAATTTTGATTTTTCATATGCTTGTAGCTGTCTGTTGATCGTAGCTATTTTATGATTGACTTCATTCCATGAATGTATTTGCTTGGTATTTAGTATGGATGATCTAAGTTCTAATGTTGAGTTAGTTCTGGTGTTCCATCTATAAGTTTTGATTAGAATTTGAGGTAACAACAATCTTTTAAAAGCTACTATGGTAAAGTATTGTAGCAGTATCTCAATCATCGTTAACTGTGGGAACAGTGCTACTAATGTCTCAATCAACATTAAATGTGGTGCTGTGATCTCATATAGAAAATTCTCTAATATAGCTGGCTGTGGATGCTCTCCAACTATCCTTTCTGAGCTGATATCGTGCTCCCTGAATTTGTCTACTCAAGCTAGTGCAATTTTAGTTTTTCTATGATAATACTGTACACAAATCCATATATTCCTATTGTCACACTCCACACCCCTCCTATTGTCTACCATTATGCCTTGGGTAACTTTGCTCCTAAGTAAATCATGGTTGTGAATTTGTGATGATTCTCTTGAGTCCTTAGTTATTGTTAGGATTTAGTGAGTATTTCTTGCAAACTGTGCATGTTAATAATTACTTGCGCTTGAAAAGGTTTAACTTGCACGCTCATAATATCATAAAGATGATGTTCTTGCTCTGCTTCAGGTGCTTAAATATTCATAGTGAAACAAGTCACAGAGTGCATGGGCATTATCACAATTCTAAGGGTTGTTGAATGCTCTCTCACCTCCCTTTGACCATAGGCTGGAGTCTTGAGGCAGTAATTTGCCGATAGACTTTCTTCTATTGTGGTCGCTTTGGTGCAGCTTAACCAGTCCTAACATAGCCTCGAATATGCAGCATCAGCATAAAAGCTATTACTTATCATTTTTATTTTTATTGCCCTATACTTATTTCTGTGATTTAATCTTTTTGCAGTTCCTTCCATTTCCGATGATTTCTGGCTATTATGCGGCAAGGTTCTTTACTAAGAAAAGCTTGTCATCATACTTCACCTTTGTGGCAATAGCAAGCATGATGGTCCTTTGGTTTGTAGTCCATAATTATTGGGATCTCAATATTTGGATTGCTGGCATGCCATTGAAGTCATTCACCAAGTATGTTGTTGCAGCTGTAATCATGGCAATGACTGTTCCTGGTTTGGCGCTTCTCCCAACAAAACTGCGGTTTCTTGTAGAACTTGGTCTTACTGGTCATGCATTATTGCTATGCTACATCGAGAACCGATTGTTCAACTATGCTACCATGTACTACTTTGGATTTGAGGATGATATCATGTATCCTAGCTATATGGTTTTGATTACAACCTTTTTGGGATTGGCTCTTGTAAGAAGATTATCTGTTGATCAGAGAGTTGGGCCCAAAGCTGCTTGGATCTTGACTTGTCTTTATTCTTCAAAATTATCAATGTTATTTATCACATCAAGATCAGTGCTATGGGTTTCAGCTGTCTTGCTACTTGCTGTCACTCCGCCCTTGCTTCTTTACAGGTATACTGCAACATCATGTTCTAATTGAGTGTTTTGACTTCTTTATATAAAATTCTTCCCTGTACCTTCCAGAGACAAGTCCAAAGGGGCTTCAAAGATGAAAGTCTGGCAAGCTTATTTCCATGCATCTGTAGTAGCCTTTTCCGCATGGCTTTGCCGGGAAACAATCTTCGAAGCTTTACAGTGGTGGAATGGAAGGCCTCCTTCAGATGGCCTGCTTTTGGGTTCCTATATTCTGTTGACAGGCGTTGCTTGCATACCAATAGTCGCTCTCCACTTCCCACATGCTCAGGTATTTGATGCTTACCCCCATGTTCTAAAAATATCAATATTCTCATAATCATATTTGTTGTTATGGTCTGTTCGTGATCTGATATATGCTTTTGCACTAGAATTCTTCAAGTTTTTCTTAACAATCGCTTTGATATTGAGATTCTAACTGTGGAATTTTAAATGACGGCATCAATTGTTAACTCCAGATTACGTGCAAACTTTTTACCTTTTTGAGGGTATCATATTGGTTGACATTGCTTTGGGGACACTAATTAACTTTAACTTGGTTAAATAATTAGATGCAAACATTAGATGACAATATGTCCAGTTCACACTGGTAGTCTTCAAGCTAGCTGTTTTTGGTTTGGCATTACCTTGACTTGCAGTGCAATTTTATTAACTTCCATCTGTTGGATTTGATTTTACGTTATCTTTTTTAAGAGTTTGTCAAAGTGATCCTACTATCACGCATTCATGCACATGACGTTGAAATTTATTTTAGACTGTTGTAGGGTTTGCTTGTACGCGATGCACTGTTTGAAACACCGTTACTTACTGAATACTGATAGCTAGCTAAATGCCTGTGCTTCACTATGGATAAAAGAAAATATGCCATAATATTGCCTAAAATAAATATATATGTTTTTTGGCTTCAGACATGCTACTTGTTTGCTATAGGTTGTGCTCGCCTTGATCATATATTCATATAACCCATTTATATTGGAATGTTCTGTAATAGTAAAAAATATCAGGGGCAATTTATAAAAACTGCAGTAGGAAGAGGTATGGGTGAGCTTTGAAACTCCATACATGAACTTACAGGTTTATACCTGAACTCCTGAAGTTGTGATTACATAGTGCTTGGATCCCCATGTGTTAGTTTTGCTTCCCTATGTGCATGTCTGAAATAGTCAGTGTTCTTAATATTTTTCATCAATGGAAAGCATATTATTCACAAGTGTTTACAGCACCTGTTTAGCAGGAAGCACCTTCATTTTTAAAGATTTAAATTCAACATTTTGATGTCCATATACTTCTGTGATGCTATTTGTTCTGTTACTTTCTCATGTCGAAATGTCGAAGTTATTGTTTTCGTAATGTGAACCTTATAAGTTATTTTAGAGCTGCTACAATTGATTCTATGTCGTGATTTGTCTGCAGTCAGCCAAGAGATTCCTAGTGCTGGTTGTGGCTACAGGGCTTCTTTTTGTTATCATGCAGCCACCTATTAAACTTTCATGGGTATACCGGTCAGAGTTTATCAAAGCAGCACATCTATCTGATGATGACACTTCAATATATGGTTTTATAGCATCCAAGCCCACATGGCCATCATGGCTGCTCATTGCAACAGTGGTGCTCACGTTAGCAGCAGTTACATCCATTATCCCTGTGAAGTATGTTGTTGAGTTGAGGGCTTTGTATGCATTGGGGGTTGGAATTACACTTGGCATCTACATATCTGTTCAGTACTTCTTCCAGGCAGTTGTTCTGTATCCTCTTCTTGTTGCAACAATTGTCTTGGCTGCTGTCTTTATAGTATTCACACATCTGCCATCTGAATCCAGCACAAGGGTTTTGCCATGGGTGTTCTCTTTCTTGGTAGTTTTGTTTCCAATCACATATCTTCTTGAAGGACATCTAAGAGCTAAAAATTTTGTGGATGATGAGGAAGCAGAGAAGTTCACCAACATGTTGGCTATAGAGGGGGCCAGAATGTCACTTTTGGGTCTCTATGCTGCCATTTTCATGATTATTGCATTAGAAATCAAGTTTGAACTGGCTTTGCTGTTGCGAGAGAAAGCTGCGGACAGAGGTGTAACACATGGTCCACCTGGTCGGAGTTCTGCCTTTCCACCCAAAGCAAGGCTACTTCAGCAGCGAAGAGCTCATGCTGCGCCAACATTCACTATCAAGAGATTGGCAGCAGAGGCAGCTTGGATGCCTGCAATAGGCAACTTTTCAACTGTGCTGTGCTTCATCATCTGCCTTATTCTCAATATAACTCTTACTGGTGGCTCAAATCGTGCTATTTTCTTCCTGGCACCTATCCTTCTGCTTTTGAACCAGGATTCAGATATCTTTGCAGGATTTGGGGACAGGCAACGTTACTTCCCTGTAACAATCTCTATTTCTGTTTATTTACTATTGACAGCAGTGTATAGGATATGGGAGGAGACTTGGCCTGGAAATGGAGGGTGGGCACTTGATATTGGGGGCCCAGGCTGGTTCTTTGCTGTGAAAAACGTTGCCCTTCTCATGCTCACATTACCTAATCACATACTCTTCAATCGGTTCATGTGGGATTATGTTAGGCAGACAGATGCAAAGCTACTTCTTACTCTGCCTCTCAACTTGCCATCAATTATAATGCCAGACATACTTACTGTGCGGGTACTAGGATTGTTAGGTGCTATTTATTCTCTATCACAGTATGCTATATCAAGGCGGATAAGACTTGCTGGGATGAAATACATTTAAACTAGGAGAAGCAACTTTTGAGGTAAATCTTGTATGTCTTACTGCAATTGTTGTAAATAAGAGGCCAGCTCCTGAGGCAAATATTTCGGTGCTTTCGTGCAGGCTTTTCAATCATAGGGCAGCGATTTCTTTAGAAGGCTCTGGCATGAAGTCATATTTGCCTGGTGAGTTGGGAACAGAACTGTGCCTTGAAGCAGAGAGAAACAATGGTCAATAGTCATCAGTTTTGTACTAGGTGATCTTTATACTGGGTAAACCTAAGGTGTTGTAGTATAAAATGTTACTGAACTCAACTCGTACAGCGCATCACCTTGGGTCCTCTGAACTTGTGACCATACAACATTTTATGTCCATACTTTCTTCTTATAAGCCTCATCAGAACTGACATGCCAATCTGCGTAGATTCTTTTGTTGTCCAAGAGACTAAATTCTGAATGGCAGGTTAATGGTCTCCACAGAACTGTTTGGTTCTTTTTGCTGCAGAAACTGTTATCCTTTCGATGTATATTATACTACTACATGATAGGATTCCCAAGAGTACACAGGCTGAGGTCTTGATGTGACTGGTCTGTTCGTCAGTAATCAGTCATTTTTTTACTTCTCATTTCATGAGCTTGTTTTAGGATCAATACTTTATGAAGTTGTTCTTCAGTACTTGAAGATTGGCATAAGATTCGGACATGCGTGTTTCTTTAGGTCGCAGTGATAATCGAAACTTGTTTCAGAATATTATATATCCAATTTTACCGCTGAAATTCACTTGGTAATCTTGAGAGTTGGTCTAGTTGTCAGGTACTACAAGTAATTTGGATTTTTGAAATTTTGTGCTAATGTTGCCGTCAGAAGAGTACGAGATTAGCCGCTTATGTATGGACCAATCAGAAGCCTACAAGGTTAGGTCCTCTTGTTCCCTTGAAAACGTAATCCCAGAGTCCGCCTCCCTGGTCATAAAGCGACTTGTGAATCACCGAACGCGGGAGCCCGGAGCTTGCCTGGCCCAGACGGTGCCACCGGGCCGCGTCGCGCCTGGTGGGTCCCACCAGGCAAGCCCGACTTAACGAAGGGGTGATGGGGCCCACCCGTCAGTTACACGTCTCCCATCTCCACAGCCCCTCTCCTCTCTCCTCGGCTCCTCGCCTCGCCTTCCATGGCGGCCGCGCTCCTCCGCCGCGCGCTCCACCTCCGCCGCGTGCTCCCCTCCCCTTCCCGTGCCCTCCTCCCCTCCGCTCCGTCCCCCTCCCACCGCATCCTCTCCGGCTTCACCACCACCACCCAGCAGAACAGCTCCTCCTCCACCACCATCGACCTCTCCTCCGACGAGAGCCGCCGCCGCCTCATCAACAGGTAAGCCCGTTTCTCTATGGTTTCTCGCCAATACTGGGGCTCCGGAGGCGGTTGTTGACGGTGGCGTGCTGTGTTCGTGTGTGGGTGTGGGGTGTGGTCGCAGGCTGGTGTACAGGAGCAAGCAGAGGGGGTTCTTGGAGCTGGACCTGGTGCTGGGGAGCTGGGTCGAGCAGCACATCCACTCCATGGATGAGGCCAACATCCGCGCCCTGCTCCAAGTCCTCGACCTCGTAAGATACCCCGCAAGTATTCATATACTTCCCTCCTCTCTTATTATTGCTCTATTTCGTCATGTTATGTAGTTATTCATCTGCGTAAACCTGTGGGCTGTGGCCTGATGTAAAATAGATCAACCAAGTAGTTGAAACTGTTGCCGGAACAGCTCGTTATGCAGTGTCATTTTAATTAAATCACACTGTTTATTTTCCCCTGGCCTTTGTCAATTTGCAATTTTAGTCTTCGTTTGGGGGCTTAACCTCCGTTCTAACAATAGTTGTATTGGTTATCTAGGCTGATTCCTAGCTAGCCCAGTAGCTTTGTGTTGTTTGCAAACAGTATAGTTGAACAGCTATAGTATTTGGGAACTAGAAAGAATTTGTGATTTTGATTATTGATGCTGTATAGTTCTGCCTATCAAGGCTGCTTACCTGAGTTAGTTTATTGGTCAACAGAGTCAGAAAACAGTTTCAGCCCAAGTTTGCATTATTGTCATCCTCTGATCATCCCTGATCTGGACCTTAGTTCATCTATGAATACGTGGGTGATTCAGCAATTGTGGTTTCTAGCTCTGCAAGATACTTTTCCTGACTGTAATTTATGAATGGAGTAGAGTATAAATCTAGCCAACTGCTTCTATGACCTGAAAATTTCATAGCATAAAGTGGTGTGACTGCTATGTATTTGACCAAGCTGCTGATTTGGTAACATGAGCCTGATTTTCCTTCCAACCATTTATCTTCCTCGCACCATTGGATCATATCTTTGATGGACGAGAAATGTCTTATTAAACAAACAAGAATACCAATCATATTAAAATATTTGCTACACCTGGTGATTTACAATGTTTGTTACATAATGCATCTTATGCTTGGAAGGCACTGCCCTGATCCATTGGACAGTCAGTGCATCATAGTATTCTTGTGCTCCTGTTCTAATTTGTAGATCAGCTCTAAGATCTAATATATGATATTTCAGGAAAACCCAGATTTGTGGAAGTGGCTTACTGGTCAAGAGCAACCACCAGACGCAGTGAATTCTAATTCTGTATATCATACTACAGATAACTCTTCTATCCCTCTGAATCTCTGGTTGCTTCTGTACTTAACGGTTTTTGTCCAAACAGGTATTTATTGCTGTTAAATCGAAGGTCACGGACAACCTGAGCAAGCACTCTTCTCCTGAGACCCGATCAGCGCCTGGTCAGCCATGGGTGAGAGGGTGGGATGACAAGAGAGGAATTGACGGACCTAAGTATGGGAATCAGTGATGAGATGCTTCAGAGTGGTGACGGTTTTATATTTTCAGTATGATCCTGTTTTGTTGCCCCTGTAATATGGTGCTTGTGTAGAATAAATTAAATCATGTCAAAATGGTGTCATCCAATGATTTGGGGAATTTGGAGTGCCAGTATGGATTGTGCTAATAATGCTCTGTACAAGTTTCAAACTCTTTATAGTTGAAGAAAGCATAGTTGTGGATTTGTGGTGATAACAACTTTAATAAGTAAACCAATAGCTCTCCTTGTTTTTGGCACTTCCTCGTTTATGTATTAGTGATGGAAATTAGACCCTCTAATTTGCAATGCACAGGCCTATTGCAACCAAGACATTGAAAGGCTGTACCCAATTAGAAGGTCAATCCCTAGCTGTTTGTAATACGAATTGTAGTTTCTTGATGAGAGACACCTGATTATCAAGGTAATCATGGAGCCTTTCATCGCAGGACTGGTATAGATAACTTTGCAATAGAAAGAACAAGAGTTAGAAGACTACAAAGGAACAAATGATTTTTCAAAAAAAAAAAAGATATTGCAAAGGTGACAGTAATAGTTCTTATACTGTAATTTGCTCTGTTTATTTTGTGATGTATACACGACCTTTGCCACTTGTACAATGAAAAATGAAATATATTGCTCTTATTTACAGAATAAATGAAAGAAAGAAAATAATAAGATGGAACTTTTTTTTGACATTATGGTACATCAGAGAACTGCACAGAGAAAAACTGCCATTTGGGAATATCACAGTGCATTTCAGCGCGAGATCTTCAGATAAACAAGGGAGCATCATTTTTGACATTTTGCAGAACCTATGAGCCAGCTGAGGCTTGTTGAGCTCGCATCACCATTTCTTCAGTAGTGGTCCCTATAATATCATTTGCACGCTTCAGTGGAACAGATATAATTTTCCCGATTGAATCCTGAATAGACAAATTTTGTCAGAATCAAGAACCTCGAAATTTATTCAATGATTGTATGGAGTACTTTGGCACTTTCAATGCTAAACTTATGTGTTGTTTTTTAAGGGAAAATTATGTGTTATTTAGCTCACATGGGATACAAATATTTTACTTGGAATTTGCATGAATGTCATTAATAATCTTACCCGGGATACGATACCAAGCTTTTCTAGCTTCTTTACAGCATCAACAACGTCAAAATTGAACTCAACACCAAATTCTTCCTTAATGAGCTGTTCACAGCGTAAATCAAGATCCTGTAAAGGGCAGTAAGTAGTAATATATGTTAACTTCCAAAAAATCATACTGTCACCCTCAGGTATGTGGTAAGTCCTAAGGGCATAGAAGTAAAGATGACTTCACCCTCCAAACTCTTTATTTATATAATAATTATGATTGTCGGTGAAATGGGAACCAGGACTCCCATTATTGGTGGCTCGAGGTGGCCTGGGGCCACGTCACCACATTGGCAAGGGTCGCCCCACGATCACTACGGAGCCATGCTAGGAATTCCCCAGCATGGCCCCGAGCTCGTGCCCCTGCGGGGTGGGCTCAGGGTACCCCCCCCTAGCTCGTGGCTTCATCAAGCCGAGCTTGGGGCACCTCCTAACCCTGCCCCAAGCTAGGCTCCTCTCAAATGGCTTGAGGAGCGTGCAGAGGCAGGGGCATTAATGACGACACGATGAAGCCTGTCTCCTCGCTTCGGTCTCCCCACACCTCTCCCATTAAGGGTGACAGGACGTATATCTACCCGGCATGTGGCGTGGGAAGATAAGACGACTCTACACCCCTTACCACAGGCCATCATTGCCCTTTTTCTGACAAAGGGGCGTGGGATGGCTGGTGGCATTGTGGACTGCCGTGCCACCAACTCCGCTTCACCACGCCCCTATTGCTTCGACGTGAGGCAAATGGGTGGGTCCCTGGCCAGCGGGACAAGCCCAGGCTTCCCTTGCAAGCTTTCGACAGCCATGTCCGGATGCGTGGCAAACTACCATTGCTCCTCTCCTTACCTGCTCTGAGGAGGGCCCTAGGAGGACGAGCGGCCGGGCCTACCGGTCAGTACAAGATAGAACTTAGCATACCTAATTCTTTAACTCCCGTTGGTAGCCACTGTGGTATTCCCCAAAAAAAGATATGAGGAGAGCCAAGGTTACACAAGAGGGATGGAGAAAAAAGAGGCAAGATCCAAGGATCCAACCCTAGACTTGAGATCAGCTGGAGAGAGCCTCCCACAGTCTAAGTCTTGTAAGCTTCGCTTGAAAGCAATCCATAGGAGAACCAAGAACACAACAGTAGTAGGCTATTATACCTCCGAGTGGCCCGAACCTATATAATTTCTTTTGTCCCACTTACTCCACCAGCTACCTACGGCGGATCGAACACACATTCAATTCCCTAGGCCGAACTCATAAAAGGGGGTCTCTCCGGATTGCTGCTATAGGTGTTTCCACACGACAGTGATGTCACACAGAAACTAAATTCAGAAAACTTAGTTTTTGTCAAATCTCAGATGAAACAAACAAAAAAGACTCCAAAAACATTATGGCTATGTAAGCACAATAAAAACTGCCCAAGCAAATAATGAAGTCATAAGATGTGTGGATTTTTTTTTTCAAAAGCAATAATGTCAATGAGAGGCGATGAAGAAAATTATGGATGACTGAAAATATGGCATAAAAGTTTATAACAGGGAGGCATGATTACTCACTTGTATAGTTGCCTTTCCTTGCTCCATCAAAATATAGTAAGAAACAATGACCTCTTTAACCTGCAAAGAGTTTTTACCTTATGTCAGTGGCATATACAAGAAGAGTTGTACATATCAAAGAGAGGTCCCGAGTTCCATACTTCTTGCTGGATCACATCGTCACACAAATGCAGAAGTGTTCCTTTTCCACTGTCAAGCTGTTTATCATACATTGATTTTGTAATCAAATTTTGGTAAGCTACCATATTTGCCTGAAATCTGTTTGACAAGACATGAAATTCTCTGTAAGTATAATATCAGGAAGCCGACCATGTTGGTATACCACTGATTTCTATCAGGATAAATAAACTGTTCTGGTGAAGTATGATAAGTTAAACGACTTACGTGAAGTAGATCTTAGCACAGTATCCAACCAAACCAGACAAGATTGCTATGACAACCCATACATCAGCCTTTGGCATTTCAAGAGAACCTATTAGAGTGACCTGAAAAGAAAAGGCTATTTAGATGCTGAAATATTAACACACCAGCATGGTTTGGCATCTGGAGCATAAGACACATACCAACCCAATCACAGCAGAAATAAGAAACTTCACCCAATCCATTGGAGTTAAACTAGGGTTCTTTTTCTCTGGCTACATCATAAATACTGTTATCAGGTACCCACAAGAAGAATAAAAAGAACCAGAGAGAAAAACGATGAAAACATCACATATGAAGCACACTTCTATATTACCAGAACTAATTCCATATCAGCCATTGGAATGTTCTTGAAATGCTTTACAAATATTCCTCGATCCGGCTTGGCATCAGTGCTTGCTTTCCTTTGAAGTTACAACCAGAACAAGAAACTATGTCAGTGTGCCAAGCTAGAAGATTAAAAAGTGGTACATTACTTAAGCTGGTTAGGTGAATACATGTATAACAGAGAGACATACCTATATACCACAATCATTCTTTCAAATGTAGGTTCTTGAATTGTCATTGGGCTTAGTAGATTCTTTATGCTGCCAATGCCATAAGGAAAATGGACAGTTAGATAAAAGTTCAGTTTTAGTGCAAAAAATTTGCAGGTAAACACTAATCGACAACCTCAGCTCCATCTTTTCTAGGCGAATGCGCTCAACAGAAAAATCTTGTTCTTCTACTACTTCATTAACTTCATCAGTCTTCTTTGTGTCCTTTTTGGGCCTCAATTGCTGTTTCTTAGAGAACAATCTATCAATCCTGTTGTAAAACCAATATTATCGTTTTGCACCACCATAGTAGTAAACAATTATCTTCCTATCAAGAAATATTAAGAAAATGAAGTTATTATTGAATCAAATTATCACACCTTGTAACTCTGAGCAATGATCTCCACAACCGTGATATGATTACATCCACTTTCTCGATGAAGAAGTAATCAGTTGTCTTGTCGGTTCCAATGCCCCGACGGAACACAATGTACTGCAATAGCATGGTTGATGTGATAATATTTATGTGAGAGATTATGTACAACTGAAAAAAATGCTTTGAGCATCATATGTATGCATCATTAAGGAGGTACCAATAGAAATGGAATAGCGGTTTAGAACAAAGAAAGGATGCCTTTTCTGTTTGCGTTTCATTTTTCATTTTTTTACTAGTATTTTGTGAAATGCTTTTGGTTCTCAGCAGCGTAATCTTGTGATAGTAGCACACTGCATGAAAGATGCTCTTTAAAGTAAAAAATGGATACCTTATCAGCAAATGCTGGTAGATTATCATGTGGATGTGCTTTGAAGTACCTTGTCAACAACTTCTTGTCTACCTAGGATGATTAAAAGAACAGTTAAGCAAGTGAAATGGATCATTAGTTTGCATGCATCTTTATGTCCCTTGATTGAAAATGTTGTAAAAGTAGGTTCGGACCTTGGATTCATCAACTTTGATTGGTAGGTTCAGAAGATACTGACCAGCCTGGGCTACATCATACTCTTCATCAGTTAACAGTTTGAAGTTGCTCTTTTCCATTATCTAGATAATACCATGAGTAGTTTTCAGAACAGAGGTAGTATCAGTTATTGTCATAGAAGGATCTAACAGACCACATATAGTTGTATCAAAGTGCATAGATAATGACGCTACCTGAAAAAGATAAGTTAGGAAATTGAGTTCAAGTGTTTCAATCTCATCTGGTGTCAGGCTCTGCTGCTCCAAACTCTTCACGCCATTAACAGGATCAAATAGGGCATACAATTGCTGAACCACAGCACAACATTCAGATAAATGAAACTTGATCATCTGAGGTAAAGTTATGAAATAATAGAGGAAGAAAAGAGAGAAAGTGGCCTACCATTAGGTCCTCAAATTGTAGAAGATACCAAGCACGGATAGTGTACTCCACTCTCCTACATAGCTTTAAGAACTCGGCACGATCCTTATCTTGCTCTAAAGATAAAATCCAGAGGATGTATGAATTACGACAATGTAAACAAAATCACGCAACTTGTCAACTTCACAGTTCCAAATAACAGAAATTCACACATGGAGAGAGTAAAACAGTTCGGAGAATTTCAGAAATATCAGATTGACTACAGATTGCCAATATACTGAAATGGAGTAAACTACACAATGTTTACTAAAACTGAACTAACATATTTTTAGCAAGAGATAGAAAGAAAAGCGTCGCATTTGAGATCACTGGAAAACATAAAACTGTATAAAAAACCCACGTGCACAAATTGAACAGATTGCCTTCATGTAAGGCAGATGGTACAATATAGGATCAGTAAATGGAATCACAGGAACTCCAAGTACAAGATGAATCTTCGGAATTGCAACATGCATGGTTTCCTCGTCAACAATCAGTTAACTAAAACACATTTGGATTAACTAGTCCCTAAGTCCTATTTGAAAGAACTCATTCAAACCAACGCATCCAGGCCTTCCTGTTGTCAACTTGTCCTAATCCAATCGGGATATACAGATATCGTTTTTTTAAAATAGGGTACAACGCTATCGTTCGCCGTAGGCAATCATGGATCGTGAGATGAACAATTGATCGTCTCTCGCAGCCCAGAATTGCACCCGGAGAAATAAAAAAAGAAAGAAAAACAAAACACACATGTTCGTTTTTCCCTTCCGTTTCAAGAACCGCGAATTCATGGCAATTGCGGGGAATCGATCGATCGGAATTACCGATGAGGTAGGCGAGCTTCATGATGAGCTTAGGCTTGAGGATGGGGATGACGGACTCCCTCTCCAGCCGTATCACCTCCTTCACCACCCCGTCCTTCTTCTCCTTCCTCGTCTTCGCCTCCATCTCCGCCGCCGTGTCTGCTCGCCCCTCCACCTCCTGTTCCATCGATCCGGGCGGCCGCAGCAATGTATATATCTATCCGGCCGTGCTCGGAATCCGTGGAATGGAGGCAAGGGATGGCGTGTCGCGCCACGGGAAGAAGACGATGCCGAGCGAGAGAGAGAGAGAGAGAGAGAGAGAGGAGGATGCGCTGCTCGTTAATCACAAGCTTGATAGGTTAATTACTTTCTTAATTTGATTCGTTAGCGCTTAATTAATCGCTGGAAAGAGAGAGAGGGAGAGAGAGAGAAAAGAAAGATGGATACCAAAAGTAGTTAACACGTGAGGATGGAATTTTTTTATTTTTATATTTTTTAAAAAAATATTTACAAAAGTATATTTTTGTTTCAAAATTTTACAAATCTATACTCCCAATGTTCTCTAGAAGGGCGCATTTCTCAGAAAGCGTTTTAGGTGATGTCGGCCGACGGTTGTCTGCTCTTTTGTAGGCGGCACCCTTGCCGCTCTTTAGAAGGGCGGCAAGTGGGCCGCTCTAAAAATAGCAGTCCCACGGGTTGGCCATTTTGCAGGCGGCTCCCTTGTCTCCCTCTTAGAGGGCGGTTTTTTCTCGGTTAGGGGGCCACCTGCAAAATGACCGATCAGCCATTTTGCAGGCGGCCCCTTGCCGCCCTCTGGGAGGGCGGTTTATGCCCGGCCAGGGAGACGGCTGCAAAAATGGTGGCTGCGTGGCCGCTGAGGCAGGGTGCCGCTTGCAAAAGTATGAAAAATCGCCCGTTGAGAGGGTGATTTTTTGGTGGCTGAGTATAAAACCCCCTCCCAGCCTCCGAAAAGTTCATAAAATTCCGAAAAATAACAGAAAAAAGAAGAGAGCTAAGAGGGAAGGCGAATGAAAGTGGTAAAGCCCTGCTGGTTTGTGGATTCATTTGCAGGTAAAATCTTTTTTCCCTTTGCAATTTCTATTTGTATTTATGAATTGATGTACTAGTTACGTGTATCGTACGATATGAAAATAAATTATTACACTCGTAGATCTGTAGTTTTTTCGGTCAACCTATTAGGAGATGTAATTTTAGTAGAGATGTTAGTTATAAAATATTGATTACATGGTATTAGATGTGATGAGCATGTTGGTACTTAGTTTAACTCTATTTTTTCGTCAATAGAGATGTCAAATAAGGTGGTATTTCAGTTATTTCACGGGCAAGAGAATGTTAGGTATGGTCACAGGGTATAGATTTATCGGAGTTCAGTTCAACGACTAAGGGCATTGTAGGCCAGCTAAGAGAAGTTTCGGGTCAGTGTACAACTGGTTGATACGAGATTTCCAATTCAACCCCCAGATCAACGCAATAACCGTGTATGTTTTAGTGAGTCATGCAGTCGAAGTTTTTTTTGGGAACTTATACCGGTGGATTATACTACTACTTGGAGATGGTACGTGAAGAATGCATGCCAATGTGGTTGACCATTTGGTATACTTATGTCGATGTACAAGAAGGATAATACCGTTGCAATGGCCGCGCAAGATGATGAGGGTCCAAGTGCGATGGGAGATGAAGCTGAAACAATGGAGGAAAATGAGGAGAGAATGAAGAAGATAGGCAGTCAACTGGTGTGGCAGACGAGGGAGAGCTAATTGACACCATCGTTGAGGAAATGGATATGGAAGATGCTGATATCGAACATACAGAGAATGATAAATCGTCCGATGAGAACAATGTAATGCCTGCAGAATGGACCAACGAGGACTTCTCCGGATTTGTTATCTCCGAGCGGCATCATGTGTGATGGGAGTATGAGGAGAACGATGTCATCCAGGGGACTAAGTATGCATACATAGAGAATTTAAAGGAGGCAGTGAAACAATGGACGATGTCACTTCAGAGAGAGTTTTGGGTCGTAAAATCAAGCAAGTCGGTATATGAAGTGAAGTGCATAAAGAATGGGTGTTCATGGTGGGTGCACGCGTTCAAGGGTAAATGGAAGAATTATTAGCAAGTGTCAATCGTGACCAAGCATTCATGTCACTTACAAGGGGTCAAGAAATATCATAGAAACATAATATCTGTATTTGTTGCAACAGAGATATACTTTCATATTGTGAACAACCAGGTGTATAAACCAAGGTCAATTGTTAGGTATATTGAGAAGAAATTCAAGTACACAATTAGCTATACGAAGGTGTGGAGGACGAAACAGAAGGTTGTGAAGATGGGGTTTGGCACATTTGAAGTATCGTATGATAATTTATCTTGTCTTTTAGCCTGTATTCTTTAGAGGAATCTGGAGACCTACTGTAACACCCTAAAAATTCGGTTAAGAAAAATACGTAAATTTTTAAACTTTTTACATCATACCGTGACTTCAGTTGCTATACTTGTGATGTGATAAAAAAAATAGGGGAGACCCAGGTAGAGCAACCAACAAGACCAAAACCAATTTTAAAGTCATCATGACAACCAGAAATAATTTTTAGCCTACTGCAAGAAAAGGAAAATTAAATGTTCTTTTAATTCTTTAAACTCATTACATGTTTAATAAAGAGGAACTAACCTCGATCCATAAATTAAAGCGGAGGTTAAAATGCTAATTTAATTTTCAACTATCACGAGTCAATAAATAAGATGGGTTAGCTACAACAATTATTTTTGGAGAACAGGAACCAATAAGAAGACATTGCATATCCAATTAATTTCCTAACCCTAACACATGAAATATTAGAATGAGCTAAGCTTTCAACCTATAATAAAATGTGGGGATTAAATATTAATTTCCAAACCATGGAATACACCTTAACTAAGTTTTTGAAGAAAATCAAGTACAAAGCACCGGGGGATTAAAGGACCTTAATTCACAAAACTTTTTAAATAAAACTCCCCCAAAACATAACAGACTATTTATCTCTATATATATATAAATATAAACCAAACTGAATAAAACACCATAAATAAATAAGCTATCCTCTTTCGGGGAATTTGAAAATCCAAAATTAAATTTTGAACCCTCAGATGTCTATGGAGAAATCGAAATCAGGCTTCATATTGTAATTTGAGTTTCAAATCATTCTTTTCAAAATTTACAACTTCTCGAACAAATCTTCTCAAAATGGTTTATAAACCTAACTCCCTAGTTAGGCCGTCCTAGCCCTACCGGCCTGCCTCCTCCTTTTCCTCCTTCGGCCTCGGCCGACCCCCGTCTCGGCCCACCAAGCCCCTTGCCCATCCGGCTCTGAAAGCCCATGCCTGTCTCCTCCTCTAGCCATGTTGCAATTGCTCGATGAAATGTCGTGCCAATGATGCCGCACCCAAGCCGGACCAGCTCACCGTCGTCGCCGTGTTGCAACTGCTGACCCGCTACTCCCCGTGCTGCCATACGACCTCGCCGTATTGACCCCATGCGGCGCCTACCGGACCGGGCTGCGCACCGCCTGCCGCACCCAGTGGGCCAAGAACCGCACTGCCTGCCGTAGCCTGTGCCTAGCACCCACGGGCGTACCGAACCACTGCCCAGTCACCAGCACGGGAAGAGCACGCGCCTGCTCCACGCGACTATAGCTGCTGCACCAGACCCGCCCAGGACAACCCTGCCGCCAACTGCAGCCACGCATGTCGCAACATCCGGGCTGCGTCAAAAACCGTTGACAACTTGACGCCACCGTCAATCCATCGGTCCAAAATCCGTGCCCACGCCGAGCTCCACGATGGACCAACGGGGAGTAGGAGGCTCCCCAGGCCGCTCCCTGCCACCTCTGTACAAGCCACCTGTCACACCCTAAAAATAAGTTAATAAATAATACCTACGAAAATATAATTTTTTAAAATAAATTAAAAGCCTAAAGAAGTGGTTAATAAAAATCCCAAATAAATTTCAATATAAAATGGGCTAGAGAAAATTTTATTAAATACTTCTTTAATTCTTGTAGTCCCTAGATTTTTCTGAGAATTATTTGAGCTATGGAAGTATTTTTAATAAACCAAAAACCAAATCAGTAAATAAATAAATTGGAAAAAGGTTTTTAAATACTTCCCGAGGCCATGGGCCGATTTCAGCCCATCTCTCCTCCTCTCTCTCTTTCTCCCTCGCCCGCAGCCTAGCTCGGCCTGCTCGCTCTCTCTTTCTTTTTCACCGCCGACAGGTGGACACCACCTGTCGAGGCCTTCTTCTTCCTCAGGCTGAGTCTGAGCCCCGCTCGTGATCTCTTGGAATTAGTTGAGGAGAAATCCTCCCCTCTATCCCCGTCACTAATCCCCTCAAAACCCGGCGTGAAATGGTTCGGGATTGAGCCCAAACTCGAGCTTTCCGTGGAGACCCGCCGCCATCTGAGTCCGCCGCCGTATCCGCCGCGGACTCCTCCAATTGGTGATGCTATAGGTACCACTGTCCTCCCCTCGGTCTGCCACCATCCTCGCCCTAGCCCTAGACACCCCGGAGAGCCCTAGCCACAGTTAGACCCCAGCGCTGCCGCCGCCGCCAAGTTCAGCCACGCCATGCCGTCGCTCGGTTCCTCGCCGCCCTTTGCCATCGGCCTAGTCGTGTTCACCAGGAAGAGCCACACCTCGTCCGCCACCCCGTAGCAGCCCTTCCCCACCAGAGCGTCGTCACCGCCGAGTACTCGAAGGTCGCCGCCGCCTTTTCTCGTCACCGGTGGTCAATTCGTCGCCGAGAGACCGTGAGGTGAGTTCGCCTTGTCAAGCTCTCCCTTCTAGCACAAACCGCAGCCGCCACCGTGCTCAGGATCGTCGGTAAGCCTCACCACCCGAGCCGCCGCCGTCGCCGGTAGTCCACGTCATCACCCCATCAGCCACCGCGTCACCTCTCTAGATCGGCGCCAGGTGTCGCCCATCCGTGCAACGCAATCGGATTTCATCTGAGCCATTAGATCTAGGTTCATTAAATATGAACCATTGGATCTGGATCCAATCCATCCTAACCATCGGACCTGGTGGACTGATCCCATGGACTCGGTCTACAATGGACCGCTCTCTGATGACGCAATAAATCTCTTTTTCTCTTTCAGAATTAATTCATTATTGCGTCATTATTGCTTTAATAATTTCTATAAAGGGTTTTAATCGGTTTAATCTTCTAAAAATCATAACTAATTCATACAAACTCGGTTTGAGGTTGTTCAAGTCTCTAAATTCTTTAAAAATAAAGCTCTATCCATTAAAAATATTTCCATGTGCTGTTGCTATGTGCTTATATACTATTTTTGCTCATTTTGTTATTTGCCTATAGTTTCTGACGTTCTAGAAGAGTCAGTTTACGCCAAGGAGGATTCGGAGGACTTTGCGGAGCAGCAAGGCAAGTCACACAAACCCACAACCCTTTGAGCATGTTGATCCTATGATTTAAACCTCTGTTTTGATTCAAATGTGTATTTATTTTATAGTGACATCGGGAAGGGAAACCCTGATTCTTGTTTGTAGCCTGTTGTTTTGATAACCTGCCTTTGTGCCCATGGGATTAATATGACTGGCTAGCTGAAGTATTCGCTAGCTAGGATAATTCTAGGTTGCTTAGCCTGGCTTAGAAATGATAGAATCACATAAAGGTTGTTAACCAAATATGATTTCACATAAAATGATGATGGTTTTGTTCACGACGGTGGTCGTGTGAGGCTGATTTTTAATGGGCAACTAAAACATGGATGAATGGTGGGTTGTGAGCACCAGGCTGGTTTTGTTGCTAGCGGTGCTCATGACAATTAAGGACCGGTTCACGAACTACTGTTGTGAAGCATTTCCTGTACTAACCACAAGCCAGCATGGGCAACGGCTGGGCTTGTAGTGTAGCATGTCCCAGCAGGAGACACCATAGTATGTTTAGTCGATAGGTGGTAGTGTCAATAAATCTACAATAGCAGTGCCAATAAGACCATATATTTGGGAGCCAAGAGTTTCTCTAGCCTGGAGGTTGGGCCATCTCTACTGGGGACTTGGCAAGTGGTCATTCTGTTGGGCATGTTATGCGAAGAGTCTTGTCACAACTCCTTTACTCTCAGTTGGACAGCAGTTCGGCAATCTTCTCGCCGCCACGTGAAGTCTTTATGATATCCAATGGCTCAGCTCCCACTCAGGAAGCACGCTAACTACGCGAGCAGCAAGAGGAGGAGGCCTGCCAACTGCGAGAACAACAAGAGAAAAAAGCAAGACACCTGCATGCCCGCAACGACGACCTGTGCAGGGCTGGGCGAACTGCTCAGCAACAAATTCTCCAAACCCGAGTCGGCGACCACGACGTCTTCATTACATCTCAACAGAACGTCGTAGATGCTGCAACTCTGCTGGACACGCTCCAGTTTGGACTTGATCATCAGGCCACCCTGACTATAGCAAGGATAAAAGCCATGATCACCGCTGCTGCATGTCAACAGTATCAACAGTCGGGCGATACCCTCATACCGACCAATCGGTCAGCTTCTCCAACCGCAATCTCATCTGCCTCAACACGACGCCGAGCGGCCGGCTCTAGTCGGCTACACACGGAGTCACGCCACACGTCACTCGGCAACCACAATAATGCCCGGCAGTGCTGACATCCAGACGACCGTCGGGATAACTAGGACGTCCGAGGCTGACTACGATGTGATCTTCGGCAGGACATCAACACACGATGCCGCGAATGCGAGGAAGATGAGCATCGCCGACTAGACGACGACAATGAGAGCTTCAGCCTCCGCCATGAGCGGTTTCACCGCCGTAGTCGGAGTCGGAGTCCTCATGAAGATGAAGGAGTATCGGCCTTTACCTATGAGCTGCAACAAGTCGACTGGCCCTCAGGCTTCAAGCTGACTGGAATCGAAAAATACGACAGGAAGACCAATCCTGAGTTCTGGCTCATGGTCTACACTCTGGCAATCCGAGCAGTTGAAGGAGATCACAAGGCCATGGCTAACTACCTCCCAGTCGCTCTAGCCGACTCGGCAAGTACATGGCTAACAGGACTTCCTAAGAGATCAATCGGCTTCTGGGGAGAACTCTGGGAAAGCTTCATCGCCAACTTCCAGGGGACGTACGAGAGGCCATCTTCTGAGTACGATCTGTATCAATTGCATCAAAGGAAGAATGAGTCTCTTCGTGATTTCATCAAAAGGTTCTCTGAGAAGAAGAATTCAATCCCAATGATTAAGGACGAGGTCGTCATCGCTGCCTTTCGAAAAGGAGTCAAAGACACCCCCGTTCATCGCTAAATTCACTCGGAAGCCTCCCAACTCTGTCAAGGCTCTATTCGACATGGCGAATAAGTACGCCGACTCGGCTGACGCTGTTGCTGAGGCCCTCGATGACAAAAAGGCACCCTGACAAAAGAAGCGGAAGGACATTGATGACACGGCCCCGACTAAGGCTGGGAACCGCAAATGCATGACGGACGACTTCATTGTGGCAGTCGGTCACAAGCGTCTTCGACCTCCTACAACTAAAGATTATTAGAACAACAAGTGACATGCTCGGGGGCTCAAAAGCCCAAACGCAAGGATGGCATCCCCACTCCCAAATACCGAACAGGTAAGTTGCTTTCTAATAAATATTTTCTTACTCGGCCTCGCCAATGCCGCAGCCGCTTACACCTAATAGGTGTACAAGCTGCACATTTTTCTATTTTCTCTTAATGATTGTAAAAGTATTCGAGTAGCATAAATTCCAATATGTGAAACTTTGCTCCATGAAAGATGAACTCAAGTCACCCAAAACGCGTGTCTGGGAAAGAGCCATGAGCTGACTCTCGACGCTAGGGGGCTATGACTAGTCGGACGGAGTGCTTAAACGTAAAGGGTCAACTACTCGGGGAAACTAATATCAATAAGAGGAGGAACACATATTTACATATATTATAAAATACATAAATTTTCTTCGGGTGATTGTTTTCATTATCAGATGCTACTCATCCGATATGTTTATAATGCAGGGCCAGTTCCGGATACGCGTAACAGGAACTCAGGGCTACGAGCCTATCTCCTACGCTCGGGGGCTAGACCAGTCTGCCAAGATACACTTGGAGTGCGACGCTTCAAGAATCACCTGGAATGCTCCACGAGAGCCATTATCCGAGTACTCGCACTAGTCAGGACTCATATGTGGGCTAAAAACTGACCTTCAGCGCTAGTCGGAGCTCGGGTACCACTCGGCTGGGTGAGGTACGCCCCATGAGGGTCGCCAGCTGAATCCTACGCTAATGCTAGGTTCGGGTACCTTATTCAGTCACAACTCTGCTGGGTGAGGTACGCCCCATGAGAGTCACCAGCCGAATCCTATGCTAATACGAGGTTTGGGTACCTTATTTGACTAATAACCGATCTCCGGCACCAGTCGGAGCTCGTGTACCACTTTGCTGGGTAAAGTATTCCCCATGAGGGTCGCCAGTCGAATCCTATGCTAATGCGAGTTTCGGGTACCTTATTCGGCTAATATAACCAATCTCCGGTGCCAATCGGGGCTCGTGTACCACTCGGCTAGGTAGGGTATGCCCCATGAGGGTCGCCAGCTAAATCCTATGCTAATGTTAGGTTCAGGTACCTTATTTGGTCACAACTCTGCTAGGTTGGGTACGCCCCATGAGAGTCGTCAGCTGAATCCTATGCTAATGCAAGATTCGGATATCTTATTTGGCTATAATTCTGTTAGGTAGGGTACACCCCATGAGAGTCGCTAGCCAAATCCTATGCTAATGGGAGGTTCGGGTACCTTATTCGGCTTTGCCGAAGTCAGAGAAGACCTATATTGTCAAAGCGCATCCGGAGTTCTCATGTATTGCGTCACACCTGAGGAGGGCAAGCAGATCCTGCAATATATCTACTCGGGCATCTATAGCAATCATGCTGCATCTAGAACATAAGTCGAAAAGGTTTGCAGACGAGGATTCCTCTGGCTGATTACGGTTACTGACGCTAGAGTACTCATCCTAACATGCAAGGGATGTTAATTTTATAGGGCTGCGCTGGGTAGGTCGGTTTAGGCTGGCTTATTCAGTAGTAGGCCAAAGATATGAGTTTCTCGATAGCACGCTCTATTAGGCCGCTCGCTGGCTGTATTAAAATCACAGTGCATGTGCTATTCACAAAAACCGATTAAATAATCAGATATGCTTCATGCTAAGCCTACAGCTGGGTGTATACATTCAGGTATCTGCATTATTTACCAGGTATTGAGGATATATCCTTATAAGGATCGACAGCAGGTCTCCATTAAAATTGGGGATGCAGGCATCTCTCAAATACATCTGACCACGTATTGGGTTAAAATCCATAAAGTGGTACTTGGCTTACATGCTTGTCCATTATTTGCCATGAGCAAAAATTATTCCAGCTGACATGATGCTGAAGAGTCTCATATACCAATAATATACTACTCGGGAAAGACTACAAGGTTAAAGATCTTTGACTTTATGTTTAATTGTTTCACAATTAAGCATAAAATCGAGGGGCTACACCTAATAGGTGCGCCTATTCGGCGCACACTATTTATATTTCTACATGAAGCCCTTCATAGCCTCTTTGCCAGCTGACATGAAGCAGAACTCGGGAGAAGAAGCACTCGGACAAAGAGCACTTGGGAATTCTTCACCATGGAGGATGAGGACTCGGCATCAGCTGTGACTCAACTATGAAGATCTCAGGGGCTACTGTCGGTGCCATGGGCCCGGGGTACCTCACGAGAAGCTATTGGGCCACTCGGACAGAGGATGGGTCTAGCCTTGTAATTAGTGATATAATAGAACTCGGCAGACTTAACCTTATACGACAAGGAAAATACAGTCCTAGTCGGGCACGTTGTACTCCTAGAAGGGGATCCCTTGGTCATAGTCCGACTGGACTCCTACTTTGTAACCCTGTCCCCCAGTATATAAGGGGAGGCAGGGCGCCCCCTAAGGGCAGAAAAAGAAATCTCACCAGAGAAACTTCAAAGGCAATACACCACAACTGGACGTAGGGTATTACCTCATCTCGAGAGCCTGAACCAGTATAAATTATTTCGTGTTCCTTTGCAATCCATCGAGTTTCGGTCTGACGAGTAGTCCTATATATTTATTGCCGATACGAAACATCGACATTCCTTCATTTTCCTCCATTGTTTCGGTATCATCTCCCGTCATATTTAGACCCTCATCATCTTGCACGGCCATTGTAACGGTGTTATCCTTCTCGTACATCAACACAAGTATGCCAAGTGGCCAACCACGTTGGAATGTATTCTCTACGTACCATCTGCAAGTGGCAGTGCAATCCACCTGCATAAGTTCCCAAAAAAACCTTCAACTACATAACTCACTACAACATACACGGTTATTGCGTTGATCTGGGGGTCGACTCGAAAGCCTCATATCAACCAGTTGTACACTGACCCAAAACTTCTCTCAGCTGGCCTACAATGCCCTTAGCCGTTGAACTGAACTCCGATAAATCTACACCCTGTGACCATACCTAACATTCCCTTGCCCATGAAATAACTGAGATACCACCTTATTTGACATCTTCATTGACGAAAAAATAGAGTTAAACTAAGTACCAACATACTCATCAGATCTAATACCATCAATATTTTATAACCACCATCTCTACAAAAACTACGTCGCCTAATAGGTTGACCTAAAAAACTACAGATCTACGAGTGTAACAACTTATTTTCATATCGAACAATACATGTAACTAGTACAATACTACATCACTTCATGAATACAAATGGAAATTGCAAAGGGACAAAAGATTTTACCTGCAGACGAATCCGCAAACCAGCAGGGCCTCGCTGCTTTCCTTCGCCTTCTCTCTCAGCTCTCTCTTCTTTTTTCTGTTATTTTTGGAAATTTTATGAATTTTTCAGAGGCTAGGAGGGGTTTTATACTGAGCCACCAAAAAGTCGCCCTCCACCGGGGCAATTTTTAACACTTTTGCAGGCGGCACCCTGCCCCAGAGGCCGGGTAGCCGCCATTTATACAGGTGGCCCCCTGGCCGGGCAAAAATCGCCCTCCCAGAGGGTGGTAAGGAGACCGCCTGCAAAATAGCCGACTCACGGGGCCGCCGCTTTTGTAGGCAGCCCCTTGGCCTAGAAAATACCGCCCTCTAGGAGGGCGGCAAGGGGGCTGCTCGCAAAATGGCGACCGCCGGCTCTTTTGCAGGCGCCACCCTTGCCGCCCTCTTAAAAAGCGGTAAGGGTGCCGTCTGCAAAATGGCAAAGGGCGTTGGAAGTATAGATTTATAAATTTTCAAAACTAAAATATACTTTTGTAAATATTTTTCTAAAAAATATAAAAATAAAAATTTTCTCCTGCATTGCTTATCATGTTCCTGCAATTGCTAATTTGCTACTCCCTCCGTTCTAAAATGCAAATATTTGTAGGTTGTTTAGCAAAGATTAAGGTTAAGAAGAAAGAAATTTGATGTCATTTAATAAATGTGGAATGAATGAAGCTAGGAAGGTAAGTAAGGGTAGGATGGAGAGAAATTTGAATAAAAAGTGATTGATGGGACGAGTAGTATTGTGAAAAGAGCGCTAGAAATCCTTATATTGTGAAATAAGATTTGAATCCTATAAATCCTTATATTTTGGAATGGAGATAGTAGTATATTTGTTTGACTAAATTTATAGAAAACTATAGCAACAATTACAACATCAAATTAGTTTCATTAAATCCAACATTGAAAATATATTTTGATAGTATATTTGTTTTGTGTTGAAAATGTTGCTATGTTTTTTTATAAACTTGGTCAAACTTAAATAGGTTTGAGAAAGAAAATAGTCAAAACGCCTTATAATCTAAAACAGAGGGAGTATTGCCTAAGTTTAACAGGAATGGGGAAGTGCTGATGAACAACATTAACACAAATAGTTAAGCAATTGGGCTTCTTTTTGTAGGGATTATTGTTGGCCAAGAGCACAAGAGGCATCTCAAGTTTCAGTTTGCATCTTTTGGTGTAATGATTGTTCTTTTATCATAACATGATCAAATAAGTTTTAATTTGGCAAGTATTCCTCTAAAAAAATAGGCTTTAATTTGCCGATGATGCAGCACAATGAGAAGTCCATTTGTTGTCGATAATAA
This sequence comes from Oryza meyeriana var. granulata, assembly GCA_003991445.1. Taxonomy (NCBI): domain Eukaryota; kingdom Viridiplantae; phylum Streptophyta; class Magnoliopsida; order Poales; family Poaceae; genus Oryza; species Oryza meyeriana. The sequence continues at coordinate 293,694 of RYFJ01001159.1, forward strand.
TAGGGATGGATATCTTCACCCAAAACTGTTGTTTCTTCTCCAATACACAAACTTGCCCATGGAGATCCTAGCAGTATATTATAGCGTGTTTGAAAAGACAAAATTTAAAAGACTCTTAATGCTTTCCTCCACAGCGTGGATCATCTCTTATATTTTTCCATCTAGTAGACACTGTTCAAGTAGAAGTAGAGGCCGGCCAATGCAAGTATCCCAAGGGCGACAGCGATAGGCAACGCTTGCCTGCAAATTAATCAACAAAGGCTTGTTAACTTAATTTAACTCAATGCACCATGAATCAAGGACTTGTTTGGAACACATGATATTTAACGAATCTAGGTGAAATGGGACTAGTTTCCATGAAATTTGTGAATTCTAATTTTGTCTACATATGGAAATTGAATGCACAAGTCATACATTAGCAGCTCAAATTTAATTCGACAACTTGTATTTCTTCTTCTGTATTTCTAAAATTTAATTACCCGATGGCTTCATCCTTCTTCAGCTGCTCCTTCCTAGCTTTGCGGGCATCGGTGGCGTTGGCGTTCTTGGACACCTTAGGCTCGTACGGCTTGAACCTTCTCTTTGGCGCTCCACAAACTGCATCAGTAATGCAGATTCAGTAATGCAGACCAAACTTCCTAGTGTTATTGTCCCGAAATCCGAATTACTTCATGCCGTTACGCCGCTGAGTGACCCTTTAAAATTGTTTACATGTCTAAAATTGCTCAGAATTTTCTTGTTTGTTTTGGCTTAAAATAGGTTCTGCCAGTTGCAAACTCTGGGTGGTCTGATTGTGTAACAAGAATTCAAGCTATGCAAACATGTCAGTGACAAATGTAGCAGAATGATGGTGGGCTGATGGTCCGTCTACAGCACAAAAGAGAAGCTCAGTTGGTAAAAAATTTCAATGGGCTTCTACCAAGTTGTTTGTTCAAGCATTACAAGAAGCAGTTAAGCAGTGTGTACAAACCCCACACATCCAAAACCACATCTTCTAAGTTCAAACTGTTTCTTTGAGAGAAGTCATCTTGTAAAACTGTTCCTTTTTTAATGAAAAATCTTGTAAAGTTGTTAACTTGCATATGATGATTTACAAATTGCAGGAGACAGACACGGGATGATGCAAGTGTTCTGACCGGGGCAGAAGTACTTGTCAGGCAGCTTGTCGAAGGGCGTCCTGTCGTTGTATATGTACCTGCAGCGAGCACAACGGCGTCACGAATTTCGCACAGCATTGAGCAGAGCAAGACGAGATTCAGTCGAACTGAGGCAGAGCAGCAGCTCACCCGCAGTCGCGGCAGATGTAGGCCTGCTTCGACGCGACGCCGAAGCGCATCGTGATCCTCGCCGCGGCTGTGGCCCTGGCGCCGCGCCGCCGCGCCACCGGCAGCGAGAGAGAAAACGGCGCGCTGAAGGACGACCGGAGCGGCGCGCGCGGCAGCGACGACGGGGCCTGCAGCTGCAGGGCGGCCATCACCGCTAGGCGCTAGGTAGCTACCTCGTCCCCTCCCCGCAGCACGAAACCGTCCAAGAAACGAGCGCGTGGCGGGCTCAAGATCCCGGGAGAGAAGAAAGAGCGAGATGGAGAGGAGGAAGAAGAAGAGGAGGTGGCGGGCGAGGGGATAAGAGGGAGCGGGAGATGGTTGGTGAGTGTGCTCTTCTCCCTCACTTTTTTCTTGGCGCGCGTGGAGGGGAGGGGAGGGGAGGGGAGGAGTGGGCCGGGGGCAGAGCTTGCATGCGTGGCGGCCATGGCGTCCCTTCGCGCGCTATCCCTTTCCTCTGGACGGGAGCGCCACTTGGCGTGCTGTGATGACCTATGTTTTTTATTATTTTTCCTTTTTACACATGATGGCCTTTGTCAGAATGGCAGGTGCTATTCTCTACTGTTAAAGATGGGCAATCTAATCCTAACATCCTGTTTGAGGAGCAGGAGATTTTAAGAAACGGTTTTGAGTATCCGGCCGATGAGAAGCTATAATCAATTTATGAATTTTGCAACCACCAATTCTCATATTTAGGCATAGTTTGGGAGAACTTCTTCATGAGGATATCTTCATCATGATACAATCACGCCAAGTAAACAAAGCTGAATCGATGATACAATAACCAATCACACGAGCTCATGCCTATCAAATTAATTATTATGTAACTTCGTTCTTAGGGTTGCATAAGTATGATTTTCTAAATGAGGTACTACTAAATGCTTGTGATGATATTATTGTACATAGGAATAAAGGAGAATATGTACACAAGCTAAAGCATAATGCAATATAGAATATTTTGGTTCGGTCTCCTACACACTCTTGAATTAAAACAAGCATGCCCATTGATCTAGGAGTCCATTTGGAGTACAAGAGTACTTGATGGAAAGGTATTGATGTCCTCTTTCCAACGGATCTAGCATCATCCCGAAATTCAATCTGAGTCGACCGCAATTGCCAAAAAGTGCTGACCTATTTTTGAAAATTAGGACTAACTGTGCTGCATCACTTCCGTGTGGGCCCATGGGCCTTGTATCATTTAGGGTGGCATGCCATGCCTAGAACACCGTCCCTAGCCCCTTTTCTTGTATAAATACTTAGCCACCCCTTAGATTTAGTTTGGATTTTGTTTAGATCAAAGTTTAGCATCGCTACTTTGCCAGATAAAGCCGTGGTCGGTTAGATCGCCGTTTTCTCGTGACAGAACCCACCTTCATATTCAGATTCATATTGGAGCTTTCATCTTTTATTAGCAATTGAGTAGCTTGTACATCTCATTCTTGCTAGTTCTCGATTGCTTGTAGGAACAAATACCCTCATGGTCAGGTTGATCGTGCTCTATCAAGAACATGAACAGTCCCTAGAGTTGATGTATCGATCGTTAAAGCGCAACATCCTTCGACGGTTGTAATCGGGTCGTCAACTTCGCCTCCTTAACATCGAAGTTATCCCTCTCATTAAAAGATCAAGATACCTAAGAGCATATCACTTCTAGCAGCTACATCTTCTACCAGAATCTCTAGCTCCCGTCAAACTATCTAGATTCTCGCCTAAATTCTGAGAATATATAGTTATAGAATCCAAGAAATGAAATATTACTCCGTCCCAAAAAGAGTTCACCTTTCTACATGAATGACAAGTGTTTGTTTAGATTCGTGTAGAAAAATAGACTCTTTTTAGGACGGATTTTCATTGTGATGTCCAATTGTTAATCACAATTATAAGACCTATACTTATTTTCCATTGTGATGTCCGATTGTTAATCATAATTATGGGCTTATGGCTTCAACAGAGCAGCTGATGTGTATAACCAATTGGTTTAGGTGTCAGCTGAACGCCCCTTAGCTCCATGTTGCTTTATCAGTTTCTTACACTGCAAATTAATACAACTCCCTATCACTATGTAGGAAAATTGATCTGTATGCTAACTAGCATCGTACTGTGGCATCACGCATCTCAGAACTTCAAACAGGTCTCCATCACTTAAATATATAAATGAGTTTACAACCTTGTTGCAATGATAACAGGGTACTTGCAACTGCTAAAAAGTAACATTTTCTACACACAAATCATTAGCTTCTATTAGTGTGGCATTTACTGCATGGCTCAATAACCTTTAAGTTGACACTTGAGGGTACTCTTCCCTCGACATATATTCTAATAGCATGGCGAGCTTTCTCAGTCTCTAAGAGAGCTTCCTTGCTCATTGACAAACATTTGTCAATCTTGTCATATCTCCGGTCATAACCGCGTGTGGTGTCTAATGTAAGATACTCCAGAGACGGTGCCTTCTCAAGAATATGGTTGGTAAGATCGATCATACTCTTTGCAGAGCAAAAACCGGTTATCATCATGTTCTTGAGATTGTCATGGCGGTATTCTGAAACACACTTTGGATGCAAGGAATCGCCATTCAAATCTTCGAGGATCGAATCATGTCTTATAGCTGGCAGTTCAATCTGCAAAGGATTACGTCAATGTCTGATTTTTTTAGTAAGCAAAAGGTTCTGAATAAAGTTAGCCATACTAATTTTTGCTATCTTTTATTTAGCTACTTTATAACAAGTCATCGGAATAGGATAGTGATCAAGGCAAGTAATTTACTTGTAGAGAGTTTATCAAGGCCATCAATAATGTCAATCGTTATCATATAATCAGTTGTATCATTTTGAGAACAAAGAAATGTTAAATTTGTCCAATTCAAGAAATAACAAAAAGCCTATGCATGAAACTTGACAACATATTCTTTAAGAGAAAACAATAAAAACTTGAACATAATAAGTGCTACCTAAAGATAAATGATAATTAATTTTCATTATAGATAGCTTTGAGAGAGAAATGATAACTTACACGCAGGATGAAAGTCTCCAAGGCAGGAGAAGCATCAAGAAAGGAAACCAGACAACAAAAATCATAGCCTGGGGATAAATCTGGTGTAAGCAGCCGTATCTCCAAGCACTTGAGCTGGAGGAATTTGCCAGGTGCCTTTGGTGTATTGACCGTCTGAAGAAAAAGAAGCCGCAAAAATTAATTGAGTACAGAGTGCAATTATCTAGTGATATAACATGTTTTTACGATGTGTTGACTGATATAAGTGGAAGACAATTGAAGTTAATAAGCAAGGCTGAAACTGACCTCATTACGTGTTGATAGATAAAGTTTCTGGAGGTTTGGCGCAACAGTTGGAAGCTTCTTACTACCATAATGTAGCAAGTCAGGATTATTGGAACAAATCATTTGCATTTCCCTCACGTGTAATGCATCTCCAAGTGAGATTTGTATTGGGGGCCCAGCATAGATGAAAGTAGAGAGCTTCGGCGCACTACTATCAATCACCTCCAACAATTTACAACCACACACTTGCAGGTAATTCAGCTCCAGCAGATGAGATATCTTCAGGACAACTATATTATGACATTCTGAAAGTAACAATCGCTGCAAAGCACAAGAATTGGACAGAAAACAGCACAGTTCCTCCTCAGTAATGTTTACTGATCTTAATCGCAAACTTGTCAAGCTACTCATCTGACCAATTTGTATCACAGGGTGGAAAGAACAACCACCAAGAAAAATAGACTGAATTGAGCTTGCTCTCTCACTTGACAAAAGTGAGCATGGGAAGTCATAATCCATCTTGCCGTCTCGGTAAATTTGAAGTGCAAATTCTTTGATTCCTGGTGCAACCGCAATTTGAAGCCAGCGATCTACATAACTAGGATGCAGACTGGAACAAGGGTAGGTTGCAAGTTTAAACATCTTCACTCCCGTGCCAGCATGATTCAGCATAATGGGGTCAACTCTACTGACGAAGTCCCTTGTTATTTCATCTTCACTAGGTGCATCCGTATCTATGCCTAGTGTATCAACATTAAGGTTGAGGTTGGGGTAGAATCTCCAAGAACGCAGAAAACAACGAGATGCACAGGCAACACGAGCAGCATCCTTCATAGGCATGAAAGCGTGTATATGATGAAGGATGTCCTGCACAAGCCAACATGAGGGGATAAAAACATTTGAAGATGTTTTACTGATAACTGGCCAACTGCTTTTGGAAACAGGTAGTAGAGGGAACTATTAATTTGTTAAAAGAACATTTTCAAATAGATGCTGCTGAAAACTAACGCTATGAAATGCATCTGCTAGCAGTAAAGCGACAATTTTTTCAATCACAACTTCATCATTGGATGATTAAATCTCTTTATCTGAGTTTCATACCTCTGGAAGCTCCATGTTGGATTCCACTCTACTGGCACATTGAGAATCATCACCACATTTACAAGGTGAGTTCTTTATTTCAGTAGCTGAAGAAGTAGGCCCATTACCTGCAATTAACAAGGTCATGATGCAGAAGGGAGAAATTTGAACGAGAAGGTCACTAGCCCGAGCCCGATTGTGCATACCAAAGATGGATAGTTGGATATGATTTAAAGATTTTTTGCTTGAGATCACTAAATAGAGGTTCTCAACCAACATAAAAAATCAGAGTATCATTGCGAATGGCAGACAATCAACATTTTCTTTCTAAAACAAAGGCAGAAGCAATGCCTCATTTCATTGATAAAGAAGAGATACACCTCGACCCAAGAAAGGGTTCACACTGAAAACACCAATCTACAAGCACCTCAAGATCATTCCCCAAAGCTACGCTAAACACCTGAAAAACCAAAGCAAACGAAGCACCTAACACAATCAACATTTGCCCGAAGTCACCTTAGATTTATGCAGAGAACATCGGCATAAATCTGCAATTAGGTGGGAGGACCTTGTCGGGAACCTAAGCCGGGTTAGCAGAATCCATTGAACGGCAGAATTCAACCGTTTTGGGCGCAACTGCGCACCAGACGAGACGGTTTACCAAGGACGCCGCCCATGGCAGGCCAAGGAACAGGAAATCGAACCTAGATCTAGCAGCGGGCGTGCAGGTGAAGAGACGAGGGTAGGAACAGGAGGAGGAAGTGGCTTACGTATTGGCGGCGGCAGCGGCTGGACGGGCACCTCCGGTAACACCATGGCCGCCGCGAACAAAACCCACCACGATACCCTCTCCCGCAAAGCGATGTCTCTCGCCGAATCTGCGAAGAGGGGGAGCGGCGGCAAGGCTCTCGAGAAGTATTACGCGCGATGTTTGCACGGAACGGCGGAAGCGGTGCGCGAGCGTGGGCGGCTTCGTCGGCGGCAGCGCGCAGAAAGATCACGGAGACGGAGAGGCGACGACTAGCCCACCCCTTTATATTTGATCCCGTCCCGAGTGAGCCCCGTCGAGTTCGACTCCCTTTAGCACGGTCCAACTCCAAGCGACCTATACATGGCCAAAGAAGATTTTTTATTTTTATATTTATTTAATAAAATATTTACAAAACTATATTTTCATTTAAAAAATTTACAAAACTATACGCCCAACGCTCTCTAGGAGAGCGTTTTTTATGAAATCGTCCTTTCAAAGGGCGATTTAATGACGTGGTTGACGGCCGTTGGCCAGGCGGCCGACGACCGTCAGCCATTTTTGCAGGTGGCCCCCGGCGGTTTTTGGGTAGCCCATACATGGCCTATACATTTTTGCAGACGGTCCAACTCCAAGCGACCTATACATGGCCTAATGGGGGCGTGTCAAGCCGGCCTAGCCCATAGCACAGCTTGGCATGGTTCGATTAGGTATCGTCTATTAGGCACGGCTTGTTTAACAGGCCGTGCTACGTGCTGAGGCCAGAGCCTAGGCATGGTTCACTAAGCTGCCGGGATACGTTAGAGGCCCATGGGTTGGTACCGGCCTACTAGCACAAATAACTAAAAAATTCAAAATATGTGATTGAAAAAATATGAAAAATCTAGAAAAAAAAGAAAAACATTGGGAGAAAATGAGAAAACATAAGGGAAAATGTGCAAAAAAATCAGAAAAAAATTATGTGGAAAATAGGTGGGTCGTGTTTGGGCCGTGCCGTGTCAGCCCACCGTGTCACGCCCTCGGCCCAAGCACGACACGGCCTACTGGGCCGTGTCGACATGACCCCACTAGTATTCGTGTCTGGGCTATGCTGGGTGGCCACTGTAGCTTCATGCTCAGGCTGGCCAACTAAGACACAGCCCATTTGACGATCTATAAAATGACCAAAGTATAACACATACTCGTATAGGTCTCGCTTTAAAAAATAATAATAATATTTCAAAATATTTTTGTAAAATTCAAAGTATCACATTCCATAACTTTTTTCGAAGTCGGAACCGGATACGGATAGCGCTAGATGCCTAGATCCCATATCATATCCTATGTTTTTTTTCTTGGAAACGAATATCATTTGTATCTATGTATGTTGGAGCTTTCATTATCTTAAACAATCGTATATCTAGAGCATAGATATTAAACCTAGCAATGTAACTAGTGTTAAAAAGTACTGTTGAACGATATCAAAGAAAAATCGTACAGTATTATTTTTTTGCGGGAAACAATATTATTTGTAAGCTCATTAAACGGTTGTTACATTCATAAGTAGAGTGTTATATATTTGATAATACGGGACAGGGGCGGACCTAGGGGTGGTTTCGGGTGGGCACCGGCATATCCAGTGTGAAAGTTTTAACATGTAGCATATATAGTGAACTCAGTTATACATTGGATGGTTACCTCATTGCACCGTTAAAGTTGCAGACCAAAGCCCAGGAGCTCATTACTTTTGACGTAGTTGCAGACAACCAACCGAGATTGGGCAGTGTGTGCAAGCGTTCCTATTAGAACAAGGTCAATAGTATAGCTAGCTGCTAGCTCCAAAATTTCTCCATGTCATTAGAGCCAACTCATACAACAGCAGGTTGTCCTTGGTTAAAACATTGAAACATTTAATACTTGCATGAGCATATCAATTATTGTGATCAGTACTTTGTGCCGGTGCACCACGAATGCACAACATGATCAATGACAACTCACGTCAACTCAGCTAGATAATGGAACAAGCTTTCAGATGTTAAACCCAACGGTTACGGTGATTCAAAAGTCATGACATTTAACAAAAGGAATGACTGACAATAAGCCACACTTAGATAAAAGTTCTTGATCTAATTAAATACTAATAAGTCACACTAGGCAATTTTCCAGGAATACTGACAATATGACATTTAACAAAAGGATAACTAAAATGAGATAAAAGATCTTGATCTCCATTGACCAACTGCCATCTTGCTTGCTCTGTTGCCACCACTCTGACTATTGTCTTTGTTGAGAAGAAATACAACAGAATATAATATATTATTGGTGTAAAAATAAACAAAAAAGTAACTAACATAGTGTACTTCTAATTCCAGGAAGCTAATATCTTGGTGATTTTTTTATGCATGCACTGTTGTTCTGCTGATTCCAGTAAGCTATAGTGTCCCATAGCAATAACTTTGCTTGAAAGAGTGACATGATTTACAAATTAGAGTTGAAATCCAGGATAAATTCCAGCAAATTGACACACTATGGTAGTCCAAGTCGCCATCATATGTGATAATCCAATACTACCAATTTGATGGAATAAGAATTTAATTCAGTGCACAACTCACAAAATCAACATTTAGAAACGCATAGCTGCAAATAATGCAACCCAAATCACCATCTAGAACATAACATCCGCCTGAAATATAGATATGGTGGATAAATCAATTTGCTCAAACAAAAAGTTAGAAGGAAATGCTAGGAGCACAGATGTTGGAAATAAACAATCCAAAATATCATAGACCCTATAATTCTCTTGTTTCAAAATAAACAGTCCAAACCTAACAAATTCTGTTAATTGGGGCAGTGCTATTCCAGTGTCTATATAATTGCAGATGGTTCAGGGAATGAGAAAGTAACAAAGCTACTTGCATGGATAATAGTTCTCAGGTTTTAAAACAGATCAATAGATTGTTTAACCCCTTTCAGGCAAAACTTGTAAGACATCAATTCACATCTAGAGAGGCAAGAGTTCAAGGCTTGATGTATATGTATATCATACATCAAAAGAATGAGAACAAAAAGGTAATAATTTTATCCCAGTGATACATATAGTATATGTATATGTAGGCACATGGGTCCACCATGGATACGGGACATTCCTGTATTCTATCCCATGTTTTTTTAGCGATTCAAATTTGAATATAGATAGTATATGGTAGTCATTTTTTCCTCCGTATCCTTCGCACAAGAATCCAGTCCATCGGGCAGGCAGGAAATACCCGTCCCGTTTACACCCCTACATATCCCCCTCTGGACCGTAAAATCGATCTTTTCTAAATCCATGCATTTCTTGATCTTCCACACTAACCCCTGCATATGTCAAACATCATAATGTATTATGTATCCCTTTAACACATTCATATTGTAAAATAGTTGGTTGCAGTAATGCGAGAATGGGAGAAGATTGTGCAAATTCATTAGGAGCCAAGTTAAGCTAGAGGTAGCAGATGAATTCTGGCAGTACCATCGGGGATCTGAATCGCTAGTTCCTCGGTTGGCATGTGAAACTCAGGAAAACATAGCAAGCACTTGGTCTGTACGCAGTGGTTGTTGACATGCATGTTAGTTCCAAGTACCAATTGCGTGAGTGATGCAAGATTGTAAGGTACTGCTTGCTGGAATCGGTTCCCCTCAGATGAATGTGCAGCTTCAATCACGCTGCTTGCAATAGACCCATAACTCCTACTAACAACTACTGGTAATAAGTTTGTGACATGTTGCTGCAGTAGCCCCAGAATTACAACTGCAGTTGCACCGCTTGGAACAGACCCATATGTCTATATAATAGGCTGCAAGTTCGTCGTCACCATCTCATGGTCTGTAGAGCAGGTAGTTCTGAAATAGAGGAATATAATAGAACACAAAACAAAATTAATTTATTTCTGCAAGCAGCAATGAACAAACAAGACTTTAAAACATAATCACAAATTATGGATCTCTATTGTCCCTGTAAGTAGCAGTTCATTATTTATGATATTCAAATTTTGAGATGTCAATGTTATCAGCATCGGCCTACATGATATGTAATTTAATTTGGATTGGAAAAAAACAGCTAGTGTGTAATAATATTGACATACAGGAAGTACTAAGTCCTTACCAAATACGTACCTCTCAGACGTACTTTCTGGATAATAACATCTTACAGTGTCCCCTTGGTGCATGCCAGTCCGGTGTGCAACAAGCAGCATAATATATGGATCAGTATAATAGCCAGAAGCCCAAACTTGATCAGAAAGTGATCGTTGGGCATAGAGATAATGTGACAGAGGTTCTTGCACATACTGATAGTTTAAAAGGAAATTTCCTATGCCAGTGGTAGAGGATCTTTTGGAGAGTGGGCCAATACAAAGTTGTTTCCTAAGCTGGATCTTAGGGCGGGCTATCATCAGATCAGAATGCTCAAAGATGACAAGCCTAAACCAGCCTTCAAAACTCATCATGGAAAATTTCAGTTTAGAATAATGCCCTTTGGATTGACAAACGCACCTGCCACATTTCAATGCCTTATGAACTCTATATTTGCTCCTCCTATTAGGAAGTTCATTCTAGTCTTTATGGATGACTTATTGGTTGACAACATTAGTCATCTGAAAATAGTATTTGATATTTTGCAGCAAAGCCAGATATATGTCAAGACTCAAGACTCATAAATGTTCTTTTGCTCAAATAAGCTTGGAATATCTGAGCCATATCATCTCATACCAGGGTGTGGCTACTGATCTAGACATGACTACTGTTATTATGCTACAATGGCCAATTGCAACATTATTTACTGAACTCAAGAGGGTTTCTTGGTTTAACAGGCTACTATAGGGAGCTTGTCAAACATTACAGCCTTATTTCTAAACCTTTGACCGCACTGCTTCATAAGAAATGGTTTCAGTGGACTGAACAGGCTCAATATGCTTTTGACATGCTTAGAAAGCCATGTCTCAAACTCAGCACTGGCAAGATTTTCATAAACAATTCTATGTGGAAACAGATGCTTGTGATCTGGGCATAGGTGTTGTGGTGACTCAAGATGGTCATCCAGTGGTTTACTTGATAGGCCCTTATCCCACAAAATTAGAAGATTTCCATTTATGATAAGGATTCCTCACTGTCATGTTGGCTGTTGACGAATGGAGTCCCTACCTTCAAAGAGGGGCATTCACTATCAAAACTGACCATCAAAGATTGTGTAATTTGATCAGGTTCTTCACTCTGATCTTCAACACAAAGCAATGACTAAATATTGGCCTTCAGAACAAGTTCCAGTACAGAAAAGGCCTGGAAAACAAAGCTGCTGATTCCTGATCTAGAGTTGGTCATTAGTTGTCCATGCGGTCTCTACTACGCAACCAGTTTGGATTAGGAAATAATCAATTCATATAAAGTGGATGTGCATGCTCAGCAGTTACTATATCAGTCGGCAATTGTTGGTATTCATGACAAGGGATATATTCTCAAGGATGCTCTCATTCAGTTCAAAGGTAGAATTAGGAATGGTGCCAATGCTTCTCCTCAGATTAAACTGATTCATGCCTTTCACTCTTCCCCTGTTGGTGGTCATCAGGTCTTCAGGCAACATTTCAGGGAACCAGGAAGTTATTTCTTGGAAAGGCTTAAAAATGAATGTTGAAACCTATGTCAAGCACTGCAATATTTGCCAACAAACTAAACACGGAAATGAGGGATATACTGCTATTTTGGTAGTGGTAGATCGCTTCACTAAATATGCCCAATTTTACCCTCTGAAGAACCCCTTTTCAGCAGTCAAAGTGGCAAAACTTGTCATGAATAATGTTGCTAAAATTCATGGTATTCCTAGATCAATAGTTTCTGATCAGGATAGAATACTCCATGAAATGTTTTGAAATCTACCTGCGATGCGCACTCCATGAAATGCCAAGGAAGTGGGCCTCTTGGTTTCCCATTGCTGAATTCTGGTACAGCACAAGTTTCCGCATTACCTTGGGTTGCTCCCCTCACAAGGCATTGTTTGGCACTGAACCTAAATATGTAATGTTACCTGATCTAGTTGCTTCAACTGATAATGAAGTCACTGATATACTGACAAAAAAGGATGCTTACTCTGAATTTTTGAAGAATCAGTTGGCTAGAGCACAATTGAGGATGAAGAACATTGCTAATAAAAACAGATATCTTCTGGAGTTTCCAGTGGGTGACAGAATATCTGAAGCTGCAACCTTATACTGAATCGTCAGAGTATATCTGAAGCTGCAACCTTATACTCAATCCTCAGTTGTCAATAGGCCATATCTTAAGTTGATTACAAATTCTACGGCCCCTATGATGTTCTTGCTCGAAATGGTCCAAATGCATACAGATTACAACTTCCTGAGGGCAGTCTGATGCATCCAATCTTTCATGTTTGTCAGTTGAAGCCACATATACCTGAGTCCAATCTGTTCATCAAAACACTGAAGGGACAACTGTTATTCCAATCAAATGAATGGGTTTTGTTGGACTCAGTACCTATGTTGTGTGGTCAACAAAAGGGCTCTCTATGGCGTCACTCTTTAGGGGATAGCAAGGTACATACACTGACATTGTTGTATCTCAACACAATAACTATCTCTGATAGGTGATAACTAGTTACTATCCTAACAGCACAACGGAGTTCAAAGTGTGTCTTATCATGCGAACTGGATATATGGTAAAGTAGCAGTGCATCATATACAACATTTGCGTTAGTTTCTGCCCATGAAAGAATTTAACTCACATTATCTCTAAAAGCATAGAAGTGCACCATATACGACGTTTGCATAAGTTTCTGCCCACGAAAGAATTTGACTCACATTAACTCTGAAAGCATGACATAAATGGATTCAGTACATTACTTACGTGCCTAGGCGGTTAGCCTGAATTGTAGGTAGCCAAAATGGATCAATTCGCCAACCAATCCTTGGAATCTGATCGAACCCTCCTTGATGAACCAGTGTCCGAGTGTAATCTGGTCTATCATGTTAATGTGGTGCACAGCCACCTCATCATGCATGCGCATTCCCCCATTCTTCAACATCACAAGAAGCAATATGTCATTCACTATAGAATACAGTCATGAATGCCAATGCAACATACAGAGCAACCAACGGGACATGAAAGACCATACATTAGTTCCAGCCGTCCAGTGCTGATGAGCCCCTTCACCATATCCTTAATCATGCCATAATTCTGTCTCCACCATTTCTGAAAAATTGCTTAAAACCAATGAAACCATTGGTCAAGAAAGCTCGATATGTCTACAAGTAGATGCACATTGCTTCCTACCCAACCAAAAAAGACTCCCACATTGCAGAATTAACCATTTTTGGATGTAGCTTCTGTAACTTCAAATCTTAGAGTTGGCAACCAGGAAATGGTTGTAGAAACATCAGTACGGCTACAAATAGTTGTACAGCGATTTCTACCCCCCTCCCCCAAATTCCAATTACAAACAGTCCGTACAAATTTTACGAGAAGAAATCATCGCGAAACCCGTAAAAGAACTTCTCCACCAAAGAATCCGGGAAAGAATCGAAGGACTGCGCAGCTCGAACCTGGATGGAGTGTTTGGATCCGACGTAGTATTGGTCGACGGTCTTGACTCTTGAGCCAGCCGACATCGTCGTGGGTGTGGAGCACCACGTGTGCACGTGGAACTTCCCCTTCACCACCCCCGCCGACGTGTGTAGGGGATGTACACGCACTCCCCGCCGGCGGCGGCGGTGCGAGGATGGCGGCGCTCCTTCCGAAGCTTCTGGAATATTAGGGTGGGGGCCTTGGGGGGGAGGGAGGCGGGGAGGCCGTCGCTGACGTGTAGTGCGCCGCAAGACGCAGCAACGGCATGGGCCCTACCTGTCGGTGACGCGGCGAGCCCGCTTATAAATTACGAGTTTACCCCCAACCTCTCTCTCCCAGTCTCCCTCCCTCCGCAACGGCTACCAAGCCCCGAACAAATCCCCTTTCCGCTCGAATCCCCGCGCCGCCGCCGCAACTCTCCGCCGATCGGAAGCCACGGTTCCTCTCCCTCCGTCGGTTCGATTCGAATCCCCTCCGCCGATCGGAAGCCACGGTCTCCGCCGATTCGCCTTCTTCATCTCCCTCCATCTGCTCGAAGCGCTCCGCCTTCCTCAACTCCGGCACCGGTTCCCCTTCGGTGACATGGAGGAGGTTCGCATCACATCCGTTGAGCAGTGGAGGGACGCCATCACCAGGTACGGGCCAGGGGAGCTCGTGCACGTCTTCATCAACGTCGCCGACATGTTTGAAGCCGACAACCTGCTGCAATTTATCCATAAGCAGCAGAAGCTGGGAGCTCTCTGGGAGGTTGATCCCCAAGACATGGACACCCTGAGATCGGCCGCCGACCACTACGTCAAGCTGGACCTCCTCTGGGAGTTCCTCGATCTCATGCGGTTGGACCTGCGTGACGGCATCCCACTGAAGAAATCTGTGTTCGATTGGGTCCGAACAACCTCAACTGATGTGCTGACATCGGCGCACAAATCTTCCACTCGTCGGATCCTAGATCAAATCACACTGGAGGCGCAGTTAATTGGTCGAGTTGCACGAGGTCTTGGGTTCGGAGGCGACGATGTGAAGGCGTATCTCATCACCCCGGACGAAATGTCGTGGTACATGGAGGAGGACGCAGATGCTGCATGGCGGAGGAGAGCAAGTTTGAGTTCGGGCGATACGACTACGAGCTCCGGTGATGCTGATGCTGCAGGAGATGGTACTCATCCTGATGAGGTGCAGAAGAACCACAGAGAGAGGCTTCTCAATAAAGTTTCCAATCTACAACAGGTGATCGCCTCAGCAAAGTCTGGTCCTTACATCACACCGAACTAGCTCGGTAGAAATCACAGGAGAGAAGATCTCCACATGAACACGGTAGAAAGTAAAGACTAGTAGTGCATTAGCATGATTTTGGTAGACCACATGAACACGGTAGAAAGTAAAGACTAGTAGTGCATTAGCATGATTTTGGTAGAAAGCTTTACTTCGATATGGACGTGAAGCTTCTGGTGTAACCTGCCAATTGTAAACAGCTGTGAGAAAGCATCACAGGTTTGGTTGATACTACTGTAAACACTCTCTTCTCATGATAATATTCTTCACTACAGATTCAGAAAAATCTATCTGTGTCATTGCTGGACTTCCTCCCAAGTATGTTCTCCGAGCACGTTGTTCCTTTTCTGGGAAGTTGAAATTGTTCGTGTGTTTATTGCATTGATGTAACTAAAATTGTGCACACATTTTTAGCACCTTTTGTTTAACATATCTACATTATTAGCAGTGTGTCTATCCTTACACAATTCGACCGATCTCCCCTACCATGGCAGTATCGACTCTCCCTATCTGTATCTCTTTCTCTGTCATTCAATGTGCAACTTATTTGTTTCCTCTGTTAATGTTATTTAAATTGGAGTAATGGAATACTCTGCTCAGAGTTGGTAAGGATTTTATAGCTTAGAAGTATGAATTGTGAGACCTATTCATCCAGATTTTCTGAGTATGACATTACGCATGGGCACTCGGCTAGTAATCCAAAAATTTCACACAAAATCAGGCGCAACGGGAAAGTAGCAGAGCACGACGATGATGTAGGCGACGAGGACACCCTTCCACATCGACTTCTTGGATGGCTTCTCCACACTAAATGCGTTCGGACCAAAAGATGAAAGCGTCTGCCACCCCCGACGATGATACGAACGACGGCGTCGGCCGCCTCACCAAGCCGGCCGGCCCGCCGAGCCTCGAGCTCATCGAGGACCTGACCACCCACGCCGGCGCCATCCAGCGCCGCCTCCTCCGGGAGATCGTCGCCACGAACGCCGGCACGGACTACCTCCGCCGCCTCCTCGGCGACAACGACGGTGCCCACGGCGACGACGACGCCCTCGCCGCCGCGTTCAAGGAGCGCGTGCCCGTCGTCGAGTACGAGGACATCAAGCAGTACGTCGACCGCATCACCGGCGGCGAACCTTCCTCGCTGCTCGTCTCCTCCGCGCCCATCACCGAGTTCCTCATCAGGTTCGTCGTTGCATCATAAAAGCTGGTGCTCTGACTACGTGTTTGGCTCGCGGCGGATAACGGCGGCGCGGCACGAAATGCATGGGCATGCAGCTCCGGCACGTCGAGCGGGCAGCCGAAGCTGATGCCGTCGACGGAGGACGATCGCCGCCGCCGTGCCTTCCTCTTCAGCCTCCTCTCTCCCGTCCTCAACAAGTAAGCCCACTCCATCTCCATGGACCAAGTCGGCAAGTGCACGTGTGCCATCGATGAACACATGCATGAATGCAGGTACGTGGAAGGGATGGGCGAGGGAAAGGGGATGTACCTGCTGTTCGTGAAGCCGGAGGCGACGACGGCGTCGGGGCTGACGGCGAGGACGGCGCTGACCAGCTTCTTCAACGCCCGCCTCGTCCGTGAGGCGCTCAGCGCGCGTGGAACGAGCCCGGAGGCGGCCATGCGGTGCACGGACGTCGAGGAGAGCATGTATGCGCAGCTGCTCTGCGGCCTCGCCCACCGCGGCGAGGTGGTCCGCGTCGGCTCCGTCTTCGCCACCGCCCTCCTCCGCGCCGTCAGGTTCCTCGAGACCCACTGGCGCGCGCTCTGCGACGACATCCGCGCCGGGCGCGTCGACGAGGCGCGCGTCACCGACCCGGCCTGCCGGGACGCCGTCACCAAGGTCGTGGCCTTCCCCGACCCGGACCTCGCCGAAGCCATCGCAGCCGAGTGCGCCGCGGCGGCCGGGTCGTGGTCGTGGAAGGGCATCGTGCGGCGGCTGTGGCCGAGGGCCAAGTACATCGACGCCATTGTGACGGGGTCCATGGCGCAGTGCGTGCCTATGCTCGAGTTCTACGCCGGCGGCTTGCCACTGGTGTCGACGATCTACGCCTCGTCGGAGTCCTACTTCGGGATCAACCTCCGGCCGCTCGACCGGCCGGAGGACGTGGCGTACACGCTGATTCCCAACATGTGCTACTTCGAGTTCATCAAGGTGGACAACGACGGCGAGGTGGACACTGTGGTTGACCTCGTCGATGTCGAGGTCGGCGGCTACTACGAGCTCGTCGTCACCACGTTCACAGGTACACGGCGACGATCGACGCCGTGCATGCAGCTTACTTGTTCATCTCCATTGGTTACGTCATCGTTGTGGCGCAGGGTTGTACCGGTACCGCGTCGGCGACGTGCTGCAGGTGGCCGGGTTCCACAACGCGGCGCCGCAGTTCCGGTTCGTGCGCCGCCGCAACGTCGTCCTCAGCGTCGACGTCGACAAGACCACCGAGGACGACCTCCTCCGCGCCGTCACGGCGGCGAAGCGCCTCCTGGAGCCGCTCGGCCGCGTCCTCGCAGAGTACACCGCCTACGCCGACACCGCCTCTGTCCCGGGCCACTACGTCCTCTTCTGGGAGCTCACTCCCCCGCCGCCGCGCCACGACGACGGCGCCGAGGATGTCCACGTCGCGCGCGTCATGGCCTCGTGCTGCGCCGCCGTGGAGGCGGGGCTCGACGCCATCTATCGGCAGCTGCGGAGCCCAGTGCGGCGCGACGTCGGGCCGTTGGAGATCCGCGTCGTGTCCCCCGGCACCTTCGACGCGCTCATGGACCTCCGCATCGCGCGCGGCGCGTCGGTGAGCCAGTACAAGACGCCGCGCTGCGTCACCCGCGCCGAGGACGTCGCCCTCCTCGAGGCGCGCGTCGCCGGCCGGTTCTTCAGCGACGCCGCGCCATCCCTCGAGCTGGCTAGCCTCGCCGTCGATGCCATCGCCGGCGCCACCTGATCAGCTCAGACCTACGTGCAACTGCAACGTAGCTAATCTAGCTTGTTATCGAGTTGTTAAACAGTTAATCTTGCTATCGAATTATTAAACTCTTAATCTAGTCGGGCGTTGTGTTGGGTGAGTAACCATGCCCAGTCAGTCGGCAGTGGGCACTTTGTGATAGCATGTGTCTCCTGCTGTGCAAATGCATGTCGTCGTCCTTCAATAATGTAAAACCAACCATTCGCCATTCGCCAACATAAAAATTGAGATTTTATGATTCTTAATAAAATATCAAGAGAGACACATAAAATCACAATTTTTATGAAAACAATAGTGCTTATATTATTTGACGGAGGGTGTATTCATATGAAGGGGAAAAACAAATTAATGCGCAATCACATCTACAATAACTCCACGATCGTCATAGAAAGATGCATGGTAGCTGGAGATCACAAAAGCAGCCAAATTAGGTCGTGACAGATCGCAGACACAGAAGTATGCTTCAATTCATTCATTCATACATGTCATGTATGGGATGCACCGATGGACCCTATTCAGTTTCAATTCAGTACAAAGTACACTGTACACAGTTAGGAGTACATAGAGTAGGTACTTACCCTTCAAGGACGAGAAATTCATGACTAGATAGGGATTAAACTTTGTACCAAAATAATCTCT
Source organism: Oryza meyeriana var. granulata (assembly GCA_003991445.1). Lineage (NCBI taxonomy): Eukaryota > Viridiplantae > Streptophyta > Magnoliopsida > Poales > Poaceae > Oryza > Oryza meyeriana. The sequence continues at coordinate 312,581 of RYFJ01001159.1, forward strand.
TCAATACCCCCTTTTCTACTTATGTACCAATATTATTTTTCCATCCATTAAAGAGAGACGTTTTGGTCTTTTCTCCCTATTACTTTCTTGGATGTCATGAACGTCTTTATTTTAGGACAGAGGGTGTATATATGTAAACCATTACTGTGTGCAAACCAAGCAAATTAAAAGCTAGAGAAGCTTTCCCGGAAATTAACTGCCATCCATGAAGATGGGGAGAGAGAGGTGGTTGTGTAGGGACATATCAATCAGTAGAGAAAGGTGCAGAGTTTTTTTTTTTTAACCCGAGTAACTTATTGGGAGAGTCTAGATTTTAAGTGCTTGAAATTTTGAAAAATTTCAGTCACTTTCATCTATTGGGTTGTCATTACTCCCCTATTACTTATTTAAACAAGAGTAAAGTGAACAGCTAGTCCCTAAACTTGTATGCATGTGTTATCTAGGTCCTCATACTCTCAAAATACATATCTAGGTTTCTGAACTTGTCAAAGTATGTCATTCCGGTCTAAAATTGTCGTGACCCCTCTCTAGGATCCTACGTGGCGCTGACGTGGCTGCCACCTCCTCTCTCCTCTTTCTCCATTTCTTTCTCTCTCTGCTAGTGGGCTCTCGACCCGGCGGTGCGGCTGCCACCGACGAGGTTGTTCTAGGGCCGGTTCATGGCAGTTAGGCCGATGAAGTGTGCCGACGGGACACTCATCGCCATGGCGCACCGCTTGCTCGACGATGCTGTGGAGCTAGCATTGATCGGGAGCTTGTCAGAGAGGTGTCGGCGTCTTTGTGGCGGCGACGGGTGGATGACGACGACGATGCACCTCAGGTTTCCTGCCAACGATGGAGGTGCGTGTTCCAACGTTGGTTCGGCGATGCAGAGCTTGGCATTCATCTGACGAACATCACATCTAGGAAGAGGGCAGCTCCTCGTCATCTCGATGGGGACGAGGAGGAGGTGGCAGAGTGGATCCAAGCATCGAAGGGGATGAGGATGTAGGCGGTGGAGCGAATCCTCGCATATTCTAGGGTCTATGGGCGACGTGGACAAGGAGGAGGCGGTAGAGCGGATCTGGACGACGCGGCATCATCGGCTTTGTGGTGATGACGGCAATAGGACATCATCTCCACCACCTAGACGACTAGATCCAGCCATCCTCGACCACGACCGCCTCCACCATTGGCCCCCTCGCCCGATTCGTTGTTGACAAGACCAGTGTCGATCTCCACACCGCTACTGTCAATAGCTTCTCCACGCTGTCACCGCCCTCAACGCCGTTGCCACCAGAAAACGCCGCTTGCCGGTGACCATGAGTGTTGGGGCCCCTCCCTAGTGCTTGCCGAGTGAGAGAGGTGGGGAGTGTCGATGGATTGGTACCCGACTGTAGTATCCGTGTATATACGGTGTATTTCAGGACGTATGGTAAGGTTGATATAAAGATACAAACAAGGATGCAAGGAGGCAGGGATTTTTATACAGGTTCAGGCCCCTTAGAGGTGATAGCCCTACTCCTGTTTGCCTGGGAGGTTGGTATTTTCCACTATATCAATCTCATGAGTACAAAGTATGGGGAGAAAAGCCTAATCTAGCCTGCCAGTATGTTGGCGTGGAGCTCAGATATGGTGGTCGGTGGCTAGTTGTCATCGGGTTCCTCTAATGTCGACTCGATGAGATTGGGTGTATATGGCTTGTGTTGGCTTGTTCCTCCCCTCTTGAGGGGTCTTGTATTTATACCCTCGGGTACCCTTTGTCCAAGTAGAACTAGGGAGACAAGTTCGGATACAATTCAGGCAGTCTTGGTTGGGCCTGAATAGGACTGTCTCCTTTTCTTATTGGGGACTCCTTCCTTATTAGTTTGAAACTCTATCTATATGTATGTGGTTTGTTTCTGTATAGGAATTGCTATGTGATACTCCACCGAGGTATGTGTACGTATGTGGGGTTATCCCATATTTAGTACACTGATAGTAACCCTTGAACTCTACTCAAATGAATATGTCGGCTAGTCCAATTGCCACAGGGAGTCAACCTTGTCAGAGTAAATAAACGTAGTCAGTGTTCTATCGAATAGGTTAGGTCCAACTTCTTTGCGTTCGAGCAATTTGTCAATGTAGCCAGTTATCAAATTTAAGCAGAGTTCATAACTTTGTCCGTCTAAGTGTGTGCATAGAATCTAGACAGGGTATCCATTTATTTTGTCTATTCTTTCTTTCACCTAAAATACTAGAATAATCATGTTAGCAAACATTAAAGCCCCTGAGTAGTGTCGGTAGCTCTATATAGGTATTAAACACCTAACAAAAACTTTGTACCCAGATGCAATTTGTTCATGACCAAAAACTTTTACATTCTCTTGCTCCGACCATCATTAGATTGTCTTCCTGACATGTCTCATTCCAACCACAAACCCTTTGAGTGTTTCGAGCAGTCCTAGATTATGTCTCACGGTTGCACTTAGTCAGAATGAGATATTTGAGACCAATGCCCTTTGCTAGTTCAAGAGCAGAAAATTTCAAGTTTATCTAGTACTCGGACAATATGTATATCCCGTAATTTGACAATGTGAAAGCCCCTTGTTGGCCCTAAATACTCGGGTAATCTAGAGCGATATCTAACATGCGAGTAGACAAGAAGCATGAATATTGGGAAAAGATATTTGCCAATATAGGGAATAGTAAGGTACACTATATGATACGTATAAAAACTTACAGATACATCACCCTTATTTGTCAGCTATCCTATACACGTCTGGTCAAGGTACTTGGACCATCGTGTAGTGACCTTCTCACTTTGGGCGAGAATTTGTTGTTAGCAACTTGTGTCTTCACCCTTTTGAGAATATTGTCACCTTCAGCGAGTGTGTGAGCTCGAATTCGTTGTTTGTGATAGAGACGGAACTTGGCGGTATCATGAGATGTGGAGCAGCATATGCGGTCACCTTGCGTGGGTTGTCCGGTGTATACAAGTCATATGATCATATTTCAGAGCTATCGTTATGGGTCTCATCTAGTTGGCATTGAATTTTGACCAGCGGACAATTTTGGACTTGACTCTATCTTTTTTATCCTTTCTTGTACATAATGAGGTTCGAAGTTGCCGAGCTGGTACACATCTAATCAGAACAAAGTTTCGACTAGTGGGCTCCTTTGGACTAGTATATGCCTTTTAATCCAGTTGCGGAGTTGTTGGTCTGAGCTTTTGTTACACCCTGGTTTTTGTATATCTGTTAAAAACTAATTTGATTAAACCGTCTGTTCAAAAATTTGGTTCGTTGCGTGCATCTTGAAAAATGTGCCAAAGATCTCAATTAAAATCAACCCTTGTAACCCTGAAATCTTGCTCCAAAAATCTCCTCCCAAACAAAACCATAGAAATTTGAACCTTCTTTCGAAATCCCCCTTTATCCTCCTCCATTGAAAAAAATATTCAAGACTCAAAGATCACCCCAAAGGTCAATATAAATATGTGTCAATGGTCCGTTCCTTGAATTGCCAAGAATTCCTTGGATCCAACATCAAATTTAAGATCAAAAAAATCTAGTCAATCATCCAAATATCCCTTGAAATCAATCCCTGAGAATTATGAAATAATACTATTCATTTTTGGCATCTTCCACCCTCTTTTTCAACACGGTCTAGTCGTCCCCTTTCCCTCCATCCTTTTTATTTATCCAATTTTTTTCCAAAAGTCAAACCTCATCTCAAATATACAAATTTCAAGCGAATACCCTCTCCTTGAATTCCTATGATCGCTGCTGTCGGCGAAACGGGAATGGGGGTCCCACATACCCCGGGGACGAGTGGATCTTCGGCCACGTCGGCCCCTCCGGGGCCCACATTCTGCACAACTGGCGGCCGGCTACGACCGTTTTTCCCGCTAAGTACCTAGGCACGAGCACTGCCTAGGGCCCGGGTGCGCGCTCCCCGGGCGAGTCTCAACGACGGCTCGCGGCCCCCTCCTCGGGCCCGCGTCCCGGGGACCATCTCGTTCCCGGGACTCGCCCCCGGATCCGGGAGCCACCTCCCTGCGTCCCGGGGACCTCCCCGATCCTGGGCCTCGCCCCCCTGTCCCGGGAGCTATCTCCTCGGTCCCGGGGCATCCCCTAGGAACATTACTGGGACTTCCCGGCCTCGGGTCTCGCCCCCCGGTCTCGGGGCCCATAGCTTTGGTCCCCGAAGGGCACGATGCCTTATGCGCGCGGAGGGCTCGGTGAGCTCTCTGCCCCGGGCACTTTCCTGACTCAAGCGGGTCAACCCCCAACTACCCGCATTAATGGCGAGGCGACGGGGCGCGTCGCCCCTGTCGCTCGCTCTGCCACGCATGACGGCTCATGACGGCCCCCCGTGGGCCGGCTCCCTGTGCAGTCAGAGACTTTTAACTTCGGCGGCGAGGGCGTGCGTCGTCACGTCTCCGCGACTTAGGCCTCTGCAGCGGACCAACCCCGGCGTGGCTCAGTAGGCGGGAGCGAACGGGCGCGGACGTGCACGACAAGACATAGCATACCTAAAATCTTTCTCCGTGTACTCGGCACTGTGGACTCCCCTTGATCGATAAAAGGAGGATCCATGCCATAGGCTAAGGGGGAGCACTCTGGATTGCTGATTCTCACTCTCTCTCGAGCTACTCTCGGAGGCTCCTTTCCGGGTCTCTCTGGCTCGGTCTCTCTTCTTCCCGGAGAGCGGCTAGCTCCTGAGCACTCTGAGTTCATCCTGTAACAGCATACCACATTCATCTCCCACATAGCCAAAACACACAGGAGTAGGGTATTACGCCTCCGCGCGGCCTGAACCTGTCTACTTCCTCCTGTCTCCTTGCGTGCCATTCTCTCCGCCGATCATCTCCCAGACGCCGCTGCCGTCCTGTGAACAAACTCCCCTGGCCGAACTCAAAAGGGGGGTCTCCAGACTCCCCGCGGTTGGAGTTAACTCCTCCGACAGCTGCGAATTGAAATATCAAGTTTGAATACAAACAAACAAGTCCAAACATTCAAGGTTCTAGACAAATAAATTTCCTAGAAATTGTGACATACAACTATACATCTGGGCCGCCCCACCTCTCTCTTCCTTTCCCCACCGAAGCATTTGGCCCAGCCCACACCACCTCGGCCCGGCCCAACGGCCTCCCCGCCTTTCTACCTCGCGCACCAGCGCCCCCGCGCGGCCACTCGCTCCATACCCCCTCTCACTACCGCTGGGGCCAACATAGGCCAATCTAGCGGCCGACTGCTCGCACGTTGCAACGCGCTCATCCTCCCCCAGGTCTAACCACACACGCACACCACATGTTTGATGAAATGCCAAGCCAAGCTGCCCCCGCCCGATGAGTTCTTCGCCTCGCCCTACCGCCGCGCAGCGTCTCGGCCTCGTCGTCCTTGCCCTGGCACACCTGCACCGCCGCGAATCCCACGCACGCTGCACACATGCCCTGACCGGCCATCCTCGCCACTGCCCGACCTGTCCCCCAGCCACCGCCGCCCGCCGAGGCGACACGACGCCCCCATCCCCTGCCATGCTCGAATCCCGCCAGCTTGCCCATGGCTTGCACCGGTAATGCCAAGCTCCGTCGTCGCCTGGCCAGTCCCGTCACCTCAGCCCGACGCAATCTGACAGCCTGAAGCAACCGTCCTTGCCGCGCCGTGCGCACCCATGCCCTGCCACCTGCCCGCCGCATGCCGAGACGCCCGAGCAACCGCTGGATGAAAGCCCGCCGCGGCCGTCCTCGGACCAACAGTCCGTCAACCCTCCGCAACTCCTCTTGACCTGCCAGTCCATCCCCGTTCTTGCTCCCCTGCTGTCGAGGCTATAAAACCCACAAGCCGTCTCCTCCACTGCGCCCCCAACAAGCCGCCGCCCTCTGCCCTCTCCAGAACCCACCGGAGCACTCCCACCGTTGCCAATCCGAAGGTGGCCGCCGCCAAGCTCGTCTATCTGGCTGCAATCCGTGCCCTACTGCGTTGCCACAGTCTCCGCTGTTCACCGGAGTCCGCCGTCCGCCAAGAGCTCCGCTTCCGCCTCAGTCCCAAGCCGGGCCGCCGCCCAGCTCGTCCCTTTTTCACTGCCGCCCGAGCGCCCCATCGTTCCTCGCCACCACCGGTCGCCCTTTCCCCGCCTCCGGTCGCCACCACCCTAGTAGCCTCGCCGACGGCCCCTGCCTCCGACTCCTACGGCCGCCGCGTCGGCACTACCGTGCCCCTCTTTCCCTTGGCCTAAGCGGGAGGAAGAAACAGAGAAGGAGAAAAGAAAAGAGGCGAAAAAGAAAAGAGGAAGAAAGAAGAAGAAGAAAACGAGAAGAAAAAAAAGAAAAGAAAAGAGGGAATGACAATGGCCCCCACGTCGGCCCCACAAATAACGTGTCACCCCCAGCACCATTCTGTCCGTAGTCCCGGTCTTTGCTAGACCGTTCCACTGACCAGTGGGGCTATGCTTCTCGGTCAACAGTCCCTTGCTCCTGTAGGCCCAGTCCATCTATCTCCTCTCTCCCTCTCTCCATAAACCAAGCCCACCGTGAGCCTTAGACTCAAACCCCCTCTCCCTCCCACTGACAGCGGGCCCTGCACGTTACTGTCTCGAAGGGAATATTCCTCAGAATATTCCTTCACCTTTTTCAATAAATCACTTTCCTTTGTCCAGAAAATCGTTTAAACTTCGAAAATTTATAACTCCTCAACCGTAAGTCCGATTGACTCCGTTCAAATTCCAGAAAGTTTCTAAAAGTGAGATCTATCTAATGGCACTATTATTTTATAATAAATATCATATATTTGTAGGTTTTTGTGTGGTTTTTCTTTGTTGATCGCGTAACGGATGTTCTAGAAATTCGCTCGACGCGTGGACTTCAACGATTTGGCAACCAAAACCAAGGCAAGCCACTCTTCGATCATTTTGCTCCTAATTTTATGAACTGTGTTGATTGCAAGGTTACATATATTAGCGTACACTTTAATATAATCGGCCTCGGTTTGCGTGCAATTGACGGACCTACCTTTTAGCTGCATTACTTTCTTTAGGACGTTGTAAACCCTTAAACTCCTTGTCGCTCCACTAAAATGGTACTTCGGTATTCGTGCTCTTCGAGTACAAGTATTGGTCAAACCCCCACATACACTGATAAATGACAACTTTGGTAAAAATGGTTTGGTAACCGATTTGGAAAAACCAGATAGTCGGTGTCAGTGGGTTTTGAAAGGAAAAAGGATGGTTTGTGAAAACTCCCGATGCGGTATGCTTGCCTTCGTGGCTTAGTTCCATATTTGCATATAAGGACTAATTCCTTGGAGAATTCCATCCAAGCATCTTACAGTACAACCATACAGGTATTGTGAGATACCTCTGGAAAAGTAAATTTTTGATTCATGTTTATCTTGTATGCCAGTGGTTGTGGAATGCCGGGGATAAAGAGATGAAATTGTGTGTTTTGATGTTCTGATAATAGCCCTTCGTGGCACTTCCCTCTATGCGTGGCGATCACGTTACCGATAGGTGTAGGAGTATCCCCATGTATCCTAAATAGACGATAGTTATTCTTGTCTGATGCTTGTTGTGGACTTGAACAACTATGTGGTACAGGATAGTCATGGGTTAGCTTTGGAAAGGCCTTGTCACGAACTTCTAGTACCGGCCAGTACTTGGTTTAAGTTTCGTGTCATGTGGGTAAAGCGCGCAACCTCTGCAAAGTTTAACTAAACTATTTAAACAGCCGTGCCCACGGTTAAGGGCAAATGTGAAGTAATTCTCTTAGCGTAGTTTTGTTTTGCCTGTGCTTTGTGAAACTGGTTTGTGGGAATGGGAATCATTGCTAGAGTTGGTCTATGTAACTGACGGATGACCTTAGTGGTTTGAAACGGACATGTGTGACACGTGATGTCGAATGGCATCATAGAGTAGACTTCCTAATGGGAAGCGGAGGACTATAGGACATGGACGGCTCGAGAAGACCAAGGTATAAGATGTGATGAGCATATTCACGCAGAGATGAGATAACTGATGGATGTGTTTGAGAAAAATGGAGATAAACTAATAGAGGAAAAGAGAGGAAAATAACTAAGACTAAAATTTTGCTTTCCGCTTGAGTTGTTGCAAAGCAACTCGCGGTCGGATCGAGATGGTGAGTCTCCTTCCCAATGGATTTATAAAAACCCCACACTTAGGAGTTTGGGAAAAGGTTTTAAAAGAAAAGACTTACAAAATAAACCCAGCCTCCCTTTGAAGCTTGCATATTCACATTTTCCTGTGGCTTGCTGAGTACGAAAGTACTCACCCTTCTATTGTTGTTGTTTTTCTCCCCCTTTCCTAGTATAGGTTGATTATGGTGAAAGTTAGGGTTTCATCCCTAGACCCAAGCCGCTACCCATGGTTTGATGTTCTAGCTACGCTAAATTCCGCTACTGCTGTTTCTCTGATGAGGTTTGCTACCAAGAGATTACCTGAGATTGCAATATAAAGGTATAAATTTATTAATAGTATTGCAACGATTCATCATGTTACCGCGGATACCAGCATCATATTTTCTTGGACTAGTACTAGCATCGCGATTCCACAGGAGACGGTTTGCCGTCTGTACGGCATCCCGACCAATGGAGAGCTTTCGACTAGTCTTCGCCTTACTCGGTATGGTCATTAGACCAATTGTTCCATTGTTTAATTTTTCTAAAATCAACTACTCAGACCAAATTGTTAGATAATAAGCCCTAAATAACACTCAGGAGTAACATAAACTGAAATTTTGAAAAGCTTTTTCAGTCTATAAGTAGAATGTATATACTTTCCCCAGCCCCGACCGTCTTCTCAGAAACGTAGTTAATGAGTACTCAGTCGGAAAAGAAAAAAAATAAGAATTACCGATTTACATTGACTGTCAGATGTCTCCGTCCACAATCTCGGTAGTACAAGCAGCTGCTCAGGATGATAAATCTTGTGACAAAGAAGTAGTCAATTTGGACGGCTAAGTGATTTACCTAGATTGATTTGTTACGGGTGGTAGGACCGCTATGCCCGACCGGTCCCACGTAGACCAGCGACGTAGTTGGGTCTCGACCACTTGTCTAGGTGGTTGGACCACTACGCCCGATTGGTTTCATGAAAACCAACGGCATAGTTGGGTCTTGACAGCTTGTGTGGGTGGTAGGACCACTATGCCTTACTGGTCCTGCAAAAACCAGTGGCGTAGTTGGGTCTCAACCACTTGTCTGGATGGTTGGATCGCTACGCGCTACTAGTCCCATAAAGATCGGCGGTGTAGTTGGGTCTAGACCACTTGTGTGGGTGGTAAGACTGCTATGTCCTACTGGTCCTACGAAGACCAGCGGCGTAGTCGGGCCTTAACCACTTGTTTGGATGGTACACTGACAGGGAGGAAGGAAGAAGGTGAGAGTAGAGAAAGAGAGGAAAGAGAATAGGGAGAGAGGAGAAGGAGTTGGCACGTCATGTCAATGCCACATAGGATCCCTGAGGGGGTCATGGCAATTTTAAACTAGAATGATATACTTTGATAAGTTACGGGACATGGATCTGCAATTTGAGAGTATTGAGATCTAGATAACATATGTGTATAAGTTTAGGGACCGGCCGTACACTTTACTCTTTAAACAAAGTCCATTCTTTCTTAGATAAAAGGTTGATTATTCCTAAAAAAATTACGAAATTACGTGAAATAAACTTACAGTTCATAAAAATTTATAAAATTACATAAAAAATATTCAAACTTATGTAGAAATAAGTGAAACCATATATAACAATAAAATTGTAGCTAAAATGAACTAATATTGTACATTGTATAGCATTGCAATTTTAGGCTTAGAATGTGCAATTTTAGGTGACCGTTAATTATAAATTTTGAGGCATCTAAAATCTAGAAAAAATATTTACTTCAATTATAATTCACATGTAAATGAAGGTTTTCCAGGTCAAATTGATAGAATGTCCTTATTGTTGTACTTGCTTGTAATTTTCCATGTCTCCAGTATCCTTGATATTCAGTGTACTGATTGTCGCACACGTCTACCTTGTTAGTACTAGGAAAGAAGTTATAAGCATTTGATTTAGGATCCGTTTAGTACCGATATCGATAGGCATGCCTGTGTAAATACACATGTTTTCATTCATCTAAAGTTACAAGCAGAAGATAAATATTAAATTTCTGTAAAATAAACAAAGTACGAGAGAATCAACTGTTACATAAATCTACCCTATAATACACCAACTTAAATAACTTATAATTCATTCATCATGTAACATAACCTATGGCCCATACTATCTGCCTTGATCTGGATGGCTGAGATCTCCTCTACCTCCCAACGCGTAACCCACGCCCCCGCAACCCTTCAACCCACGCCGCACCGCCCCTCTGGTCTCCCCTTGATCCCCTCCCTCCAACGCCGCCGCCCCCTAACCCTAGCCGAGCCGCCGCCGTCAATCCCTGTCGTCCACCCCCTCTTGCGCCGTCGCCGACAGATTGCCGTCACAGTCAAGCGCCCCCCCTCCCCCATCCTCCTCACCCGCTGCGCCACCGCGCGCCTCTCTCCCAGACGCCCTCCTCCCCCTTTGCCCCTCCCGCTCCCCCTCCTCCTCCCTCGACCACGTCTCCACCACTACCTCGGCGGCCACGCCCGACCCGACTCCGCCGCGGCCACGTGGTCGCTCTACGACGACCTATACCCCGACGCCAGGTGCGCCCCCCGACGCCACCCCACATTGTACCACATTGGCTGCTGCGGCCGTGGCGTCCTCCCTTCCCCGCCGCAGCAGGGGCAGGGGCTGGGATCTGCTACACCTCGGAGGAGGAGCAATCGTAGGCGACGTCAAACCTCATCACCATCGCCGGTCCCTCTTCCCCCATCGCCTTCGCGCCGTCGCTGATCCGGTAGGAACCCTACCCAACGGCCACGACCGGTAGCCCCGTGATGGAAGAGGAGAAGGGGTGGCAGCATGTCTCCTCACCGTCGTGTCCATGCTCGATCCACAGGTGGATCTCTCTCACCAGTCCGATGCAACATCGTCGTTGGCGTCCCATGCCAGGATTAGGGGGCAACGGCTAGGCGATCGAGTCTTACTGATCGGAGCGGAGCCAGAGCCGCCGCCGCCCCCTACCTGGTGTGCCAAGGAGGCTGCCGCCCTGGGCCCCTCCGTTGCCGACGTCTCAGGCTCGGATCGGGATCCGCCCTGGACACTTGCTGCGGGTGGGCGCGGTTGCCAAACGCGGCCACCCTATCGTCTGCATCAACCCCCATGCCAATGACTGCGAGACGCCTTCTGATCTGCCGTTGGGCTCCTGCTTCGGCCACGCGGCTGCCTCCTGCTCCACCTGCAGGTTGGCCGCTAAGATTGGGCATGGATTCCTGCTTCGCTGCCACATCGTCATTGACGACAACAACTAAGAACTCCATCCGGTGACCATGTTATCCCCTCCACTCTATCTTCTGTTAAGCAAATCGACCATATGCCATGGCAAAATTATTGATGGTCGTTACACATTTTATCATGTATGAATCTCTCTGTGTTAGTGCATGAAGCTGAATGTGGATCTGGATGGCACGGCTAGAAATTTTTTAAAAAAACACCTGACAAGTGACAATGCTTACACAAACATCTAAAGTATTCATGCCATTTGTCATAGGATTATGTCCCTGATAATATTGTCAAGTTACAATGCCATTTTTTTCTCAAGTTGATAACCTCCTAATGTGGCATATCCTAGAGTAGATGACCACTCCACACGAAGAACAGGTAATTCAGAAAACGTACACTGCAAGTTTATTTCAATGTAATTAGATTGCATTATGGACTGCAGTGTATGTCGATGCTCAGCAATCTGCAATGTAGGTTCTTTTTTTAGATGTAAATAGGCTTCATAAGTTCTATATCAACATTCTCACCGCGATCATAAGAACGTCTAATGCTGAGGTTGCCGCATTGTATCTCTGATGTTTAATGACCAGCGGTAATGGCTAATTTCAATTACCGAGATGGCTCATTATGCTTAGTCTGTTAAACATTAGGCTGAATAATATGGGGGCTTTAGACAAAGGATTCTTGTTTATTGAACAATAAGAGTAAGATAAGATAAACTTTACACTTTAGTCTATTCAATTTTTTATGTAACCTGGTCAAATAATTCTTTACCAATATGTTATTTGATTGCTCCATAGAGTTTGCAAGGTTGACTGTGCTCTTACAAGATACATGAACTCACTTTTCCCTCTTTTATTGCACATATCCTTTATGGTTTTAGAAAATTTTGGCCCAATCAATCCATGTTTTTGTACAGCGATTATACAAGGCCAAACGGGCGGACCGGGCCAGCACGGCCCAAGGCACGGTCCGGCACGGCCCGCTACGGCACGGTCCGGCACGGCCTGCTATGGCACGGCCTGTTTAGGCACGGCCCCTGTAGCGGGCCATGCCATGCCGGCCCGTGTGCCTCCCCTCGGCCCAGGCATGGCCCGTCGGCGGCCCACTGTGCCCGGGCCGGCCCGGTCTGCTACGGCCTTACTGTAGCCCCTGGAGAAGTAGGGGAGAGATAGAAGGTCCATCGATTCGAGATCGCCCAAATCTCACCTCGACCTCATCGCCGCCGCCGGCCATGCCTCTGTCCCTGGCTGCCGCGAGGGCAGCCTCCCCGTCAAACTCCTCCTCGGCGTCCGCGTCCGACTTCACCCCGTCCTGGTGGGAGTCGGTGTCGCAGGCGCGGTCCCGCATCCTCACGCTCTCCTCCATCCTACCGTCGCTGGCCGATTCCGACGTCGCGGTGCTGGCCGACTCCGACCGCCCGGCCTGCGCGCTGCTGCGGTCCCCCGCCGCTTACGCCGCGCTTTCCGCGGCACTCCGGTCGGGGGGCAGCGCCGACGACCCTGCCTGCCACTGGCTCTACGATACGCTCCTCTCCCGGACCCCGACCTTTGCCTTGCCGCGCTCGCGTTCCTCCCGCTCCTCTCGTCGCTATACCTCCTCCGCCTGCTGCCCGCGCTCCCCTCCTCGCTTTCCGGCTTCGAGGCCGTCCTCCTTGCTGTCTACTCCTCCGAGGCCAAGAATCGCCAGGGCAAGCCCGTGACTCCCGTCCTTGTACAGGTACCCGACCTCTCCATCCCCTCTCTGTACCACACACCGCTACAGTCTGCGGGCCGTGCCGGGCCGGCCACCCGTGCCAGGCTGGCCTGGGCATGGTTACTGTAGCACCATGCCCATTTGAACATCTCTAACAGCGATCATCGTTGTAGCTAGCTCATGAATCGGATGCAATGTTCTGGTGGATTGCACTGACAACAATATAGCTTCAACAAAGGGAGGTTTTCAGTATTCAGCAAAATATGAGTCATACTTTAAGTTTCAGCAATCGAGAATTTGTAGAGTTTTTTTCCATTGAACAAAAGGCAATACTTCTTATTGTTTACTATTTATAGAGCTGAAGAATTTCAAATGTTTTAGTTCATTGCTCAATACAGGGTGGTTTTGCTAGCCTGCTAGGTTCATTGCCCATTGCCCACAATTTAGTTTCCAGAAGAACTAAGCTAAAATTCCATTTATGTAAACAGTTAGCATTTCCCTGCCTGTTTTTTCCCTTCTCCCTTCTGCTTTGCTGGTCAGGAACTATTAGATAAAATGTCTCCAAGATTATGCGGTAAAATATTTCTTCAGAGTTAAGATTGAGGGGGTGGCTTAAGACATGAGCAACTTTGATATGGCTAATAGCCTGCATGCATTGAGTTGATTTTTGGTATATGGTGGTAATGCTTAGGATTTCATCAGATAAATTTATAAGGTAGATGATTGAGTCGAGTGATTAATTGCATCAGATAAATTACCTGAGAAAGGTGTTGTTTTTGAATGGACTGAAAGGTGTTTTTAAAACATAAATTCTCTATAGAATAATCAAAACTCCATCAGTTGTTCAGTAAAATGACAATTCTTTTAGCTTTGCAAATCATGATTGTACCAAAAAGCAAAATGCAATATGCTCTATAGTGTGGTCATGGTCCCTGAAACAGAATGACTTTGAGTTTTAAAATTGACATGGATGCTTATGACAGCTCTGGGCTTTCAATACTGACATGTGTGTTTATCCTTTTTAGATAGCAAATCATCGAATTGCAATTTTAGATTGACGGTTGTTCCTGAATGTATGAACTTCGAAATATGCATTGACAAAAAGCTCACTGTTTCAATCTCATTGTAACAATTTAGGTGCTGCTATTTTACAATCCCATTTCCATACTTGACGAAAATATGCACATGTGCTTAAGTTCATGTTGCCTGCCAAATGCTTGACGAAATTTGAACCATAGCTGGTGTGTGACAACTTGTTAAACAAGCTTGACTACTTGCATCTTCTATATTGGATCCAAAATATAAAAAATGGTTATTGCTTCTTCCAGTTTGGTGAACAATCTTGTGGGCATTTGGGGATTTATAGCAGTCCATGTCATCAACGTGCAACAACAGTTGCCTTCTTCAAGAGTATAAAGATTTGTTTCATGCGTATATGGAGTTTTAGGTATGATTCCATCGGTCTTTCAGTTGTTTTTCCAAGATTTTTAGAATCACATATTTCTGGCCCTTATTTGGTTTCTACTAAATACTACGTAACCTATTTTGTTTGATACTTAGATGAGTCGGTGAATTAACTAAAAATCTAGATTGTGTACTGGTTTCTTACTATTTTAAAGCTCTAGCAAACAAGTATAGTATTTCTTTGATTGCTCTTTGTGTTTGCTATCAATTTGATATGCTCTGTAAATGCAGTGTTGTTTTATTTGATTCTGGTAACTTGAGACACTACATGACCTTCAGATTTGCACATAGAAGCTCGAGATGGTAGATTCAGATTTGAAAAATTACATTAAATTTTGTTGGAACATTGGATTGTGGGCTGCAGCTGTTATTAGGGGCTGGTGCGATTTCCTAACTGTCATTTACATTGGTAAGAGGTTGCTACTTCAAACTTCCTTCCATGACAAACTCTCTCTTTCTTTCTCTGGAACTCAGAATATCATGTTGTTCCTATTTTCTGAATGTATGCAGTCTACTGTATTTTTGACAAAGTAGACTGATATTTCATATTTGATTACCGGAACCCTCTTAACCACAACAACTGGTATGCAATCTACATGTGACCATAGGTTCAGTTCTAGCAGTTACTTACTCCATTGCAAACTGAAACACTCCCATATTTCTTAGTTCATTAGTATTTAGTGGTACAATTGCTCAGCTGCTAAGATTTGTTTTCTAGACCATCTCTATGTGATCATAATCCATGCTAGAATTTGGAACTAATTAATTTATTGCTCTTGAACAGATCTTCAGAAATATTGACCAAATTTGCACCTTTTTCCATTTGCATTAAGAAGGGTTAACATCCAGAGATAGTCTAAATTTAGAAGGAAAATACAATTTTACTAAAAGAAAGAGTTAAAATCCAGTGACTGCCCTGTTGCATGCCCACCTATCTGCTGCTTCTGCCCATTTTGCTCTTTATAACAGATTGGACCATTGATTTTATTCTAGGGATTTGCTATACATCACTCAACAGAAAATTTTTGCTATATATCACTGAAGATTTCTTTCTTCCTTTAGATAACATCTCTGCTTCATGTGGCTTCTCACGGCATTTCATTTGGGAGCACAAGCACGTGGCCCAGGTGCATTGCTCGAGTGATAAGTCGTGGAAGTTTAGGTCCTCCAGGAAAAGGAGCCGATGGGTTATGTGGGGGTATGAGATTGCGGCACGAGCTGGAGACATGGAGATTAGTAGGTTCGTTAGATATGAAATTCTGGCGGTAATTTCTAGAGGGAAATTTGAGATTGCCTGGAAATATTTGTATGCAAATTGCACAGTAAACATTGATAGGTGTTCCTTTTGGAAAAGAAATGAGACCACATTTTAAAAGATTGATACAAGTATTCAATTAATTTACATTTTGTGGGTATATGTAATTTGAGATTAACTGCTAGATTAAATTTACTACTCTCTTATTTTATGCTTCATTGCAAAAATACATGTCTTATTTTGGTTGTTTCATTTGTATTACTAAATGTCGTCGTAGTGTTAGTATGGGTATGCCACTAGTAAAATGAAATGAACAAAATAGAAATATACCAGAAATGTGGCAGTTAAGTCGAAATGTGGCAGTTAAGTCGTGAGTGCATGACTTCACCATATTCCTGATGGTCATAATTTACCCACACGCAAGTATGCTTTTAATCATGTGAAAAGTATTTTCTGTTGCCCAATGGTGTGCATGTTAATTTATGATGTCTAAAATTTCAATTATGTGATATTACTACGTTGTCAGTGTGATGTGCGTGTGTCGTATTATGTATGCTTGGGATGTACGTGCACGAGGGTGTGTACGTACACGTCTTCTTTATAATCGAAAACAATCCATTTCTGCGTACAATTTCCATTAGCAGAAACGGCCAGAGTTATTACAAAGAAACGAAACAGAAAGAGGTTCACGCCCGTCTAGACAGTTCCGTGTATTTGAGTGTCATGGGTCTACACCATACAAGTTCACTCTCCTCTCGAATTCCTTTTCTTTTCAAAGTAGGCCCACAACACTCAGTTTCCTCCTAACGTGTAGAACACAACAATGGGCCAGATATTAAATGGTTAGCTGTAGCAAAATTAAAATAGACATAATGGAAAGCCGGCCCAAAGGTTGGCCAAGATTGCAGATACGGCATGTATGGCTTCAGGCTACAGCTGTTACAGTGTTCCACAGTGTCTAGTACTCTAGTGTATGCATTTTCATGTGCGTTTTATTATAAGACCCACACTCATATTGATGGACATTAGGTATAAATCCGTTAATGCCCCGTTTGGATCAAGGGAGCCTCATATTTTTTTTCTTTCTAAGGGATAATTTGAAGTTGAGAGAAAAGGGAAAAGATCACATAAAATGAGATAAGCCATTAGATATAATTAATTAAGTATTAATTATTTTAAACTTGAAAAATAGATTAATATCATTTTTTAAAGTAACTTTTATAAAGAAATTTTTAAAAAAACATACTGTTTAACCGTTTAGGAAGCATGCTGAAGATTTTTTCCTCCAATAGACATCTCGAATGCACCCTAAGTGTGTCCATAAATGTAACTCCATCACCCCATCAAGGGTCAGTAATCATCAGTCCATTATTTGTAGTTTAACATATGACAATTGTTTGCCATCCTGACAATCGATGGGTGCTTCTAATGCAAATTGTAAGTCCGTACATTTTATTTTTGTGCTAGATTATAGGCACTAGTAAAGAGGACGCAATCACCGCCGGCTCATTTCTGCTTGTTAGGTTAGAGCCGGTACAGATTGAGTGTATACTCCCTCTGTTGTAAAATATAAATATTTCTATGATTTATATCTTATTTTATAAAATAAATATTTTTAGTACTATTCATAATACTATTTATTCCATCAATCACTTCTCTTCCAAATTTCTTCATATTTTACCTCAACCACCCTTCCATCTTCAACCGATCCTCATTTATTGATAGACATTAAAGTTTTTTCTTCTTAATTTTAATCTCTACTAAATAATCTAGAAATATTTATATTTTGGAACGAAGCTAGCAGCTGGTAATTTACTGCATCATATGTTAAAAAGAAGGGGAGATAGTACATCCTGTTTAATATGTGAAATAATTGTAGACTGGCAGTTCTCTGTATCTGTATCTGTGTCTGATACGCGACTATTTTCTTCTCTGCTACATTGCAGCCGCAAGACATAGTCCTGTAAGAATTTCAGTCTATTTCATTAGGAATTACTGAGTAAACTGTTTATTGCTATACTTCTGTGAAATTAGTTGCTGACTTCCATGTAACCTGTATAATTATTTGTGCACGCTTTCCAGCTCCAAACAGGCACAGCACATTGGACACAAGCTTTCAGGTCAATGGATTCCTCCTGATCTTCCTCGCCCACCTGAACATATATGTGCCATCTGCAGTTTCAGGAGAAAGACAATTCAGAAGGCATCATCAGGAGCTTCAGAGAGGAGGCAGTTGGAATCAAAGCATGCATCTGAAATGGTTTGTTTTCTGGATGACTAGATCGCAGCTAAATTTATCCCAGATGCTGCATCTGATCAAGAACACTATAACTGAAGATTTGGTCGGTGAGAGCAAGACAGTTATGTGAGCTAGCTGCAATAACATATATTCATGCTAGCTGTGCAGAGTAATGCTGATCAAAAGAATAATCATGTGCCATAGCTCATGTGGAGGTCCTTGAAGGGAGGGTTTCAGGAGCTAGAATAGTGGCCATTTCTTGCTTGGAGAATGCAAGGGATAGTTAGTTTATCGGCATTGCGCCATGTGAGGCTTATTCCATCAGCTGAGAGCAGCACTTGAGTTCATGTGGCCTGTCTCCCTTGCTTGGTGATCTTGCAGGGTTTCACAAAGCACAAGTTGCCTTGTTCTTTTTTTTTTTTGCCCTCCTCTTTTGTCTTAGGACCACTCATTTCTTGGATCTGCTGCGCTTCGGTCACTGCGCCCATCCTGTCAAAATGATTAGATTCAGAGACAACACTTGTTTCAGGGAAAATAAACTGAACTACTGACTAGTGTGATTGTGTTGTAGTGTGAAGTGTGTACCAGGACCAGACTAGGTAATAACCATCCATATGCCCCTACGCTTACTGGCTTTCCTGAACAAGACACAGTTTTTGAAACTTAATTAGTTTTGGAATTTTGATGTGTGTTATATTGTAAAAAGGAAATTTTGTTTTCTTAATGCTAAGTTTTATTTGCAAATTATACTAGAAATTCTGAAGTTACTTGCATATAACTAAATAAGCAAGTAAACCGTATCGAAATTGTGAAGTTACTAGGAAAAATATCATTTGGCCTAGTAGTGAAATAAAATACCTTATAGTTACCAATCTATAGTCAGGCTAGCTACTAGCTAGCTAGCTAGTTATTGAAAAGTAGTAGAACATACATATAATGTGCAAGGTAAGTTTTCCAGCTAAAAAGTCAGTTGTACTTTGCTACCATTTCATTAGTTCATAAAGCTTTGAGTATGGTTAATACCCATACAATTGCATCCTAATGGGAAGCATGAGAATAGCGAGATCTCATTGATGCCTTGTGGTCCTCAGGACAAGATCTTTCGGTTGTACTTGACATAATATTATCTCTTCAAACTAGAAAAAAGTGCTAGTGGTCCTCTGGTCTATCTATGCATCTTTGGAGGATGTTAACATTGTTATCACTAGTCAAGAAAGTACCAAGTGGTTTCCTGAGAGTTCTTATTCTAATGTAACATGTATATAAATTGGAGAGGTGACATGACACAAAAGCAGCTCTATGGGTCACTGAAACGACCACTTTTTTTTTTAATTTGCCTAATATTTGATCCGCTCGAGTCGTCGTTGACCGGGCAAATGATGACGTAGTGCTTACTATGGAATTTTGGGTTTGGTGATATAAGGTAGCTTCAAATGCTAAAGATGCAAATTTATATGTTTTAGAGCAGATCCACACAACAAATAGATGATCATTTCTTTAAGTGATGAGGTGCCATCGTTTTATGAAATATTGGTTTAAAAGGTCATTGGTCAACCAAAATTGAAGGAATTAGTTTACCAAATTTCAATATTTTGATAATATACTATAGTTGCTCGGAGACATGAACCAGTCGTCACTCGAATAATGCAGATTTCCCTCCATAAGGGGGCAAATTGTGTTCATTCCATCATTATTATGCCGTTTTGGGTTGAAATTGTATATTGTTATGATGAATATGGATCTTTAGGATTGAATTAACTCAATATGCTTGTCCATTATATTTTAGTCTAGAACATAACGATCGTATTATTTAGTTGCATTTATTAATTTGTACCTTGGCAGTTATGGGTTGATTGAAAAATGTTAAGCAGACTAATTAGTATCAAATCAGTGTCTTGTTTCCTGATATTTGATTACACCAAGATGCCTGTTTGAGTCCTATCTATATGGGGTAAAAAGAACTATACCACCAACAGAAAATACATCAACATTGGTAAGCATTGACCTATTAGAAAAATAATCAAAGTGGAGACAAGGCATTCAACATCCTGTAAACTTCTTTCTTCACACCAAGCATTGACTAAATCGTTTAGTTTCACTACTCAACATTTCAGGTCTTCTGAATGGGGATTCATATTCCTCATTGTTAAATTTAATTAAATTTGTTTCTTTTAAGTGGCTATTTCAGATCCCTGCATTTTGTAGTGGATAATTAAGAGTGTGAATGTGAGAGAGGAGTACTATACAATGGTTTTGGCTTTTAGTATATAAACCAGCTTCTGCCAGAGGTGACATGATCTTCCTTGTCTTCCTCCTCTTTTCCTGCCCTTTTCAAGGGTCCTCTGCCCCCCTGCACAATTAAGCCTTTGTCACCTGTATCTTTCCTATTTTTCTCGTATATTTTCCTGTTACTTAAATTTAAGAACCAAATCCAGCAGATTCCCATTGAATTGATATATTCACAGGCTTATCCTCTCCCATCACTGTGTGAATTTTGCTAGCAAACAACAACACAACAGTTTCTTTTTATAACATTTGTTCTTAGCAGACAAGCCCAATTATTTACTGACCCTATTAGGTGTTGATTGACTCCATCAGTTCTCTCTTTCCAATGCAGGCATATATAGTCACACTGTCCTGTTCTGCAACTGAGATGCAGCTCACAGCACTGTAACATGGTCCTCATTAGTTTATAGAGACATTATTTATTAATACAGAAACTGATGCATTAAGATCATAATAACTTGGTATGCAAACAAGTTGCAGAATGCACAACTAACAGATAGTTTGCTGAAGTAAGCTGGCACTTATTTTGTGCAAGTTGCAGAAGTTCAGTCCTACAGTCTATGGTCTATGAACTGCCTAGCTATAATTGAATCTCTCGATTGATTTCCATTATCGTAAAAATCTATAATTGAAGCTAGAGGAGAAATGCTAGAGGCATTCGCGATAAGCTTGAATTTATTACTTGAATAACAAATAACAGACACAACATATATATGGTGTGTCAATTTGATGAGAGCAACATGACAAAGTTAAATCAATCAGCTATGTCATATCATATACTAATGGCAGCAAGAGACCAAAAGCTGGACAGCTAGCTGGTGCAGACCTGACCTTGTGATCTCCCAAATTTATTTTAGTTCTTTCTACTGACTGGCTAAATCATCTCACGTCCGATTTAAAAGATTGGCTGATTAAAAAACTAATCAAGGTTGTCAAGTGATGCAACAGTGCAGGGAGCCTGAATAATTCAATTGCAGCTACTGACAAGTTTTTGCTGTTTTTTCTTTAAAGAAGTCGAATTTGTAGGTACTTCTTGGCAGGCATGATTGGATTCAGAAGCAGCAGCAAAAGAGAGACAGCTTAGGATCAAGAGATTTCCCATGTGTGTGTCATTATACTCTTGACTGAAATTAAGGTGTCCCAACAAGTCAGCTTAACATTCCACTAAAAATGCTTCCTTGATAAGTACCCATAAAGCATCAACAACAAGAGACATATTCCAGATATTAAATTAATCTCTAGCTAGAGATACAGCTGGTCACTGGAAACTGTACTAATCTGAGATTAACTAAGTTTTTCCTGCAAATATTTCTGTCAAAAGTCATACTTGGTGTGTGATCAGTTCAGACTGTTGTGTCAAAGCCGATCTTATGCACTTGATTGAGCATCAGATCAATAATTAAACCAGCAGAGCCAAAACTGAAAAAAACACAGCTTACAATACTGGCATCACATAAACAAATCTGTAACAACATCAACAGTAAATTCTAGGTGACATGGCTATCCAGCAGAAAAAATAGAAATAATATTGCCCATCAGAGTAACAGTTTCGGCCTGCCTCAGATTGGTCAAGGAATCAAATGGACTCCACTATTTTACACCTGAAAGGGCATCAAAAGAAATCTTTTTCCCCTTTTCTTTTTTCATGGTAGAACCTGCAGTCTGTCTGTCAGATTGCCAGCTGAAGAAGAAGTAAAACAAGTTCAGAACCTTCAGATGCATATGTACTTTTAAATGCAAATCATTTCCCTGTGTACGCAGGAGAAGGCAACCAATATATATGGCCAGATGGGCCAGGCCCATTGGGCGGCCCGAGGCACGGCCCGAAAAAGCCCGGTCCGAACACGGCATGGCCCGATATGAATAGTGCCCGTGCCGGCCCGGCCCTATCCATCGGGCAGTGCCTGGGCCACCAATCCGGCCCATAGTGCCGGCCCGGGCACGGCACGATTTTTGGGCCGGCACGATGGTGGCCCGGCTCCCCAGCGGCCCAGCCTGGCCTGCCAACGGCCCTGGCCTGCTAGCCGTTGGAGGCCGGGGGGGCCGGGACTATATAAGCCGGCGCCACTCGCTCCCTGCTCCCGATCCCGACCCCCCCAAACCCTAGCGTCGCCTCGTCTCCTCGCTCGCTCCGTCGCTCACCGCTCTAGATCTAGAATCCCTCCCGTCTTCTCTCTCGCCGGCGGCGGCTCTCCGTCTCAGGCCGCCACGGCACACTCCGCCAGAGCTCCTCCCGCCTCTCCCTCTCGCCTCTCCTCGCTCGCTCCGCCACGCGCTGCTCTAGATCCAGAGCTTCTCCTGTCTTCTCCATCTCCGGCGGCGGCTCTCCGCCTCTACGCCGCTGCCGGCCGGCACGGCACACTCTACCAGAGCTCCTCTTGTCTTCTCCCTCTCTACTTCCTCTCCTCCTCTCCTAATCTCTGGTGAACGGATCCTCGAATCCATCCCTAATCCCTAGTCTCCATCTCGTCATCTCCTAGATCCGTGACTCGTCGACCTTGTCGGCGCTTCTGGTGCTCCGGTTTCGCAGGTAAGTGCTCGGACCCTAAACCCTAACCCTAGATCTATTCATGTGTTCTTCTGTTTATGAGTTCTTGCTCTTCCTGACTTCCTCTCTTTCTTCTTCTTGTTCGTGCAGCCGTTGAGGAACCAGAGGGCCGGGCCGAAGCCGTTGTTCGTCCACCTCGGCAGCCGTTGAGGAACCAGAGGACCCCCTCTGGTGCTCCGGTTCCACGATGGACGGGCTCGAGCAGGACGGCGCCGACGAGTACCAGGGGCACTCTATCAACGATGATCTTCGGATGATGGGCCAGACTGGAGATGATGAGAGTGACCACGGTGATGGACGGGATGAGCTGTTCGGCCGTAGCGCAGCCGATCCCATCGACCTTGCTGGCGATGATGGGGCTGGTGCTGCAACTGCTGCTGTGGCGGCCGATCGGCCCGATCCAGAGACCGTGAGCACGGGGGGCAACAAGAGGACCCGTCCATCCACCTCTGAAGCCTGGAATGATTTCGAGAAGATCTTCAAGGTAATCAACGGTAAGAAAGTAAGGGTTGGTGCCAAGTGCATTCATTGTGGCAATCAGTACTCTGCCTTATCCTCTGGTGGCACTGGCCATCTCTTGCAGCATGTTGATAGATGCCAAGCGAGAAAGGAAAAGTCTCGCGTGTCTCAGTCTTTGCTTAAGTTCGATTCAGATGGTAATGTTCGTCATTGGGAGTACAGTCCTGCTGTTGCACGTACACAGCTTTGTCGTTTGATTGCTAGACTAGATCTTCCTCTCTGTTTTGGTGAATCTGATGCATTTGAGGAGTACATTAAGGTTGCACATAATCCTAGGTTTGCTTCTGTCTCGAGGCAAACCACCACTAGAGATTTTGTGAATTACTTTAATGATTGCCGTGGTAAGCTTATAGAGTCTTTAAGCTCTAGTGTTTCTTCTGTTGCTATTACATCTGATATTTGGTCTGGTAATGCTAAGGAAGACTACCTTAGTGTGGTTGCTCATTATATTAGTTCTGATTGGCAATTAGAGAAGAGGATCATTGGTATGAGGCTCATTGATGAATCCCACTCTGGTCAGAACATTGCTGATCGTGTGACTTCTGTGCTTGAGGAGTATAGTTTATGTGCAAAGGTGATCTCTGTTACTTTAGACAATGCATCTGCTAATACTAATGCCATTGACAAATTTAAACCTGCACTGTCTATTTATATTGGTGATCTGTTCTTACATCAGCGTTGTGCTTGTCACATTATTAACTTGATTGTAAAGTCTGCCTTGTCTGAGATTAAGAAATACCTTGAAGCATTTAGAACTGCAATTTCTTTCTTAAACTCTTCTAACCAGCGCATTGCTGCATTTAAGAGGTATTGCATTGCTGTTAATGTGAGGCCAAGAAAGTTTGGATTAGACATGGATGTGAGGTGGAACTCTACATACCTCATGCTTAAGCATCTAGTCCCTTACAAGCAGACTTTTGGTGTGTTTATTGAGACTCACTATCCTAGGTGTGAAGATGAGCCTTTACTTTTGACAGAAGATCATTGGTATATTGCAGAGAAAGTTTTATCATTTCTTGAACTGTTTTATGATTCAACTGTTGCACTATCTGGTGTCTATTATCCTACATCTCCACTAATGTTACATCATCTTA
Organism: Oryza meyeriana var. granulata; assembly: GCA_003991445.1. NCBI lineage: Eukaryota > Viridiplantae > Streptophyta > Magnoliopsida > Poales > Poaceae > Oryza > Oryza meyeriana. The sequence continues at coordinate 337,015 of RYFJ01001159.1, forward strand.
TTCTGATATCTAAGCACCTAAAGACTTATGAAAATGATAGATTGCTTAGACATGTGGTAGTGCCTATGAATGACTCTTATCTTAAGTACTGGAGGGACATTCCATTGCTTTATTCTGTTGCATTTATCTTGGATCCTAGAGCTAAGTTGAAAGGTTTTAGCAATGTGCTTAGGTTGTTATCTAACCTCACTGGTACTGATTATTCAGCTTACTTCACTGAGGTAAGAGCTCAACTTTCTACCATCTTTAAGAGGTATGATGATAAGTTTGGTGCAGTTAAGTTGCAAAGGCCTTCACAGCCCTCTAGTTCTGGTAAGAAAAAAAGTGCTTGGGATGACATTTTTTCTGATGGTGCTGGTGATGATACACCTGACTTTGGACTTGGTCCTGGTCCTGGTACTTCTTTGAGTTCTTTCTGCACCCCCACTCCTACTCTATCTAGAAGAACTTCTGCTAGTGCCTTGCTGCATGCAGCAAGCATTGGAGCAGCTGGTATTGGTTGTTCTGAACTCTCTTCCTACTTGGACAGTGACACTATCAACCGCCATGATGATAGCTTCAACATCTTGACCTGGTGGCATGAGCACAAACTTACATACCCAGTTCTTTCAATTTTAGCTAAAGATGTTTTGACTGTGCCTGTTTCTACCATATCTTCAGAATCTGCTTTTAGTACAACTGGCAGGATCATCGAGGAGCGGCGGCGTCGGCTGAGCCCTGAGATGGTGGAGATGCTCTCCTGCATCAAGGATTGGGAAGCTGGAGCAGCAAGACTACAGCACATGGTGGAGGACAAGAAACTTGAAGCTAGTTTTGAAAACTTGTATCTTGATCATGATTCAAATGTGTAACCTATGATGAAACTGTATTGCAATAATGATGAACTGTAATGAGCTGAGCTGTACTCTTTTTTCCTATCTAGGGTTTCTCACGAGGTGTGAGTTTTACCTAGATAGGTTTTTAATGAGACAGCCATTGCACCAGCTCAGAAAAAATGTTGTTCTTGTATGTTTGTGATGTGATGTGTGAATTTGTGGATGTGATGTGGTCTGTTGACAATTTTTTGAATTTGTGAATTCTATTTGAATAATTCAAATTTTTGAATGCTGATTGAGTTGATGCCTTTAGTGCCTGAGCCGGCACTAAACCCGGCGGGCCTGGTGGGCCATTGGGCCGGCACGGCACGGTTTTGGGGCTGTAGGGCCGTGCCTGGGCCAAGAAATAGGCACGGCGTGCCGGCACGGCACGGCACGATCAGCCCACCGTGCCTAATAGTGCCGTGCCGCATAGTGCCGTGCCACTATCGTGCTAGGGCCGGGCCGGGCCGGGCGGCCCGTTTGGCCTTCTATAGCAACCAAGAGTGACAAGTTGACCTAGCTTTTCGTCAAGCTCAAAAAAGTTCACTCTTTTACCCTTTGCATGTGTGCTAGTATATCCTCTGAAGTTCAGTCTGAACATTTCTGCTGTAATTTTCTATGACTAATTAACTTCGGACTGTCAAAATACAGAACAAATTAGTCAGGTGAGTCATCTGATAGAACTGAACTTTGGCTCTATTTGCGAAGGGAAAAAAAGAACAGAAACAGTAGTCACAGAATGACAGAAACATAAAGAGACACTAAAATTAAGGAGAGGCAACCGATATGAACTTTGACCCATAATAGCTGCATCTAATCACAAGCTCCAAGACATGGTCACATGTGTAGGCCCTTCTCACATATAACATGCACACCCTACCTTGTGCTCTCTTTCCCATAATTTTGTTGCACCACACCAAAAAAAAAATAAATAAAAATTATTCCTACAAGTGCACTCTACAGCACACTACCTCTCTCTCTCTCTCTCTCTCTCTCTCTCTCTCTTTCTCTCTCTAAAAAGTTTTCTCTCTTTCTCTGTCTAAAAAAGTTTCCACATGCTTATCATGAGATGTATATAACACATAGAGACCAAGGGCAGCTCACCTCTGCAAAAACAGTAGCTGCACAAGAACACTTGTGCCAGGTCTTGACACAGAGAGGAGTGCATGCATGCATGGATCCAACAATGACGTCCACGTCGTCTGATGCGCCCGACCATGACCACGATGCTTCTTCACCGGCGCCGGCGCCGGCGACGGCTGAGGCAATGATGGTTACGACGCCGCCGTCGCTGCCGCCAACGATCCCGGCATGTGACCCGCACGACGCCGCGGCGTGCCTGGAGCTCATCGAGGTTCTGACCACGCACGCCGGCGCCGTCCAGCGGCGCGTTCTCGGCGAGGTGCTCGCCATGAACGCCTGCACGGACTACCTCCGCCGGTTTCTTGGCGACGGCAACGGCGACGAGCTCGCCGCCGCGTTCAAGGAGCGCGTGCCGGTGGTGGAGTACGAGGACGTCAAGCCGTACATCGAGCGAGTCGCCAACGGCGCCCCCTCGTCGCTCATCTCCTCCAAGCCCATCACCGAGCTCCTCACGAGGTAGGGTCGTCGTGGCACGAGCTCTCTTCTGGCCATGGTTAACCTCAATTAATTTGATCACTGATGTGGCAGCTCCGGCACGTCGGGCGGGCAGCCGAAGCTGATGCCGGCGACGGAGGAGGAGCTCGACCGCAAGACCTTCCTCTACAACCTCCTCGTCCCCGTCATGAACAAGTGAGTCGCTATAGCTTCGCAACCGCCATGGCCATGCACGGGGGGTGATGACACGTGTCGCGTTCTGTGTGCAGGTACGTGGAGGGGCTGGACGAGGGGAGGGGGATGTACCTGCTGTTCGTGAAGCCGGAGATCACGACGGCGTCGGGGCTGTTGGCGCGGCCGGTGCTGACGAGCTACTACAAGAGCCGCCACTTCCGGCAGCGGCCGGACAGCCCGTACACGCGGTACACGAGCCCCAACGAGGCCATCCTCTGCCCGGACAGCCGCCAGAGCATGTACGCGCAGCTGCTCTGCGGCCTCGCCCGCCGCGGCGAGGTGCTCCGCGTCGGCGCCGTCTTCGCCTCCGCCTTCCTCCGCGCCGTCAAGTTCCTCGAGGGCCACTGGCGCGCGCTCTGCGACGACATCCGCGCCGGCCGCGCCGACCCCAGCGTCGTCACCGACGCCTCATGCCGCGACGCCGTCGACGCGGTGGTCGCCCGCCCCGACCCTGGCCTCGCCGACGCCATCGCCGCCGAGTGCGCCGCCGGGTCATGGCGGGGCATCGTGCGGCGGCTGTGGCCGAGGACCAAGTACATCGACGTCATCGTGACGGGGTCCATGGCGCAGTACGTCCCGCTCCTCGAGTTCTACGGCGGCGGGCTGCCGCTGGTGTCGACGATGTACGCGTCGTCGGAGTGCTACTTCGGCATCAACCTCCGGCCGCTGGACCGGCCGGAGGAGGTGGTGTACACGCTGCTGCCCAACATGTGCTACTACGAGTTCATCAAGGTGGAGAAGGACGGCGAGGAGGTCCGGGATGGCGAGGTGGTGGACCTCGTCCACGTCGAGGTCGGCGGCTACTACGAGCTCGTCGTCACCACGTTCACAGGTGAGCACGTAACGCCGCGTGTGCCCTTCCTTCGTTTCATCATAACTCCTCCTGCATGCGCGTGTTCATCGCCGCCGTCCGCTGGCAAAATCAACCGCTAAGATTGGGTGAACCTCATCCCGTACTGTTTCTCGATCGCCTTTTCTTTTACCATTTTCAGGTGTGGAGAAATCAAAGTTTCTGTGAAGTGAATGATAAACAAAAAAATATTAATATATTATCACAGTCACTTAATTATTCTTCGACTAATTAACTGTCGCGACGGCGGCACGAAAACTGTGGCAAAAATGCACAGCATGTAGGAACCATTATTCAGAAAATCATAGCTAAGATCAAGTGCCCCTCTAGGTGATGCTTAGCGATCCAAATTGGGCATTTCTTCTTTATATCTCTTCAAAATAGGAGTAGTTTTTACGAAGAGTGAAGTTCCTTTCCAAGAAAAGTAGGATGAATTAGTGAAACAAATTATTATTAATGTTGCATGATGAAGATAATAATCATGCGCTTTGAGAAAAATCATCATGTAAATTCCATCATAAAGATATGAGTGCGAATTGCAAAATGCCAACGCACATGATGAGAATGACACGTAGGTCCTGCTCCACATATCCATATACAAACGATGGTTTTTTTTCCAGCTTTGTGATTTTTGCGATGGTACGCACCAAAGCAATAAAATGAACCTTTTGCAATGTGATACTGTTCCTAGCATGCATTGTGGTCTATTTCAAAGATAAGTGCATGTGTCTTTTAGACGAAAAGGCCAGTCACCTGTTCTCTTTTAACTTCTCTAGATTTTTGTTTTGGTTTTTTGTGGTCTCCCTGTTGTTCCTCTAATGGTGGACACTGAATTTTGCTTCCCTAAACCGCAGTGCACTGCCTCAATATTATTTCCACACGGCGCTTGATCTTTAGATTACAACAATGTTAAGTAACTTCAGACATCTTTTCCCTTGTGGCTAGCTGCTCTTAATTTCTGAAAAATCATATCGAGATATAAGAATCAGCAACTAATATAAGCTAAGCTAACTGCAAGTCGATTGGTTGCGAGTCAGAATTATTTTCCTAGTTACTGTTTTTTAAGTAGGATATATAATTCATGGCAATGCATGGGTGTTTACATAAAATAAAATTTATTAGCTTACTGTACTTTCCACTCCTTTCTTATTCAAGGAATAAGTAACTATGTAGAGCACACTTGTTTAGTTGCTCATGTTTCTTGTGATGAGATGTGACAAAATTAAAATATTGGTAACTTGATTATTTGAGTAGATTTTTTTCAGGGTTTGACCAAATAAGGTATAGCTTGGGATTCCCTACTAGGCCAATGGGGTGTAGTGTGTAGAGTGCTTGACTCCCACTGCATTATCTCCTAGCTTGCCTATAGCCTTTCATGTCTGCACATAATTATACTTACTTTAACCCGACATGGAGACGTTGGTATCAACTACTTGCTCCCTCTCTGTAATATGTATAAAGTTATATATATTGGGTGATGGAAATTATATCACCAGAATATTTGGAAAATATTTTTATGACATACTATTTAATTATAAACTACAAGTAATTACGAGAAAAGATATAGCCACAATCAATTGTTTGGATACTTAATTATTGAGAGCGGTAAAACAAAATAGTTATGGGAAATTTATGAAAACAATTCACAACATAGACATGCTATCTAGTATTACTCCACCAAAAAATTAAATAGAATAATTTTTATCTACACAGGGAGCTAGAAAAATGATATTCAACAAAAAAAAGGATAAAAATTTTATGCCTCGCTTTTCATTGTGAAGGTTCAGTTGTACAGATTACTAAAGAAACTGCATGGTTGATATATGACATATATTTTATTTGACATATCTCATATGAGTCTGGAAACAATAAAACATCAATTTACTCAAGCATTGATTAATGCTACCAAAATAAAAATGATACTATATGGATCATCTAAAAAAAATGATGTATATGGAAGAATCAATGATCAATAGATGCCACAGAAAAATAAGTTGATCCAGATGTGACATATTAAAACTATATCCGGTTTCTTTGACCTTCCTCTCTCAACCCTTCACTACCATCTGAATAAATTTATTACCTTCACCTTAATTATAAATATGCATTTCCATGAATAAATTGGACAAGGCATCATCTGATGGATCCACCATACCATAAACTATGCTCCTGAAGAAAAGTTGTTTAATGCAGTACTGAATCAAATAGATAGCAATTGCACGTGGAAAAGCCCTACACAAGTGTGTAGCCTGGCACAAAGTCAAAGTGTCAATTATTGTAGCATGCATGACCAGTGATGTGTACAAAAAAGGTTCGGCGATTCAAAGCCCTAAGTATATTAATATTTGCTCATTAGAGTGAAATATATTTTATTTCATTTTGAATAATAGAAGAAAATATGGGTCTGATGGAGAATCAGGTATAGTAACAACTATAGTTGTTATTCCAAAGGACAAAATTTGTTACCACAATTTAATTACTAAAATGGAGCAACATGCCAAACTTGCAGAACGCCATATCTATGAAGGAAAACTGTGCCAGAAAGAAGAAGAATTCCCCTATACATGCAGTTATCCAATTAAGCTTGATTTATGGCCTCCATATGATAGTATGGCTTTTAACTATCAAAATCTCCATGCTTCTTTTCAATCTTTTGTTGCTTATTTATCCTAAGAGGCATTATCTCACTCTGAATTTATACAAGAAATTTGGAATGAAAAGGTGTTTTTTTAGAGGTGATAGAAAAGGTGTTTTTTTGGGGGGATCATACGCAGTGTGTTGCACTAACACATGCTTATCCTTTGAAAAGGGCCCAAGCTAAAAACGCACAGCCTGCACCCAATGGAAGCCTCACTGGTCTGAAAATGGCCTGCTGGCCTTTTCAGTTTTTTTAGCCCAACATTCTGACTTCCCTGCTTTCATTGTCGGAAACTTTTTGATAGTTTTCCAAGCATTTATTGAGAACCATCACACATTCCTAAGAAAATCACTTGTTTAACATTGCTATGAAAAATTTTCGTTTCGAAGTAGAACAAACAAATTTCACATGAAGTTGCTCTAACGAAATTCTCAGAATTTTACCGCTATTTAATTAGTAATTCATTTTTCTAAAAATTTTATGTTCGAAAGGATTGTTCGTAACATGCAAGTGGACTGGCCCACGAACCCATTTATAAGTCATTTTCGCATGTCAACCCAGAAATTCTTTTTTTTTGAAAGGAGGAGGAGGTTTTAGAACAAGCCATAAGAATATGTACAGGGCCCGGCAAAGAGTCTAGGCCCGCAAAAAAAGAACTAGGTGAAATCTCCTAAAGTAGCCATCTCCCTTAGATTTATCGCTCTTGCTTTCGCTCAGGCCTTTCTTTTTGATCTTGGTAATTATGGTGGCTGGTGTTGAGACGAAGTGGCGAAAAATCCTTGCGTTGTGCTCGCACCAAAGCTCCCATGTCATAAGTATAATAAGGGTTTTGAGGGGCTTTTTAGGGATGAGCGGTGTGGAGAGGAGTCGTTGCCACCATTCTTCTATTGTGATGCAGATGTTCCACTCGCATACTCACAGGTCCAGGCTTGTCCACTGTTGAACCGCCCTCCATACCCTCTTGGACAGTCTACACTTGACGAACATGTGTAGCGCCGTTTCCTGAACGGTACGGCACAACGGGTAGAGTTGTTGGTTTGACCACCCCTCCTTTGGAGTCTATTTGCTGTCTATACCCGGTCTTAAATGATTCGTCACACGAAGACCTTATATTTTGGTGGCGCCTAGCAGTTCTATATCATCCTGCAATAGGTTGATTTGATCACTCCTATGAATTGCAGATGGTAGGCTGACTTTGCCGAGTATTCTTCATTTGCAGTGAGCTTCCAGCGAATTGTGTCACTCTGCACTTAAACGAATTATAAGCGGGTTCGTGGACCAGGCCGCTTGCATCCCTAACTATACTTGTAAGATGAAGTGATCATTGAATTCTGTGGTGATGGTGCAACGGGAATGCAGGGCTGTACCGGTACAGGGTGGGCGACATCCTGCAGGTGGCCGGGTTCCACAACGCGGCGCCGCAGTTCCGGTTCGTGCACCGCCGCAACGTCGTCCTCAGCGTCGACACCGACAAGACCTCCGAGGACGACCTCCTCCGCGCCGTCACCGCCACCAAGCCCCTCCTCGCCCCGCTCGGCTGCGTCCTCGCTGAGTACACCGCCTACGCCGACACCTCCTCCATCCCCGGCCACTACGTCCTCTTCTGGGAGCTCACCCCTCCCCCGCCGCCTCGCCACGACAGCGGTGGCGAGGACGACGTGGCGCGCGTCATGGCGGCGTGCTGCGCCGCCGTGGAGGCCGGGCTGGACGCCGTGTACCGGCGGTGCCGGAGTCGGGACCGGTCGGTCGGGCCGCTGGAGATCCGCGCCGTGGCGCCGGGGGCGTTCGACGCGCTCATGGACCTGTGCGTGTCGCACGGCTCGTCGGTGAACCAGTACAAGACGCCGCGCTGCATCAAGCACCCCGACGCCATCGCCGTCCTCGAGCAGCGCGTCGTCGGCCGCTTCTTCAGCGACGCCGTGCCGCACTGGGAGCCCCTCAAGGTCGCCGCCGCCACCGGCGACACATGATCAGCCGAGCGCACGCAAGCAAGCAAGAAACACCGACGAGATGGATGGTTGGAGTAAACCAATGCGAGTAGATAATTTGATCACTGTGTATGCCTGATCGACGATGTTTAGAGGGTAAGTGTGTCGCTGTGCGTGTTTAATTACTTAAATTAATTCCGTGTTCAGATTTACATTTGAGATTATTGATCATTAATTGTTAATTAGGGCCATGCATGCATAGCCTGTAATTGTGTAATGTCAGATATTGCTCATTGACTCCATCGTAAAATTGCTGGTCAATTTAGACAAAGATATAGTACTAGTGTTCGCTTAATTACTGAACCGTGGCTTGGGCTGAAGTAGGCATGACGGTCTAAATTGTTAACTCAGAGGATGGAAATTATGTGTGGTGTTAAGCGAAAAGATGGGCTTATCCCTATTTCATTGTAAAACTTTGGTTAATAAAGGTGGCCTAAAGTAAAATATACTCATTATTTATTTTACATACTATACTTCATGAATATTTGTGGACTTTGCGAAGTTTTTCCTATATTTTAGATGCATGCCTTTCCCTATTTTCCAAGTAACAATAAAAGATATAATTTAACGAATAACGTACACTTTACAAAATTTCCAAATGTTTTTACTAGACATCAAGATTTTTTAAATATGTATCCTCGTATTTGTATGATCTTGTTTGAGATTTTTTAGTACTTCAAGCTCTAGAAAATTTTTGAATTCACTCAAATTCAAAAATTCATTTAGTTCAAACTTGTCAATTCTCTTCCGGTTTGGATCTTGGAATGGAACATTCCTGTACCAGCCGATATCGGTGTACTGTTTATACAATATTTTATCAAAACATCACATATAATTTATTTAAAAATGTTAGTAACTAGAAAAAAATATGACATAGATAAATGAGTTCATAGAAAAAATATAATTTAAAATTTATTAAGCCAAATTTGACAAAAATGATCTGAATTGGAACGAGTGATATGCAGAATTAATTTCGGCCATTTCGGTCAATACTAGCCAGAATTTGACCGAAACAATCAGAATTGACCAGTATTTGGACCGGAACGGTATGCCACTTGATACATACCGTCTCAGTAGTGGAATAGTGCATACAGGCCCTTCCGGCTGATACGGAATAGAATCTACGATCTTGGTTCAGTTCTCTTAATACATTGGGGAAGTAAAAAACCATCCTCTTGCAAACTTCCATGGCTGAGCTCCGCTTAGGCTGCCGCTGCGCGCAGCAGCATGGTCTCGATGGAGATCCCCGGCATCACGCCAAGCCCACCCTGCGGCATGTCGTCGTGGCGCCGGAGCTCGTCGAGCACGAAGATGATCGATGCGCCAGACATGTTCCCGTACTGGCTCAGCACGCGTCGGCTGGCATGCAGCTTCCCCAGTGCCAGCGCGAGCCCTTCCTCCACGCTGCCCAGGATTTTCCGCCCGCCGGGGTGCACCGCCCAGAACAGGTCATTCCAGCCGCCGCCGAGGACATGCGGGCCAACTCCCTCGACCAAGCACTCCTTGGCGTTGTCACGCACCGTCTCCGGAAGCTTGAACGAAGGGCGGAACACCAAGCCGGACGCATGCCCGTCGGCATTGCTGTCGCTGTTGGGCCGCACCGTCTGTGCGGCGGACACCATCTCGAAGCCGACACCGACGATGAGGGCACCCGCGCCGTCGCCAAACAGCGCCTGCCCAACGATCGTGTCGATGCGGCACTCCTGGGGCGCGCGGAACAGGATGAGGCTAAGCTCGGTGCTGGCAACCAGCACACGCGCGCCGCGGTTGTTCTCGGCGAGGTCCTTGGTGACGCAGAGCGCCGGGGCAGCGGCGGAGCACCCGTGGAAGTACATCGGCGTGCGCTGCACGGAGGGGCGGAGCCCAAGGAGGGACGCCAGCTGTGTGATCAATTCTGTAACCCTGAGTTCCCGTTCAAACCTTTTCTCTGATAAACTTAGGTTTTGGTTTCTTTCCATCCTAAGCACGTCCTGTTGGTGACCACGATGAAGCTGCTCTATGGCGAGTTGTGCGGCACGATTTACATGCGCTCTGGTTCATGGCAGGAGCTCCACTCGGCCACTCGGCCACTACTTTGTTTTCTTTTGTTTTTAGTTAGCACTTGTGTATAAATAGGCAATCAATATATTCAAAAAAGCTAGGGCATTTTGCACAGCACCAAAAATACTTCCTCGTGTGTTCATTGTGATTGTGGGTTTTTTTGATTTGGTATTAGAGCGTACTCAATCCAGGGAGATTCAGCGGCGTTCGGTCCCTCTAGGCAGGCTCTCGTGGTCGCCGACGCGTCGCCGCCGTCCTCCATCGCCTTCGCCCGCGCTGCGCAGAGGTCGCCGCGGCACTGAAGTCATGATCCATCGCACCATGAAGGAGTCAAGCGGCTCCGCTCAGTTCCCCATGCTCACACGCACCAACTATCAGGAGTGGGCGATGTTGATGCAGGTGAACCTCGAGGCTACAGGGTGGTGGTATGCCGTCGAGCCGGAGGAGGACGAGGAGATCGACTACCGCGACGATCGGTTGGCGCTCGCTGCGATCCTGCGGTCCGTGCCGCCAGAGATGCTGGGCACGCTTTGTGGCAAGGGATCGGCGGCGGCCACCTGGGAAGCTGTGAAGACGATCCGCGTCGGGGTACAGCGCGTGCGCGAGGCAAACGCATAGCAGCTGCACCGCAAGTTCGATGCCCTGGCGTGGAAGGACGGCAAAACCGCGGAGGACTTCGCGAACCGCATCACCGGCCTTGCCAACAATCTGCGGGTGCTTGGCGACAACATCACCGACGTGGAGATCGTGCGCAAGATGTTGCAGGTAGTGCCCGAGCACCTCGCTCAGGTTGCGATCTCAATCGAGACGCTCCTCGACATCAACTCCATCACCATCGAGGAAGTGGCGGGGCGACTCCGCGCTGTCGAGCAGCGCCGCAAGCCGGCGCCCACTGTCAACAACCAAGGCAGGCTGCTTCTCTGCGAGGAGGAGTGGCTCGCTAGGCTCAAACTCTGCGAGTCCGAGGAGAAGGGCAGTGGGAGCAGTTCCAGCGGCGCCGGCGGCAAGAAGTGCGGCGGCCGCTCACGTGGTCATGGGCGCGGAAAGGGCGAGAGCTCCGGGCAGCACGACGGCAAGTCCCAGTCCGGTGGTGGATAGGGCTATGACCGTGACCAGTGCAAGCGCTGTGGCAAACACGGCCACTGGGCCAAGGATTGCCGCAGCAAGCCCAAGGGGGAGGCCCACGTCATGCAAGCTGAAGAAGACACAGAGCCTACTCTGCTGATGGCACACGCCTCAGTCTTCCCTACCCCGCCGCCATCACGCACCACCGCGGTTCAAACTCCGTCCAAGCACCGGCCCCTGCGAGTCGTCGAGGGGAAAGTCTTTGTGCAACTTGGTGGCGAGGCGGAGCGCGACGACAGCCTCTGGTACCTCGATAGCGGGGCGACGAACCACATGTCGGGCTGCCGAGACGCCTTCATCGACATCGACACGGCGATCCGCGGCACCATCATGTTTGGCGACGGCTCGGAGGTCGCGATTGAGGGATCTGGCACCATGCTATTCGAGGGCAAGACCGGCGAGCACCTCCCGCTCACGGGGGTGTACTTCATCCCGAGGCTGACCACCAACATCATCAGCCTTGGCCAGCTCGACGAGGGCGGCTGCGACGTCCACACCGAGCACGGTGTCCTCCGAATCCGCGACGACAAGGGCCGGCTGATCGCGCGAGTCCAGCGCTTGGTGAACCGACTGTACCTGCTCCGCGTGAAGATCGGGCGGCCGCTCTGCCTGGCCGCGCGCGCCACTGACAGCGCGTGGCTGTGGCACGAGCGCTACGGCCACCTCCACTTCGACGCCCTGCATAAGCTCGAGTAGTGAGGCATGGTGCACGGGCTCCCACATGTCGAGCACGTCCACTAGCTCTGCACTGACTGCGTCACCACCAAGCTGAAGAGAAGCCCGTTCCCGTTGCAGGCGAAGCGGCGGGCGAAGGGGCTGCTGGACCTGGTCCATGGTGACCTGTGCGGCCCCATTACGCCGGCGACACCTAGTGGTAAGCAGTACTTCCTTCTGCTGGTTGATGACCAGAGCAGGTACATGTGGGTGACGCTACTCGTCGCCAAGAGCTATACACTCGCTGCCGTCAAGAAATTCCAGGTGAAGGTGGAGGTGGAGACAGGCCGACGCCTGCGTGTTCTGCGCATTGACAACAGGGGTGAATTCACCTCTGTTGAATTCGAGGAGTACTGCACCGAGCACGGCGTCGAGCGGCAGCACACTGCGCCGTACACACCGTAGCAGAACGGTGTCGTCGAGCGGCGGAACCAGACGGTCGTGACCATGGCACGCAGTCTGCTGAAGAGCCGGAACATGCCGGTGTTCTTCTGGGGCGAGGCGGTCGCCACCGCCGTCTTCTTGCAGAACCGCACTCCCACCAAGGCCGTCGACGACATGACGCCGTATGAGGCCTGGCACGGGCGCAGGCCAGATGTGCACTTCCTACGCATGTTTGGGTGTGTGGCATACGTCAAGGCGACGAAGCCGCACCTGAAGAAGCTCGACGACCGCGGCGCTCCAGCTGTCTTCATTGGCTACAAACTAGGCGCCAAGGCATGGCGATTCTACGACCCGGCAACACGTCGCACCATCGTGTCCAGGGACGCGGTCTTCGACGAGTCGGCGTCCTAGAGCTAGAAGGATGAGGACGAGGACATGGAGGTTGGCGCGGACTTCGTCGTGGAGTATCGTGCGATGGAGCTGGGTGACGGGCGTTTCGACGCCGACACCAGTGCAGGCTCATCAGAGCCCCCGGCGACGCCAGTCCCTACAACGAGCCCCGGCGCCTTCATGGCGGGCATGCCGCTGCCCCAGTCGGAGTTCGTCTCGTTGCCTCCGGACGCGGAGGAGTACTGGGATGCCAACAACGACGACGTCGAGCCGAGGTACCGTACCATCGACAACGTCCTCGGAGCGGCGTCACCGCCTGGCCTCGTCGCACGTCAGGTAGCTGCTGAGCTCCATCTGCAGATCGAGGAAGAGCCAGCCACCTTCGCCGAGGCCGAGAATCACCAATCCTGGCGCCGCGCCATGATTGAGGAGATGGACTCCATCGAGAGCAACCGGACCTGGCGTCTGGTGCCCCTACCGCCTAGTCACCGTCCGATCGGATTGAAGTGGGTGTACAAGGTGAAGAAGAACGCCGCCGGCAAAGTAATCAAGCACAAGGCGCATCTTGTGGCAAAAGGCTACGTCCAGCAGCCGGGCGTGGATTTCGACGAGGTCTTTGCGCCCGTGGCCCGCATCGAGTCGGTGTGGCTGATGCTGGCACTCGCCGCCCAGGAGGGGTGGCCGGTGCACCACATGGACGTCAAGTCCGCATTTCTCAACGGGGGGCTGGTCGAGGAGGTCTATGTCCGCCAGCCTCCCGACTTCACCGTCGTCGACCACGAGGATAAGGTGCTGCGCCTGGACAAGACGCTCTATGGGCTTCGTCAGGCTCCGCGCGCGTGGAACGCCAAGCTCGACGAGACGCTGGTGGCGCTCGGATTCAGCCACAGTGCGTCGGAGCACGCCGTCTACGCTCGCGACAAGGGCGCCTCTCGGCTGCTGGTGGGGGTCTACGTCGACGACCTCGTCATCACCGGGAATGACGCCATCGAGATCACCAAGTTCAAGCAGCAGATAAGCTCCAGGTTCAAAATGAGTGACCTTGGTTTACTCTGTTTTTACCTGGGCATTGAGGTGCAGCAGGGGAGCGACGGCATCAGGCTGTCCCAGGCGGCGTACGCGTGCAAGATTCTAGAGCGTGCGGGCATGGCGAGCTGCAATCCGAGCCACATTCCCATGGAGCCCTGCCTGAAGCTGTCGAAGGCGAGTACAGCGGCGCCGGTGGATGCCACTGAGTACCGGGGCCTCGTCGGCTGCCTTCGGTACTTGGTGCATACCAGGCCGGACATTGCCTTCGCTGTCGGCTATGTTAGCCGATCCATGGAGAGCCCCACCTCCGAGCACCTCAACGCGGTGAAGCGGATTCTACGCTACATTGCCGGTACGATCGACTACGGCTGCCATTACAGGCGCACCGGGGTAGAGCTGAAGCTGCTCGGTTTCAGTGATGCCGACATGGGCGGCGAAATTGATACAAGGAAGAGCACCACCGGCGTGCTATTCTTCCTTGGCTCATGCCCGGTGACCTGGCAGTCCTAGAAGCAGAAGGTCGTCGCTCTCTCCTCCTGCGAAGCTGAATACATTGCGAGGACGACGGCGACCTGTCAAGGCATTTGGCTGGCGCAGCTCTTGTCTGAATTGAAGAGCGAGCAGCGCGCCGCCTTCCTACTGAAGATGGATAGCCAATCGGCGATAGCCCCCAGTAAGAATCCTGTCTTTCATGATCGAAGCAAACATATAGATGTCAGATATCATTTCATTCGAGAATGCATTGGCGACGAGAGGATGGACATTGAGCACGTCCGCACTGAGGAGCAGCTAGCCAACATACTGACGAAGCCGCTGGCGCGTGATTGTTTCTCAGAACTCCGTGTGCAGTTGGGTGTCGTTAAGATCGACAAGGAACTTCAGGCTTAGGGGGTGAAATGTGATCAATTTTGTAACCCTGAGTTCCCGCTCAAACCTTTTCTCTGATAAACTTAGGTTTTGGTTTCTCTTCCATCCTAAGCACGTCCTGTTGGTGACCACGATGAAGCTGCTCTGTGGCGAGTTGTGCGGCACGATCTACATGCGCTCTGGTTCATGGCAGGAGCTCCACTCGGCCACTCGGCCACTACTTTGTTTTCTTTTGTTTTTAGTTAGCACTTGTGTATAAATAGGCAATCAATATATTCAGAAAAGCTGGGGCATTTTGCACAGCACCAAAAATACTTCCTCGTGTGTTCATTGTGATTGTGGGTTTTTTTGTTTGCTCCTGGCCGGAGGTTTCGGTTGACATTTTGAATTTGTTTTGCTCCTAGTCGGAGGTTCCGGCTGACAAGCTGGAGGTCAGCCCTGGGCATGTGCACACTCGAGTAGGTGGTGAACACGAGGTGGATGACGTCGCTTGCAGGGCGGCCCCACTCCGCGATTGCCCTCACCACGGCAGCCGCGACGAGCTCCGGCACGGTGGATGCCAGTATGTCCTGCCGCGTGTCGAGCGACGGCTGGTCGCACACAGCGAGCTCCAGGTGTTCGCGGAACGTGTCCTCGGTGTGGTGGAAGTACCGCTTATTGATTCCACTCCTGCAACCTGAAAATGTTCCACAAATTCTCTCACACGCTAATTCTTCTCGAGTTTCTCGCAAACATTTTCATATTTGAGTTTGAGAAACCTACAGATTTTCCTCATCTTTGCTTTGAGGTCGACAAGGTGGTCGCTCTTAGTGACGCGGAAGAACCAGTCAGCGTACTCGTCCTGTGGCAAGGTGTTCGCCGGGTTCGCCGTGCCAATTGCGAGCATCTACCCGTGCTCTGCGGCTGGCCGACGTCGTCGACAATGGTGGATGGATGAGGCTTCATCCTCTTGGTTGTAGAGCGGTAGATTTGGCTGGCAAAGGCATGGCACATTAGCAAAATATTTAGAAAAAAAATTTCCTCGGATATTTTTTTAATTTTTTTTGTTGGTTTCACAAATGATTGCTTACATAACATAGACAAAAACAACAAAACCATATGGTATTTATAGTAGGAGCATGGAAAACACATGAAATTTCTTGTGATATTTCCTATATTTATTTATTGTTTGAATTTAACAGTTCCCTGAAAATTATGTCCCACATTTATTTGAAATGCCGGTCCTTGCTATAATAGACACCAACTTTATTTTTCAATATTCAAGTTTAAACTAGATTAAGCCACTCCTCATGTTTCATATATATCTAGGTTGCTGGGGTGACTCGGTTTGATGAGACGGTGGAGGGGGCATCGAGTAGACCTTTTCGTCCATAAAAATTATATGAATCATCTTCATCCTCAATACTACAGAAACCATCAAATATACCACCCTATCAATGTTGGTTTAGAAAAAACTGGTGCTGATAGGGGTTTCCCGCCCCTCCATACCTGTGCGCGTCTTGGACCATCCAAAACCGGCATTGATGACCCCATATCAGTGTTGGTTTTTCTCCCAAACCAGTGCTAATGAGCTCAAATTGTCTATAAGCGTGGAAGTCCAACATGCCAGGTGCAAATTAGTACTCGATCTCCTCGATGCCAGCCTCTTCGCCTCTCATCTCTTGTTCCCCTCTCTATCTCCCTCTCCCTCTTCACCTCTACATCTACCATCGCCGGTCACTGGCCGGTCTCTTCCTCTCCGCCTACCACCACCGCGTAGAGGCCTCTCCCTCTCTGCCTGCTAACGCCTCCCTCCCGCTCAACCTCCCTCTCCTCTCTCCCTCCGCCTCCTCCACCGTGCCGGGGAGGAGAAGGGAGGGGTAGGAGGTGGGCATGACGGTGCCGGGGAGGAAAAGGGAGAGGGAGGAGGGCTCGACAGCGGCTCCTCGTCGGCAGCTCAGGAGGCACAATGACGAAGGCAGCCGACCAATCCAGCGCCATGGGGACGACGGCTGATAGATCTGGAGAAGGCCAGCGGCGTGGTGTTGGAAGGGGTCTCCCTCACAGCGGCTTGACAGTGACTCCTCGTTGTCAGCTCCGTCTTCTTTTGCTGCTTCCTTCCATCCGTCGCTCTGGATCTATCAGATTTTTCTTATCAATTTCCTTCCATCCTCTCCTTAATTTGGTTTTCCTATTGATTGGTTATTTTGAATTATTTGTTAGGAAGATATATATATATATATATATATATATATATATATATATATATATATATATATATATATATATATATATATATATATATATATAAAATGTCTTGGGCACCATCGATCGGCTCCGCAGCCTAACGCCCCTCTTCCCAGCCTTGAGCATCTCCACTACCGTAGGGTGGCCTAGATCTAGACGCCAGTGAGGGAGATGGGAACAGAGCTAGGAGACGTCAAGTACAGCTCGAGGACGAGCTGACGGGCGCAGGGCCACCGACGGTCAAGGTGGCACTGGAGAAGTAGTGGGGCCGGCAGTCGAGGAGTCTGGGTGGTGCATGCCACCAGGGAAGAGCCATAGTGGAGAGGGGTGGAGCTCAGGGTGGACCCAGGCGGTGGCTCCGGCATTGCTCCTAGCGGAAGCTGACATAGGAGGGGGATGCCAGTGCAGAGTACCTGCGGTGCACATCAACGACGGCGTGGTGGTCTGGTGGAGCCGTGGTCGAAGTGGGGGCGATGCAGGACAGTGGGGAGGCTGGTAATGCCAACACTGATCTACGACGACGTTGGAGGACAGTCTCGGCCCTCAAATTAGGCATGCTTCTCCCGTCGACGCCGTTGGAGGCCTCTACGTTGCCGGATCGTCACCATCACTCCTGTCAGCGATCAAAAAGAATAGATCCGGTGGACGGC
Source organism: Oryza meyeriana var. granulata (assembly GCA_003991445.1). Lineage (NCBI taxonomy): Eukaryota > Viridiplantae > Streptophyta > Magnoliopsida > Poales > Poaceae > Oryza > Oryza meyeriana. The sequence goes on from RYFJ01001159.1 coordinate 354,585, forward strand.
AAGAGAATGCGGTGGTGGCAGCATGGTGGATGATGCCGGGAATGACACCATACGGATGGCCGGCGTTGTCCACCCTTGGCTCTAGATCTCGGGGTAGCAATGTCGGAGACAACCATCTCGGGTGGAGTCGGGCAGGCGGAGGGGGGAGGGGATCAAGGCAGCAGGAGGTCTTGTCTGCCCTCACCGGCCTCCCTTCCAATTGGATCCACCCGATCCGACGCTAAGGAGGAGCAGGGATGCCAAAGCAGAGGGCACCTGGGCGCGGCTTGGTGGTTCAGATCGACAACAACATTGAACCACCACGCGGTCTCTAGATCCTAGGATGGAACCCTGGCAGCGGCTAGGCCGTTGGGATGAAGTGCCGAGGTCGACAAGGCTAGTGGTGGAGCCAGAGGGGCTGGCCTCCATATCTACTCTGGCGTGGTGGAGGGGCTGAGATCTGCTCTGGTACGACCTCCACCCCGTCTTTTCCAGCTGTAGTTCTGGCGCTCACCCACTTCTTGCCATCGGAGGAGGTCGCAGCCGCCATTCTGCCCTTGCCGTTTGCTCGATGCCACTCCTCCGCCATCGTTTGCCACCAGATGTGCTTGGCAAACAGCGGACCTCCATCGCTGCCCTATCCATGGTTGCCAGATCCTGAAATATCGGAGGCGAGGAAGGAGGAATTGAGGGGACAGATGGTTACGGGTGGGAACGCATATAAGGTCAACAGTATATTGTAAAAAAATTACTACAGCTTCGGTGGGGACGTTGGGTAGGGATCATGATTCAGGAAGCGTGGGAGGCTAGTTGGGGCTGTGTGACGCGCTATAAGCTTAAATAACGCGCTACGCTCCATTTAGTAATTATATATATAATTTTATTTATATATATATATATATATGTGTGTGTGTGTGTGTGTAGAAACTGATGCTATATTTTTTTCTTATTTGACTAGGAATCTATTGAATATGTTGATTGCTTCAAAAAATCTGTTGGGATGATTATAGTAGAGAATGTGTCAAACCATGCATGCAATTTGTAACACTCCGCTTTCAGCGAGACGTTAAACGATAATTTGCTAAAAACTACTCGTAAAAATTTTGATCTTGAGTGTTGAGTTGTATGTCGTGCCCGGATCTCGATTTAAAATCCTGTCCTTGAATCTCGACAATCCATTCTTCCAAAACCCTCCGCTCTAAAATGATCTTCGATCTCGAATCGCTGCTATTGAACTCCTTTCTAAAACCCTAACGGCGAGTTCCCGATCTTCCCCTCTGTAAATCTCTGCTTCGGTTTCCGTTCCGAAGATCCGATATCAAAACCCTGAACATTCCCTCTTTCGAATCCTCCCGTGAATCCCCTTGTTTTCCCTCTCCCTTGATCCTCTGAGAAATCCCGAGTTAAGTAATACGACTTGGGCATCAGACCTCTACTCAAACCCTCTCCATCAGTCCGATTATAGATATATGTATATGTCCCGTATATATATATATATTTGCTTGAGTATACACCTACATGTATCAACCTTCCTAGTCAGCTCCACCAACATAAGTGTATATATAAATATATATATATACACCCCTCTCTCTCTATATATATGTATATACATAAACCCTCCATAAACATACCCATAGATATGTATATATATATGTACATACATATGTATATATCCACCCAAATACGTCTTGCCTCCATCCTAAACCACATGAAAAATTTCTCAAAACTCCCTTGAGCATTCCCCCAAAAAGAATTCGGATTAAATATTGTAATTCGAATTTAATCCTCTCTTTGGCTCCTCCCTACAAAAAAGAAAATCCTCGGAAAAAGAATAATCCCAAAATACCAAAAATTGTTACCTTGTAGTCCCTCCACAAAGTTTCCTTATTCTCCTCTGTGTCCAAACAAGTGTTTGCTTCCAAAATACTCTTTGAAACACTCAAATTCCTTCAAAACAAATTCCAGAGAAAAAGAAAAAGGCACTGTTTCCCCAGGCCGAATCTCCCCGGTCCGTTATTGTGCGACCCTTTTTCCCCGGCCAGTGCCAAACTCACCGTTCCCCGGCGCCGACACCTGAGATCTTGCGCGCACGGAGGAGGCAGCCCTGTTCCTCTTCCTCAGCTCGCTCTCTCTCTCTCTCTCTCTCTCTCTCCTGCTCTCTCGCTGTTCCGTCCTGCCCGGCGTCGCCGTTTCAAAAATTCTGCTTGCCGAGCCTCGGATACCTTCTCGTTCCTGCCCGTTGCTGACAACGAGGACGCCGCCATCACCCCCACTACCCCAGGACTGCGTTGTCCCCGCACCGCTCTAATCCCGCTCGCTTCTTTTGCCGTTCCTCCCCGTGCATCACCCTAGCCCTCCGCTAGCAGCCAGGACGAGGAGCTGCTCCTCCAACCTGGCAGCGACGCTCGCCCGAACGGGTAACTCCGAGACCCCCTTTCTGTCGCTACCTTTTTCCTTTTTCCTCTCCGGGCCGGGCAGTACCTCACCGCCGCTTGGCCGCAACTGCCGTTGGACCGAAGACCGTGACGCCGCCGTGCCAGTCCTTGCTTTACCATCACCCCATGGGAGAGGTTTCTTTCCCCTCGAAGCCTTTCAATCCGCCGGCTATAATCGCCTCCTCCTCCCAGAGACACCATCTCCACTGCCGCCTCTGTAAACCGCTCAGTGTTCGGCCATCGCCCTTCCATGCTCGTGTTTTAGCATCGGCGGGGGACCGGAGGCCTGCGGTCAGCATCGTCGGTTGCCTCTTCCCCGCCCGTTCGCGCCGAGGCACGAACGATCACGTTCATGCCGTCGGCGTACCTTCACAGCGCCCGCCGGTCACGGTAGCCCTCACATCCCGTTCTCCCTTCCATCCCCTTTCCTAGCGCTCGTAGATGTTTGCCGGTGCCCCTTTCAGCTCTGGATGTGGACCGTAAGTTCACCTCCGCGGCCACCGCCTCGTTGTTCACTAGTTTGCTGTCGCCCGGCAGGTAGTGCCGCCCTCAGCCCCTCTCTATCTGGGGAAACACTTCTAGGCGCCCCCAAGAACCTCTCGACACACGGAATCCATCTCCGGGCAACTGACGACGTTTTCCCCAATCTCGCTTCGGTTCGGTACCTCGCCGCAATCCACCGTCTCTGGGCACATTCCGGCGAATCGGAGCCGTTAACCTGTTTCCCTTGGTCCTCCGCGTCGCACCGGTGCTCTCGCTGTCGTTCATCTCCCCGATAACTCGCCATGGTGATGCTGCACCGTCACGGACTGTCGGATGCCGCACTGTTCGTCATCTAGCTCTTTCTGCGAGGCCGTGAGTCGAGGCCGCCTCCCCAGGAGCTCGCACACACGCGGATCAGCAGACCCATGCGTTTGCGCGTGGGCCTGCCCTTAATCGGTGTACCGTGAACCCCGTGGTGCTCCCCGTCCACCTTCCCCTGTACGCCCCCCTCGTAAACTCTCCTCACGTGGACCTCGAAACCGACAAGCGGGTCCCGCACTCTAGACCGGGCCCACAGGTCAGTCCCCGACCGTGTCCCACCGCCAGCCTCCTGGGCCGTGAGGCCGAATCGGCCCGTGCATCTCCCTGAGGCTACCGCCACGTGGGCCGTCTCGGTCGCTCGGCCTAGTCCCACGTGCACTAGGCGCCAAGGCCCCCCCTAGCCACTGGGCCCTATTGTCAGTGGCCCAGAAGAGAAAAATCAGAGAAAAATCAATTTTAACTCTTTTCTAGTACACTAGAAAATGCCCAAACCTTCTAAAATCAATATCTTTTCATCCGATCGTCCGTTTAACTCCGTTCCAGTTCCAGAAATTTTCTAAAAAAGAGATCTTTCCGATGGCACCCCTAGAAGTCTATAATAGGACTATTATACTAGCCTTTTTATTGTTTTTCTTCGTAACACGTGTAGTTTCGGAACCCGAGGAGTCTCGGGACACGGATTTCGAAGACGAAGCTGCAGGCCTAGAGCAAGGCAAGTCACCTTGATCATCTCGAACCCATAATTACGGAACTAAGTATTTTATTTGACAAATCGCATACGCTAGTTTACACTGTTATAATTTCTCAGCCACGATCGCAAGACGATTGACAGGCCGCCAACCCATTTGCTGCATGACTTTCTTGATTGATTGTGATTCCCTTACACATCCTTGTCACCGCCCTTGATAGATCCCGGTACTTGTGTCGACGGGCATGGTATCGGTGATTGCCTATCAAATTTAAAAATATCTACGATGGGTAAAACTTGGGTTTACGAAACTTTGAAAAACCCGACACCTGGGTCGGTGCCTTGAAAATAAAAAGGTTTGTGAAAACCACGGTACGGGGATCGTGCCAGCAGGACGAGTCTCCCGCACTGCAGCTAAGGACCAATTCCTCTGGAATTTCATCCGAACATATGACAGTACAACTACATGGGTGATATGGGATAACTCCTGGTTGAGTAACTAGTCTCCTAGAGATGCCTTGCGTGCCATTGGACTGTGGATCGTGCGGGAGGGCGTCGGGGGTGCCTCCTGGGTTCCTGGCATAGCATGGTCTCGGACCTACCCTGTTGTTGGTCTAAGGACCCCTCCAGTTGGTATGGGGTAACTTGGGAGGGTTTGGAAAATGCCTTGTCGCGAAAACCTCTACGTCACCAAATTGTACCCAATGCGTGTGAGTTGGTGACTAGAGTGAGTCACGTCGTGTGGGTAAAGTGTACCCCCTCTGCAGAGGTTTAAACTATTTGAACAGCCGTGCCCACGGTCATGGGCGGATATGAGGTGATTTCTTAGCGTAGTTTTGTTTGACAACTGCTTATGAAATGATGTTTGCGGATTGGGAATCCGATTTCAGAAAATGTTGTGAAGTTGTCATGGACATCAGAGCTGTGGGCCCGATGAGGTTGGATCAGCTGATGGTGCTGGATCCCGGAGGCCAACTCTTGAGAGTTGCGCCGATTCAAAGATTGATACAACTTACTCCGATCGGGCGAGACTCACCTCGCACTGATTGTTGAGAAGCACACACCAGTAGATTTAAAAAGATTTAAACAAAGCAGATTGCAAAATAACCAGCCTCTCTTTGAAGCTTGCAACAACTACCTAAGTTCTCATGGCTTGCTGAGTACGTAAGTACTCACCCTTGCTTTATATATATAGTTCTCCGCCGGGAGCTGGATGTTGGAGTTGCAGTGAAGAGAAGATTAGGGTTTCGTCTTGATTTCCAGCCGTTGCCTGTGTGTTGGGACTTAGTTCGCTGTTCCACCGCTGCCGCTGCCTCTGTGTTGATCGTTGCTGTCTTCGGCTTGCTCCGAAGCTGCAACGTACGTTAAGATATAAGTCTATTTAATTATTATTTAATTAAGGTACTGCAATGATGCATTTCTGATTTTTGTGGATACCAGCGCTGTGTCCTGGGACTGGTATCGCTATCGCGGTTCCGCGGTGTCGAAGGATGAAACTCCGACGGCGGGAAGTCTGGTGACCCCCCTTTGAGGTTCGGCCAGGGGAGTGGTTCTCAGGCGACTGCGACGTCCGGTGGAAGAAGGATGGTTCGATGGATGGATCGGTACACAAGAAAGATAGGAGGAAGTAGAAAGGTTCGGGCTGCACGGAGGCGTAATACCCTACTCCTAAGTGTTTGCTATCTGTGGAGGATGAATGTGGTTACAAGGTGAACCCCGGGGTGCTCGGAAGCTAGCCCGGGGACTTGAGGAGCTCAGGCTTCAGCTGTCTAAGGCCGGAGCTGAACCTTCTAAGGCGGGAGCGCCAGCTTCAGTTGGTCCCCTCTCGCCTGAGGCATGGATCCTCCTTTTATCGTGTAAGGGGAGTCCACAGTGCCCAGATACATGAGAGGGCTAGATATGGCTTGTCTTGTCGCAGTCTTGTCGCACACGTCCGCCTGCTGCACCCACGTCCTGGACACGTCCGCCTACTGCGCCCACGTCGGAGTTGGTATGCAGCGGGCGGTGAAGTCGTGGAGATGTGACGGCGCCCTCGCCGCCGAAGTCAAAAGGCTCTGACTGCTAGGTCGTGTCGTCCACGGGGGGCCATCGGGAGACGCCCAGACGTGGCCGTGCGGACGACAGGAGCGGCGTGCCCCGTCGCCTCATCATTAATGCTGATAGTTGGAGAGCCGATGCCGTCCGGGAGAGGCCGATCACCCGGGAGTAGCCGATCAACCGAAGCCGGTCACCCGGGAGAAGCCGATCAACCGGGAGATGCCGATCACCCCGGGAGGTGTGAGTCTCCAGTCGGCACCTGGGACTCGGGACCGAGGCAGTTGGCACCCGGGACCCAGGACTGAGGTAGTCGGCACCCGGGTCCGGGTGCTGAGTTCGTGGTTCTCGGGACCGGGGGCGTGACCCGAGGCCGGGGACACCCCGGTGCGCCCCGAGGCCGACCTGTGAGACCCGGGGCCCAGGAACGGAGCTTCCCGGGACTGGGGTCGGGCACGAAGCGTGTGGGCCCCGGCCCGGGGAGTCCAGGTGATGTGTCCCGGGGGCCGAGACCGATGTCGAGGCCGAACCCCGGAGACCGGGAATGTCCTCGGGCCCCGGAGCCCGAGGTGGATGTGGGCACCGATGCGAGGCGCCTAGGGACTCCGCTCCCGGGCCCGGTCAATGCTCGGGCCCCGAGTACTTGGCGGGAGTCAGCCGTAGCTGGCCGTCACTGGTGTAGATTGTGGGCCCCGAGGAGCTTACGTGGCCGAAGACCCACGCGTCCCCAGGGCATGTGGGACCCCCTGTCCCGTTTCGCCGACACGCGGGAAGACAATTCGCGCTGTTTTTCTGCGGCACGTCCTATTTAGTGCCGTTATACGTCGGTGCCAGATCGAAGTATGACACAATTAATCCGCACTAAATGGAGCATCAACGCTTGCTTTGAATCTGATTTTTTAATTTTGAAACCATAATAGTGCTGGTTTAGATTATAAACCAACACTGATCGTGGCCATCAGTGCCGGATCTAGCCCTCAACCGGGACAAATGCCTATCCAGGAGCCCATTTTAGCGTGCTCCTAGGGCTCATCTGTCTCAGGTCTATAGTCAAGATAGATGAGGGGAGTCATCAGTCTTGAAAGTTTTGTGCCGGGTTAGAAACCGGGACTGACGACGGTTTCCAACCGACATTGATACCCTTTTTTTAAGTAGTGCCTGTCTATAAAGTTTGACGACCAAGTTTCGTCCATAAATTTAGGTTGATATAAAGGTACGTTGGGGCCATGTTCTAAGTCCTATGACTAAAAACCCAAGATGAATATATGGCCAGTGTGTAGCTGGGCCGACTGATATATGCATGGCCGCCTAATGCTAAATCCGTCCGTCCCTGCTTTTGTTGATAAAAGCTACAGTTATCTTCTACAACCAAAATATTTTCCATTTTCAAAGAAACAATGTTTTTGCCGGTTGCAGTTTCTACGCCGGCGCGCACACACACATAATCTAAATTGCATGTTTGTGCATCAACTTGCATGTAATCTAAATTCAACATGTTTTCTTCTATCCTTCGAGAGGTATGTACCTTTCTACTATTTAAAAGATAAAAAAATTAATACGGTTGAACTAATCAAAAAACATGTTTACCATTAGCAACGGCAAGACTTTCGGATCATTATGAAATATAAAGAGGTATATATAATTCAATAGTATTACTCGAGAGATATATACCTCCATCCTGGATGTAAATATTTCTTAATTGACACAAATATCTATACCTCTCAAAAATACAAGAAAAAGTCACAAATATTTATAAACATAAGTTCCGATCCTATTCCTACTTTTGACATCTCCTTTTATGGAGAGGTAAATCTCAAGTACCAAAAGATATATATTATTGCTTTCGTCCCAAAATTTTTTTATTTTTAGTGCATCTTACTTATATCAATACAAAGCTAAAAGATCAGAATGTCCTTCACTCTAGTAAACTTTAATATATTTGTCCTTCATTTTCATAAATTCCAATGCATTAATTGCTATAAACATAAAATCTTTATTAAACAAATAAGATAAAAAAAAATAAAGTTATTTTGAGACGAAGGGAGTATATATATATATATATATATATATATATATATATATATATATATATATATATATAGAGGGATGAGAGAACAAACCTTAATTGACTCACCTCTATTCGATGCCACCGACACGACGCGTCGAGGTCCAGCGACTGTCGATGACATCGCCGGCAAGACGACCTGTCATAAGAAAAGATGGTCGACGAAGTAGGCCATCAGGGGTTGCCATGGGAGAGCACAGATGAAACACCTGGAGAGGAGGCATCACCACGTCATAACTCAACATCCTCGTCGATATGGCTATGGGATGTTTTGGGCAGAATCTAAGGTTTGCTGAACTTTTATTGCACTAATTTAGCCAAACAAAATTGGTAAGATAGTAGGATTTGCTGTTTTTTCATAAAGAGAAAACAATTAGATATTTTTCTATGACTATCAACTACCCATTCGGTCTTGTCAATCTTATAGGTAGCAGCAGGGCTTCCTCCATATTGGTTGAGGGAAATACATAATGATATGAGATCACTTGTGCTGATGGGGGCGGCTACTGCTGTTTGGTTGCTTTGGTTATATAAAAATAATGTGGATTTTGATAGAAACGTTATCTTTTCTCCTTCATAGGTTATATTTTTACTTACCCATTGACTCCGTACATAGGTTATCTTTCAGAAGCCTGGTTTGTGGGACCAATTAGATGCGGCGTGTTAACTGTTAGAGAAGGCAGTCAAGAAATGTTTTACCAGGGACATTGTGGCGATCTAGTATTACGATTCATAGTTCTTGTAATTCATTTATCTTTGGACAGAATAGGTGTTTGGCTGTATACATCCTAGTTATGCAGGGACCGGGAGTGTTCTCAGAACAATTGTATTACCTTAGTATAATTGTTTGAGTTCAATAAAAAGCTTCCATTATCTTAAAAACTAATTAGTTATATTTTACGATCTGTTAGAAATGATATCATTTATGCATGATATTTGATGCCAAGTTTAGCAACTCCGGCGTATTGCTGTGTATATGTGAACTGATCTAAGCCATGATTGCGTACATGTGCGACAGCATGGTCCGATCGAATCCTATCTATAGCTTCATATAGTTGTAACCTATTATATCTTAAAGCTCAACATGTAAAGATGATATATCATCATGCATCTAATAGTAATTATTACATCTTAAACTTTATGTAAGTATGTCACATTATCTTTAATTTATTATATTTTAGAGCTAAAAAGTAAGTAGTCAAACCATCATTCCCACATCATTTTCATAATATTTCAACATATATTTATTCATCATTTATACAATATTTAATATACAATCTACGTATTCCGTAGCAAAGCGCAGTGCATCAACTAGTATAACTATATAGCTGATACCCACTTACTGTAGTTAATGCCAATTTCCTGCCCTCTGCTGCAGCCATGTCTATCACATTTATTTTCAGCCTTTGGATGAGCTTTGAAAGGTTTAGATTTCCTTCAAAACATCCATCACCACCTTTCAGCCCAAACACTGAAGTTGATTCGTCTTCTCAGGCCCAACCAAAATCAAGTGCTATAGTCCCCTTCTTTTCCCCACGTGAGTACGCGATGCTCACCAGAAGACACCGCCCCGCCCCATCAACTGACGGCTGTTTCCCGGCTATAAAAGCCACTAACTGGAGCAATTGTGCACTATAGGATACAAGAGGTCCTCCTTTAATCAGAGTAGGTGAGTGGACAAAACTTGGTGGATTTATACACTATTATGTTGATTTTTTTCCCTAATCTACGATTAGCACCTTTTCCAAGCTAGACGATGCACCTACGAGCTGCCTCCCTTGACAGCGGCCTAATTGTAGTAAGTTGATGCAGGAAAGCACCACATGGAGTTTTACCATGCTCCAAATGAAGTCTAAAGGTCCAACCAAGAACAGGAACAGCAGGCCCTCTTCTTTTGCAAGTTTCTCTGTCCCTCTATCCAAGTGTTTGTTTGTTCGATCTGCATGATTTCGGAGCTTTTTCGTTATTAATTTCCTTAATTGTTTGAATGCTTAGAGTATATGTCACACGATTGGAGAATCTTGCTATGTTATTGCCGTCGGCATTGTAAACAGCCGCGTATGTATATGCTCGAAAAAATGCCTGAATGATCGAGGTTGCCACATTGTATGATTTCTTTAGCGGTTGGAGATTCACCTTACATATTAGCAAGCATGGATATTTACTCTTCTTTTGACAAAGGCTCTCCTCAAGTTTATGCTTTCTTTGGTAGTTTCTGACTGCATGCATATACACCAAACATGTTTCACGTTCACCACTACGGTTAATACACCGATCAATTGTGTCTTCTTATATTTTATTCTTTATTTTAGAATGTTTCCAGATTTCCAATGGTCAACCAATAGATTTTTCACTGTATGACAATCCACAGCCACAGGCATCACGAGATGCATGTAGTCCTTGGATGGTTCATTCATCATGTTTCTGTCTTTTGTTTCATCAACACAACTAATATATGGTTCCAATGGTTAACATGTTCTCTAAGAAATATAAAAGAAACAGGGCGTTTGCATTCTATAGCTCATTTTTCCATAGGAAATGAAAAAATTATGTGCAATGGTATATTGTTTGCACAAATAATGAATTATGAGACCTTGATAAGTACAAGATAGATCCTCGACACATGGTAATTTTTCTACAACTCAATAATTCACACTAGTCTACATGAACTTGTTTTACCATACCCACAACAACGTGTGGAATATCATCTAATATGAATAATATTCCCAACCAAGATTCATGGTATTCCCTCCGTCCAGTGAAAAATATATGACTTGCATGTACTACTTAAAAGAGTAAATATTAATAATTCTGAACTAATAATTGGGACCGTTGGGTTTGTGTTTGGACGTCAACGTCTTGCAAGGCTGGAGATACGCGCTATGGAATCGAGGGCGTTCGACACCCTCATGGACCTGTGCACGTCACACAAAAGAGCATTCCATGTCGGTTCATATGGATTCAATGTTTTTCCTGTCAGCAGTGATTACTCAGAATCATTGCCGGTTCACAAAAAACTGGCGGTGAAACTATCCCTATCGGTTTTCTATTAAATGATGAGAGTGTCTAGATTTTAAATAAATTTCATTCACTTTTTTTCATCTCTTAGATGGCAATCAAGTGGTTTTCATTGCCTCTCTTTTTTCCTTAAAAAAAGGTTAAACAATATATTTGAACATCCAAGGTGACTAAGTGGAGGACATCTCCCTCACTCTTTCTCTCTGTCGTACACCATCTCCTTTGCTTTCCTCTATCTCATCATCAGTGAACCTATGTGGCACTATTAGGGCTAGCACTTGAGGTTTTATTGTACTCGCCAGTAGAGTAAACTACTAACTAAATACAAGTTATATCCATGTCTAATCTTCAGGATCAACAAGGCCTAGCCGTCACCACATCTCAAAGCTCCCAATCCGTTGAGATCCCAATCTCACCAGGATAATTGATAGGTTTCCCCATATATACTTGTATTCGGTAACATCCAGTCAATACATATAAATAGGAGTAGGGCTATTATCCACGACATCAGGGGGCTCGAACCTGTATAAATATCTTGTCTCTCTGTGTGTTGTGACCTCCGCACGTATTCTCATACCAAGCGACCCTACACACCTATGATTATTATAGTCTGGCATCGACTCTTTGGCAATTGATGCACTAGGTAGGGGGACCTGGTATTCAGAGGATCTACGAAGCCATGATGCAACAGTGCGGATTCTCCAATGACGACTTCTACAACAACTTTGCCAAGGGCCCTATGCCCTGGCCAAGGATCACATCTATCATCCTCGGAACCATCTCGATTCCGTTGATCGACGACATCAGCGGATCCCCATCAATCGAGGAAAGCGTCCTCAGATCCGGTAGTGTAGTTCGCCCGACTACCCATTCGGCGACCTCACCAAGATCGAACCCAATCTACGCCGACCTCTCTAACAGAAATGACGTCGTTAACACCACTCATCAAGGGCGTAGATTTGCCCGATCGTGTCTCAATTGCCCGATCAACCGGATCAGGCCTGTCCGCAAGTTCGCATTGTCCTCTCCAAGGATAGAAGTTGACGACTACTTCAACAGCTCGCACCTCGTCGGTGTCATAAGCCCCGACGAACCATCGATGCTCTAGACCTCGAAGAGTACGAGTCCTCGGATTCGTCCTCTTCCTCTTTGACACCATGGGATGTCAGAGTCATTTACCAACACTGACGGCACAAATGTGGTGCCCCCGTCTCAGGGCGGGGCCGAGGGAAGGGTTGCAGCCACCGCTGCTGCTCCAAACATCAAGGGCGCCACTGCATCTGCTGTCGCTACGGCCGCAACCACTAATGTCCCGTCTGTCTCGCATCAGCAACAAAGCAGAGTTGCTAGTGAGGTCGCTCACACCCTGGACTTGAATCTATCATATAATGCACCAACTCATTTGACTCATGAATAATTCATCATGGGACAAATCCGACGACCCATATTACCTACATCAAATGAACGGCACAGATCGTCTCCCTTCCCCGTAGACCCCCTCCATCCCTCCCCGTGTGCCGCGTGTGGTGCCCGCCCGCCGAGGGACCACAATGTGCACATAGTACCCGATCCCTGGATCAGTAGTCGGATACGCACATAGTCATCGGTGATACAACTCAGAGTACAACATATACATATCAGAGTACATACATATATAATACAAAGGTTTCCATCCAGGACAGGCCCCGGATAGACAAAAGCAACAACAGGGTAAACTAGCGAAAACAACACAAACAGGGCGGAAGCAGGGAGAAACCACTCGGCAGAAGAACACAGCTACACCACAGGCTTGGTTGGGAACTAGGCTCGAAACCTCAGAAGTCCTCGTAGTCGGCTTGGTCTTGGAAGAACTCGGCGGCAGTCGGGTCTTCGTCTTCCTCTTCTAGACCTACTATACATATATATGAACAAGGGTGAGTACTCTCGTACTCAGCAAGCCGGGAAAAGGTGCCATGTTGGTTAGACAAAAGGGGGCTAAGGGTTTTATTTGCGAAAAAAACTGCATTTAGAAACATTTTTGCTTGTCAAAATGCTAGTGTGTCAAATTTTAGTTGTCGGAAAGAGGCTCACACCTCGATCCATTCCGCAAGTTGTTTTTCAACAACTCGCCACTTAATGAAACATATTCTTTCATTTTCACATTTGATTAACATCCGAGTGGCTCCGACCACTCCATTAGGTCTGCTGTTTTCCCGAGTGGCAACAACCACTCGTTGACCCTGAGACTCGGCTACAACCAAATCTCAGCTATCTCTTTTAGCACTTTCTGGCTACAACCGGTTATATCCGCTACACTGGCTACAACCAGTTAGCTCAAACTTTTGCTGCCCTGGCTACAACCCGGGAGCATGCTCTTTATCGTCTTCTGGCTACAACTCGAAGACTTATCTCCTAATTACTTTTCACACACTTGCTTATGGTGCTTCAACACCCCGAGTCACACAGGCCTGTTTCTGGCCACATAGGCCTTCCGTTTGCATACTCGGCAAACTCTGGTCACGATTCCCTTCCCATAAATTAGCTTCACAAACCACTGGCAAACAAATCTACGCTATGGGAATCACCTTACATCGCCCTTAACCGTGGGCACGGCTGTTCGAACAGTTCAGCTAAAACTCTGCAGAGGGTGCACGCTTTACCCAAACGACACAAAACATACACCGAGTACTGGCCTGTACCAGAAGTTTGTGACAAGGCCATTTCCAAAGCCAGTCTAGGGTTATCTAATGCCAGCAGAAGGATCCACACAGGATCAATGCTTCAGGTTGGCTACAACCACCATTAGCACCAGGGCCCACGATCCACAACTCAGATGAGTCCACTCCAGTCGGCACCAGACTTCCCTAAACCTACAATCTACTCGGCCAAGGGCAGCCCACACTACCCGTTTGGTCGCACTATAAAATGCTCGGATGGAATTCCCAAAGGAAACGGTCCTTATCGACAATACATAGCCAGGCCACACAGGCACTGACCTTGTACCTTAAGATTTTCCCAAACTTTTACTTATTTCACAAACACGCCGATACACAGAGTACCGGGTTTTCAAACGATTGAGTAAAAACCCATATTTCCCAACGACAAACAACGATACAGGGCTAAGCATTCTACTCGGCAATCGTACCCAACGGTATGACGCCAACGTGCCATTTGTGGGGCTTACAAGGAAGAAATACATCAAAGTCCTACCAGAAATAGTGCGACTACTGGGTAGGTCCGTTGGTTGCGCTTGCAGACCAAGGCCAAACAATTTACAGTGTAAGCTAAGCATGCATATTTTGCAAACAACATAATTTTGCATATATAGGAAGCAATATGGTCAAAGGGGCTTGCCTTGTTCTAGAGAAGGATCTTCCTCGGCGAAGACGGCTTCTGGATCGTCCTCCGGTTTAGGCTCTGGACAAGCAGAAAAGGCAACCACTGATAAGCTGGAAAGAGATAAAATATTTAGTGAAAGAACGCTGCGGCAGTCGACTGCAGAAGGATAGCAGTCGGCAGAGATAGTTGGCGAACCGGGCAGCAAGGCTCACAGGTAGGAACTCCGGGCGAAGCAGCAAACAGCGGCGAGGGAGCTCGGGAAGTAGGAAACAGCTCCGATGATGGGGATGAAGAAGATGATGATTTAGCAGAGATGGCCGGGTTGCAAAACAAGGGAAAAGAGAAGGCATGGATGCTCACTTATAGCCGGCGCGTGAGGCAAGGGCGCGTCGACGCAGGGCGATGGAGAAAGGCGATAAGACGTTGAGACAGGGATTGACTTTGGAGCTGGGTGTGGCCGGTGGAGTTGGTAGACACTATAGCGGCGATAAGACACTAAGGTCGTAACAAGGACGGGTTGTAGGAGTTCACTGACAGAGCTGTTGACTAACCACTGGTCCATGCGATGCAGCGGGGTATTGTCCACCAGTCCGAACGATGCTGTGAGCAGGTGAAAGCTGGTTATTTCTCCACGTCGGTGGTCGGCATCCAACGAGAGGGCGCAACTGGGTGAGATGATAAGACAACGGGGAGATTATCAAAGTAGTCGGCAGCATCACAAGGGTACTCGGCAGCAAAGGTGGCCGAGTGACACAAGAGAAAAAGGCAAGACACAGGAACTGAGTAGGAATCTACTCGGCACAAGGGGAAAAAGGTAGTCGGCTGGCTAGGGAGAGAAAAACTGAGGCACAGCTGAACGGGATAGGAGAAGAGTTCAAACTCGGGAAAACGAATTCTAACAGGGAAAAGAGAACGGGTCGTTACAAACCTCCCCCACTTAACAGAATCTCGTCCCGAGATTCCGCTACTCGGCGAAGAGCTCCGGGTACTCGGCTCGAAGGCAGTCTTCTTGCTCCCACGTAGCTTCGTCTTCAGAATGGTTACTCCATTGCACCTTGCAAAATCTGACAGTCCTTCTCCTCGTAGTTCTGTCCTTTATTTCCAGAATCCGAGTCGGGTGTTCCTTGTACGTGAGGTCGCGCTGCACGTCGATCACTTCCAACGGAACTCGCTCTTCTGGGATGCGAAGGCATTTCTTCAACTGGGACACATGAAACACATCGTGGACATCGGAGAGTTCTGCGGGTAACTCCAGTTGATACGCCACCGTTCCACGTCTGGCAGAGATAGGATACGGTCCGATGTAGCGAGGCGCTAACTTTCCACCCATTCCAAACCTCTTGGTTCCGCGTAGGGGTGATACTCGGAGATACACATGGTCTCCTTCTTGAAACTCAAGATCTCGTCTTCGGTTATCAGCATAGCTTTTCTGTCGGGATTGAGCCACTTTCAGGCGCTCTCGGATAATCCTTACTCGCTCTTCTGCCTCTCTCAAAATGTCAGGCCCAAAAACCATCTTCTCTCCCACGTCTGTCCAACAGAGTGGAGTTCTACACTTGCGTCCATATAAAGCTTCATTGGGGGCCATCTGGATACTGGCTTGAAAGCTGTTGTTGTATGAGAACTCGGCATATGGCAAACAGAGATCCCAGGTTCCTTCAAAATCCAGGGCACAGGCTCTTAGCATATCTTCCACAACCTGATTCACTCTTTCAGTCTATCCATCCGTCTGGGGATGATATGCGGTACTGAAATTGAGATTAGTGCCCATTGCTTCGTGCAACTTTTGCCAAAAGTGGGAGGTGAACTGAGCTCCTCGATCAGACACGATCTTCTTCGGGACACCGTGTTGGCAGATAACCTTGGTCAGATACAACTCAGCTAACTTCTTGGTCGAGTAGGTGGTCTTGATAGGGATAAAGTGGGCGACCTTGGTTAATCGGTCCACTATTACACAGATGGAATCATATCCTGCTGGAGTCTTAGGTAAACCAGTTATGAAATCCATCCCTATTTCTTCCCATTTCCACTCGGGTATCCTCAGGGGTTGAAGCAATCTTGCTGGTTTCTGATGCTCTGCTTTAACCCTTTGGCAAATGTCACAAACTGCGACATATTCGGCAACATCTCGCTTCATTCCAGGCCACCAGTAATGACTTCTGATATCCTGGTACATCTTGGTACTCCCTGGGTGGATGGAATAAGCGGACTCATGGGCTTCTCTCAGAATCAAGTCTCGGATTTCCTTTCTGTCGGGCACGCAAATGCATTTTCCAAACCAAACAGTCTCTTTGTTATCCATAGAGTACTCGGGGGCTTTCCCTTTGGCCATGTTTTCTCTAATAGACACGATCTTTTCATCTTCCCTTTGAGCTTCTCTAATCTAATCCTCCAATGTAGGCTGAATCATCAAGGTCGCCAGCGTTCCTGGCTTAACCATATTTATCCTGAGCTTTTCCATTTCTCGAATTAACTCGGGTTGATGGGGCAAGTTCAGGATGGCGTTGCAATGGACTTTCTGACTTAAGGCGTCAGCAACCACATTCGCCTTACCAGGGTGGTAATGTATTCCAAGGTCATAGTCCTTAATCAACTCGAGCCATCGTCTTTGTCTGAGATTGAGCTCTGTCTGAGTAAATATGTACTTCAGGCTTTTATGGTCAGTGTAGACCTCACACCGGTTTCCAATTAGGTAGTGGCGCCATAACTTCAAGGCATGCACTACTGCTAACAACTCAAGGTCATGGGTAGGGTAATTTTTCTCATGAGGTCTTAACTGTCTGGAGGCATAAGCAACTACTCTTCCTTCCTGCATAAGCACACAGCCTATGCCTAGTCGGGATGCATCACAGTAAATCTCAAAATCTTTCCTGATATCCGGAAGGGTTAGCATAGGCAGAGTAGTCAGTCTTGTTCTTAACTCCTGGAAGCTTTTCTCACAAGCGTCATCCCACTCAAATTTCTTTTCCTTCTTTAGCAAGTCTGTCATCGGTTTGGCGATCCTTGAAAATCCTTCAATAAATCTCCGGTAATATCCAGCCAAACCTAAGAAACTTCTCACTTCTGGGACTGTAGTCGGGGTTTTCCAAGAAAGCACGTCTCTTACTTTTCCGGGGTCCACTTCCACTCCTTGGGCAGTAACAATGTGTCCTAGGAAAGCAACTCGGTCTAGCCAAAACTCACACTTTGAGTACTTGGCATACAACTGGTGTTCCTCTAGCTTCCCGAGAACCATCCTCAAATGTTCTGCATGTTCTTGCTCGTCCTTGGAGTAGACCAAGATATCATCTATGAATACCACAACAAACTTGTCGAGATATTCCATGAATATCTTGTTCATGAGGCTCATGAAAAAGGCTAGAGCATTAGTGAGTCCGAAGGACATCACTGTATACTCATATAGTCCATAACGGGTCGAGAAAGCTGTCTTGGGTACATCCTCAGGTCTAATCTTCAACTGATGGTACCCTGACCTTAAATCAACCTTGGAGAAAACTTTAGCTCCTAGCAGCTGGTCGAACAGATCATCAATCCTGGGCAATGGGTACTTGTTCTTGACGGTTACCTCATTCAGTGCACGGTAGTCCACGCACATCCTCTTGGTCTTGTCCTTCTTTTCCACTAGGAGCACTGGAGCTCCCCAAGGTGAAGTACTAGGTCGCACAAAACCTAGAGCTTCAAGCTCTTCTATGTGTCTCTTTACTTCGGCTAACTCCTTAGCCACCATTCTATAGGGTCTCTTGGATATTGGCGCTGTGCCGGGTAGCAACTCTATAGAAAACTCAACTTCCCGATCAGGGGGCATTCCGGGTAAACTGTCTGGAAAGACATCGGGGTACTCATTTACCACCGGCACTTCTTCTAGGGGAACAACTTGCACAGAACTCAGGAGAGGGTGTCTTCCATGGTGTTCCGGAGGGGTAAACTTCACTTCTTGTCCAAAAGGGCACTGCAGGGTTATGGTGCTGGTTGCACAGTCTATTTGGCCTTTATGCTCGGCTAACCAGTCCATGCCTAGAATCAAATCCAAGCCTTGTGATTCCAGGACAATGGGGTTGGTTGAAAAACTAACCCCTTCAATTACCAGGCTAACTCCAGGGCAAGATTGGTCCGACCTAAACTCCTTGCCAGGGGAGTGTATGACCATAGGTATCCTAAGGCCTTGAACATCCCAACCATACTTATCCACAAAAGATTGAGAGATAAAGGAATGCGATGCTCCTGAATCAAACAAAACAACTGCAGGTACGGAGTTAACAAGAAACGTACCCATCACAACATCTGAAGCTTCTCGAGCTGTCTCTGACTGGATATGGTTGACGCGGCCTTGTCCAAAAGTTGGCGTGGCGCGGGAGGTAGATCCACTAACTTGCGTAGTCGGCTGTCCCCGACTGGGCATAGGGACTCTTGTGGCGCTGGCGTTGGAGCGTCCAGAGGTTGCAGGGACTTGCTTCAGGGGACAGTGACGGGCGAAGTGACCCAACTCGTTATAGTTGTAACATCGGCTCCCTGACATACTCGGGGTACCTCTCTGCTGCAGGCCGGCTGGGGTAGGGCGGCTCACACTGGTACTTGCACTGAAGGGTCGAGACTGAACAGATGAAGCCGGGCGAGAAACAGTCGGGCGAGGCACCTGCTCTTGAAACTGGGGTGGTGCAAACTGACGATGAAAACTGGGGAGATTGGACCTGGAACTCGAACCACCACGAGTCTGCATCTGGGAAACCTTCCGCTTGTGAAATACCTCGATCTCTTTCCTAGCGTCTTCAACCACTAGGGCTCTATTGACCATGTGCTGAAAAGTAGGGAAGTCATGGGCAAGAAGCTGAATCTTCATTGCCACATTCATCCCCTTCAGGAACCTCCTAATCTTCTTCTTGTCCGTGTTCACTTCCTCAGGTGCATAGCGAGCTAGATGGTTGAACCTGCTCAGATACTCACTGATGCTGGAATGTCCTTGTTTGAGGTTGTTGAATTCTTCTCTCTTGATGTCAATCACTCCTTCTGGAACATACGCAGCTCTAAAGGCTTCAACGAACTTGGTCCAGGCAATGCTAGTGGCATCCGGGTGGGCAGCACAGTAGTTCTCCCACCAGTCGGCAGCTGGACCACGGAGTTGGTGTGCAGAAAACAGGGTTTTCTCCAGGGGTGTGCACTGCACTAGGTTCAACTTTCTATCCATATCCTTCAGCCAGTCGTCAGCCTCTACTGGCTCGGCGGTCTGTGAGAACTCTGCTGGCGGGATCTCAGGAAGTCGGCAAGCTTAGAGCGACCATGGGCTTGTGCTGGTGGAGCTTGGTGGAGAAGAGGCTGTAGGGCGGCCAAGTTCTGAGCAATGCCTTGCAAGATCTAAGTCTGGATGGCCATAAGCTGCTGTGGGTCTACCGGAAACTAGGGCGGTTGAGGCAATCCCTCCTGGTTGGCGGCTGCAGCGGCATGAGCACCAGGGTCGGCTGCACGACCATTACCGGACATCCGATCATGAGTCTGCTCCACTTCCTGTTCATTCACTGCGGGAGGCACGTTGTTGAAGGCTGGAACTTGGTCTTCAAAACCTAGGCGAGCTGGAGCACGGACATTACGGCGCTGACGTCCTGCCATCCTGTCCTAGAAGAAGGCAACCAAGGGAGAAAGGCTCAGAAAGGCATCGGCAACCAAACCGATGGAACAGATAAGGGAAGCAACAAAAACAGCAAGGTAGATTCAAGCAGCAGAACGAGAAACACACTCGGGGAACCCAGCCACAACAAAAAGGCGACAGGTAGGGTACTGAAACTTAAGGGCTAACTCCAGAGACTTGCGCAGGAGCCAAAGGTAATGAGGTATTCAAAAGCTTTTGGAAACATTTTCAAAATCTACAAGGGCGAAAAGGGATACTCGGCCAAGTCCTAGTTTTTGGCAAATAGTGTAGTCTTCAAAATAAGATCCTACAGGACATCTACACGCTTAAGGTTTTGCTCCTAGGGCCAACCTATGCTCTGATATCACCTCTCTGTGGTGCCCACCCGCCGAAGGGACCACAATGTGCACACAGTACCCGATCCCTGGATCAGAAGTCGGATACTCACATAGTCATCGGTGATACAACTCAGAGTACAACATATACATAACAGAGTACATACATATATAATACAAAGGTTTCCATCCAGGACAGGCCCCGGATAGACAAAAGCAACAACAGGGTAAACTAGCGAAAACAACACAAACAGGGCGGAAACAGGGAGAAACCACTCGGCAGAAGAACACAGCTACACCACAGGCTTGGTTGGGAACTAGGCTCGAAACCTCAGAAGTCCTCGTAGTCGGCTTGGTCTTGGAAGAACTCGGCGGCAGTCGGGTCTTCGTCTTCCTCTTCTAGACCTACTATACATATATATGAACAAGGGTGAGTACTCTCATACTCAGCAAGCCGGGAAAAGGTGCCATGTTGGTTAGACAAAAGGGGGCTAAGGGTTTTATTTGCGAAAAAAAACTGCATTTAGAAACATTTTTGCTTGTCAAAATGCTAGTGTGTCAAATTTTAGTTGTCGGAAAAAGGCTCACACCTCGATCCATTCCGCAAGTTATTTTTCAACAACTCGCCACTTAATGAAACATATTCTTTCATTTTCACATTTGATTAACATGTGAGTGGCTCCGACCACTCCATTAGGTCTGCTGTTTTCCCGAGTGGCAACAACCACCCGTTGACCCTGAGACTCGGCTACAACCAAATCTCAGCTATCTCTTTTAGCACTTTCCGGCTACAACCGGTTATATCCGCTACACTGGCTACAACCAGTTAGCTCAAACTTTTGCTGCCCTGGCTACAACCCGGGAGCATGCTCTTTATCGTCTTCTGGCTACAACCCGAAGACTTATCTCCTGATTACTTTTCACACACTTGATTATGGTGCTTCAACACCCCGGGTCACACAGGCCCGTTTCTGGCCACATAGGCCTTCCGTTTGCATACTCGGCAAACTCTGGTCACGATTCCCTTCCCATAAATCAGCTTCACAAATCACTGGCAAACAAATCTACGCTATGGGAATCACCTTACATCGCCCTTAACCGTGGGCACGACTGTTTGAACAGTTCAGCTAAAACTCTGCAGAGGGTGCACGCTTTACCCAAACGACACAAAACTTACACCGAGTACTGGCCTGTACCGGAAGTTTGTGGCAAGGCCATTTCCAAAGCCAGTCTAGGATTATCTAATGCCAGCAGAAGGATCCACACAGGATCAATACTTCAGGTCGGCTATAACCACCATCAGCACCAGGGCCCACGTGCCACAACTCAGATGAGTCCACTCCAGTCGGCACCAGACTTCCCTAAACCTACAATTTACTCGGCCAGGGGCAGCCCACACTACCCGTTTGGTCGCACTGTAAAATGCTCGGATGGAATTCCCAAAGGAAACGGTCCTTATCGACAATACATAGCCAAGCCACACAGGCACTGACCCTGTACCTCAAGATTTTCCCAAACTTTTACTTATTTCACAAACACGCCGATACATAGAGTACCAGGTTTTCAAACGATTGAGTAAAAACCCATATTTCCCAACGACAAACTACGATGCAGGGCTAAGCATTCTACTCGGCAATCGTACCCAACGGTATGATGCCAACGTGCCATTTGTGGGGCTTACAAGGAAGAAATACATCAAAGTCCTACCAGAAATAGTGCGACTACTGGGTAGGTCCGTCGGTTGCGCTTGCAGACCGAGGCCAAACAATTTACAGTGTAAGCTAAGCATGCATATTTTGGAAACAACATAATTTTGCATATATAGGAAGCAATATGGTCAAAGGGGCTTGCCTTGTTCCAGAGAAGGATCTTCCTCGGCGAAGACGGTTTCTGGATCGTCCTCCGGTTTAGGCTCTGGACAAGCAGAAAAGGCAACCACTGATAAGCTGGAAAGAGATAAAATATTTAGGGAAAGAACGCTGCGGGAGTCGACTTCAGAAGGATAGCAGTCGGCAGAGATAGTTGGCGAACCGGGCAGCAAGGCTCACAGGTAGGAACTCCGGGCGAAGCAGCAAACAGCGGCGAGGGAGCTCGGGAAGTAGGAAATAGCTCCGACGATGGGGATGAAGAAGACGATGATTTAGCAGAGATGGCCGGGTTGCAAAACAAGGGAAAAGAGAAGGCATGGATGCTCACTTATAGTCGGCGCGTGAGGCAAGGGCGCGTCGACGCAGGGCGATGGAGAAAGGCGATAAGACGTTGAGACAGGGATTGACTTTGGAGCTGGGTGTGGCCGGTGGAGTTGGTAGACACTATAGCGGCGATAAGACACTAAGGTCGTAACAAGGACGGGTTGGAGGAGTCTCACTGACAGAGCTGCTGACTAACCACTGGTCCAAGCGATGCAGCGGGGTATTGTCCACCGGTCCAAACGATGCTGCGAGCAGGTGAAAGCTGGTTATTTCTCCACGTCGGTGGTCGGCATCCAACGAGAGGGCGCAACTGGGTGAGATGATAAGACAACAGGGAGATTATCAAAGTAGTCGGCAGCATCACAAGGTTACTTGGCAGCAAAGGTGGCCGAGTGACAAGCAAAGGTGGCCGAGTGACACAAGAGAAAAAGGCAAGACATAGGAACTGAGTAGGAATCTACTCAGCACAAGGGGAAAAAGGTAGTCGGCTGGCCAGGGAGAGAAAAACTGAGGCACAGTTGAACAGGATAGGAGAAGAGTTCGAACTCGGGAAAACGAATTCTAACAGGGAAAAGAGAACGGGTCATTACACCGCGCCCACACCCCCCGCCCTCACCCGCAACACCCCAAACCCTAGAACCGCGAACACCGGCTGTCACTGATCCACATAGCCATCGTGCCCCCTCCCTCTTTCCCTCGCACTATCTCCTCTCCTCCTCTCTTTCCTTCTTGTGCCACCACCAGATCGCCATCAGGGTCACGCCTCTCCCATCCCACTCACCCGTCGTGCCACCGCGCGCCTCTCTCTCGAACCCCCTCCTCCCCCAAGCCTCTCCACCTCTACCGTCGTCGGCTACCATCCGCCTCCTCGTCGTTGGGTGGACAGGGAACTATGGCAGCCCAATCGCTACCGCCCTGACCCCCGCCTCTGGTGATCCTCCTCGCGGAGAGGCAACCCAGCGGTGGCGAAGGCAACCCCGTCCATGGTTGCTGCTGTCCAGATCGAATTGCTGGCCAGGGACGATGATGCTGCCGGCACAAGGAGGAGTGGACGGCAGTGGCGTGGGAGAGGGAGACAGGCATGTGGAGAGGAGCTCTATCTCCAGCCTTCTGCCCAGATCCAACGGATGTCGAAGTGTGGCGGCACTAACATGGTACTTCCGCCTTCTAGTGTTGCTGTGGGTCCTTCTGCCTCTCATCACCGCCGACCCACAAGCTCGCCGCAAGCAATGTGCACCAGCTCACCGGTCCACTCTTCTGGCGCCGTCGCGTGAAGGCGAGGTAGCGAAGAGTGCCACCCCATCTTCAGCACTCGACTTGTGCCTCCCTGAGTGAGAGCTGTCCTCCACCCGGCTGCACCCCCGTCGCCCTGGTTGCATTGCTGGTCTGATCTTTCATCATCATCGCTCCTAACTCACCATTACTGCCGGCCATCCTCGATCCATCTCCAAATCCGGTCGTTGGCGCTCAATTTGGATGACCTCAGTGTTGGCCTTCTGCCATTTACTGTGCAAGCCAGATTGACTTCCCTGGATTGTGCCGCGCTACCACAGCCTCCGTGTTTGCCACGCTCTTTGAACTCCATCCAGATTGTGCCGCACTACCATGGCCTCTGCCTTTTGCCGCACTCGCTGAACTCCTCCTCGAGCCTCACCGTCCACTGCTTTGGCTTCTTCCTCAGTTAACATCTTCATTTCCCTGTGAGGAAATTTGTTTGTTCTGCACTAGATGCCACTTCGTCACTGCAGCCTGGCCGTTCGCAACACCCACACACATCATGCTGTCTGTGACGTCCACGCACATCGCAAGGAATCGTGTAGCATATGGAGCTGGTGTTCTTGAGTAATAGATGCGTTCATGGCATCTAGGTGAAGTTTTTCTAAAATTAATTGCACTGCTACAACTGGGATTGAATTATTATCATAAATTGTAATGCTTGGACGCATGTATGTCGATTTGCTTTAGCGACATGGATTTTCATAAAATTTTACTAATGCTAGAGTTGGCAGTCTCATCTCAGCTGATCTATTCAGATTACTCACATTCTGACCTAGGCCTACATCTCCGTGTCACTAGAAGAACTGATTCTTTTGTTACATCTCATTGATAGCTTTATTTCCAATAGCACCCTGCCTTGAGGATGTTGCTCCCCCTTAATTTTCTAATATGTGATATGTACAAGTTTCTTTGGTTGTCAATTTATTTAAATGCCTTTTAGATTTTTTTTTGTGGAATATAAGTTGGATAAGAATAGATCGTTGGTTAGCTAGATTCAAAAGTTAAGCTTTTCCTATGGCCTGGTGCATTAGTAAAGTTTAGTTCATCTATAAATGTTCACTGTTGGCTTAGAGAAAATAGGATTGGATAAGCATCTTGCGGGGTGTATAAAACTCTGTTAATTAACAAGATTGGATACACATTTAATTTTGTAGAATGGGAACTATAATGTTCGTTCACTGTTGGCTTAGAGAAAATAGTGCAATCTATAAATTGTGCTGGCTACTTTGTTAGTCAGAAAGTAATAATTAACTAGAAGGATTTGTATGCAGATAAGCATCCAAATAAATTCTTAGCATGGTGTATAAAACTCTGTTTTTACCTAAAGAATTTATTTGGAGTACAGGAGATAAATAACGTCCCATTGATTGTTCTACTTTTTAAACTTGATATGCATTGTTCAGAACCGAATTGATTGCTGGTCCTCAGGAGGGCTTGAGGGCTGCAGCAACAAATCCAACCGGGTATATTTTCTATTTAGGTATATTTTCTGTGAGGCACTTCTTCAAATGCGTTTTCTATTTAAGCATAATCTGGCCAAGAAAAGAATTAGTGTTAACATGAAAAATGTTGCCTGTGCAGCATACCTCACAGTCTTCCTCCTTTTCCATTTTTGAGAACAGTAAGCAAGGCCCCCATCATGGTCTGGATTATATTATTGTGTCTTAAACAAGGGAGTGATAGCTCCTAATGTGTTTTTATAACTCCAACCTTGGAAATAATTTAACTACCTTGCAAATGCTACAGATTTAGTTAGGTTGTTTATCTACTATGGTATTTGATTGGACTGAAAGGTGTTTTGAAAACATAAATTCTAGCCTTTTGTTTTTGCATACAAGGTGTATTTAGGCTTTGATCCGAGTTTATGGAACAATCAAAACTGAAGGGTTGTTTATTAGATTATTAGATTTGTGGTAGTTGTTAAGCAATATCCAAACCTGACTGTGCGTTTTCTTCGAAGCATATGAAAAGGCAGGCCTAGATCCAACTAGGGTTGGCAACGGGGCTGCACCCGTTGGGTTTTAACATCACGTACCCATCCCCGTAGCTAAAGAAACAGACTGCCCCCGTCCCCATCCCCGCACGCGGGGGCAGATTTTCCCTGTCCCCGTCCCCACCGCGGGTATGGGTTACCCGACGGGTCCCCACCCCCGACAATAGAAGTAAGCCATAGTGCATAAACTCCTCACAGCCATACTTAAATAACTAAAATCAACAACAATTAGAATGAGAAATTAGCAGCTACACATGTACATCAATATTCACAAGCATCATGACATCACATGCATCAACAAGCATCAATAGTTGAAATACTTAACAAGTTCATCATTCATCAATCATCAAGCCTAATTAGCATGAGTGCATGTCATGATAGCAATAGCCAGTAGTCCAGGACATCAAATACACATCATACAAGCCACAAGGTCATGGTTTAAAATTTAACAGAGGTCTCAGATGGGGTTATTGGGCAGCAGTACCACTCCACCATCCACCACCAGTCCACCAGTACACTAAAAGTTAGCCAGCCCATAGCCACACCCCCCGTAACAAAATACAAGGTTATTATGTCATCACACAGGTCATTTAGCCATTACAAGTTTACAACCAAAAGAGGATACATAAATAGTTAGTTGCAGAAAGTAGATTTCTTGCACAACACTTCCACAACACCACTTGAGTTCTTGAGTCAAAGTTTAAGCTCCTACATGGGTGCACAAAATACTTAGCTATAGGACAGAAGAATAAAGCCAAATGGAAGAATAGAGATGTATTTGATTTTCAACAAATACCTGAAGGCCTTCTTGAATGTCTTGGAGACAAGACCAAAAGCTAGCAGGTTGTCCATTGTCTTGAACTACAAAACCAAATCATTTAGAATTAGAATGCAGCCAAGGAAATGATGCAAGATTATGAGATGCACAACAAATTTACCTTTGTACTTGTTCCGAATCCAATCTTGTGAGCACATTAGAGCCTCTAACATCTCAGCAGTGAGCCTGCTGCGATGCTCACTAAGAACCCTCCCACTAGTGCTGAAAGCGGATTCAGAAGCAACTGTGGTAATTGGAATAGCAAATATATCCCTTGCAATCAACCTTAAAGTAGGATACCACGTTCCAGCCACCTTCCACCAATCCAGAACCTTAAAGTCTTTTGTTGATGTTGGGACTAACTCTTCATCCAAGTAGTGGTCTAGCTCAGATTTAAACCTACTTGACGCTGGCCTTTTCCTTGCTACATGTGTGATAAAGGTAGATAAGACTTCCATACTGTCAAGTGAGGGTGTAGATGATTCTGTGTTGTCTTCTTCATCTTCCACATGGTACTCAATCATTAAAGTACTAAGCAAGTCTGTTATTTTAGCAACCTCAACATCACAAACTGCACCGGTCTCACCAAGTAACCACTCAAAACACAAGAGCAATATTTCAGATTTGAATTGAGGATTAAGAAGAGTTGCAATGCCCATTAAACCTTAAATGTCAGACCAATACTTATCATACTTAGTTACCATATCAATGGACATAGCTTCAACTAAAGCATCACCACATGTTGACCATTTCCTAATCTTGTTCTTAATCTCGCAAATTTTAGGGAAGAAAATGTTGGCAGTAACAAACTCAGTTCTAGAAAATAATTCAGTAATATCATTAAACAATCTAAGTCTTTCCACAATATCAGCAGCAAACTGTCATTCTTTCTCGGTTGGGGCACATTCATAGAGTTTATCCACACAAGTAGCTCTCATGAAAACAGCTTGATAGGGCAATGCAACACTAAGCATTTTAAAAGTTGAATTCCATCTAGTTTTGCAATCAAGTGCTAACTTGTTGGTGATAGTAACTTTGACAAACTTAGCCATCTCCTCAAACTTCTCTACCCTTTTTGGTGTGGCTGTCCAATATACTACACTATCACAAATGTTCTCAATTGCTTTTTTCAAATGATCTAATCCATCCTTAACAATTAAATTAACGATATGAGCACAACAACGCATGTGTATCACTTTTCCATCATTAATTAGCTTAGGTTTTCAAATCTTTCTCACAAGCAAAGCAATCGCAGCATCATTTGTGGTGCAGTTATCAAGAGTCATAGTGGATACCTTCTCATCGAGGTTCCATTCAACTAAGGCATCGTAGAGCTCCTCACTAATAACATCAGCAGTGTGAGGACTTGGCACATAAATGAACCTGTGTCATGAACATAACAATATATGTAATTAGATGCATAGCACAAACTAACACAAGATTTGCAATTAGAATAAGTTTGATATTGACGAGTTACCTCATGATTATATTTTGAAGTGTCCAAGATTCATCAATAAAATGAGCTGTGATTGCCATGTAACCTCTCTTTTGGTTGTCGGAGGTCCACATGTCTATTGTGATAGCCACCTTAGACTTGATTCCAGCCATGTAATCAATGGCTTTCTTCTTTTCCTGCTCATATTGAGACATAATTTCCTTCCTGAAATAGCAACAGAAAATTGCAATTTACTGAAGGAGTACGCGTAGGCTACGATAGCAGAAAATAAAAATTTCTACCGCGCACACCAGGACATCATGTGAGAGAGGGATCATGGATCGTTACCACTAAACGCGCAGTGCAGCGGAAGAAGAGTTGGAGAAGCCGGTCCAACCACGCGCGCGTCGAGGTAGTAGTGGAAGTAGTTGATCTCCGGCCGATCAACGCCGCAACGAGCAGCGCCTCTACGGGTATCCACACGTCCGGGGTTGGAACGCCGATCGCGAGTGTACTAGCACTCGTGAGCGACTAGGGTTTGGCTTGGAAGGTGGCGGCTAGGGTTTTGCTCGAGGCTAACAGAAAGCACACACGTAAAAATCCTCAGCCCCTCGCCTCCCTATATAAGAACTCCTTACTCGGGCCTCGTGGACCAAGGCCCAGTAAGAGTCTACTCGGATCTCTATCCGAATCGAGCCCATATTCGAATCACATTCGAATAAGTGTTCCAACCCATTAAGTGTGCGACCCTGTAGGTTCACGTATATTTTGTCGCGACCCAGAAACGCCTTTCTGGTCACCCTGTTAATAGCGGCCTCTAGCAAGGCATATTAGCCCCAAGATATACGTAAAGATCATATCGGCTGAACCTGTAATGTCCTTATGTACAAATCCCTTTGCCTCACGATATCGATTGAGCTCAAGGCGAGACTTGTGTCATCCTCTTAATAGCTCAATCACTCTCTCGATCCTGTGATGGATTACAAACTTGTGATTGACACCTCAATCACCGTAGCATGGCCATGCACTTCCATAATCCATTACATCGAGGGGCCCAGAGATATCTCTCCCATAAAGAGGGGCAAATTCTATCTTGATCATTCACATCCCACTACATGTTTCATAGCAAACCCGAAGACCACTTTTATGACTACCCAGTTACGGAGTAGCGTTTAGTAGTTCCAAAATAAGCCACTACGTATGTTGGGAACCATGATGATCTCAAGTCTAAGGACTCTACATAAACAGTACTTGAGACTAACTGATGACACATGAAATCTCTGCAGTATCTCATGGCGGGTCTATCCAACATATGTTCACTAACATATGTCCATATTATCGATTTGGTATCTCCATACCATGATCCATAAGACATGATCATCAATCAATACATATGCTGATATTAGAATCATATTTGTTCCTCATATGATATATGATCAGGGATCATTTAGAAATAGCAACATTTGACATTAAGAGTCTCATGAATAAGTCACATACTCATTGATCAATAATGATAGTGTCTATTTCAAGGAACAAATCAATATATTATAAACATAGCATGTGATATATTTAACATCTTCATGTTGCCTCTAGGGCATATCACTAACATTTACTATGATAACCAACTGATGCTTAATATGACAGCCAATTGCTACACAATACCTGATAGTGTTCCTTGTGCCCATCTTGAACAATGGCTGGAGTGCAATCACAAATCTCCTAAAGCTGGCATGATCAACCATGCATAAAGGATATTCATGAAGCACTATCATATCAAGAAGTGTTTTATGAGCGATGTCTTGATCAAAGGTGTAGTTCTCCAATGAAATTGTCCCTGAATCCTTGGCACCAAACCTCAATGATCCTTGTGCCAATGACTTATTTCCTGAAAGTTTGATCCTTCTAAGTGTACATATCTTCAAATGATCATGAAGATGCTTTGTTCCATTCTTTGTTTCTCCCCCAAGCTTCTTGGCACAGTACATGCATTTTGCCTTAACTCTTCCGTTGTATTTCACTCTCGTGAACTCCTTCCAAACAGCCAAAGTGAGCTTTCTCTTTGATCGAGCTTCACAACCATCTTCTTCCTCTTCTTCTACCTCCATCTCCTCCGCATCATCTATTTCTATTGGTTCTGAGTCACGAACAGATTTAGGAGGTTGTGGAAGTGACTCAGACGTTGGTTGTGAGCCTTGAGAAATTGGAGTTGGTTTGTTGCTTGTACTGCTCGTGGTAGACATTTTTCCGAACCTATAGTTCAGCACAGGAACAAGAGTTTGTTAAGCTTTAAAAAGAAAGCATCCACATAACTATCACATTGTTTAAAGCTAAAAGAGACATATATCTCAAGCAAGCATGTACATAGTACACAGAACTACATATGTACTCTCAAACATTGTTAATCTTACTCATAGACTCATAATATCATAGATCATACTTTTGCCACAAAATATTACAATTTACAAGATGTTATGACTCATTAATAGAAGTATCGTACTAACTACTAACCCAAAAGTCTGAAGAATGTTCTGGTCAGGTTTGCTGGTTGGCACCAAAGTAGTGGCCTTTTTCAAACGTGGGTGCTTTGGATTTGTAGGCTTGACCTTGGCCTTGGCTAGTCGAGGAGGGTGCTGCTTTGGGTCTGCGTCGATGACGGTCAGTGCCGATTCTTTGGGCAGAGCTTTCTCCTTTTCGAGCGGAGGCGGTACCACAAGCTTGGGGCCGACAGCAGCAGCCTTGCTCGTCGTCTCTGTTGGAGTCGCAGGCACTAGCGGATGCTTAGGCTCAGTGTCCCTTTGAGGAGGTACGGTCGGACGAAGGAGTCAGTAGGAACTAGGACGAAGGTTGCAAGAGGAGATTAAGGTACAGGAAAATGGAGGACGAAGATCGGATTAGAAGTTAGGACATCACCGGCCATCGTCGATGGCAGAGCCGGTAAGGACAGAAGGAGTCGACGCGTCCATGGCGACGACGGCGGCCTTGGGTCATCGGCGACCTGTAGAAGGGGTCGATGGTGGCCTGGAGTCGGCAGCGGCGGCAGCCTAGAGAAAGAGACGGTGGCCTGGGGTCGGAGACGGCGGCCTGGAGTCGATGGCGGCGACGGCCTGGAGAAGGAGACGGCGGCGGCCTTGAATCAGCGACGGCCTGGAGAAGGGGATCGAGGGGGGGCCTTGAGTTAGCCATGGTAGCGCTACTTGGAGACTTGGAGTTGATGGCCACGCTGCTTGGAGTCGACGGCAGCGCGGCTGAGTCGATGACGGAGACGGGGCGGCACCGCGCAGCTTGATTTCACCAGTGGGAGGGGGGAGCGGGACTGGGCACCAGGGGAGAGGGGAAAGGGGCAACGACCAGAGCGAGCGTGATGCCTACGGCCGTGCGGCGCCGTTGTGGCCTAGAGCCAGAGCGGAGGTGGTGGCCTGGACGTGGAGCGGCCAGCGGCGGTGGCGGTCCTGGCGACCTAGCCTAGATGTGGAGCGGCGATGGCGGCCTGGACGTGGAGCCCCCCCCCCCCCATGGACCCACCGTCCCTAGTGGCTGCCGCCCGGCCGCGGATCTTGATCTAGGCTTGCTGCCTTGCTAGTGTGGATTGGATTTTTTTTATATATATACTCATACGCATAGGCCTTAAACTGGGCTTTTAATGGGCTATGACCTGTGGGCTAGATGGATTTTTAGATGTGCTAACTTATACTCGGGGCCCCATGGGTATAGGGGGACGGGGGGCTAGGGAACGTCTCCACCCCTGCTCCACCCGACGGGGGCGCTTTTCACCCGATAACAGCCCCATGGGGGTTAATTTTATCCCGTTTGTATACCCTAATGAATGTTTTACCCGTCGGGGATCGGGGATCAGGGCCCCATTGCCATCCCTAGATCCAATGCATCTAGGCGATCAGTTACGACTAAAAGCAATAGTCTTGTTACTGCTACTGTAAATCGAAAGTAACTACAACCCTCTTTCAGTCCTTCCAACAACTGGCATGATATCTGACCATGTAGATGTTGTATACTGTTTATACAAAACCCTGCAAGGATACTAATTTAATTTAAACATCGTATATAGGATTAGTATCAATTAATTGTTGGATATTATTTGTTAGTAAAAGGTTAAAGCTAAAAAATAACAGGATATTGTTGAGATATCAAGTCAATTCCTTAAATCATAATTCCTGAGTTTATTGATATTTCATCATTGAAATATTTGAAAATTTGTACCGCACTCAGTCCGTTTCTGCATATGAATCAAATAGTTTTCAATTCCTCAGCCTCTAATTGGCATATCTGCAAGAGAGAATTGAAAGTAATCACTTTCACCTTAATAGTAGTCACTTGCTTTGAAATTGTGGGTGCTGAGCTGCTGACTACATTGTCCATTGGATAGCTTAATTATCATAGATTGGACTATTGAATTTCGCATTCACTTCAATTTTTAATTAGTTTCTCATGGTTAATTTGATGCATCTGAGAGTTTTGCATGGTCTTCAACTGGTAAAAATTGAGGGTAAGATCTATATTTCCTTTGACCGGTACAACCTTAAATTGGTGGTGAGGTATTGCAATCAAATCAAACACATCAAGTCATTTATTCTCTTTTTGATGTGACACCCGCAAGTAAATTACTTCGTCTTAATTCATTTCAATGCTCCTCATGATAGTGCTGTTAAAAATAGGTCGGCATTGCTTTTGGCTTTGAAGAAAGATTTCTTGAGACATATCAAGGTGCGTTCTCTGTCTTCCTTCTGTTTTTGATTATTGTATCTGAGGGAGCTGGCGTTTATGAATCAAATCTAGACCGGGGAGAAGCTGAGATGTTAGATCGTGTGAGGATTAGGGTTTGGGGTTTCTCTTCAGGGACAGTTATCCAGCAAAAAATTTTCCTGGTCATTTCACTTTCCTGTTTGGGTGATAATACTAACATTCATGTGTTCTGAAATTGTAACGGCTGCATTTTATCTTTGTGCAAAACTATTTTAATAAAAAGCTAGATTCAAAAATTTGGCTCTTTAATCGATTTGGAAATTTTTTGTGCCATGTTTGATCTCAAGAAAACTCCTAAAAATATTTAAAATAGCCCTAGAAGCCTCTGTAGAAGTCACCCAAATTTTTGCAGAAATTTTAAACCCTTTTTAAATCAATTTCCAAATTCAAAACCTTCAAAATATATTCAAAATCATTCTCTGGAAATATAAAATCGCACTGTGCTTACCAGGCCGACCTCCCTCCTTCTCGGCCTGGTACTGTGCCCTCTTTGCGTGGCCTGCTCGGCCCGCGCAAGCGCGCGTGTGGGATTCAACTCCCGCGGGCCCCACGCATCAGCCGCTCGCCTCTGCCTCGCTCCTCGGCCGCTCGATGCACACGCGTGGATGGCCGGGATCCTCTCTACCGCGTGACCCTGCCTGTCAGCACGGTAACAGTTGCATCGTCTTCCTCCCGCCGCTCGCCTCTCTCTCTCTCTCTCTTCTCTGGATTTATCCCAATTCCTCTCTCTGTTCCCTCTCTGCTCGTGCCCATCAATCTCCCTTGTCCTGGTGCACGGCGCGAGACACTCCGCCATCATCACTCCGCCGCTCGGTGCACGGCGCGAGGCGCGCTCCGCCATCATCGCCTCGAGCCCAAAGGCAGGACACTGGCCGCCGTCACGTGTCTCCTCAGCGCCGAGCCTCGGAAGATGACGCACACACCCTGGCGCCCCGTCCGGTCACTTCGCCGCTCTCTCCGCGTCCCATTTTTCTCTCCTTGCAACCGGTAATGTGAGCCACAGCGTCCGGCGCCATTGATGAACCTCGTCGGTCAAGCTTGAGTTTATCTCCTTCCCCTCTGCCTCTACCCGCTGTCCGCTAGCACCGGAGCTCCCCTATAAATAGATCAGCCCTCCCCTTTCGACGGTCACCAAGAACCAAGCCCGAGTTATCCGAATCACTGTGAATCCCTCTCCGCCGCCGCCATTAGAACACTGACCTGAGCTCCCCTCGCCGCTGCAGACCCTCACCGGCCAATCCACCGCCACCGCCGAGCTCCCCTAATCACCAGGAAGCTTCACCGCCATTCCCCGCTGCCAATTAGCCCCCAAATCCGAAACGCCCAAATTCACTGCCGCCGTCCGTCACCGCCGCCGCTCTGTTCCTCGCCACAGACACAGGTAAAAGCACAAATTAACCCCTCCTATCCCTTCCTCGTGTAATGCCGCATCTAAACTGACCAAACCCGAACCAATCCGCCGTCTAAATGGTTGCCGGCGACGAGCTCTTCCCTCCGCTGCCGCCGCCGTCTCTAGATGGCCGTCGCCGACCATCTTTCGGTGACCCCCATCCCAATCCGAGCCGTTCTAGCGATTCGCCGTTGTCCCCGCTCTCTGTAGCCGTAAGCCACTTGCCGATCCTCACCGCCGCCGGTGAGATCGCTCCGGCGACCGTCGACCGTCGATCCCTCGACCGGTCGTTCCCTGTACCCAATCCGGCACCCTGCCTCCCTCTCGGTCGCTGCATGTGGGCCCAGCCACTCGACTCCTCCAACCTGTGGGCCCGTCTAAATATATGACATGTGGACCCCACACCAAATAAGTGCACAGTAATTAGTGCTCCTCCTTTTCACACTGACAGATAGGCCCCGCACAATACTCCCTCCTCCTCTCACTTCCATGTGGGACCACTATGTCAGCCTTAGTGTCTCTTTCTCTCTCTGCCCCAGTGACCCCACCTGTCAGCCTCTGGATCTATTTCCTTTATTTATTTTTTATTCCCAAAAGAGATTTTAAATCCTTTTATTTTCAGAAAATAGGCCAAACTTTAAAAATTCATAACTTTTAAACCGTAGCTCCGATTGAGCCCATTCAACTCTCAAAATTTTTCTAAAATTGAGATCTACATATTGGCACTATTAGTTATATAAAATAGGTTCTGATTCTTGGTGTTTTTGTGTGTTTTCTTTTACGACGCTTAGAGGCCGTTTCCGAGGAGTCGCCGCGGGACGCTTTTGTCGAAGACGCGCAAGACCCCGAGCAAGGCAAGTCACCCTTGACCATGTTGGACCCATGATTTAAAATTTATTTTAATTTCCAAAACTTGCATAATTAGGAACACGACTTTAGCGGTTGCGATTCGTAATCGAATCCGTCTAGTTTAACCTATTTGCTGCATTTGACCCTGCCTTGGATAAATTGATGACCTGATCTTTGTAACCCTGTCATCTCGATGTTCGTACCTGTGTATGGACGTCGATGACCCCCTTTATCTAAAATAAAATACGATGATGGGAAAATCAGGGTTTTAGAATGATTTAAAAAGTCCTCGACACCCTTGGTCGAGAGTTTGCGAAAGAAAATGGTTTTACAAACTTGGTCGTGGGTCGTCGCTGCTGTGTGGCTCTGACTTCTCCAGACTTTTTAAGGACTGTTTCCTTGAGGAATTGCACTGAACATATAGCAGTGCGACCACACGGGTGAAATAGGACGCCCTTGGCCAAGTAATTAGTATTCCCAGGATGGTTTTCGGTTGCTAATAAATGTGGGACCGGCTAGGTGCCAAGAGAGCGATATACCCCTATCCCTAAGGAAATGAGTTCCTGGTACTTGGTTGAGTGTGAGCACCCATTTATAGGGCAACGTGCTATCCTGGGAAGGCTTTGGAAAGGCCTTGTCGTGAACCTCCCCGCTTAGCCAGTGCGGGAGTAAGCTCGCGTCGTGTGGAAAAAGCGTACACCCTTTGCAAAGAATTGTTATGAACTGTTCGAACAGCCGTGCCCACGGTTATGGGCGAATGTGAAGTGATTCCTCTAGTGTAGATTTTATTTTATAAATATCTATGCAATT
Source organism: Oryza meyeriana var. granulata (assembly GCA_003991445.1). NCBI lineage: Eukaryota > Viridiplantae > Streptophyta > Magnoliopsida > Poales > Poaceae > Oryza > Oryza meyeriana. The sequence continues at coordinate 390,403 of RYFJ01001159.1, forward strand.
GTTTTGCGGGTTGGGAATCGTTACCAGAATCGGTCTGTGTGACTGATGGATGGCCTGTGTGGCCTGAAACAGGGCTGTGTGACCCGGGGTGTTGGATGACACTGTAGTTGAGTTGTCTAAGTTATGGAACAAGTTTTAAAATAAAGAATTTACCTAAATGAAGGTACTAGAGGACGGTACGCTCCGAATCGAAAATTGTGACAAGTCTCAGACTTGTGGAATGGGTCGAGACGCGAGTCTCTTCCCGAGTAACTTAACTGTGGTGAGTTGTTGCAAAGAAACTCACGGAATGGATTGAAGTGTGAGCTTCTTTTTGACAACTTAAAGAGCATAGTTAGAGTTTTAAAACCACAAAGTCTTTAAAAACCCCTCTTGCGAAAACAACCCTAACCTTCCTTTGCTAACCTTGCGTGCCGCATAATTTCCGTGACTTGCTGAGTACCTCGTGTACTCACCTCCCTGCTTATCTTCTCCCAGAAGTCTACGAAGATGTAGATCCTACCATCAGCCAGTACTACCAAGATCAAGCCGAGTACGAAGAGTTTTAGGGTTTCGCTCTAGGTCCCCAAGCCGTTGCTTGTGGGTATAGGTCTACCCGTGTATTTTCCGCTGCCTACTTTTGTAATGTATCGTTGCATGTCTCGGGGTCTGTCCGAGTCTGCAGCTTATGTAAGGACTATGTATAATAAATAAAGCAGGTTTGGCTGTGATCCACCGATATCCTGTATGTACCAGCTGGTCTTCTGGGACTAGTACAAGTATTACAGGTAATGACGTTCCTCCTCTGCTGACCTGTACGGGTTAGCGGGAGAAGGGCATTACAGAAATTATCATTGAAGATTGAAAGAGTTATTGGCAGTTAGGTACCCTGTTTTGTCTCTAGGAGATGCACAAATCAGTTAATATTATGACACCATATTTATGGGCTATTGCTATTAGTATTGATTGTTGTCAAGGAGGACACTGGAGCAGCTGGTACATAGTTAAATGACCTGAAAATGGATGTCTGGAACTGTCTTCCGTGGACGTTTCGAAAACGTCCTTGATCCATTTTGGTGATGCGTTGGTTCAGAAATTACAATATATTGTTTCAATTTTTTGAATGCAACTATATATTTTTGTTAGTATAAAAAAACTGGAGTCATATAACCTGTAAGTGAATTTCATCATCAAAGTCTCCATGATTTTCTTTCACATGATAATATATGTCAGAACATACAAAATCAGTTGGAGAATGCATAATTTGATGCTCTTAGGTTACTTGTCATTTTTCTCCAGATGTCGATGAGTGGATGAATGAAAATGGCAGTCTTTCTTCATTGCATAGTTATAGGTAAAATTTATTGTATATCTGTAAGTTGTTCTCTAAGCTCTGCCAGCGGTGGTCAGGCAGCCCAAGGCTATTTGGTCATGGATCAACTCAAGAGCAACACGGCACTACCAATAGTTGAGATTGTTTTAGTATGTGCGAATTCCTGGACTTTTTCATGGAATATAGTGGACCAAATGTACTTATATGATTGCACACAATAGTCTCATCTTTTATTCTATTTGAGATTTTTAAATTTTAGATTGCTCACATGAATGCAAATATATGTGGATACATATTTGCAGTATAAAGGAATCGAACGTCCTACTTCGACCTTGTCTATAAGGCTTTCATGGTACATTCCAGGTCCGAGTCTCACAGGTATGGATTTATAGATTAATAGATCAATCCTTCATGTCGTGAAGAAAACATTAACTGGATATCAAATTCCACCGCAAATCAGATGAAGGTCACTAGGGCTTTAGTGGCTGGATATTTTGTCAAACAAGTTAGCACCCAATTGGATAGAAAGTTGAAAAAAACATAAATAGTCAAATCGAAAGATATGTTTAGATTATATTTATGTATCACTCGTATGTTACCCATAAATTTTAGTAGCTTTGCTATGAATAGCTGAACTATGTACTATGCCAGATATTGTGTATTACTTTATCAAAATATTTTATAGGATAACACTTCGGTCATAAATATATCTTTAGTTTTTTTACTCTATTTATTACTAAATTTAGCCGTAGCGTTAGCACGAGCATATTACTAGTAGTACGAATGATCAAACGTCAAGCCCAAATACTAATAACATTATATATTTAAAAACAAAGGTAGTATGCTTTTACTTTATCTTTTATCCAATTTGAATATTGTCAGCATTTAATTTTGTAATTTTTCATAAATTGTAAGTTTATTTTATGTATAGATTAGAAAAAATTATTGTTCGACCTTGTATATGAGAATGATGTGAATTGTTTATGTAATAGGTGAGTGATAAGAAGCATCGGATGTTAATCGAAACACTTCCATAATGTAGATTACAGAGGCTAAAAAAAGCTTAGAACAAATTATGTCAGCATTAATTATCTGAGCAATGCTGATGCAGAAAGTTTTTAGAGAAATGGTACTTTTGAAAGCTAGCACAGATAATCGGCACATAATATGCCCCCAAGCTGTAATCTGCAACGAACAGGGCATCCACTCTTTCCATCGCTGAGCTCTCTTCAGGCAGCCGCTGCCCGCAGCAGCATCGTCTCGATGGATATCCCCGGCCCAATTCCCAGCATCACGCCTAGCCCTCCAGGCGGCACATCGCCACGGCGCCGGAGCTCGTTGAGCACGAAGATCAACGACACACCAGCCATAATGTTCCCGTACTCACTCAGCACGTGTCGGCTGGCGTCCAGCTTCGCCCGGCGCCAGTGCGAGTCCATCCTGCACCGGCACGCTGTCCAGGATTGCCGGCCCACCGGGGTGCACCGCCCAGAACAAGTCGTTCCAGCCACCGCCGGGGACTAGCGGGCCGACCCCCTCGACAATCCACTGCTCAACGTTATTACGCACCATTGCCGGAAGCTTGGGTGAAGGGAGGGCCACCATGCCGGAATCCTGGAGCTGAACATTGCCTAAATCCTCACTGTTGGGTACCACTGCGCTGTCATCCCCACCGGCGCCGACGACGACGGCGCCCACACCGTCACCGAACAGTGCCTGCACCACGAGGTTGTCCATGCGGCTTTCCTGGGGCGCGTGGAACACGATGAGGGTAAGCTCGGCGCTGGCAACAAGCACGCGCGCGCCACGGTTGTTCTCAGCGATGTCCTTGGCGACGCGGAGCGCAGCTGCGGCGCCACGGTTGCGCTGCACGGAGCTAGCGGCGGAGGCCGAGGAGGAACGCCAGGCGTAGGTCGGCCCCGGGCATGTGCACTCCAGAGCTGGTGGTGAAAACGAGGTGGGTGACGTCGCTCTCTGTGCGGCCCCACTCAGCGATTGCCCTCGCTGCGGCCACCGCGGCGAGCTCCGGCACGGCGGATGCCGGTATGTGCTGGCGCACGTCGATCGACGGCTGGTCACACAGGGTGAGCTCCGGGTGTTCACGGAACGTGTCATCGGTGTGGTGGAAATACCGCTTCTTTATACTACTCCTGCAATCTGAAAATGTTCCACAAATTCTCACACTAATTCTTCTCGAGTATCTCGCAAACATACTGAAATTTTAGTGCGAAAATTTGAGAAACCTTCAGATTTTCTTCATCTGTGCTTTGAGGTCGACAAGGTGGTCGCTCTTAGTGACGCGGAGGTACTCGTCCTGCGGCAAGGAGTTCGCCGGGTTCGCCGTGCCAATTGCGAGCATCTTCGCGTGCTCTGCGGCTGGCCGGCGTCGTCGACAACGGTGGCTGGATGGGGCTTCATCCTCTTGGCTGTAGAGCGGCAGATTTGGCTGGCAAAGGCATGGCACATTAGCAAAATATTTACAAAAAAAAATTTCGCCGGATATATCTTTTGTAAAACTAGGACGAGAAGCCGCGCATATGCGCAGGCACTTATGTAATGTTTTATAAACTTTACTACCGTAAAATATGAATATTTAATTTTAGATAGCTATAAGTTTATTATCGCACTCTAAAAAAATTATTTGGAATTGCTTTTAAGTGTTGGCTATGATTTTGTTGAAAGGACCTCTGAGTACTGATTTTATGATAAAAATATTATATCAACGTGCAACAATAGAGTTGCTTCCTAAGTAATTTTTTGTTAATACAATATGTATTTGGTCTTGTTAATACAAATAAGCTATTTCTTTGCGTCATTCCTTGAGACACATGACCCTTGTTACGCGAGGCTAGGCATCCTCGCAACGACCTATTGCAATGCTCGACGATCATGCTATCTTTAATTAGTTGCATACAGTTTATAATGAATTAATGGTTGTGTCTATGATGAATTAAAGTATGGAAAGGGAAAGGTGGTCAAAAGCCTAAAAAATATGGGACTAGTGGTTTCAATGATGAATTAATTGAGGTTTGGACTTTTCGAATATTTTTCTAGAAATTCCTCTAATTTATTATAGCCTTTGAAAATTGGATGTATAGTTTAAAAGTTGTGTTGATTGTCGAAAGATAGTTTCTTTATAAAATTACCAAGATCAATGCCTATGTCTCCCGTCATGTATTCATGGAGACAAATTAAGTTGCTAAAAGGGCATTAGATAGCAAAAGGTCTACTCCTTCTGTTTCATATTACTTGTCGATTTAGCTTTGTCCTAAGTCAAACATTCCTAATTTTGACCATTGATTTTAGTAATTCATATAGTATAACAACATATGAATTATATATTATGAAAGTATTTCTCATAGTGAGATATGTGGCCACACGTCATAGTTTGTTTAGCACTGAAATATTGCCAATATGAGTCCTGAATTGTTTATTTAATTATAATTAATGCAACGGTTCAAATGGATTATAACTCAAATGTATAGGGCTTAACAAATATGATCTAAACATCGCTTATTTATATAATGACCAAGATCAATTTCTATGAACCCAACAGTATGCATAGTACATAGGGCATCTAGCCCTTGAAGTCCACGGCTGATGGAACACCATGGGAGAAAAGAGAGAACATAAGTTGCTATAAAAGTTATTGGATATATTTCCATCCGTAATAATAGATCTAACGATTTAAGTAAAAATTGATAGTCACGTGTTTTTACTTTTTCTCTAAGAATTTCTAGGATTTTCTAATTTATTAGAAGCATCAAGGGAGTCCTAGGAGGGTTCTAAGTACGCTTAAGGGAATTTTAGAGGTTTTTCTCTAATTTCAAGGGAGGTGGACCATGAGCATGCGTGGGCATCTTGGCTCTTTGAATTTTATATTATAATTTGTTTTAAAAATGACACTTATAAAGTAATTGCAAATTAAATACCGGACAATTTCTCTTTTTAATAAATTATTTTTAAAGGCCATTAAAATAAATGATTGGTGGCTCTCTTCTTTCTCACCATGCATACTACCAGTCATGCTTACCATGCTTACTATCTAATTGGTTCCCATGCTTACCGTCTGCACAATTGTGACAGTAAGAAATCTCGGTTTTCTCTTCTAATTAGAATCACGTAAATTGGGCGCATGACATATTGATCATCAAATTAATGAAGGATTAAAGGTGGGATGTTTTTGTATTTTTCAGAATTTCAACAATTTTATGTCTTGAGTCTCAAATTTAAGCAAACACCAATGATTGCTTGACATTTTGATTATTTTCTTGGGAGCGATTAAATTTAATTTAAGATAAAGACTACAACTCTATAAATATAGTTAGCATTAGTAGAGTATTTATAAATCTTCTAGTGTCTTAGACTATAATCTATTCTTGTGTTGTGCTTTTGAATTATCAAGGGTCTATTTTTGTCATGCGAATTCCAATTATCAAGAGTATGATTTACAACCCTGAATTAACTAAAATAAATGAAACACCATGACTATTTATAGAAATATTTTGGTTTGATAAATTTGTTGTTTTAGCAATTCAAATCAGCTTATATCCTCCTTCCTAATATCATATTTGACTTATTTTATAATTCATGTGAAGTTTGTCACATACGGAAATTACTCATAGGTGGCCATTTTGTTGTCCACTCTTTGCTCAATGGCATCCCTGATATTCATAAATAGCTTAGTATATCTCTTTCTCTTAATTTACTATATTTGATGACAAACAACAAACTTAGATGATTTTAATGTGATGCATTATTAGGGTTTTATGGGAAATTTTGACTCGGCGATTGGTGGATGTATAGAGATATATATATATATATGGGACTAATATGTGGGGATGATATATAGGATTGATAGCTTAGTTTATTCCAGTGTCACCCTAGTAGAGTGGATCCTATAGACTAATGTTTGTTTCTAAACAATGTGATCAAGTTTAATCTACACGGTGTCTTTAATTTATATTTATGATATATTAGAATAGGCTAATTTGTGTTACAAACCCTTGGAAGTTGGACTTTTATAGCACAGAGAAATACATATAGTACATAATTATTGGGAATGCTATCTCATTTTTGCTCAAATCCAACTAATACACGAAAAAACGAAGAAGGTGAGAGGGGATGCATGAAGAGGGTAGGGAATGTCCTTGTGGATTCTACTTACCATCAGATTAGTGGCTAAAACTAATTGGATCACTCATTTAAGTGGAAATAAGGGCTGACTGTTTTTTTCTCTGAATTTCTAGGATTGTCTCTAATTTATCTGAGGCATGAGAAAAATTCTAGGAGTATTCTAGAGGATGTTTAGTGTGATGATAAATTAGAGGTTTGATTTAATTTAGCACGTACTTATTTGTAAGCTAGTTATCAAATCATCAAATCATTCAGGGAAGGAAGGCACCGTCTATGGAGTAAATTAATTGAAAGGATAGATTTTTTTTCACATCAAATTGGGACATTGGACCGGTACATGCATGTGCATGCATGCTACTATTCTTTCTGATTGGGATGGTGTGATCGTACTGGCCGGGGGGCACGATTGCACGAACCTATTCTCCGTCCGTGGTGCACGGAGGCGAACAGTCGCGTTGGGTAGTTGGTCTGTGCGAGTTGTGATAACGAGGTTTGATATTTGTTTATATACACCGGATCAAATCTAAATATTCAGTGGTTAAAAATAATAGGGCCACTGATTTAAGTGAAAATTAATGGTTAGATGTTTTACCTTTTTCTCAGAATTTTTAAGATTTTTTTTCTAATTTATAAGAGAGACACGTAGTGGCTTAGAAGTACATGATATTATCCTTATATGGGCTTAGTAGACTTGACCTTTAAGAGCTTTACTGGTAAACTCTGTATATATCCATCATCTTTTACTTGTCTTCTAGACATTTGCGCTGTCCCAAAGAAATGTTTGGTATTTGCTCTTTCTAAAAACATATTTGTTACTCTCTGTCCTTCTTTTTCTTTTTTTCTTATGTTTTACGCATCGACAAGGTCTACAAATAAAATGTTTGATCTTTACTTAAAAAGATTAAATAAATGAAAGTATTTTTGGCATACCAATATTTTTTTAGCATGCTAAATATAGTTTATGCATGTTTATAAAGTATGATAGGGTCTATATCGTGTTTTTATGATTATTTAGATGGCATGTAAAAGGTTAGGATTTGACCTAAAGTAATTTTTTGCATGTTATAATATAGTCAATATGGATCTTAAATTGTTAATTTAATCACCAGGAATATAAATGCAAGTGGACAAAAATTAGATATATGATTTCGAATTTATAGTTATTTAAAATTTATTATCACAAACCATGTTTTCTATTATAACTAACATACCACAAAAATAGGAGAGGAGAGGGAGGGGGAGAGAGGCGTACGTGAGGGGGAAGGAGCACCGTGCGCATGCATGCAGGAGTAGCGGACGGAGGGAGGTGGTTTCCGTAGTAATCTAACGGCCTAAAATAATGGACCCATTAATTTAAGTGAAAACTAATGGTCAGATATTTTTTCTTTTTTTAGAATTTCTATAATATTTTTTCTAATTTTAGAGACGTGACACGTGGTGGTTTGGAAGCGCTCTAAGAAATTTTTAATGGATCTTTTGTCACAGCCCTAAATCTAATTTTAGGTAATTATGGTTATACCCTACTATCATTAGAGTGTATTTTCATAATAGGATGCGTATGCATTGGTATAGCCTAAGAAATTTCTAAAAATAATGGGTTAAACATAAAATCATGGAAAAATTCCTGTGAACACTATCCCACATAATTGATCCACTGTACATTTTACATGATTTTATCACTTCACTAAATACTTCCATAAAATCTCTCAAATCAGCTAGACTAGGGAGCTAGCTAAAAATGAATAGGTATACTTCTAAAATTCACCAAATGAAAATGAAGAATAATTAGACAGAGCCCCTTTGCCAAAGTGTGTGCCAACATGAACCCTACCACCAGAAATTTTGGCTTAATTTAATTCCCAAAGAAATCACATAAAATAATAAGAGCAAAGCTTTAGGGACATAAATTACACTGCAGAGAAACTGGATCAATACCCCTACTTTGCAAATTCACCAAAGATAAACCAGAACACTTCTAGCAATGAAATTTTTTCAGCAGGTTAATCACATCCTCCTCTATCTCCAGTAATTTTCACCAAATTTTACCAATTCAATAAGTGTCCCAAACAAATGTTTTGGATTCAGCAAGGCAGAGAACATTTTCCCTGCAGACAGTCTATTTGACATTTTTGCCAGAATTAATCCATCAACCACCTTCTCACCAAAAATTTACCAGAACCTGGATTAGATTGTGAAATAATTACAGTAAAAATTTCAGTACAATATTCACAAATATTGAACATAAAATAATAGGACAAAGCTCACTGACTCAGACTAGTGCACTGCAGAAAACTGTGTTACTAAGCCTATTTCATCTTTTTGCTACAATAAAAATATAAGGCCTCAAGCTTTGAAACTTGGCAGTTTGGTAGAACATATATTCACCTACACACATAAATTTCTCCAACCCCAGAGACACACACTGTAACTCAGTGAAATCTCCAGTGCAAGACAGCTGTACACACATTCTCCCATACTTAGCTTCTAGAGAGCTCCTCTCTCATTCTTCATTGCCATGTGGGCCCCACAGTCTCCTGGGCCCGCTGGTCAGTCAGAGACACCGCCCAAGCTTGGGACACGCCCAGGAACACTGCCACGTTTCTCCCCACGCGTCAGCTGCAACCAGGGACACCACAGCCGTCAGCTCCACGTCAAGCTCCACCTTTTGGACTGAAAATCCGCCTTGGACATCTTCTCCTCGACCACATCGTGTTCTCCAGAGAAACCCCAGACTTCCACCTTGTAAAAGCCGGCCGTAGCTTCATCTTCTCCGACGCCGGCAACCGTTCGATCCAAATCGATTCAACCCCGGTGAGCATTGCTCGTTCTTGACCGCAGGAACGTCATTACCATCCCCTAAACGATCCATTTTTGTATTTACTTGCCCTAGGAACCACTGGCCGAAGTCGCCGCCGTGCCCTGCCTCTGTCCTGCAGAGCGCCGCCGTGACGCCATTGCTGTTTCGGTCGATCCAGCCCGCCGCAAGTCGAACCATCGCGCCAACGTCGTCGCCGCACCTCTAGGAGCCAGCCGACCAAAGGAATCGGATTGCGAAGCCCCAAGCGAGGAGATCGGCCATCGTCTTCCTTATCTCCGGCCGAGCTCCGCCACGGCCGTTCCTCCTCAACCAGTGAGTTTCTTTTCGATTGCCTGAGGCCACAGCACTCTTAAGGGGTGCTACACCTCCTGGAATTAATAGCTCGGCCCCGCATGCTTCAGATCCGGCCGCCTGCTGTACCACCGTCGCCGCTGGATCAATCCGCCGCCGCCGGTGCTGCTCTGACCCTACCGGACCCCGCGCGACCACTGGTAAGCCTCCTGGAGCTCTACAGAAGTGCATGCCTGCGTTAGCTTTGCGCGAATTGAACCGTAGAGCCGTTTGGCTTTTGACCCCGAACCACTCTGCCGCCTCCGCCGTCGTCACCGTCGACTCCGGTCACCCAAGGTGGCAAGGCGACCACCTATAGCTTCTCCCAAGACTCCTCTTCACTTTCCCTTTTGGCTGTGCCGTCTGAAACGCCGCCGGGAAGCTCGCCGCCTCCGATCTGCCTGCGCCTCCCCTGTTCTGGGCCGCCGACAGGTGGACCCAGGCTGGGAGAAAAAGAGAAAAGGAGAAAGAATTAGAAAAATGATTAAGGGATTTATTTTACAACAGAAAATTTGTCAAACTTTCAAAATCCATAACTATTTCATCTTAACTCCTTTTTGAGTGAAACCAATTTTTTTAGTTCTGTAAATTTGTGAACTTTAATACTGTAAAATAAAATAGAACCACTTCTGTACAGAAAATATCCATAAAATAATATGAAGCAAAAATAACTTATTTTTAGACCTAAACACTTTGTAAATTGCTAGAAAATTCATCCTAACTGCTAAAAATATGAAACCACTTTTTTTCAACTCATAAAATTGTAACATTTACTGTGGAAAATTTGTATTTGACTAAACTATCTCCCAAAATAGGCCTAAAGTAATTTCTAACTTTTCTTTTTGATAAACTTGAGAAACTCATAACTAAATCTTTTTAAATCAAATTTCAGTGAACCAAATTTTGTCAGAATCAGGAAGATATGTATTTTCACATGAAAATGCTCACACTCATAAAGTCCTACCAGAGAATACAAGTATATATTTTCCACTTAGGGTTTTTCCTATAGTTTCAGCTTTTGCCTTTTCAGCCTTAGAGTCTTGTTATTTTTGTATCTCCCAATCTAGAGATGCAAATGACTTGGTTTTTTCTCCTAAAATCTTGTTAGGACATGTCCTACCTACTGTATTTATATCATAATTATTGATCATTTTTGCATAGACATATTTAATTGCGTCTTATTTGCATATTCGCTTTTTATCGGTAGATTCAGACAACTCGGAGTATGTGGAGCAAGAACCAGAAGTTGAGTGTGACCACTCGCTGTAGCAAGGTAAGCATCTAGAGCAAGCATCTAAGTATATTGAACCTATATTTTCAATAAATTATTTTGTTTGCGAAAGCAATATCTATATGCATGTTTCGGTCTATTTAAAATGAGAAAACGGGTAGAGTCAATATTACCCAATTGTATGCATTTCCTTTCCTTGATTGTTGATACCATATTTTTATCTTGTCACCCCTGGTTAAGGACTTTGGGATACTTTTATTTTACCGAATGCTTAGCCATGCTTAATTCTAGACTTAGAAAAATCCGATAGATGGAGCTATCGGTTCAAAACTAGTTTAATACGAATGGATGAGTTAAAATCTGAAAGAATAACCTCTGATTCATAATTAAGAATATGTTTGACTTGGACGGATGATAGGGTGATGACGGGATGGTGTTTCCCTGATGCACGTAGCTCCGTCTGGGTCGTTAAGGACCGAACATGTTGACGTCTATTTAAGCACCCTACGTACTTCCACACGCCGGTATGGGACGGCATAACTAAGTAGAAGGCTGTGGCTATCTACGCCCGTCCGTCAGTCGTGAGGAGGGATTTCCTTTGGAGGACCTCGAGCGCGCCTGGCTTTGGCCGGAGGTGCCTCCCGCGACGGTGAGTCCGCCTTAGTCACCACACACGCATGACTAAGTCGTCGGGGGCCAGACGTGGTTTAAGTGGTTGGGGCTAAGCGTGCAAAAGGTTTTGTTGTGACCTCTAGTCCGTACTCAATGTGTAGAGTGTGGGTACAGAGTGTGGGTACAGATATGTACGGATCAAACTAGAGCGTAGCCGTTTGGCTTCGATGCGAGTAAAGATGTACACCTCTGATCAGAGTAAGAACTATTTGAATAGCCGTGTCCACAGTTACGGACGACCACTTGATGTGTTCCTCAGTCATGTTAGCATCAAACTTGGGATATGTAGGTATGGGAATTATGTGGTTATATCATAACTTAGGATAGTCATGGATGGATGGGTTTATATAAAAGGCTTTGATGTTAAATATGACTTGGTTCAGTCATGAAAAAGGTATGCTTGTGTAGCATATATAATTGGGCAATGGTGGCCCATGGAGGATGATTAGAGCATGGTTTGTGCTCATGTTTACTTATATTTTAGAACTATAAGCTTACTGTCCTAGAATTTCAGATTGCTATATTTTGCAAATGCTTATGTTTTAAATGTAGTACTTGCTTAATAAAATCAGCTTTATGCAAAATCAGATCGACATAGCCATACTCTTTGATGTAGAGACTTGATGTAGAGACTAGCATTACTCCTTTGAACTATTATTATTGTATAAGTCTAGCTAAGTACTTGTGTACTCACGCTGCATCTTTCAGGTGAGGACAACGACGACACTGATGTGGTCTACTACTATTCCGCCAAGGGTGGCGAGGATAATGTGTAGTTGGAGTTAAGCTCTATCTCTAGTCGGTTGCCTTGTGGGATGGGTATGGTACCACTGGTTTTATCTTTATATTTTTCGCTGCTATCTTTTGTGTCACTTTGTGATGAATTAAGGTGTGAACCCTCTATGTAATATTTATAACTCTGCTGCTTGTTTATTCATATTTAGAGTACTTGTGATGTTTATCAATTGCTTGTAATAAAAGTGTGAGGCTAGTCGCTTTCTTGAGGACTAGCTGAACATGAGTATGAATTTAGAAATGATGAGATACACATGAGTATGAATTTAGAAATGATGAGATGCATGGACGTTGGTTCAACCGTAGACCATGTCCTAGAAGTGTGTATTATGTTTGGTCATCATCTTCGTGTGGTTTGATGGGCACATTTCGCCGTTTGGGACTGGTGAATCAACTCTCCAAATATCTCTTTATTTCTGAATTCGGCGCGTTGGATTTGTATTGTGAGTGGGTAAAGATTATGATAAGGTTGCGATGAGGATGGATGGTTACCGTATTTATTCGGTTTTTATTTGAGACCTTATCTATCTAGATATTTCGTGTTGTTGTAATAATTACTCTCCACAATATATTTCTGAGGTGCCCACATCTTTAGTATATAATAGATAGATTTGTTGTTTTCTATAAATGATTGCTTATATAACATACACAGAACAACAAAACCGTATGTTATTTATTAATTTTCAAGTTTCAAACTGGATTAAGCCACTCATGTTTTATCTAGGTTGTTTTGTGCTGGGATCGCTCGGTTTGATGAGGCTGTGGAGGTGGCATCGAGTAGACTTTTTTCATTGACAAAAATATTTGAATTATCTTTGTTCTGTCTATAAACTTTAGCAACCAAGTTTTGTTCATAAATTTGGGGTCGATATAAAAGTTTGATGGAGCTATGTTATGGGTCCTTCTAAATAAAGTTGGAGCTGAATCGGGTCGGATGTGTTCACGATAAAGTCACTAGAAACTAGGGTATTAAGGGCCTGTTTGTTAGAGTTCTTGATTCAGTGATTTTAATTCTAATTCTTGCTGAATTAGATACTGAAAAAAATCAAAATCAGTACAATTAGGCGTTTGGCTAAAAACATTATCTCTGGATTCTAATGGGGGATTTTCAGATAAATTATACCCTGTAGTAGCAAGAGATTTTAATTTGTATAAATTTTCTATAGCTTAATGTAATACTAATAATTATTATAAGTACTCATAAGCGTATACCAATATTTGCACAATTACGTGTGAAAAAAAAGATTTCAAATAAGGTTAAACAACATAACAAGTTCAATGCATTTACACCAAGAGCCAATCTATTTCAATAGTCCACTCACAGTTTAAATTCTTACATAATATCATGATTATATATTTCTAAGAGTTCTTACAAAAGAAAAATATACTAACCAGAGTTCATACGAGAACTTTTATTTAGATTGCCATAATGCAGGTTATCATGAAATCTATCCATAAACCTATCATTAGTGTGTGAAGTAGAGGTATCTGATGCATTTTGGGAGACCGTATATTTGCATATCTTGCAGAAATAGTTGGCACATAATTTGGATCTCAATCACACCTGGTGAAATACTTGTTAGATGTATAATTCTGACATATAAAGTTGTGAAGATGCATGGTTGCTGCAACGATCATTTCTTGCTCGTCTATTGGATAGGTAGGCATCTTTAAAAGGATTCGCCATTTCATCTTCTATACACCAAAGGTGCGCTCAACAACATTGCGTACACTTGAGTGACACTGGTTGAAATATTCTTGCTCACTACTTGGTGGAGGGCCTCTTCTCCATTCAGTAATATGGTACTTTGCCATTTGCATGGTGCCATATACCCCGGTCTATTTGGGTAGCCAGCATCAATAAGATAATATTTACCTATAATATATGCATTTAGTCAACATAATACATACCTTATGGGGGATATGAAAATATATCTTTATCAACATCTAATGCATGATAAAGGACGTTTGTATCATACATAGAACCTGGTTGTCCAATATAATCATATGTGAAGCGCATGTCGAAGTCAACCACTGCCATCACATTCTGAGTAGGACTTTTGTGTCTACCAATGTATCTAACATAATCATCACGTGGTGGGTTTGTTGTGATATGAATCCCATCAATGGCACCAATGCACCGGAGACCGGAGGACGGCGGGGCTAGAGACTGGAGACCGGAGACGGCTGCGGCGGGGGTGGAGACCGGCGGCGCGGCGAGGACCCACTACTAACTTCTGACCCTTATGCCACGCTTTTTTGTCGCAACAGCGAGATTTGGTTGCAACAAGGGTTGTTATCGCAACGATTTTCACTTTTAGTTGCGATAGATTGGATTTTTGCCACGAAGATTGTTTCATGGCCCTAAGTATGGAGATCGCTACGAAAAGTAAGTGTTATCACAACAAATTATTGAATGGTTGCAATAAGTGATTCCTGTTGCCACGATTTGATTTGCGTTGCGGGCAAGTTTATTGTCGTTGCAATACTAAGGTGATATTGCAACTCTTTATATGATGGTTGCAATAGCCCGTCTATGTCGCAACGAATATGTTTCGGTGTATATAATAGTTGCTTGCGTTGCAAAAAAGTGGTACATATAGCAACGAAAAAAATAAATCGTTGCAATCACTAAGGTTGCAACGATTATGGTTTCGTTGTATGTAATAGTTTCGTTCGTTGCAAAAAGGTTGTACATATAGCAACGAAAAATTACATCGTTGCAATACCTAAGGTTCTCCACTTTAATGGTTACATAAAAAATTAAAAAAAACACCACCAGCAAGTTTCGAACCTGAGACCTCAGAGTTAAGAAAATAGGCGCCTACCATTAGACGATGTATGTGTTTGTGTTTCTAATAGCTAGCGTATCCTATACAAATTAATGTAGACCCGTTTATGTATTGGGAAAGGATCTAATCTAATTACTATCACGTACGTCGCAGTCTCTCTCTTCCCCGTCGCTGCTTTGTTTCCCACATGCGTCGTGGCTTCTGATACCCCCGTCGCGGCCTCTCTTCCCCCGCGCGCCGTCCCTACGAGCAGCGTGGTCAAGGCCCTCGTTCCCTAGCTCGCCCAGCCCTCTGTCCAGCTATCCCACGAAGCAGAGAGCTCGTCAACTTGGTTGCCGATCGGCCGACGCGTGTGCCATGCATGCCGACGTGTCCAGCCGCTCCTATCGCTCTATACCTCCCTCAGCTGCATCGACCGATCACCATTGACGCCCTAGAGTGCAGAACACCGAGAGGGAGAGCCTACCTCGGCCAGCTCGTCCTCAATCCCATCGCCGGCCGAAGCAAAACCGTTGCCGCTGTCGAACTTTCCTCCGGTGTAGTCTTCCTCTTGTCCACGTTCCAAGCTCCCCTCAGCATTCCATAGCTCCTGACTTGGTATTGTCCCCTATCTCGTAGCCGATCCCCGGGAACGCGAGTTTCTCGCCATCCGAGCGCAGAGATCGGCCGTCGTCTTCTCCGTCTCCGGCCGAGCTCCGCCGCGCGGGATTTCGACTCAACCGGTGAGCCGTTCGTCGATTCTTTGCACTAGTAGTATCCTCGTGACCTGCTTAACCTCCTGGATGTTTCGTTTCCTCCGCGCACGCCACAGATCGAGTCAGCCACGGTGAACCCGAAGGTTTTGCCGCCGCCGGGAGTTCTCCACCATCGCCGGGCCGCACGCGAGCTCGTCCAACCTTTTTCCGGAGCACGGTGAGCCTCCTGAGGATCCCTAACACCCATTCCATGCATTACCCGGCTCGGCTTGTGGTCGCTTTGGCACATCCACGTGCGACCCGAAGTAGCCGCCGCTTGAGCTCATTGCCGTCGCCGCCGCCGAGAAGCTCGCCGGCTCAATCCTCCTCTGTTTCACCCCACCGGACTATCCTCTCTGCGTTCAGACAGTCCGATCCGTTGTCGCCGGCTCTGCTCTTTGCCTCGCCGGACCATCCTCTCCTAGATCGAACGGTCCGCTTCATTGTAAACTTCAAAAATTCATAAGTAATTCTTTTCAACTCATTTTTGGGTGAAACCAATTTTGTTAGCTCTGTAAATTTGTGAACTTTATTACTGTAAAATAAAATATGACAACTTCTGTACCGAAAATATCCATAAAATATTAACAAGCAATAGTAATTTATTTTGTGCCCAGAAACTTGAAATATTTCTATAAAATTCATCCTAATTGATAAAAATGTGAAACCACTTTGTTTTATCTCAGAAAATTGTAACCTTACTGTGGAAAATTTTTATTTGTTAAAAATACCTCCCAAAATAGGCCCAAGTAATTTTCTAACCCTTCTTTTTGATAAATTTGTAAAATTCACAACGAAATCATTTTAAAAGAAATTTCAGTTAACCAAATTTTGTGTGAACCAGTAGGTTATGCTCTTTTATATAAAAATACTTGCTTCCTTGAAATCTTCATAGAAAATGTCAGTTAAATATAATAACTTAAGGGTTCAAAATAAATAATTACGAAACTGCCTTTTTCAGCGCTTCTATCTTGTTATATTTGTATCTCCCAATCCAGAGATGCAAATGCCTTGGTTCTTTCTCCTAAAATCTTGTTAGGACATGCCCTACCTACTGTATTTATCTCATAAATTTTAGAGCACGTTGCATATGCATGTTTATTTCGATCTCTTATTTGTATATTGCTTCTTACCGATAGATTCTGAGGATACGGAGTACGTGGAAGTTCATCCAGAGCCTGAGTGTGACTTATCGCTGCAGCAAGGCAAGCGTCTAAGCATATTGAACCTATGTTTTCAATAAATTGATTTATTTGTGAAAACAATATCTATATGCATGCTTCAACTAACCTATGTTACTCTTCATAATGGACTTCCGGGGTGCCCACAGCATTATTGCTAGATGTTTCATTGTTGATTATATATAGTTTATAATAATGTCGTGATCCCTTCAATTAACGTGCTGCAGGAAATCGTTGTGATATTTGGAAATATAATTAATGGCACATGATGATGATCGGAGTTGGATGCTGTTGTCTCGGTCAACATTTGAGTGGCAAGCAGGTCTGGAGAAATTTATTGATACTATTTTTGAAGGCACCTATGCATCAGAAACTGCACCATGTCCATGTTCAAGGTGTCGTGGAGTCGTGTACAAAACAAAATCCGAGGTTCAAATGAACTTGCTAACTAAAGGTTTTGATGAGAATTTTGTCAAAGAGAAAGGTAACGCTGGCATATTTTTGAATGATGATAGGGATCTGAATGTAGGCCCGCCAGATGATGCATCATCGGCCAACAATCTGGTGTCCGCATTAATTAGGGGTGCGACCAGTGGTAATACCAATGAAGAGCCAAATGAGAGTGCAAAGAAATTCTTTGATTTGTTGAAAGATGCGCAGCAAGAGTTGTGGCCAGGTTGCTCAAAGCTTACTAAGGTATCATTCATGGTCAAGCTCTTTCAGCTTAAGTGCATGGGTGGATGGAGTAACGAGAACGCAGAGCAAACACTTAGCCTATGGAGAGATTCGCTCCCCCCAGGGCATTGTATCCCAGACACTATCAAGAAAGCACAGAAGATTATCCGCGACCTTGGCCTCACATACATTAAGATCGATGCTTGTGTGAATGACTGCGTGTTATTTCGTGGGACATTGGCTGATATAGACACGTGTCCAACATGTGGTGAGAGTAGGTGGAAGAAAGACGACATGAATTCTGATGAGATTGGCGAGTCTAGCGAAGTGGTGGAGCAAAGAAGTGCACTCCTTGCAAAGTTCTAAGGTATTTTCCACTTACTCCTCGATTGCAAAGATTATATATGTCAGAGGAAACATCATCATTGATGCGGTGGCACAAGGAAGAATTGGTTAGTGATGTAACTAATGAATGTATTTTCAATTGTTGTGGAAAGTGTGCATATGGATGAGCTGAAGAAAATTAGCCCTCGGCATGTTGATAAAAGACACAAGGAGTAGTTTGTATCATGGTTTGAGCGTAAAGTGAGTCGTCCCTAATATATTTATCCATATTTTATTTGTATAGTTTCCACATGCTTCTTGTCAATTTATTAGTCCCTAATAATATATTTATCCCTAATATATTTTTAAAATTATCGTAAATGTAGATCAGCACATTGCATGCACAAGGGGAAATAGATGACATGATGTATTATCTATCTCGCGGTCCAGACCCTCGGGTTCGTGTGTTCAACAGGTATTTCATAAATGGCTTCCTTTTCCGGGTCTTTTCCATAGAGAACTGCTTAACTACTCAAAATAGTGGTGTATTTGTGAAGGGCGATGCAAGTACAGGAAACATGGGCTAGTATGGCGTGCTTAAGAAAATTATCTGCCTTGATTTTCATGGTGAGAAGGAAGTAATGTTGTTCCAATGCGTATGGTTTGATGTCCCTGTAGCAAGTACGAGCAGATCTAGAGGGTACAATAAGGATAAATATGGGGTCATCGATATTGATACAACTCGGTTTAGGTATTCAGATGAACCTTACATCCTGAGCACACAAGCCGAGCAAGTCTTTTATGCAAAAAACCTAAAGAAACCAGATTGGTGCACAGTCCTTAGAGTGCAGCCTAGAAACCTGTTTGCCATGCCTGAAGGAGAAGTTACTGACAATATGGGTGAGCTCGATCTGGACTCAGTTGTTGTAGGAGTGGAAGATATGAATGTTGGACAGCAAAATGAAGATGTGACAGCTTGGAGTAGGTCTGGCCTTGACGGGGCTACTGTTGATGCTTCTGTTATTGAGCATGCTATTGCAACAGCGGTGCCTGAACCTAAACACGATGACCTGTTTGATGAAGATGAAGATCCAGATGACACTTACATTGCTGATGGAGTCCTCCCTCTATTTAGTACTCTGGGAGAAGATGATGATGATGATTTTTTTTGTGTAAAATTTGCTCAAGTAATAAGTGAGGAAAATTTCCTGTACCATTTTTTTGAAACAATCAACTTGTAATAAGTGATGACTCTAGATTTCTACAACTATCAACAAGTGGCTATACTTCTTCTATGGAGGTCTCTTAGAGAGAATAACCTGTATGCGTCACTAGCACATAGCAAAAGATAACAAGACACGTCACAATTGTAGCAGAAAATTCAGGATAGTAAAAGGCATATCTTATAGCAAATGAGGTTTGAAGCCAATAATAGGCAAGGAAATGGAAACGGCTTCGGAAAATTCGGAAACATCGGAAACGGAGTTGCTCGGTCGGAAATTCATCGATATCGGTCGGATATCCATAAATTCGGATCGGAAATAACTTTACCTCACATATAATGTCTAGAGTAACTCACATCCCATCCAGCCCGTCCCATCCACCCGAGAAGTTTTGGAGACTCACGTCGCCTTAGGTCGTCATCGGGTCTCCAAACGTCGTCGTCGGGTCTCTAAACGTCGATGCTGTTAGGACTTCATCCGTACTTTGTATCTGGAGTACTTTATCTAATTTTCTTCGCAGTCCTTAGGTAGCATTTATAAAAAAGATATCAAATAAAAAAGAGAAAACTCCATCCGGAGAACCGCAGTCTCGGGCCTCCACCGCGCCACCGCAGCCGCCGGTGTCCATCCTCGCCGCCGCCGCCGGCCTCGACCTCCCCCGCCGCCGCCAGTGTCCATCCTCGCCCCCGCGGCCTCGGCCTCCCCCGCCGCCGCCGGTGTCCATCCTCGCCGCCGCCACCGGCCTCGGCTCGGCCTCCACCACCGTCTCCGGCCTCGGCCGTCGACACCGTCTCTAGGCTCCACTGCCGCCTCCGGCCTCGGCCTCGGCCTCCGCGCCGCCTCCTCCGGCCTCGGCCTCCACCGGCGACGCCACCCTCGGCCTCCACCACCGCCTTCGGCCTCGGCCGCCGACACCGTCTCCGGGCTCCACCGCCGCCTCCGGCCTCGGCCGCCGCCGCCTCTTCCGGCCTCAGCCTCCACCGGCGACGCCGCCCTCGGCCTCCACCACCGCCTCCGGCCTCGGCCGCCGACGCCGTCTCCGGGCTCCACCGCCGCCTCCGGCCCGTCGGCCGCCGCCTATCCAGCGAGTTAACAGTATATGAATTTCATTTCCGAATCAGTACCGAATCAATACAATCGGTAAATTTCTGAATAAATACGGTAAACTTTGGAAACGGTCGGTAAACTACTGAAATCATTTCGGATACCGTTTCCGAAACCCCGATACCGTTTTCCGGATCATTTCCGACCAGTACCGAAAAAAAGGAAAACGGTCGGTAAAATCCGGAAAACGGCGTCGGTCGGTTCGGAAATTTTTCCGACTGTTTTCAGCCCTAGCCTCCTCCAACTCTGTGAGGGCCATGGCACCGCCGCCGATGCCACCTCGTTCCAGGACGCCCCCGACGCCGCCTCCGTCGAGGACGCCACCGGCAACGCTAACAGGCAGGACGACACTTCCTCCGCAGGGAATCAGCGCCAGCAACGACGCCACCGCCTTGGGCGCCCATCGACATCGATATACTGAAAGCCGCCCTCGAAACGAAGACGAACATGGTTTCCTCAAGCAAGAAAGGGGCAAGGCACAGCACAGCAAGTCAGCATAACACCCCTCAAGCGACCAAGGCAGCAGCTGGAAGAAGATGAGCATCCGTTTATGGATGATCCTTTTGATGCATACAAGGACTGGCTAAAGAAGCTACCACAGGACCAATCCAAAAGTATATCATCTATGTTTCCGCATATGTTTTCGTATTGTTCATAATCTTAGCACCTTTATATAAACTACACCTTATCTACATGTTTTTGATGACTAATCAGATTTGAAGGATGACACTAGGATCAAACAGTCAACACGTACAAGAATTTTTAAGGATGAAAGGGGAACATTCTAGAAATTAGTAATTTTATTTTCCTCTTCAACCAGTGTATTTTTACTACTAATTTTTTTTAAAACTGAACCTTTAACCTTGTGTGCAGTGGCATTTGTTGAGCAACGTGACACCGATGGTATCATAGTCGAAGACGATGAAAGTAATGAAGCAATACGACACCACCCTCAAATAGGCCAAGCCATGCGAGGAAGGCAAGGAACGAGGGAAATGGTTTGTGATCATGCATGTACTTTTAATATTTGGTTCGCATATCTTAATTGAGAACAAGAAATATATCACTTCACAGCAGCTGATGAATAGAACAAGAAATAATCCCAAAAGGAGGAAGGTAACTACTGCAATATGTAATCAGCTAATTGGAATCTAAATTCTTGCATCATTTGTTGAAATTTTATCAAATGTGACCTTCCTTGTAGAACTAGGAAATGTAGAAAATACATTTAACATACGTGCTGAAAACTGCAGCTTGTGCAGTTTTGATTGGGTGAATTGTTCCGAGTAGTAATTTACCTTTTCTGTGATACTTGATAATACCAAAGTTGTAGAGGGTTTAGAGATATTTGTCATCATGAAAGGTCATGATTTTAGCCCTGGAGAATTGGGAGTATGAATTTTGTAAGTAGCCGGTCAGGTTTTTTGACCTGCTCTGAACAGCAGTGGGCGTTTGTGTTTTTCGACTATAATAACTGCAGAATCTTATTTAACAAAATAACTAGAAGGGTATAGATAATTTCATGGGCTTTCCGTATGTAAAATAATATAAATTTTCGTTGTCTAAGAACTCTAGTTATGATTTTTCTAATCAACTTGTACTGCTGCTTGCCTTAAAAAAATTCAGAGAATTGATAGCAAACTGATTATATTACATAACTGTTTCCATAGTTTTGATTAATTAGAACCATGTTATATCTGAATCTCTTTACATTTTGTGCAAGAATTAGTAAACTTAATATTTTCTAATATCGTGACCTTTCTTGTAGAACTAGGAAATGTAGGAAATACATTTAACATACGTGCTGAAAACTGAGCTTTTGCAGTTTTGATTGGGTGAATTGTTCCGAGTAGTAATTTACCTTTTTGTGATACTTGATAATACCAAAGTTGTAGAGGGTTTAGAGATATTTGTCTTCGTGAAAGGTCATGATTTTAGCCTGGAGAATTGGGAGTTATGAATTTTGTAAGTAGCCGGTCAGGTTTTACCTTGCTCTGAACAGCAGTGGGCGTTTGTGTTTTTCGACCATCATAACTGCAGAATCTTATTTAACAAATAACTAGAAAAAAAAAAAAAAAAAAAAAAAAAAAAAAATAAAAAAAAAAAAAAAAAAAAAAAAAAGATTGGTAGAGAATTTCATGGGCTTTCCGTATTGTTAAAGAATATAATTTTTTGTTGTCTAGAAACTCTAGTTATGATTTTTCTAATCAACTGTACTGCTGCTGCCTTAAAAATTCAGAGAATTTGATAGCAAACTGATTATATGTACATCACTGTTCCATAGTTTTGATTAATTAGAACCATATTATATCTGATATCGTTATATTTTGTGCAAGAATGTAAGTAAACTTAATATTGTTCTAATATCCCAATTTTATTCTTTTGGCAGTAGGGGACAAGGTTTCAGTGGGGAGGCTCATAATCAAGCAAGGACATAGCGAGCCGATGACATGTTGGGCTGCTAGGAAACTCTCGACTGCTGCATTAGATGTTAGGAAGTTTTTAAAAGTTGTCAAATAATGAGTGAACTGTACACTCGTTTATGATTTAGCTACTATTTTCATGTTTGGCAACAATATTGAATGATTGATTATAATTAATATATGTGAGTGCCAATTCTTTGTTATGGTTTATTGATTTGCAATGATGATTTATTAAACCAAAATTAAATGTTACCTAGCGTTGCAATAAAAACTATGCCTACGAGCCGCGATGCGTGGCAATATGCTCTATGGCAACAGACTTATTTACGTTGCAAATAATATATTGCCACGACATTACTATTGTTGCAATAAACAATTAATCTCCCACAACGAAATAAAATTGCGTGCAAATGATACTGTTGCAACGGCACCGCAGTCGTGGCAATAATGAACGGTTATCTCGCAACGGCTAAATTTGAGTGGTGCAAATGATTACTATTGCCACGCCCACGACAACCGTGGCAATACCATAGTCATCTCTGCATACGAATAAAAAGCGTGGCAAATGATACTTTTGCCAGCCACAGCGATCGTGACAATGAATGTATACTCTCTCGAACTAAAAAATTGCGTGGTAAATGGTTTACTTGCCACGGCATAACGGTCATGGCAACAACACCTTAGCAACAAAATTCTAGCGTGACAACAAAATTCTATGCTACGCTATCGCTCGTTGCATTTACCACCTGTTGCTACGAAGACGAGCGTGACAAGTGCTCGTATTGCCACGCCAGTGAATGTTGCATAATACGTCCTATGCCATGATTGGCAACGGACAGCTATGGTTGCAAGAAAAGCTAACTCTTGCAACGCCAAACTAGCAACGGTTGCAAGTTCTTATTGCAACGTGACTTTTTGCAACCATTGGCAACGAACGCGATTTGGTGGCAAGAACTACCTTTTGCAACCAAATTGGGCCTATTACAACGTTTTCTCGTTGTTGCGCAAGGTTAGAAGTTTGTTGTAGTGACCCGATGGCATGACGCTTGGATGTACCCCACCGGCGGTGAGGATGGAGTCCCAACGGCGCTGATGCTTAGAGACCCGATGGCGACCTAAGGCGAGGTGATCTCCAAAACTTCTCGGGTGGATAGGGACGGGCTGGAGGAATATACCCAGTGGCAGGCGGGTAGTTTTTTGCGAATTGTGTGGGATTTTTTTTCGTTTGTTGGATTCCCACGAGAAGTTACGTTTTGCCCGATTCTCCGTTTATGTATAAAATTAAGAATCATAATAGATCGATTCGGCTAGGAAGCGGGGGAATTTTTTACTTGTTTAGCTCAACTCTAATTAATCCGATTGAGAATCAACCAAAAGAATCCCTACTAAACAAGCCCTAAATAAAAGAAACAAACACGGCCTTTATGGCCTAGATGGCTCGCCAATCAAAGCCCAGTAAATAACCAATAGCAACGATGTACTTGCGGACTACATCACGTGATGAAAACGGGAACAGTGAAAGCGCCTGAACCATTATCGGAACTTCTCGCATCCGGAAACAGACACTCGGACAGATCTGATTCGCGCGAGAGGTGGACGCTTGCGTGTTCATGCATTAGGGATTTTTCATGTTTTGAGTCCTATGACTAAAAGGCCCAACAAAACTAAATTGGGAACTGATATCAGTGTGTTTTAGATATGGGCCAATATGTAGCTGGGTCGACTGAGACTTGCTTGGCCTAATGCTACATCCGTCCGTGCAATTCCCTCTATAACAGAAATGTTTTCGATTTTCAAAGAAATAATGTTTTCCCCGGCTGCAGTTTCTACATCGATCCATTTATGTGCTGCTAGGTACCAACATGATGCCTGTTCTATATATACTGACTGACTCAGACAACACATTTGTGCAAACTTTGTAGTCTAAACTTGACTCACCTCCGCTCGATGCCACCGGCGCGGCTCGTCGAGCTCCAGCGACCGTCGATGACGTCGCCGGCGAGGCGACCGGCATAAGAAAACCGCTCCCCCGTCGCAAAGGCGGAGCTTGGCCCGCTTCTCCGCTACCCTCCACCTTTGGCTCACGAAGCGGCGTGGTGGAGCTCGGCCGGCGTCCAGCCTCTGTAGCTCCAGCCGAGCCCGACCCCCTCCTCAGCCTGTCGACCTTCCTCCTCCTCCTCTTCGGCTGCTGCCGGCCTCAGCGGAGGCTGGCTACGTGCCCCCTTCCGGTCACTTCTCTCCTCTTCTCCTCTACTTATTTTTCTTTCTTGCTGTTGTAATAGCAGTAGCATATATTTGTCAATTTTGGAAATTTTGCATATGTCAATTGTGCAATGTGAATTTGAATATGGTTGAATACTATGTATTAGAAATATTCATACTAAACTGCTAAACTATATGTAAACATAGAGCATATATTGAAATAGAAGAGAAAAAGAAATTAGGACGTGGCCTAGAGTTGGAGGCATATGGGGGCACTCTCATCTACCCTTTGCTGCTATGTAGGGCCGTCCTGTGAAATTTAGGGGCTCTGTGCAAAATTTTAATAGAGTACTAAACCTAATAACCTATACGCATATAGATGCAAGATGTAAAGAAAAAAAATTAATTTAGTGTACATAGCAGATAAACCTAATAACCTATGCACTAAAATAAAATTTGAAAATATTATTAATTTTAGTTTATCAGTACTTAGTACTTACTGCGGGTGAGGGAGACAGGCAGAGGGCTGGCAGGCGACAGCTCTGTTCTTATGTTCTGTGGAAATCCTTAATTCCTTATCAAGGTTCGTCTTCGTCGGCTAGCAGCAATAGCCAGCAGCAGGGCACTAGTGCAGCGGCGCAGCACGCAGGCAGCGCGGCAGGCGCTAGCCGGTAGGCGCGGGCGCGGCAGCCAGCGAGCAGAGCGTGGCGCCACGCCGCCACGCGTGATCGGGAAGGCGAAACAATGGATCAGTGGATTGTTATTGGGTTGTCTAATGGCTATATTTATACTTGGGATCTTGAGTTTAGGGGGTCCCTGAAAAGAGGGCCCTATATGGTCTCTCCAGCCGCACTCACACAAGGACGGGCTAGATAAAATCTGGTATAAAGTGAAAACATCGAGCTAACGGTGATTCAATTTAAAATCATTGTAAAAAAAGTTGACCAAATAAAATAATGTAATCATATAACTATATAAGATTTTGTTGTAACGATTTAATTGGATCATAGATAAGATAAATATTTTAGGAAAAAAATATTTGCAGCTTGCTAATAGAACCTTATCGTTGTTTAAGGAAGACTATATGCATAGCAGAGAGAAAGAGAGAGGTGTGTACTACTTACGTGAGATAGATATAGAGATACCTCCCGATGGGGAAAAAAATACAGAAATGCTAATTAGTGCACATGCGTTGCTAGCGTATACTTTTTTGAAAATTTTCGTCAGTAAAACTTTCATTTATGTGAAAACTTCTATTTGAAAAACTTTTATCTAGAAATTTTTCATCTAAAACAAAAAGTGTGCGTTGCAGTATATATACGCCAATTAGCAAACCAAAAAAAAAATGTCATTTTACAATCCTTCTTTCATTAAATTAAAAAATTACTTTACAGTTAGGCACTACTAAATCCAGAGCTTAGCAAAACCATTTACTTTGAATCTTGGCTTAAGAGTAGTTTTAGATGACATGGCAATATAAGAACTAAGTTGTGAAGTATATATGGTAGCAGAAATTTAAATTTAACCATTGGTTTCATGAGTATTTGAGATATTCTAAGAGGACTTCAAAAGGGATAATGATCTATATTTTTAAAAAATATTAATGATATACATCCCAATTCACCCATGCGTTTTACTTCCAAACTCTATATAAATATCCCAAAATCCTTTGTTACCCCATATACTACTACTAACGGGCCCATATTCCCATCTCCTAGAAGTGTTGTAATATTCCCCTACCTGTACGACAGTACCCATTCCTCCTATTGTCATATTGCCCAAGCACTATGACATTTTTACAACGGTGAAAATCGATTTCGTAGTGAGTCTTTATAGGCTGCTCTTCAACTAAAGGGTTTATAGAAGGGATGACTAGCCATCTAAAAAATATATTTATTTTTGTGATAGACAGGCGTTTAATGTTACTTGTCTAGAAAATCCTTTACAACTTTTGAGTTTTTTAGACTTAAAAAAACATGAAAATATTTTGATTTTAGTAGCCGTCTATATCCGGTCACGTGTCACAAGCCATAAGTTGCATGATTTTTTAAGCAAAATATACGCATATCTCTCTCTTTGAGTATAGCTTTCCTTGCCATCTCCCTTATCAAGCACTTGTGATATAGATAAAGATATTATTAAATTGATTTCACCTCAACAAAACTTATAATACTTGTTTGACACTCTAAATGATCTTCGATGCAAAAGTCATCAACTATAAAGTTGTAGATCTTATTGAGTTCTACAATTTTGATATAGAGCACATCTCTATCGAGGTCATTTAAAACATAGATCTGAGGTTTTGTAACGAATATTTGGATCCTTAAAGTATCTCAAATCAAAAGTTTTCAACTATAAAAGTTGCTAGATATCGTCGCGCTCTACAATTTTGATATAAAATTTATCTTCATCCGAGTTCATATAAAAAAGTTAGATATATATGTGTTTTTTTCTAAAAATTATTTTTATAGGCAGATAACTTAAGCGGTCCACTTGTAAAAAATATTGTGATTTTCAGTAGGCGGAGATTCTCAAGCCATCCGCTTGTAAAAATAAGAACACCTTCGGAGACATTTGACTTAAGTGACCGTCTATAAGCGAGAACTGTTGATCTTATTTTTTTATAGGCGTGTCTTTTTTAATACCGTTTGTAAAAATAAAAAGAGGGTGTTGGCAAAAACGATTTGTTTTAAGTAATGAAGGACTCCAATCACTTCTCTTTCCACTTGTCAACATGTGTACTACATACTATATTGATCGACACCATGCCAGTTCCATCTACGGTAGTACGTTTCCTTAGCCATACTGGTTGTCGTTGGACGTCGTCTGTCACGATGATCACCATTGGCATGTGATCTGCTCATGTGCATGCAAAGTCTTGCAGCTCGATCGTATGCACGCTCTCCCAATGGTTGGTTGGTGGAATGTTGGCAGTTCGGAGGTTCACATAAACACTTGGAAACTTCAGTTGTTGTGTGCTATATTTTATATATAACTCGAGCGAGTATATACATAACACTTGCCTTGTGCATCTCGATCATCGTTCTCGTCGTGGTGACATCGCCAGTTATATACAGTGCGTTATCTGGAACGACTGCCATGGCGAGCCCTCTGCCGGAGATCGCAGCGGTCGACGCCGTGCGCATGCAGAAGCGGGCCGCCGTGCTCGCATCGGCACGGCGAACCCGGCGAACTGCGTGGCACAGGAGGAGTACCCGGACTGGTACTTCCGGGTCACCAACAGCGACCTCCTGCCCAACCTTAAAGCCAAGATGAAGAGGATGTGTAAGATTTTTGGGATGATAGCATTTAAATCTAACCATAAATTTTCATGGTAATATAATAAAAATTTTTTGTTTGGAAACTTTTGCTATGTTAATGTTAACGTAGATATTTATCATACTGTCACATACTCCTTGAAAATTTGGAGTATATTTTAGTTCTGATTGTACTCCTTAAAATTTCTATTACCCATGTATTGTTCACGGTTAGTACAACAGAATCAGATCCATTGGATCCAAAGCAATGAACATCTCATAATTGCCTTTAAGCTGGCAGGTGACAAATCAGCCATCAAGAAGCGCCATTTCTACCACTCGGAGGAGATGATCGCCGGCCACCCTGAGTTCATCGACCGCGCTCTCCCTTCCCTCGACGCGCGGCTCTGCATCGCCAAGGACGCCGTGCCGGGAGCTGGGCCATGGCCGCTGGCGGTGAGGGCGATCGCGGAGTGGGGGTTCTTGCCCGTTCCTCCCGGACATCACCCACTCATCCGTTCGCCACCCCAACGCCGGCGCCCACGCGCCGGGCCCCGACGTGCGCCTGGCGGCGCTCCTCGGCCTCCGGCCCACCGTGCACCGCACCGTCGTATACCTCCACGGCTGCTCCACCGGCTGCAGCGCGCTCCGCCTCGCCAAGGACATCGCCGAGAACAACCGCGGCGCGCGCGTGCTCGTGGCATGCGCGGAGATCACCCTCCCGGCGTTCATAGCCCCCGAAGAGGCCCACCTCGACACCCTGGTCGTCATGACACTGTTCGGCGACGGCGCCGGCGCCGTCGTCGTCGGCACGGACCCGAGGACCCCCGTCGAACACCCGATCTTCCACATGGTGTCCACGTCGCAGACCACCATAGCGGGGACCGAGGAGAGAGTCACCCTGCAGGTCAGCGAGCGTGGCCTCGACTACAAGATCTCCGGCGCGGTGCCGGCGCTGGTGCGCGACAACATCGAGCGGTGCCTGGTCGACGCGCTGACGCCGCTCGGCCTCGGCCTCACCGGCGGCGGCGGCTGGAACTACCTCTTCTGGGCAATGCACCCAGGCGGCCGCGCGGTCTTGGACAGCTACGAGGCGGCACTCCGGCTGGAGCCCGGGAAGCTGGCGGCGAGCCGGCGGGTGCTGAGCGAGTACGGCAACATGGGCGGCGCGGCGATAATCTTTGTCCTTGATGAGTTACGACGACGGCGCCGTCGGGATGGGGAAGAAGAGGAGTTCGGGTGCTGCGAGTGGGGAGCCATGGTCGGGCTCGGACCGGGACTCTCCATCGAGACGATGGTGCTCCGTGCCACCGGCGGTCGTGACGATGGCAACAAGTCCATTGCTGCTTGAGCGTGCAGCTAGCACGCTACAGCCGTTGCTGAGTTTGAAGTGCTTCTTAATTATAAAGACTGTCTTAAGTGTGCAGTCGTGCAGAGTTGCGGCCAATAAAAAAAATATATAAGGGAAACAAGGCATAAAATGAAGGAAATAATATATATGGGTCTTTTAGTTTCATAATTTAATGTCAAATCAAAACTTATTTAATTTTGGCTCTAGAAGTGTTTCGTAATTATATTAGATCAATCAGTTGCCAATTTATATCGATTGGTGATCCCTTTTACAGGTAGAACTCGAAGACTCCTATGTAGGACACAGGCAGAGTAAACATTGTCATAACCGAGTCGGACTGTAGAGTTCTGCTCTATTCGGAGTATGTTTTTTTCTTTGTTCGTGACTTTATCCATATCCAGTGTTTACCTTACGTATATTATTAGACATGCGATATTTCCGGTGGCGTATGTCCATGTATACAGGGTATGCCATATCTACTACACTGACACTAGCCCCTAAACTTTATTTAAATGCATTAACCGACTACGATACTTTCCCCACTCTAGGAGCTAAATGATCGGGGCATATAACATTGTCAGACTATGGTCCGAACACACTAAATCCGATTATGTAGTCCTTTCTTTGAAGCAAGGCAACAGATGAAGTCGGTTTTAAAAATTTGGATAAAGTTCAGTCATTAAATCCTCTTTTAAAAATGAACAGTAATATTACCGGGAATGTCACAAACTTCCTTGAAATGTGAACCGCTGCCCTAGACTTTAAATTCCAACAACAAGATTTGTTTCGGTTTCACATCCTCTCCCAGCTGATTCACTGTTCATCGTCTTCCCAATTCCTTAGCGCCCGAAACAAACCCTAAACCCTCTTCACCTCCTTCCATCCCACCACCATGGACTTCGAGCCTTCCACCTTCCACTGTGGGTGACGCAGAGATGAATAAGAAATAAGTCAAGAGCGCCCTCCACGGCATGTTAACCTAGGGCTACCATCGAGAAGGTACAGAACCTTATCCTCACATGGGTAGGATGGTAGTTTTTCCTCCTTTGTGTACAACAGATTCCTTCCTCCATCTTCCGAGTTCCTTTTCTTGGTTCTGGACCACTACGACATCCGCCTTCTCCACCTTAACCCTAATTTCATCACATTTCTAAGCATCTCCGTACATCTGTGTAAAGCATTTTTAGGAGTGCGTCCCTTCCTATGCGACCTCTTTCGATACTTCTACAAACTTCGGGGGTGCAACCGCGGCTTGTTTGTGGGTGTAAGAACGCGGAGAGGACCGAGATGTGGGCGGCGACTTGGTCTCCACAGTTTGAATGCGCGGGAGGCGCGGAATGGCTGGTGCGACGTGGGCAACGATGGCCTGAGCTCCGCGGCGGGAGGTTGAAGCCGAAGCTGACATGTGGGCCCCGGCCCCACATCCACATGTCAACGGGAGAGGGAGACGATAGGTTATGAACAAGCTACTAGGCCAACGTGGGCCGAGCATGCAGAAGAAGGCGGCAGGCCATGGTGCAGGCCAGCACTTGCATGGGGAGGAGGTTTTCTGATTTTATTTAATTCTAATAAATGATTTTGAATTATTAAAAATACTTCTTGTACTTTGAAAATTCTAATAAAATTTCTGATAGTGTATTGGGGCATGAAGAATACAAGAAAAAAAATATTTCCATCTATGACAAATTATTATTTAATATTTTTATTAACTTCTTTTCTCTTGCCTTAATTGAACGATTTCTTTTAATATTTTCTTTATTGATTTAAGGTCTCTAAAAAGGGGAAAACTTAGGGTGTGACAAATAGACTGTGATAAGGTTACGTGTTTATTCTGTGATCAGGCTAGCGGTAATGTACATCAGGGGCGGAGCCAGGATTTCAACATGGGGGGGGGGGGGGGGGGGGGGCAAGCCGCCAATGGCACAAGCAAAAAAAAATACGACATACATACGCACATATACTAACTCGAATAGAGCATTGATAATAAACAAACCAACACGATTACATGAGTCGCACCATACAATTGTCTACTAATTAGCTCCAATGGATAACAAAATAAGGTAGCATGTGTGATATGTTGGATAGATGGATTATACCTTACCTAGCGTGTTGCAGCCAGAACCACGGATGGACAACGCTGTCATCAGCAAGCGGAGGGAGGACCAAGGACGGACTCCGTGCTGCGGCTTGCAAATTCCGGAGGGGCGGAGGCAGAGCCGCCGGGCAGGCGGCGGAACCGCGGAACGGTAGAATAGACAGCGGACGCGGAAGACGATTCGACGAATGTGCGTCGTGCCTGGCTCCTTGGTCCTTGCATTGGAATTTTGGTCATGTGATGATGGGCTCATAGCCTCATGGGCTGGGACGTGGGGTTGGACTGACATTCGACTGGGATGTGTTACGGGAGTCTCCGCCCCTGTCAGTACAATATAAATTATGACGCCGCCGACGTTATTATTTATAGGTATAAATAATCAATGACAATAGCTTGTACAACTTGTGGGTTCGTGCCTGCTCATTCCATGGCTGAGCTCCCTTCAGGCAGCCGCCACACGCAGCAGCATCGTTTCCATGGTGATCCCGGGCCCGATCCCCAGCATCACGCCGAGCCCTCCTGGCTGCAAGTCGCCGCGGCGCCGGAGCTCGTCGAGGACGAATATTATCGATGTGCCAGACATGTTACCGTACTCGCTCAGCACGTGCCGGCTCGCGTCCAGCTTCCCCGGCGCCAGTGCGAGCCCTCCCTCCACGCTATCAAGGATCGCCAGCCCGCCGGGGTGCACCGCCCAGAACAGGTCGTTCGAGCCGCCGCCACTGGGGACAAGCGGGCCGACTCCCTCGACAAAGCACTGCTCTACATTTTCACGCACCAGCGCCGGTAGCTTGGCTGAAGGGCAAAACACCATTCCGGACGCGTAGAGCTGGCCGTCAGCGCCGTCCTCGCTGTTGGGCAGCGTCGTCTGTGCGGCGGACACCATCTCGAACAATGGGCCCTCGTCGGCCCCGCCGGCGCCGACGATGACGGCACCCGCGCCGTCGCTAAGCAGAGCTTGCGTGACGAGTTCGTCAATGTGGTCCTCTTGGGGCGCGCGGAACAGGATGAGGGTGAGCTCAGCGCTGGCAACGAGCACGCGCGCCCCAGGATTGTTCTCGGCAAGGTCCTTGGCGACACGGAGCGCGGCGACGGCGGCGGAACATCCATGGAAGTACATCGACGTGCGCTTCACAGAGCTGGGGAGGCCGAGGAGAGACGCCAGCCGGAGGTCCGCCCCGGGCATGTGCATGCCGGAGTAGGTGGTGAACACGAGGTGGGTGATGTCGCTTGCCGGCCGACCCCACTCATCGATTGCCCTCAGCGCAGCCGCCGCGGCGAGCTCCGGCACGGCGGTCGCCAATATGTCCTGTCGTAGGTCAGTGGCGGCTCCATAAATTTTTTGTTGGATGGTCCTTTTTGACATATCAAACTTCAATAACATAAGAAACTCAATATATATATGTAAAATTAAGTCAAAATACGATACAAATATAGCGATAGTATTTCATAGCATCGTAAATTACTTAAAATCAGTATTTAGGTTCGAATTTGCAAAAGTTACAACATAGATAAGTTAAATATTATACATCGATAAAATATTAGAGTACTACTTCTTATCTATTCTTCGAGTCTTCATAGACATAAAATTCTTTATAATGTCTTCTTCGCTAACTTGAGAGAAGATATCCCGCTCAATAAATGTGATCAAACAATTATTCAATAATTTGTCACACATACTATTTCTCAGCTTGCTTTTCACAAAACTCAATGCGGAAAATACTCTCTCAATACTTGCTGTTGCAACAGGTAATATCAATACTAATTTGAGAAGCAAATAAACCAAATCATAAAGAACATGCTTGTTTGTTTCAACAAGCTTAATAGAGAGCTCGGCACGAGTTTCTAGACCTTTAAACCTTTCATCCTTTCTCATATCATCGATAAAATTCTCTAGTTACAATTCAAGTCTTATCAAATCCATACTTGAAAATTCCTTTGGATAAAATGTGGCAAGCTTGCGTACTTTTTTGTGTATCATAAGAAGCAAATGAATTGAATGGATTTAATGCTGACATGCAAATGAGCAACTCCATATTAACCTCATCAAACCTATTGTTAAGCTCTTGGCTTATTTTGTCAACCACACCAATATACACTTCTCTTCTAAAATGATCATCATTTGTTTGGTCCGGATAAAACCGTGGAGATCTTCCATGAGGCACATATTTACCCTCTAAGGTAGGAACTTGAATGCTATGTTTAGTGCAAAATGAAACAACAGTTCCTTCAAAGAATTCCTCCCATCCATTGGATCTTAGTTTTTGCATTTTTTCCTTGGCCAAAGTTACAAGTGACATTGCATTAACAATATCTTGGTCTCTCTTTTGCAAAAATAAAGACAACTCATTTGTATATCCAAGAATAACAAGCATCAAATGTGCACTGAAAACAAAATCAAATAATTCAAATGCTCCAACCACGGTATGTATTTTTGGCCAATCATCTCTTTGTGTGGGATCTTTTCCAAGAGTTATGAGTATCTCATGAATTGTGGAGTACATACCAATAATATGCAATATTGTTTTAAAATGAGAACCCCATCTAGTATCACCGGGCCTAGCTAATCCCATCTCTTGGTTTAATCCAATCCCACTTTCCATTTCACCCAAATCAAGTGCTTTCATAATCTTTTGAGCTCTAACATCTCGAAGCATATCATGACGCTTACAGGAAATACCAATAATATTCAGCAAGTAAGAAACTTGAGTAAAAAACCACACACAATCATCATTTCCCTTGGCAACAGAAACAAGAACCAATTAGAGCTGATGTGCAAAACAATGGATGTAATAGACACAAGGAGACTCTTTCATGATCAATGTTTTCAGCCCATTAATCTTTCCTTTTATGTTACTAGCCCCATCATATCCTTGACCACGGATTTGAGAAGGAGTCAAGTGATGATCAGTAAGTAAAGTTTGAATTGCTTTCTTAAGTGCCATAGCAGTGGTATTTGCTACATGAACTACTCCAAGGAACCGCTCACATACTCTTCCAAGTTTGTCAACATAACGCAAACAAAGAGCTAGTTGTTTTTTATTTGAAATGTCACTACACTCGTCAGCAAGAATTGAGTAATAATCATCACAAAGGTCATCAATGATGCGCTTAGTAGTTTCACCGGCACAACATTGGATGATTTCTCTTTGTATGCTAGAACAAGTCAAGATGCAATTTCTAGGAGCATTTTTCAAAACTAACCGTCCAACTTCTTCATTGTTTTCAGCAAGCCATTTCAAAAGTTCAATGAAATTCCCTCTGTTATTAGATTCTTCACTTTCATTATGTCCACGGAATGCCAATCCTTGGTTTAAAAGAAATCTTAGACATCTAAGTGAATAGGTCAACCTAGCCTTATAACGAATTTCATTCTCATTTGACACCTTCACAATGACATTATCAATTGAACCACCTTTCACAAATAGACTGTATTTCTCTTGAGCTTTATTATGAGCACTTGCTACACCTCCCACATGTTTGTCAAGCGCTTCGGCTTTGTTCCAATTTCTCCAACCATCCTTAACAAAATTACTACTTCCGCTACCAAATAAGAAGCATATCATGCAAAACCCAGCATCCTTTGCAACACTATATTCAAGCCAATAGTACTTGTGAAACCAAACAAAATTAAAGTGGCACTTCTTACCATATATTTCCCTGATTGGGAAATCATATGAATAAGGTTGGTTTGGACCTTTCAGAATATATGCACGCCGAATAACATCTTGTTCATTAACATCATAGCTTCTAATTGGGGGCCTTAATCCTGGATCAAATTGAAGGTGATTAACATCATATATTGGAGGTGCTTCTTGTTCTTGATTTATTGATTCAACAACTTCAGTTACAGGTGGCCTTTGAACTAACTCTTCTTCAATTTGAGTTTCTTCTTCAATAGGATCTGAAGAGGATGCCTTCTTCTTTATCTTTGCTTCATGTTTCCGAAAGAGTGATGCAATATCTCCATTTCTTTTCATATCTCACTGCAATTTGCACCACAAATTAAAGAGACAAAAAAATAAATTCACACTACAATCTCACCAAAGACAGGAAGTTAATTTTGCCAATAATTAACGACCGATCAAAAGCTAAATACCTACTTTATTTCTGCTCTCTTGTTCTCTCTTTATATATATATATATATATATATATATATATATATATATATATACTGTAGTAGTAGTACAGCTCTCTGTCTCTCTGTATATTTATATATATATGTCTGCAGTACAGGCAACGGACAGAAGGCGCCGCCCGAGGGGATCCAGAAGAGGCGGCCGAATCGGGAGGGCCGGCCGAGTCGGGAGGCGGCAGCGCGGCAACCGGCAGGCACGGGCGGGGGCCGCACGGGCGGGGCGGCGACCGGGGGGCACGGGGCACGGGCGGCGCGGCGCGGCGACAGGCGGGCACGGGCGGGGCGGCGACCGGCGGGCACGGGGCGGCGACCGGCGGGCAAGCGGGCGCGGGCGGCGGCGCCGATCTGGTTTGTGCTTCTGCTGCTTCTCTTCCTTCTAGAGCTACAGTGTTGGGCAGATAGTGGGCCGATTTTTTGAGGGTGGGGTACTTCTGGGCCAGATTCTAGGGTGGTCCAGGGCCCACCCGGACCACCCTCTAGAACCGCCACTGTCGTACGTCGAGTGACGGCTGGTCGCGCACGGCGGGCTCCGGATGGCGGCGAAACGTCTCCTCGCTGTGGTGGAAATACCTCTTCTTGATGCCACTGTTGCGACCTGACAATGTTGCACAAGTTCTCGCATACAAAATTTGTCGAACTTCTCATAAACATTTGGAAATCTGAGTGCAAAATTTTAGAAAATTACAGATTTTCTTCATATTTTCTTTGAGGTTGATGAGGTGGTCACTCCTGGTGACGCGGAAGTACCAGTCGGCATACTCGTCCTGCGGCATGCAGTTCAACGGGTTGGCCGTGCCGATGGCGAGCATGGCCGCGCGCTGAGGCTGCACGGCATCGTCGACGATGGTTGGTGCTGCTTGAGCCGTCATTGCCGTGATTGCTGAGCGGCGGATTCGGCTGGCGAAGGCATGGCATGAATGTTACAGGGCAATAATAACGGCAATTGAAAACTTTGGAGTTTGGACCGGCATTCTGTGATCGCTAAAATACTCGCTTCATTTTTATGAATGTTCCCAGAATTTGGGAGGGCCCTCGTGATTTTTCAATGTTGGTAAAATACTCGCTTCATTTTAAATATATGGTGCTAATGTTTGACTATTTGTCTTACTTAAAAAAATTATGTGCTCACATATGTAAAAAATATAAATCATGTTTAAAGTACAAATACGATAAAGTATAAATTTAGTGATAAACCAGGAACAACACTATAAAAAATAAATGATACATACATAGTTTTTTTTAATAAGGCAAATGTTCATACATCATTACTAAAAGTCAACAACGATATATATATATATATTTAAAAAATAGAAGTAGTAATTCGGTAATGGCTTTTTTGAATTTTCCAAAAGTTCTTGTTTTCAATTTATTGAGGTGTTTAGAAGGAGCACGAAAAGCAAATGAAGTTTCTTATATCCCGACTTATTTTTATAATCTAAGATATGCTCGAAAATTCAATGCCGAAATGTCTTCCAAGATGATGGTCCTCCCTGAACTAATCACCGACTTTACTTTTCACTCTTCACCTCAAAAATTAGATAAAGCCTCCTTGGTTTGGATAACGGGGTTAAGCCAATGGTATTGAAAGTTAAACATATGACTTTTATATCCTCTTTCAGAGTTAAGGGTGGTCAAAACTAAATTTTGGTCATAGCCAACGGTATTGAAAGTTAAACATGTGACATTTTGTTCGATTTTGCTACGAAGAGACGCCATCATTTTCTTGATTCCAATCACCTATTTTCTCCATTTGATTACTATCTCTCTCATGTTTAAGTCTTATCTTTATGTCTTTTATACTTTTGTATTCGTCTCTTTTATTTATGTATTAATTTACACTAGATCTTTTTTTAAAGAATCATGTTGGTAATTTTAGTACTCCTAGTGACTACAAGAAAAATTACAGTATAATATTTATAATTTTCAGTTTAAGATTTGAAGTTACAGTATACATATATAAAATTTATAGTGCAAGACATGAAATTTATAATTAAAAAATATGTTGGAAATTTGACAGTGTTTTGATAAAAATATGACACCATAAATATAAACAATGAAAATACTTTCCATCTATATATGTACCAACATGCTGCTTGGTCATATATACTGAGGTTTTCATGTATCCTTGGAAGGCATATATGTCGCCAACACTTATTTGAGAGGTAAAAGATTTAAATCGATTAGGCCCGGTCGGAACAAAAGATATCATAGTATTTGTAAGGCGGTTAGAGATATATAGCTTTTGACTAACACATAATACCAATACTTCTGTACGGTCTGGAGAAAAACTGAAGAGCAAATACAAAGGTACAGTCCCACTTATGGCATTAGTTTTGGTATCTCTTTGTGGAGAGGTATCACTCAAATGGTGAATAGGACATGAGAAAACCTCATCTATACTGACAAACTATATAAGCAACACTTATGTATTTACTTACGATGTAATTTGACTCACCTCCTTGTGACGCTGCTGCCACGTCTTGTCAAGCTCCAGTGACCGTCCACATCGCCGGTAAGGCGACCGGTTAAAAGAAGGCCACGTTGACAGAGGAGGCCATCAGGAGATGCCATGGGAGTACATATACGAAACACCTCGAGAGGAGACATCCCAACATCAAAACTGAACATATTTTGTCTATATAATTGGCTGCTATAGCCAACTAATTATATTTATGGTTTGTTAAATACTTTCGAAACCATTGATGCATGATTTATATAGACATCTATTGCAACGCTTGCATGTTGCTATGTATGCAAATGTACATGTGAACCGATCGATGGCATGCATGCACATGTGACAGTTGCTGACAGGATGGGCTGAACGAATATGGATCACATTTTCAGATAAGATGACAACTACTATATCCGTGCAGTTGATCACATACCGTATAGCACTGAATATTCAGAGTTTGTACTCTTGCTCGTTTTTTTTTCCTTCTCTAGAATTTGGAAGCTAGTACTTATGGCCAATTTGTCATTGGAATCTTCCTATGATGTTTTTCAAGTCTGTACAACATGCATGGCAGACAAACATAAGATTCTAGATCTTGTGGAAGGCGTTAATTTTGGAGTATGGGCTTTGGACTTTATTTTAGGTATTGTTCTGGTCCAAGGACAGTGAATTGCTAGAACACAACATTGATATACATTCGTGTGTCTTTACTTTTTTATCCTGTGTGCATTTCAAGCTGATTAATATGCTAGATATATTTCATTGCTTAAAGAAATATATGTCTGTGGTCCCCACTCTCTAATGAATTTTATAGAAATTGTTAAAAAGGTAAAGAAAAGCCTCCCACGATGAAAAGTCATGTAGATTGAACACAAATTGACTTATGGGTATTTCTAATAAATTTCTCACGACTTCAAATATCTAACCAATTTTTAGATGAATTTGCAGAGTACAAGAACAAATTTTAATGAAACAAAAATAATTATCAGAGTTTTTATAAGTAAAGAAAGAAAATCCCTTTTCTCCTCTCGGACCAAATCCGGCCATCTCTTTCCTATCCCTCCCACGGCCTTTGGCAGCCTTCCTTCCTTTTCCTCCCACCGTGGCAGCGTGGCCTAATTGGCTAACAAAGCCTTCTCTTATTTTTCCGTCCACGTGCAGCCCACTCGCCCACTTGCCCATGTCAACCTAAGGTGCACCTATGCTTCTCACTTGTGGGTACCACTCAAGCCAGCCCAGCCTTGCCCACGCATGCTCGGAGGCTGATAGATAGGGCCTGCTTGATAGCTCCATTGCCAACCTCACCTCGGCGCTGGGAAACCCTAGTGTTGTGTTGTGTCTTTCCTTTCGATTCACCTCGAGAGGAGGCATCGGGACATCACAACTAAATATACTTTGTCAAAATCTATTGGCTGCTATAGCTAACTAATTATATTTATGGTTTGTTAAATACTGTCGGAACCATTGACGTATGATATAGATATCTGTTGCAACGCTTGCATGTTTCTACGTACATGTGAACTGACAGATGCCATTCAGGCATATACATGTAACAGTTGCTGACAGGATGGACTGAACGATTATGCACCACATTTTCAGACAAGATGGCAACTACTATATTTGTGCAGTTGATCAAATAACACATATAGCACTGAACATTCAGAGTTTGTAGTCTTGCCAGTTTTTCCACTTCTCTAGAATTTGGAAGCTAGTACTGATTTAGAATCTTCTTATCATGTTTTCCAATTCTGTACAATATTGGCAGACAAGCATAAGACTCTAGATCTTCTGGAAAGCGTTAATTTTCGAGTAGGGGCTTTCGACTTTATTTTAGGTACGGTTCTGGTCCAGAGAGAGTGATTTGCTATTGATATACATTCGTGTTTGTCTTTATTACCTTTTTTTTTCTTCTGTGCATTTCAAGTTGATTAATAGGCTAGATATATTTCATTGCTTAATGAAATATGTCTGCCCCCCCAAAATTCAACATAACTAATACATCACTTTCTAATGAATTTTCTAGAAATTGTTAAAAGGTAAAGTGTAACATACCAAGAAATTAAAATAGGGAAATGTGATTTATTTGCCCTGGTGTCAACCATGCAGCCTCAAAACTCCTATGACCTTTCCCTCTAGCCATAAGGTAAGTCAAGTTATCTTCTACCAACCATAAGAATTTTTCCCCTTAATTCCCAAATTAACCACATAAAATGACAGTGACAAAGTCCCTAAACAATATTGAACTGCAGCTAATAGTATCATTTAGCCCCCTTTGCAATTCCACTAGAATTAATCCCTAACCCCCCTAACCTTGCCATTTTGCCAATTCATTAAACATATCTCCATCTACAAACAGCCATTTTCCCATAATTTGCATTGCTTAGTAAAACAAGCCAGAGAAGACAACAGGCCATGGACTCCACCTGGCTTGCCAGCCCTAGAACATGCCCTAGACCTCCCGACGTTGCCCCCCTGCACTGAAATGCGCATGCACATTGCCACTGTGCCCTGGCCGGACTAGGACGTCGCCAACACGCTGCCTAGACATGTCGACCACGTTCTGCCGCCTTCCTTCCCTCCATGTCCATCACCTTGCCTCCCTTATCACCCTGAGCAAAGGAAACAGATTGGGAGATGGCCTTTTTTGCCCCTTTCCAACTCGCTCTCCCTATCGGCCGCCGAGAGGACACTAGCGCCAACCGCCAATGAGCCACGGTCATCTCTGCATCTCTGGCGTTCCATAGTCCCCTTTCCACGCCATACCCAACAGCACTGACCCCGCCCTTTTTCCCTCTGTGCAGCGCCACTCACGCCAACTCCACTTTGGAGCACGGCCGAGGTGTTGCCACCGGTATCAACTCCCCGTTCCGGCCACCTCAGTGTTGTTCTGTCCGAGCTGGCTAGCCATTGCCGTTGCCTCGACCTCCTCTTCGAAACGCCCCAAGTACCCCCATCAATCATGCCAGGAGCTCTGAGATCGAGGACCTCCTTCCCCAACTCCGGCCGTGAGCCATCTATTTAACCTACTTCACAATTTCACCAGAATAAAATATACTTATAAATCTGATTGTTGGCCAGTACGATACACAGAAAACCATCCATGCACAGAAATTGTGCGCTAATTTATACCCCACAGTAACTACATGAAATCAAGTGATGAAATGTGCTAACTAATTTAAAATCTAGTTCGGCTAGTAACTGGCTGGACTGGGAGGTTAGGGTTAGAGTTAGGTGGGCTGGGTTAGACTATAGGTGAGGTTTTGACCATAGATTTGCTGATTTGAAAATATTCTTTACCAGGAAGAGTGATTATATTTATTCATATAGTAATTTCTATTTGGCAAGAGAAGTTAGCTTTATGTATTTTAATTCATATATGTGGATGATAAATGTTGAACTTTGGAAATTTACTTGATTTCCTCTACGAAAGATATTTGTATTTATTACATTGATTATTAAATATAATTCGAGTTTCTAATTAAAATAATTGGTTCCAGGTCCATGTATTCCTTTTGTATTCCGAAAATTGGGGGGTTAATTAAGTAAATATTTTAATCCCCAATATTTTATTAACAAAGTATATTCTTGCTCAATTGTTTGTATAACCATGAATTAGAAAATAAATTGGTATTCAATTCCCTTTGTTTTGTATTGTACTTACTTCGCACAAGATTTACAAATTAGGTTATGAATTAACTCGGTATACTCTGAGATTTAATGTTTCCTTGATTTCTTCTTTGGTGGATTTCCAAACAACTCAAGCAAAGACACATCATGGTGCAAAAAGTTTTAAAAGGTTCAAAATTTTACAGATTTTTCTTGTCATAATTTTTAGGGTGTTACACCGATAGAGCTGGGGAACCAGTCGGTGGAGGCAGTTGCCGAAGCCCCACCAACTGATCTGAGTATCTCTGATCCAACTCCTCCTCTACCGTCGTCTACTCAAGAGGAGGCCGCAGCCACCAAGTATATCGAGGAGATCCTGTGGCTGCCATCTTCGAACCCCAATCCCCCCAAGACATACAAGTGGCAAAATGCAGCCGGGGAAATGGAGTCCATTAAGGTAGACGACGCCGAAGAGAAGAAGGAAAGGATTGAACTCTTTGAGGCGACACTCAAGGTGTCCGAACTGGTCCAGGTAAGTCGTCCTTCACCGCCGTAGTCGATCTTGTGCATATCGCCGAATGACACATGTTCTCTTCATCCCTCTTTCATCTTCAAAAAATTACCGAGCGATCCGAGAAAAAAATCATTGGCTTTGGCCAAACTAGCTCCCTTGATCACTCGACTAGACTAGATAACAAGGGAGAAAATTGACATCCAGCAGTCAGCAGCTGTAAAGGAGAAAGACTTGCGAGAAGAACATGACCAGCTGCGTGATGAGAAGTTCAGTATGATAGGCTCCCTCAGAGGTTAGTTCTCTTTACTCGGGATCTTGCGTTTCTGAGGCTTCTATTGCATTGTTTGTGATTATGCCTCATCTTTCTCCAAGTTCGTAAGCACACGATCCTCAACCAGACTGAGCAACTCAACAGATTGAAGAAGGTCAAAGATCTTGAAGCCGCGAAAGCCAAAGTCGAGATGAATTTTGAAGGTAACTCGATCACTCAGCCCTTGGGCCCTGCGTTTAATTTCATCGCCTAGTCACTTTTCACCTTATACCCCATTCTCATGGAACAGAATACAAGATAAAAACTCGAGCGCAATTCGTGTCATTCACCGAGCAAGTACACCATGCCAAGGCTATGAATCAAGATCTTGTGGATGCCGCCAAGCTGGTGCTCGAGATTTTTAGTCGGATTGTGCAGGCCCAAGCTCGAGTGAGCCCTTTCAATTGCTCCCACAGCTTAAGGCTGCTCCTACAGCCTTAAAATCCTTTGTAATGGAGAAGCGGTCTTAAGTCTGTCTCAATCCCTCACCATCGTGAAGTCATTGTATCCCTGATTGGATATTGAAGCCGTTGGCGAGGGGTATGCAGCATACTGCACCGAAGAAGAAGCCTTGGCTCTCATAAATTAAGTCCACAGCACAGCAACCACTCTAGCAGAAGACCTTGAGCTATGATTGAGATGCGATTGTAAAAAATATTCTTAAGTCAGTGTGTGGGAACAATGTATGATAAACAGCGTAACCTTGCTGATGTATGTAACTTGTTTATGTTTGTAAAGTTATGCCGAGTGGCTTTATCATCCTTGCTGTCATTAACCTTGGCCGACTAGCTATGGGTGCCGAGTGCTAGGATTCGACTTCAAAGTACTTGTCCTATTGGCACAATATACTTGGTATCGTAGGCTTTGTCGTTCACAAGGTTTAATGACTTAGATCGAAAACACTTTGGGTTAACAAATGTAAAGCGAAGACATGATAACCATGTGTAGCCCCTGACTCACTATTGGGTTGGTGACAACGGTGTAGTGAGTCAGAGTTAAAAACTTTATTGATATGTAGACTAGAATAAGATACAAAGCTAAGGTTTAGAAAAGACGTAGTTGTTCTATGTTCTAGGAGTTGTCTATCAGGGTCCTATCTTTGCGCTTCAGTCAGTAAGCCCCGGGCATGTATTTGTGCCTGTCATATAAGAGATAATTTGTGCCTGTCTTTGGTGATTTGTATTTTTTGTAATACAAGATCTTCCACCAAAAAGGTGCGGCCTCAGACATTACGACTACGATAACGATGCAAGCCTTGTAGGTACCTAGCCGGCTGGATCGTGGCGATGTGCCTAGCTTTCTCCAACTGATCTAGTTCGACTAGTCGGTCTTCATTAGATTTATCTTCATTGTGGGTCCGGACTCGCAGAGAGCCAAACTCCAACTCGGTAGATAACACGGCCTCAGCACCATAGACAATGAAAAAGGGGATTGCCCTATTTCCCGACTAACAGTTGT
The DNA here is from genome assembly GCA_003991445.1 of Oryza meyeriana var. granulata. NCBI lineage: Eukaryota > Viridiplantae > Streptophyta > Magnoliopsida > Poales > Poaceae > Oryza > Oryza meyeriana. The sequence continues at coordinate 434,533 of RYFJ01001159.1, forward strand.
ACGGAGTGACCACAGAATAGATGGGAGCTCTTGGACCCATTGTCTTGCGTATGGCCGTAGTCGGTTGAACACTCTTGCCTTGATGCCTTGGTGAACCATGTTGTTTGCACGCTTCACCTGCCCATTGCTCCGAGGGTGTACCATCGAAGCATAGTAGATTTTGATGCCAAAGACGTCGCATAAATCCTTAGACACGCCGCTTATGAACTAAGTGCCGTTTAATGTGATGATACGATTAGGGACTCCAAATCGTTAGATTATACTCAGTATGAAGTCTTTTGCCCTAGCCGCAGTGATGGTAGCAACGGTCTAGCCTTAATCCACTTTGTGAACTTGTCCACCAAGACAAAAAGGTGTGTAAACCCGCTTGGTGCCTTCTTGAATGGCCCGACCATCTCAAGCCCCCAGACTACAAAGGGCCAAGAAATTGAGATAGTCTGCAACTCTTGCGCTGGAAGATGAGTTTGTCGAGCGAAAAATTGACATCCTTCGCATGACCGGAGGAGTGCTTCAGCGTCGGTGACAGCAGTCAGCCAGAAGAATCCTTGTCTGTAAGCCTTTCTGACTAACATTCTGGATGCGGCATAGTTGCCACAGATTCTCAAATGGATAGATTGTAAAATTTGCTTTCCCTCCTCAGGTGTGACGCATCACATGAGAACTCCGGATGCGCTTCGACGATATAGGTCTTCCCCATCTACTACTATTGACTACTACGTGCATTTCTTTTGTTGTAGGCGAAACTAAAACTTGGATATTAATTGCAATATTTTTTATATCGGAACCATGCCATTAGTGTCGGGTCTTGAAACAAACTGGCACTGATAGCATAGGTCATCCGTGTCGGGTATTGGTACAAACTGGAACTGATAGCATAGGTCATCAGTGCCGGTATTAGTATAGACCGGCACAAATAACCTCCCACGAGTCCCTCCTAGGCCCTCACAAGGCAACATCAGTGTCAGATATTTACCCGGCACTAATGAGCCACCCTTATTAATACTGGCTTATAACGACAAAGTAGTAGATAATCTGAAGCCCACACTAAAACAACAGGGGTCATCTAAGACATTTGGATAACTGTATTGACAGATGATAATTAAAATATGCATGCCTGCTACGCATCTATGTTCTTGATGTTAAAATTATACAAAATTAGTGCTGATATTTAAGTTTGTGGGTTGACATGCCATCAATTTTACATTGTAGGATAGGGATATAAATTTCAGAAAGTCTGGCACTAACAGATATATATATATATATATATATATATATATATATATATATATATATATATATATATATATATATATATATATATTGTTGGATCACAATGCATAAAAATGAACTTTAATTAGGAAGAAAAATGTATGTTAAACAATTAACTGGATGACTTATCCTTTAAACTCCTTGAGCTAACAAACTACAGGGCCTGAAAAGGGAAGATCGCTCAGCAAGTACATGCAACCAAGTAAGCAGATCATTAGTTTAGATAATACAAAGGATATACATGGCCATTAGACAGCTGAAAGCAGAAACAAAAAATAACTGCTTAACAGAACGAAGAAGTTACATTGGTCATATTCAGCTGTTATATTCGTACTGTCTAATTCGGCTGTTGATGATGAATATGAACCACATGGGAAAGACAACCAAAATTGCCATGAAAAAGAAATTGTGGCAATAAATCGGCCTTGTTGCCACACTAATTTTTCCTGTGACCATAGCCCCGTATATATTACAACAAAAAACTAAAGTATAACTAAGATAGTAAATCATTGTAACATAATTTGCCAATTACCACAAAGAGGCAGAACATGGCAACAGAATAATGCACTTAATTACCAAAAATAATATTTCGTTGCAATATTTCCATGGCGACAGCGTAATTTTCTTATAGTGCCACTATAAAGTGAGAAGACAAGCAGACCGCCACCAGCACGACGGCGAGCTACTTATCAGCTAGCCATGGACGCACTGAGCACTCCGGACTTGACCAAAGCCGAGCGTGAGCTCTACAGCCACTTCTTGTGCTACGTCAAGTCCATGGCGCTCAAGTGCGCCGTCGACCTAGGCATCCCGGAAGCCATCTACCAACTTGGCCGTGCCACGACGCTCCACGAGATTGTCACTGGCGTCGGTGTCCATCCCTCCAAGCTGCCCCAGCTGCGGCGGCTCATGAACGTGCTCTCCTTCTCCGGCATGTTCGTGAGGACACCCATCGTCTCCGCCACCGACACCGGTAACGGCGCCGGGGAGGACGCTGTGGTGTACGAGCTGACCCCGACGTCCCGGCTCCTCGTCACCGGCGACGACAAGGCCGGCCTGTCCCTCCTCCTGCAGTACTTGGCAGGGCCGACGATCGTCAGCTCTTTCTTCAGCATGAAGACGTGGTTCAAGGGCGAGCATGGAGACACAACGACGTTCTTCGAGCTGACCCACGGCTGCGACCTGTGGGAGAACAACAGGAAGGATGGCGACGACAACAACAAATTGAACGTCGCCATGGTCGCGGACAGCCGCCTTGTGATGGAAATCTTCCTTAAGGAGGCCGGCGCCAACGTCCTGCGCGGGGTGAGCACCCTCGTCGACGTCGGCGGCGGCCACGGCCAGGCGTCCAAGGCGATCGCCGCCGCCTTCCCGCACGTCAAGTGCACCGTGATGGATCTCCCTCACGTGGTCAGCCACGCTCCCACCGATGACAAGGTGGAGTTCATCGCCGGCGATATGTTCAAGCACATCCCACCGGCAGATGCTGTTCTACTCAAGGTGTATGCCAAGTCCCTAAATATTATTTGCTGGAACTAATAATGCGAAAACTGAGGAATTAAATATTTTATTTATATTATATTTTTTACTTTTTACTATACTTCCTCCGTTCTAAAATATAGTAGTTAGTATGATAGTTGAATTTAAATCTAACTACTACTTTGCAGGAACATTAATTTTAGTTAATCGTGATTTTAAGTACAAGGGAAAATTTGACCATATTCATTTATTTTGTTATGTCATGATTAAAACATACGAATTCAGTACGGCTATATATATAATCTCGAATTTTATGGCTCCACAAATTCTACTACATATACTAACTGCCATAAAATAAAACAATTTGTTAATATCTGATCAATCAAAAGCAATAGACAACCCATATATATACACGCTACTAATTATGTTTCGACACATGGCCATGCCAGTGTGTTCTACACTGCTGGCAAGACGACGACTGCGTGAAGGTACTACGACGGTGCAAGGAGGCCATATCTGCGAAAGGGCCAGTGGGTAAGGTGATCATCATCGACGTCGTCATGGGGTCCGAGCAGCGAGACATGGTGACCAAGGAGACACAGGCACTGTACGACCTGTACATGATATTCATCAACGGCATCGAAAGAGACGAGAATCAGTGGAGGAAGATCTTCGTGGCTACAAGGTCGTCGCCGAGTTAGGCCTCCGGTCAGTTCTCGAGGTTTATCTTTGAGCAGCTAGCTGGTTAGCTAGTCATGTACTGCGTGCTTCCAATAAATATGTAATAAACCCCGCAGAAAATAAATATCTAATAAGCTGTCATGTTGATTGTTGTGCTTATAGCTAAATAGACGGCGGTCACGTTACTTATTATGTCTTGTTTTGATTATTATTTTGTTGGTTCGACTAAATTTAGCCGATCATCCTGACTACCTTGTTTCTTGTCTCTTCCTAATTGGAGGGAGCCTAAATGTCTAATATGCACAAGCGCATGGAAAGAGAAACCCGCGAATGGATTTGAGTCAACTTGGCGGCCCTTCCACTTGGATCTGCGTCGCGTGTGGGTCTCCCGGCGGTGGCGACCGGTGCCCTGACCAACTGATCTGGGAGGAGTGGAGGATTCCCTTCCTAATGTGTAAGTGTGGCCTAAGAGATTGGGTGTTATTGGTGGTAACTAAACCCCAAATTAAGTTACCACCAACATTTCAATTTAAGTGTTAAGAAAACTGTTACCTTGATCGATTTTCTAATGCTAGAGTAGTACAGATTTGGCTGGATGGTTGGTCAAAATTATGGCTAAATTTCTCATCAGAATCTTCTAATGGTGTTTTCAATTCCATACAACATTTGCAGACAGGGATGATCCTCTAGATTCTAGAGTACCCACCCTTACACGGCCAGTGCAGGACCCGCGACCCTGTAGAAGCAGGGCCCCGAGAAACTGTAGTGCAGGGGCAGGGAAGGAGAGCTGGTCCTGCCCACGGCCCCGCGAAAGCATAAGGCGGAATCGCTACTTTGCGAGCACGCGTTGGTAGCGCCTTGCTTTGAGTCTGAAACGGATTTTAACGTTGCGATGCATCCTCCTTAAGTCTATGATGAGTTTTCCTCTCCATCAGTTTTCACCTTCCTCCTCAATTGCTTTCCCTACCTAGATTACAGGTAAATTCAACTCAAATTTAGAAAACTCTCAACTCAATAGTATCAAACTTTCAACTCGAGTCCAAACTTTTTGTCAAAATATGAAACTTTCAACCCCAACTTTCGTCTGATTTCAGAAATTTTAATTGAATTTTCTGAAGCTTTCTACCTGCAACTAAAACTTTCAACTCAGATCTACTGAAAATTAGGAACTTCTAACAGGATCTTTGAAAGTTTTTACTCCAAATCAAAACTTTCAACACAAATCTTTGAAAGTTTCTACTGAAAATTAGGAACTTCCAATTGGATGTATGGAAGTTTCTACTCCAAATCAAAACTTTCAACCGAAGCACTGACTTGCAAAATCCAGCAAGGGGGAGGAGGGAATGAGCTCACCTGTCGCCGGATTTGAGGAAGAAGATGCGGTTCCTCTTCGATGCCGTTCCTCTTCGGCGTCGTTGAGTATGAGGTGAGGAGGAAGAAGAGCAACAAACGACATCTTGCTGCCGTCTTGTCGAGAGGCTGGGGAGGAGGACGAGAACTTCGGCGTCGTTGGCGACGATGGGCAGGGCTGGCCAGCGAGGGGGAAGAAGAGAACACTACCGTCTTGCAGGGAGGCCAGGAGGCGGGAGGAGGATGAGGGCCTCGGCATCATTGGCAGTGAGGCACAGGGCTAATCGGCAGTGAGGAAGAAGTGGACGCCGACTCCTCACCGGAGAGGAGGAGGCTCCGGCTCGCCGGCTCGCCGCTGTATTCCCGGGAGAAGGGGGGCAACGGGCGGGGGATCAAGGGGCTCGTCAATGCATCTTGTACTCTCGCAGGGGAACCGACACCTCTCAACCAAGAGGGTAACACCTTGAGTGGTAAGGTGTTTTAGATCGAGTGTATAAGGTGTTAGGGCAAATAGTGTTCGCTAGTTTGCTAAGTAGCACGCGCGCGAAATAGCCCAACTGAGTATAAGGCCACTGAATTTTTGCTACCAAAGTTCATAGAAAAAGTCCACCTTCACCAGCCCAATTGGCTCTAGGTATAAAAGATTGGGTGTAAACGCAAAACCCTAGACCAAGTCCTACTAGTCCGAACCTCTTAGCCGCTAGCGTTTGTCTCACTAGCTGTCATCGCCACCCCAACCCCACTGTGTCCCTCACGGGCATAGTATCCCTGTGCCGTCTCTACCTCTCCCCCATCCAACAGGCCGCTGCTGCCCTGTAGCATCTTTTCTATCCTGCCAGCTGTCGTGCCTCATGTCGTTCACTTTTCTCTCCGGCCGCCTCCCCACGCTATTCTACTCTCCTTTCGGCCGCCAGCAGTCGCTGCCCTCAACCATCACCCCTGGCTGCCAATGCCCTCCATCGTCGTCTGTCAGCTTGGAAAGGGCATGTCGTTCTGGCCTCCAATTCGATGTTGGGTCCATTGTAGGGCCAGGCCATTCTTGTTCAACCCAGCCCAACCCGCCCCGTTGCCAGCCGCAATTCCTATTTAATGAACGCACGCGCGGAGGGGGCGCACAAACCCCCGATTTGGATTCAGACAAAAAACTTTATGCACAAAAATTTTCCAATGCAAAAAAGTTATGCACAAAAATTTTCCATGTATGAACTTTAACACATACTCTATATAATTTTGATATTGTGTTTTTTTGGAAAATTTAGAGGGGCTTGGAGCTGAGAGATAAATAGCCTAGGAGCATTAATTGCACCTCTTATTTAGGTGACATAACTGGTGCTATTTTTTTTGGAAAGCTAACCGACGTTAGTCCCTAATCACGGAAGGAAGCATAACTCGCAATAGGAATCCCTGTTGCCACCCCTGTATATTTCATTATTTATCCATTACTAGTAATATACCCATGCTAACGCTACGGCGACAATTGATATTGTAAATGAAACAACCAAAAAACATTGGGAACATATATGTTTTTATCTCTGCAATGCTATTTAGTATCCAAAATAAAGTTCAAATATGTCTATTTGAGTTTTTATCTCCGCAAGATTCAGGCACCAATGTCTAGTAGACTGGACACTTTAGTAATCGGAAAGGGACCCAAGATTCACTCAATATCCACAACATCATCTAGAAACAAGCTTCGCTAAAAGTAAAGGCACTCCTCTCGAATACACAAGATAAATTTCCGAATTTAGCTTAAGTGTGCACTCAAATTTTTATCACAATACCGATGTAATTTTTTTTCAATAAGTGTGCACGTGGAACCCACGTTGCTAAAAAAATGATCGATGGAACTTAGTTGCCATGAAGCATATATGTCTTTAAATGGATCATGGTAGTACATTTGGAAAACCCCATACTGTTACTGTAATATATAATTCACCAGCACAAAACATTCATAGGAAAAAATAAATATTTTGTTATAAGGATGAAAATTTTGCACAAATTACTTCACTTTTCTCTTTGCCAGCTTCGTAAAATAGTCATACATGACCCAAACCAAGTAGAAATTTATGGAAGCAAATAAATTGTCAAACATTTGATAACTGGTCAATTTTTTTATCTAGAAAGTTTTCAATTGCATTACTGACCATCAGTGGAGACAGGAATGTAAGTATGCAACAGTTTCAGATCCCTCTCAGCTTGAGTACTTGTTATTCCTTTTTCCCCTTCTGATCCATTGAACAATTGACAGTGAAGCAAAGCAAATCTATGTTTAGAACCTGATCCTGCATTTGAAATCTGTGCAATGAACTTGACATAGCATTTGAAAGCAATCAAAAGTCATAAAAACAAACAAATTTTGTCCAATGAATAAGCCAATCAAACCTGATTAATGTGACTAACATTGGAGTATTTTCTTCTGCATACAACCATCAAGGGTGACGCATGCATGTGTGATAGAGAGCCACCTGCAGGGCTGGATAGAGACAACATAATCAAGGCAGCAAGTGTCAGAATAATGGGATATTTGCCCATATGATCACCATTCTGCATGGTAACCAAAAGCGACGCCATGCTAAAAGTACATTTCACACTTTTTGAGTTATCCAACTCATAAACTGAAAGTAGTCTCTACAGGTGCGTCAGGAGGCAAGGTAATAAAAAAAACCAAGACTAAAAACTCGGCCGGTGGGGGAAAGACCGTCCCCACGTTATTTCACTAAGAAGAGCTTAACCGGAGCCCGGCCGAGAAAGGTCACGAAAGCTGGCCACCCCATACATGGGGATGCCGCCCCCTGTGGTTCGGGCCTTAAACCATGCTTTGAGGCCCAACCCACTACCAGCCCCTTACAGAGGGCCCGCCCACCATAGGTCTGTTCACCTATGCTGACCAGGGGAACCAGCGAATTACCTTTTTTACCCAGCCTGAAACTCGCTCTCATGGGGATTCGAATCCAGGACCTAGGGTGCTACTAAGGACATTGCAACCACTAGGCTACATGCCCCCTTCGCAAAAAAAAAAACAAGACTAACAGAGGCATAAATTGAGTGCAGAACCTTTTAAGATGTTGCTCACATGCCACATGTAAGATGGTGGCAATTGCTCTTTTGCCACACATGTCCGTATGACATGTGGCCCCCGGGCCTGGTTGTCATACACCACGAGGCTGGCAAAATAGCAATTGCCACTAAACTATGTAGCATGAGTGTAATTTTTCCATGTTTTGAAGGGAAGCATAACCTTTAGGTGACCCAGATCTATTATACAAACCGAACGAATTCTTAAATGGGTATGTCTATTAAACAAAAGAATGGCAATGAAATGTACCAATCAAAGAGGATCACTGTTCATAATCGCTAGATTAGTCACTATACTATTTACTATTGAGACACACAAGCACATCCAAAGTGATTCCAACCCAACAAGCGGACAAAATGGTAGTACTGACAGGTAAATCATATAAGTCACTGTTGATAAATAAATAATAAGTGATCCTATTCCAGTTTATTATGATGGACAATATTTGAATTTGCCATCCTAGGTGAGTTTACATCAAGGCACACATTGCTTATAAGCTGGGATTCACCTCAAAAAAACATTTTCATGAAAAAACATATCATGAAGTAACACTTGTATCATTCATTTAGATTTTTTGTGGAATTGTAGAAACTATCATAAGTTAAAGGTGGAATTTTCATTGCTACATAGCCTACAAGGCTCACCTTGCACACTGTATCAAAACGAACAGTTGCCTCCACAAACTAATTCTTGAGATCACCATTTAACAAACAGGCACATCTACCACCTGTTAAATAGGAGAAAGATCTGAAATTGGGTGTCATTCCAAATATGTGAGCATGTGGAATTAACAATGTTTATATACCTTTATATTATAGTTGTGATGGCAAATGTTTCTTCAAGCTGAGCAACATCTGAATTGGAGGTCATCCCTGGAGATAACAAAGAACATGTTTTTGAAATAGACTTTCTTGCTTGGTCCTTGTCTTCTTCCAATCAAAATTTCTTCAGAATTCTAATAGTTCACTTGAGATTGAAATGACATGCAACTGAGGCCCGTGCTCGTATAAAAATAAATTTTGATGTTCTATCATGTTAGTTTCATTTTAACTGAAGAGAACACTTCAATCGGCCAAATATTTGCTATAATGTATTGGTACCTCCAATGACCAGGTCATCCAAGTCAAGATCATAGCATGTTGACATTGCAGCATTCAGTTGCTCAGTCATGTGAATTGATCTACAGTTCTGCCAAGAAAAATCTAAATCACCTTCAAGAAGGTAAAAGACCTTCTTGTTTTATATGCCATAATATATTCACAAGAGTCAGCAATCAAGGTCAATAAATGTAAAACCTTGTTTTTAGTATGCTGAAAGAACATGATCCAGTGATCTCTAATGTCTGATTTGCAGACAGGCCAGGCCTTCTGTGCCACTTATATAGAAAACATATCTTTATTATTGACATGTAGACTTTTTATGAGGAACTATATCACCACAATCAATTCAATGAACAGAGCAAAATGCTTCTTGTGCGTCCATTTAAAATCTAGAAATTGGAAGTATGTTGCTTACAAAGAAATCCAAGCAAAATCTTTTCTTGATTATATGGAGAAAAATTTTCTAAGAATGAGCAGCATGTTACTATGATAAGCAGTCTATAAGCTTAAAAATTAAATTTACTTGAGACTCTAGTGTCACTATTGCTCCTAAAAATTGCGTAGAGAATAATGAGATACCATGGTCAAAGTGTAAGATATTAATATAACAATTTTTTTGTAGATCAATATAGAAATTCTGGTTTAAATGGAAGGGTATGTGAATGGGGTCTGTGATTATATGATTCCTTCGGTGTGCTTCTTGACAAAATTTATGGTTGATGAAGTACAGTGATCAAAACAGTGGACACGGTATATAAGACTGTTTAAATACTAAGATATAACACTATTTAATATATAACAGGGAAAAACTATTACCAATGGAAATCATTTAATAATCTATCCAATGCATCCGTGTCAATCCAAATCGAAAGATTCAGCAATCTGAAGACAAGTTGAATTAGAAACACCATTACCACTGTAAATTATTATAGAGCAGCATGAGCATATATAGTTCGACAAACAATATACTATAACAGAACACTTTACAGGAAAAAATAGTCTACAACACATCATTTTGTAGCGCACTGTTTTTTTAATATGCATTTCATTAATCATAAAGCGTACACTTACCAGATGAAAATAGAAAAGATGTAGTGGTCCATTTTCTTCCCCATAGGCATCTAATTCAAATAGACTGATAGAGTGCCGATGGGTGGACTTAGAGATGGATCGGTACCTGTTGTGGAGGACAGCTGGCAGTGATGGCGACATAAGGATAGATGCATGACATGCAGGGTCCAGATCGTGGCCAGCTTGCGGCGCTCGCGACAGTGGATACCGAACTAAACTTGGTGATGGCACCTCCTCCCGACTGCATGTCTCTGCCGTGGCCTAGGGTCGTCACGACGGCGGTGGCTGAGGGGGAGGAGTTCGGGTTGGTGGCTGTAGCAAAGGTGGCTAGTCGGGAGGGCGAGGATCGCGGCACTTGAGAGGTCGATGGCGAACTGGTGGTGGGTGATTGACGAGAGGGACAGAGATAGATACCGGCGGTGGCGCGGCGATGAAACGGCGCCGTGGAATCAGCGTCGGTGTCAACACCTGAGAGGGTGAGGAGAGGAGATCGGCAGCAAATTGGCGGCAGCAACTGAGAGAGAGGAGGGATAGGGCGGATACCAGCTGCGGCGTGGTGGTGAATCGGCGCCGGGGAATTGGCGTCGGTGTCGGCACCTGAGAGGGTGAGGAGAGGAGATCAGCGGTGAACTAGTGGTGGCAACTAAGGGAGAGGAGGGATAGGGTGGATACCAGCGGCAGTGTGGCAGAAACTAAGGAAGAGGAGGGATAGGGTTTGGGCTTTGCCTCATGGGGGGCGCGACTTGCGAGTGAGGGGTCGGGGGATACGCAGGTGAGGGTGCGGGCAGGTGAGAGGTCGGGAAGACGATCCGGGCCGTTAGATGCAGGGTAGATGAGTATGGGCCGTTGGATATGTCCTATGAGGAATGAATCACGAGTCTGGTGCATTATAGGGTAGTGAGGGAGAGGAGGGATCGGGCTGATACCAGCGGTGGCGTGGTGGTGAATTGGCGTCGGGGAATCGGCGTCTGTATCGGCACCTGAGAGGGAGAGGAGAGAAGATTGGCGGTGAACTGGCGGTGGCAACTGAGGGTGAGAGAGGAAGAGGAGGGATAGGGTTTGGGGTTTGCCTCGTGGGGTGCGACTCGCAAGTAAGGGGTCGGGGGAGATGCGGGTGGGGGGGCGGGTGGGTGAGGGGTCGGGATGATGATCCGGGCCGTTAGATGTAGGGTAGATGAGTATCGGCCGTTGGATATATCCCATGAGGAATGAGTCATGAGTCACACCAGTTGGTGTATTATAGGGTAGATCATTGAAAAAGATAAATTCTCTTTTGAGCTCAGTGCGTAGATTAGTTTAATGACAAATATCAGTTTACTAAATATGGGACACCCCATATATGCGCATATTGCTCACCATGAATACTGCATACCTCATTTCACATCAATACAATTCCACAACTATGGGATAAACTCTTAAACAGATAAGATGCTAGATAGTCTTGCTATTTTTTCCTTCTATAGAATTTAGAGGCGAGAGTACTGATTTTGATGGTCGGTCGTTCCTATGACCAATTTGTCAATAGAATCTTCTAATTCTGTTTTCCTTTTTGTACAATATGGGCAGACAAGCATAAAATTCTAGATCTTCTTGAAGGCTTTAGACGTTATTTCTGGTTCTGGTCGAAAGGAGAAAAGTTGGAACTTCCCGTTTAATGGAGAGAATAGACAATATAACCACACAACATCCAAACATGTGACGTCCAGTTGTCCACACACCAGAGTTAAAAACAAAAAAACCCACATCATCCCGACGTGGTGTACGAGCTGACCCTGTCATCTCGGCTTCTCGTCACCGGCGCCGTACATGGCAGGGACAACGATCGTCGGCTCTTTCTACGGCATGAAGACTTGGTACATGTTAAATATTAAAATTCGAACATTATATTTAATATGTTGATTACCTTTGAAATTATAATTGCTTGAATTAAAAGAAATATCTACGTCAATTACAACTTGTCGATGTTTTGTATCGTCAATAATAATATGGGGCTACTCGTGAGACCTAAACTTAATGGATTGCAAAGGAACATGAGATAATTTATATTGGTTCAGGCCCTCAAGACAAGGTAATACCTTACGTCCAATTGTGGTGTATTGCTTTTAAGGTTTCTCTAGTGAGATTCTGATTGTCTCTGCCCTCAGGGGGCGCCCTGCCTCCCCTTATATACTAGGGGGCAGGGTTATAGGGTAGGAATCTCAGTCGGATACGACCAAGGGCTTTTCTTATTAGTATATAGAGAGTTCGGCTAGGATTATACCCTTTTCCTTGTCATGCAAGCTAATATAAAGCCGAGTCCTACTCTATCTCCAATTGTAGTGACCGGCCCACCCTCTGTTCGAGTGGCCGTAATTTGCCTTTCTTAAGCTACCCGGGGCCCATGGCCTCCACACAACTCGCTAATTATTAATTTTAAGTTTTGGAATTAAATTGATAACATACATAGGATGGGGAGAACTTTATATCTATTCATTCCCAAATTTTTTAATTTATTAAATTATGGGAAAAATAAAAATAAATACCCCCATGGTATTTAAACAAAGTCCTTTTCTATTAGATAAAACATAGAACAATGAATTATTCTAACATAAATATGGAACAAATTTATAATTGATAAAATTTTATAAATGTAAAAATAGATAAAACAAATAAAAAAGTATACACAATAACTAATATATATAGTTCGTGAACTAAAATTGCACATTGTATAGCACTGTAATTTTAGAATTAGTAATGTACAATTTTAGGTGACTGAAAAATTGCTAGATTTTAGGCGCATGAAATCTAACAAATAACTTTCTAATTACATATTATATGTAATATTGACCGTCAACACTATTTACGGTCATGATAATACGATCGACCCCAAATGGCTAGATCTTTTTGTTAATTTCAAAGCTCCTTTGGGTACTCAACTAGTATAGAAATGTATCAATAAATTGATGAATTAAGACCATTTTGTGACATTTCCAATGCACATTGGCATTATTATTGCAAATAGAAAATAGTACTAGTAGTTGTATGTATCAACCTTGTCGATGTCTATTGACACGTTTTGTTGCTGGCATAGAGTGAATAATAATTTTGTCAATAATGAATTTGACAACTCCTTTTGATTGAGAAGGCTCTTAAAGGTTACCAGTTGGCTTATCCTACTGTCAAGGAGGCTCTGATACCAACTTGTCACACCTAGAATTTCCTATCCAAATTTCAGTGCTTTTGTGCATTTAACTCCCCATCCAAGAATCAACTGTTGTACACAAATGACAATATCGATAAACAAAGTGCACAACTATATTAAAGTAACGAGTGCAACTATTATAGAGGTTGATAGGGCCTCACATCCAAAATAAAGTCTAGCAGCAGAAAAGAAACTAAGCAGTGTAGGTGACTCTCCATAGGCAACTTCACCAGGATCAAACCACTAGTCCTCCAGACCTTCATCTCCACTGTAGATCTCTTCCTTTGGTGGTGTTGGTTATAGCAAAGTGAGTACATGAAATACTCTGTAAGTCATACAACAAATATGCAGATGCAAAGGATATAACAAAAGATGGCATAATAGGGTTATTTTTGCGTAAACAACATTTGCAATCATTTGACAAGGAACAAAACAGTAGAGTAATTAAACAATATTAAATCAATACTATACAACTGCCCACAGTTGCACATGCCCAACCATTCCACACCTAGAACTATCATTTTATCAATCATAATCCATCATCAACATTAATTAATTAAGGGTGAGACTAATCACGAAAACATTGCTAGGCTCGCCCATAACCGTGGGCATGACTATTCGATCGGTTTTACTATGGTCGGAGGTGTACAAATTTACACACAAGACATAACTCCACAGCATGTTGCCATGCACCTTAACACCACCATGGTATCTCAGAAAGGATTTATGACAGAACCCTTGGCATAATGTGCACAATGGGAAAGAAACACCCACTAAGCAATATTGTCTCCGGCAGGGATGATCAATGCCCAGAACATATGGACTTATTGACTGCCATAAAACTATGGACTTACTTGTCTGCCACCACAAAATACGCCCTACCGCTTCCCATTGAACTCGCTATACTAGGAGACTAGCTATTACTCATGCTAGCTTGTGGTGAGTATGGTAAATGCTTTGCAACATTAGCTCGTGAATCGGTCTTTAATTGTCATGAGCACGATCAACATAACCATCAACAAACCATGTGCTCATAACTCTCCATTACTCAAGTTTTAATTAACAAAAGTAATTAACCAAACTCAACAACCGTTGAGCTACAATTGTCAAAAATTATTATAATGAAACCATAATTAATCATGAATGGGTCATTAATTATCTCACAAGATGAAACTAGTGTTTCTAAGCATGACTAAGCAAAACTAAATATTCTAGCTAGATCATTATAAGACCTAGTCTAGTCAAATTGCCCATAGTTATCAAGGTACAGGGATTCAACATCAAGAGGGCCATAACAAAGATCATAGATTCAACCATCCCGATGACATTCAAAAATAAATGCAATATTTGATGTAAATAGAGAATTTAAATATAAGATCAATATGCTCAAGGGTTTTTGGATCTGTGTGACTTGCCTTGCTGATTGATAAACTCTTCCAAACCTTCCTCGGCGTATACGGGCTCTTCGGAAGCAATGGCAGCTATGAAAATAACACAAACGAGCAAAAACAATATATAAGAATATATGCAAAGCACACAAAAGGCTATCGTTAAATAGACCATGATTTTAGATGAATGTTGAGACCTGAACGGCCTCATTCCATGTTTGTATGAATTAGTTATAAATTTTAGAAGATTTAATAGTTTGAACCATATACAAAAATTATTAAAAGGGATCATGACGCAATAAAGAATTAATTTTGAAAGGAAAAAGGGGAATTATTGCATCATTAAGATTGGGTTCACCATAGACCAGGTGCACAGAGCCGGTCCACGAGATCCAACAGCTAGGATTGAATTGATTGGGATCAGACAACCGAGATTGATCTCGATCTGGATCTCCGGATGGATGCCACCTGGTGCACAGGGGATAGCCATGGCGGACAAAGAGGCTAAAGCGGCGACAATGTGGCGGCCACGTGGACTTTTCGGCGGCGCGGTGGCTCGGGGATTGATGGTTGGCAGCAAATAGCGGGGCGACGGCATGAATCGAGGGCACGGGGGGGGGGGGGGGGGGGGGGGTAGAGTGTAACGAGCTGAACTCACCAAGCTGAGGCACGGAGATGGACGGCGGCGAACAATAAGCTTTGGTGGTGGTGAGCTATGGGATGTTGACAGCGATGATGCTCCAGCGATCTTCGGCGGCAGTGGAACAGTGGCTGAGGTCCTTCTCGTCCTGGTGGTCTCGACGGAAGCGGTGGCAAGGCTTGACAGCTCTCCAATCGACGGCGAGCAGCGGCCAAAGAGCTCTGGGTGGCGGCAACGCCACTATTAAAGTGGCAAATAGTTAAATTAAACAATACTTGTGGTGGACATGGGTCCCGGGTATCCTTACAGGAGACAGATACGGCCACCTAAATAGGAGGTGGGCCGGCCCATACGATTAGCAATAGAGTAGAACTCGGCATCATGTTACCTTCTATGACATGGAAAGGGATAGAGTTCTAGCCGAATACTCTATATACAGATAAGGGAACCCTAAGCTATCTCCTGCTAGGGTTCCTACCTTGTAACCCTCGCCCTTCATCCTATATAAGACGTGCGGGGAGCCCCTTGGGGGAATAACTCATACACAAGCTAAAACAATCCACCACAAACAGTAGTAGAGTATGACCTCTCGCCGAGGGCCCAAACCTGTCTAAATCTTCTTGTTTTTCACAACCATTGAGCCTTATGTCCAACGTATAGCCCCTACATCTTTATTGCCAATACAAAACATCGACAGTTGATACACTAGGTAGGGGGAAGCGCCAAGATCATCACCAACAAGTTCGATGGATCCAATCTCCGAAGTCGCCGTCATCACCTTCGCTCTCGGGGAATCCTTCCACTTTGGGAGCCTCGATTTTCTCGTCGACACCTTTGGCAATCTCTCTATGTCTGAGTCAGAGACGAATCGACTAGAGGGAGATCCAGTCAACCACGCGCCGGTTGGCCTCAGCAACGCTGCGATAATCTTTAACGACATCCTTAGGCTGCAATCGCGATCTACAATACGAAGGCAACTCACCCTCCTTGGGATCGACTTAGATATGGACTTGCACCGGTTGGGATCGGATATTGGAGAGATGAGATCGTCAACTCCTCACTCGACCTCACCAACTCCACAACTGTCTTCCACACCATCCTTTGGTGGCATCCTCAATCCGACATCTCGGAAGCGACTTGATCTCCTAGAGTTCAACTCAGATATGGCCACGTGCTAGTCGGGCTTGGACCTAGGGAGGTCGGGGTCATCAACTCTTCGATTCACTTCTTCGACTCTGACGGCCAGTCAGAAAGCAGTACTAGCAGTTTCTCACCTCCCTGAGAGGTATTCATGGCATCTAAAGGAAATCCAAGCCCTAGTCAAGAAGCTCGCCGACTACATGAGCAATAGGAGGAGGAGGCCCGCGAACTACATGAGAAATAGGAGAAGGAGGGCCGATGCCAACAAGCAGATCGGGACGCACACAACCGTTAGCTATGCGAAGCGTCACGTTAATTACAAAGAGACATCCGCCAAACCAAGATGGGCAACCACGACGTGTTCGTTACCCCTTAACAGAACGTCGTGGCCGCACTAACTCTACTCAACAAACTGCAGCTTGGACCCGACCACGTGGCACTCTTGAACACCTTACAACCAATGCTGGAGGAAAATCATGTCGTTAACCCAACAATCGCCAAGATCAAGACTATGGTGATGGCGGTAGCAGTCTAGCAACACAAGGAGCCTACAATTAAAATTGTTCCCTCTGGATCCCGAGTGGTCTCTTCACAGTTTGCTGCAAGTCGGTTGCCGTAAAGGCTGCAGGATCTAGTCGGCTACCGTTCAGCGGTGACACGTGTAAGAAGAAGGACGACACCAGCACAACGACAAGTAGGACCGTTTGGTATTCACTACTATAGGATCGAACATAAGAACCAAGCCTACCAGAGTGGGTGAATGGTAGGAAAGACCAAACAACCAAATCTTTTAGCGAAAATAAAAGAAACCTCTGACCTAGATGAAGTTGCGATGCAGTGCCATATACCGCCGGTCTGATTGCCTACCTGCTGCCGGTCCGATCGCAGTGCTGCCGATGCTCCGACCGCCTTGATGCCATCAATCTAACTACCCATGAACAAAGAACACAACTCGACGAAACTATTGAAAGTAGATCAACTTTATTGCATCAAGATGTGTCTACAAAGTGCATACAAAGCACTCCTCTCTCTCAAAACTAAACCCTAGCTTTTCTCTCTTCCAAAAGTTATGGCTCTAGGGCCTCAACCCCTCATCTATTTATACCTAAAACCTCCTACACATAGTAGGAGTAGAACTCCTAAACCTACTAAGACTCAACTCTTAATCCTACTAGGATTCAACTCCTAATCCAAGTAGAACTCAACTCCTAATCCTACTAGAACTCAACTCCCAATCCAAGTAGGACTCAACTCCTAATCCTACTAGGACTCAAACTTTTCAATCTTAGACTTCTATCCAAAATAAACTTCTTTTTCCATACACACAATTCCTCTTATATGCTATATGGAATCTTCTCCTCCACGTGCATTGATTTCTAGCCTTTAATATCTCGCGTGATATCCCAATCATCTGAACATTAACTTCTCCCAAGTCGACTCCCGGTCCATCACTGGAAATACTCCCGAGGCCTCAAGACTAACCGACACATGCAAAAACAAAGAAACCATATCCAAGCACAAGTTCTTTCCCAACTTGACTCGCATTAGCCACACACACTCACACCAACATCGACTTATATTTTTTAACAAATGTTCATTAAATAAATCATTTGCAAAGCCAATTGTTCATCACAAAATATTAATCATGACAATGATTTTACAACTACGACTGTGATGATCATCGTGACATATTTTCTCGACACTGGACTTCTCCACGACACCGAATTCATCTACCTCTTCGACCCGGCCATACAGTCAGAGAGTAGCTTCAAAAGTTGTTCCCCCTAGCCGAGTAGTAGGAAGACCAACCGCAGCAGAAGAACAAGTGACACACCAGGGGGCTCATAAGCTCAAACACAAGGATGGCACCCTGTTCCTAACTCGTGGAATACCGAACAACTAAGTTGCTTTTCATTTTTTTCTTTATATGATGTTCTCATCCGAGTGGTTTATTTCATTCCCGACTTACTATTTAGTTGGTAATCCAACTTAGCAATAAGTCAGGGCTACACTTAATAGGTGCACATGCTGCACATTCTGTTTTCTTCTCTTAACGGTTGCGATAGTACTCAAGTACCATGAATTCTGATCCGTGAAGCTTTATTCCATGCAAAACGAACTCAAGTCACCCAAAACACTTCTGTGGGAAAGAGCCATGAGCCGACTCCCGACGCTCGGGGCTATAACTAGTTTGGGCAGAGTGTTTAAATGTAAGGAGTCAATTACTCGGGGAAATTAAAACCAATAAGAAGTGGACCTCATATTTACATGCATTGCAAAATACTTAGATTTTCCTCAGTTGATTGTATTTTACATCAAGTGCTACTTATCCTACATGTTTATAATGCAGGGCCTAGATCCGGATATGCGTAACAGGAACTCAGGACCATGAGCTTATCTCCGACGCTTGGGGACTGGTCTAGTTAGCCAAGGTACTCAATGAAAGGACCATAACCATTCAAATTGACACCAGTCAAAGATCACGAAACCCACTCGGTATGCCCTATGAGGGCCACCAGCTGAGTACTCGTACTAGCCAGGACTCAGATACCACCTCTATCTCAGTATGCCCCATGATGGCCGCCAGCTAAGTACTCGCATTATTCAGGACTCAGATACCTCCTCTACATCGGTATGCCCTATGATTGCCGCAGTTGAGTACTTGCACTAGTCGGGACTCAGATACCATCTCTGCTTTGGTATGCCCCATGACGGCCGATAGCCGCCCATAGCCATCAGCCGGGGCTCTGGTAGCACTCTGCTAGGTAGGCTACACCGTATGAGGGTCGCTAGCCAAATTCTATGCTAATGCGAGGTTCGGGTACCTTATTTGGCCACAACTCTACCAGGTTGGATATGCCCCATGAGGGTCGCCAGCCAAATCCTACGCCAGTGTAGCGTTTGGGTACCTATTGGGCCAAAACACGGTGCACCCCAAGAAGGGCCAAAAGTCTGCCACTGCGTTAGTCGAGGCTAAGCATCGTACTATACAATTTTGAACTCGGGAGATGAGGGTATCCTCTATGTGAGCCGATAACTAGTCACCGCAAGATGGGATGCAGATACCACTCAGGCGAACCAAGTTTGATACATGGTATGCAACATGATGTGCCATAGCCAGGTACCGTGATAGACTGGATCTGGGTACCATAACCCACTAGGTATTTGTGCTTTTGACTCTCACAATAATTGGTATTCCAATTAACACGATAGTTGGGTGCAACACCTAATAGGTGCACCTACTTGGTGCATAATATTTATTAATTTAAAGATTATAGTCTTTGACAATATGTTTAGTTGCTGCACAACTAAGCATAGAGTCAAGGGTTACACCTAATAGGTGCACCTACTTGATGTATGCCATTCAATATTTTTATGAAGCCCTTCAAAGCCTCTTTGCTAGCTACAAAAGCGGGACAAGGGGAGAAAGCACTCGGGAAGATAGCACTCGGGAGTTTTCACCATGGAAGAAGAGCACTCAGTGGCAAGCCATGACTCGACTATGAAAGTCTTAGGACTACTGTAGAGGACATGGGTCCCAGTTACCTTACAGGAGAAAAATATGGCCACTCGAATAGAAGGTGGACCGACCCATGTGATTAGAGATAGAGTAGAACTTGACATCATGTTACCTTGTATGATAAGAAAAGGGATATAATTCTAACCGAATACTCTATGTACAGATAAGAAAACCTTAGACCTTCTCCGGCTAGGTTTCCTACCTTGTAAACCTCACACTTCGTCCTATATAAGATGGGCGGAGACCTCGGGGAACAACTCATACATAAACGAAAGTAATTCACCACAAACAGGAGTAGGGTAGTACCTCTCACCGAAGCTTGAACCTGTCTAAATCTTCTTGTTTTTTGAATCCATTCAGCTTTAGATCCGATGTAGGGCAATACTCTCTCTCTCTCCAGCAGGTTGAAGCTAACGCTGATGAGTGGGCCCTACTCGCCAGTGGCAGGAGCTGCGTGGGAGCGAGCTGGGCGCCAGGTTGTAAATTACTTGATCCTGGTTGGGCTGAAACTAAATGTTGAACTTTAATCTTTTATGCCACTTTGATGTTTTACAATTTTCAGTTCAGGTTTTCATTAATCTGGATGGGAGCCTATGTTATGTTGCTTCTGAATTGCTGAACAAATTAAACATTATGGACCAGAATCTAATGTGTAGTCACCTGAAGTAATACTTCACATATTGTTCGATGGGGTGCTACCATTTGGAATTGCAAAAGACAATAATTAAGTTCTGAGGGTCACATTGTTTTTAATATAATCTATGGCAAAGTATAGCTCACAGTCAAGAGGTCTTATAAGAAAACGCTCTGTCATTCTCAAATTGTATTGAAGTTAGTTGCCCTTAACCATAATTGTATAGTTCGTTCCTCAAATAATTGAAGAGCCAAGACAATTTGATTTGTTGGCTGGTTTATATGTTAATACCAGGACATCCTTGGGGATATGAAATATACCAGGACATCCTTGCGAACATGAAATTGTAGATCAATGGCTACTCAGAGTTATGTCTCAGCTCAAACAATTCTCTGTAATGAAAAAGATAAGAAGTTGGCTCCGAGAGCGAGAGCTTCTTCTACATGTATGATCGATAGCGGAGTGTCTTTCCGACCACAAGATTGCCGGTATTAGCGAAATGTTCAAGGCAATAGAACCTGGTCTTGTTTATTTTTTCACTCTCTGTTTTTTGATAAAAGATGATTGTGCAAGATATCATGTGGATCAATAGTGCAATTAATTTTTACTCTTACTACTGATGGTACACAGTTCCAAAATTGAAATATACTCCACGTTCATGGTTGGATTTTTACTTCAGAAACCTTCAAAGTTTTGGCAAACCAAAGGGTGGTTAGAGTCGCGTGAATGGGCGACATCATAGGCTAGTATTTTTTTAGACTTCAGGGCCTTTTTTTATTTGTACCATCTTATGTGTTTTATATTTTATTTGAGGCACAAGCTCTAAAACCAGTTTTTGAATTTAGTCAAATTCAAAACTCATTTTACATGTGCTCTAAAACCGGTTTTCGATGTGGTCCTCCTGCGGTGCGCGGAACAGCATGAGGCTGAACTCGGCACCAGCAACGAGCACGCGCGCACCGTGGTTGTTCCCGGCGATATCCTTTGCGACGCACAGCGCCGCGGCAGCAGAGGAGCACCCTAGGTAGTTCATCGCAGTGCGCTGCACGGAGCGGCGGAGCCCGAGGAGGGTCACCAGTCGGAGGTCTGCCCCAGGGATGAGCAGGCTGGAGTACGAGGTGAACACCACGTGGGTGATGTCGCTTGTGGGCCGGCCCCACTCGGCGATCGCCCTCGCCGCAGCCTCCGCGACTAGCTCCGGCATGGCGGCCGCCAGTATGTCCTGCCGCACGTTGAGCGACGGCTGGTCGTGCACGGCGAGCTCCGGGTGGTCACGGATCGTGTCCTCGGTGTGGAGGAGGTACCTCTTCTTGATGCCGCTGTTGAGACCTGACAATGTCGCACAAATTCTCGCACACAAATTTTCCTCAAATTTCTTGTGTAAATTTTGAAATTTGAAAGGAAAATTGTGAGAAATTTACAGATTTTCTTCATCTTTTCTTTGAGGTTGGCAAGGTGCTCGCTCTTCGTGACGCGGAAGTACCAGTCGGCGTACTTGTCCTGCGGAATGGAGTTCGCTGGGTTTGCCGTGCCGATCGCGAGCATGGCCGCTCGTGCCGTTTGCCCGGTGTTGTTGACGATAGGTTCTACATGAGGCTTCGACGCCTTGTTGACGGAGCAGCAGATTCGGCTGGCAAACGCAAGACAGAAATAATTAATATAGCAACTAATGTTGCAATGCAACTGAAAATTTTTGATCGGGATCGAATTCCCCAAAAAGTTAAGGTTCCCCGAAATGTGCAGTGTCGGTAAAATATATGGTGAAAGAAATTTCCCAGGATTGAATACTATTTCACGGGAATAGCCAATCGGTGCATAAAATTTCACTCCGGGGTTAATTTAGTCCCTTATGTTTCATATCGTCCAAACGATTTCTCGTAGTTTATCGTGTGGCTTAACTATATAATTTTTGGACCCACCACCAATGCCACGTGGACATGCCATCTCATGCTCACATGCAAGGTCAATGTTTAAATGTCCATTCTACCCTAACATATACCATAAGAAAAACAAACGGTATTATAAACCTTATTAGCATCCCTTCCTACATCTCACAATATCTTATGTTTGTTTTTCTTTTGTTTTTTTTCTATTGTATATGTATGGGTAAAATGGATATTTAAATGTTAACTTGCATGCAAGAATGCCATCACAAATTTTGAGGCCTCATTTGGATAATATAAAACGTTAGGGACTAAATCGACTCTGGAGAGAAACTTTAGGGACAATATTAGCTATTTGGCCTTTTTTTTGACAAAATTTGTTGTTTGGATATATTTGCCTCTTGACACATACTTTTGCTTCTTGGCAAAAACTAAACTATGGTCATAGTCAAATAGTGCAAAGTATACTTTTTCTTCGATGAAAGGTGTATGCATCATGTTCCTACTTTCTAAAGAAACTGAATTTTGTTCATAAATTTGAGTTGACCAAACTGTTCCTTGGGGCCATGGCCTGTGTCTTACTTCTAAAAGCCTAGCTAGGGTCGTTAAATTTGTTTTTATCATGGTTTTCAAAAATAGGTGAGGCTCTGGTGGTAGCGGATGGATCTGTCGGAGGCGTGGTTGCTTGTGCTGGTCCTGCTGTCCTGTGGCTGGGAGAGCTAGGGAGTGTGGTGGGCGAGCGCCCTTCTTCTCTTCTTCTTTGCTCTCTCCCAATGACAACTCTATGCATGGAAGCCTGAATCTAACCATCGGAGTAGAGGAAGAAAGTGGATCCGACCACCAGAGTACAGCAATTTGGAGGTCATGAGTCCTGGGTACATCAAGAAAGGAAAATACGGCTACTCGAATAGAGGGTGGATCGGCCCAATATAATTAGAGATAGAGTAGGACTCGGCTTCATGTTACCTTACAAGACAAGAAAAGAGAGATAATCCTGGCGGGAGTCTCTATGTACTGATAAGGAATACCCTAAGTTGTATCTGACTAGGTTTCCTACTCTATAATCCTCATCCCTCCGCATATATAAGGAGCGGTAGGGAGCCTTCTAGGGTAGATGATTTACATACAGCGAAAGCAATACACTACAACTGAATTAGGGTATTTCCTCACATCGAGAGCCTGAAATAGTATAATTCCATGTGTTCTTTCGAATCCATC
Organism: Oryza meyeriana var. granulata; assembly: GCA_003991445.1. Taxonomy (NCBI): domain Eukaryota; kingdom Viridiplantae; phylum Streptophyta; class Magnoliopsida; order Poales; family Poaceae; genus Oryza; species Oryza meyeriana. The sequence goes on from RYFJ01001159.1 coordinate 458,163, forward strand.
GAGTTAAGATCCGATGCATAGCTCCATATTCAATATTGCCGATATAAAATATCGACAGTTGGCGTGCTAGGTAGGGGAAGCGCTGAGATCATCGTCAACAAACTCGATGGATCCAACCTTTGGAGTCGTTGGCATCACCTTTTCTCCTGACCAAGCCATTAGCTTCAGGAGCCTAGACTTCATCACCAATGACTTTAGCAACCGTACTCTTTCCGACTCGGTTTCGACCTGATCAGAGAGAGATCAAGCCAACCTCGCACCGGTTGGCCTCGTCAACACTGCGATAGTATTCAACAACCTGCTTCGGCGACATCCAAGATAAACATGCCCTGGGGCAACTCTCTTTCCTAGTTTTTGACTCGGATACGGCCCTAAGCTGGTCGGGATCGGATCTAGGAGAGATGAGATCGTCAATCCCCCACTCGGACTCACAAACGCTACAGCCATCTTCAACTCCAACATGATGTGGCATCCCCGATCCCCTTTACTTTGACTCTGATACGGCTTAGAGCCAGTCGGGTTCGGATCAAGGGAGGTTGGAGTCATCATCACCCCACTTCGGTACTCGGACTCCAACTCCCAGTAGGAGGGTAGTTTCACCTCTATGGGACATCAAAAGGGAGCACCCCAAGTCAAGATGCATGCCGACTACGTAAACAACAAGAGAAGGAGACTTGCCGACTCCGTGAGGAAAAGGAGGAAGAAGATAGACATCAGCATGCCGAACAGGACGAGCGCAACCGTGAGCTGCGTAGAACCAGACGGCAACCACAACGAGACATCCTCCAAATGAGGGTGGGTGACCACGACGTCTTTGTCACCCCGCAACAGAACGTCCTGGCCACACCAACATTACTGGATACCCTGCAGATGGGATTAGATCACCAAACAACACCAACGATCTCCAAGATCAAGGCTATGATAACTGCAGCAGCAATTCAACAGCGCCAGGAGTCTTTCGACACTTTAGTCCGCTCGTGCAGATCAACTTCTGAAGCTGCAACTTCATCAACCGCAGCAAGACACCAAGCGTCAGGATATAACTAGAGGCACTCGGAGTCTCTCCGTGGGTCACAAGACAATGACGAGGATCGCCGGCAACACCATGACAACTATGGACGCCGTGATGACCGCGACGCCATGGACCGACTACACTGTGATATCCGTCAAGACATAAACACTCACCGACGTGAACACGAGGAGGACAAATGCCGCCAATTGGAAGACGAACACGAGCGCTTTGGCCTCCACCATGAACGATTCAGCCACTGTAGTCAGAGCCGGAGCCCACATCACGAAAACCACTCGGACAAAGGAGTTCCTGCCTTTACACGCGAGCTACGCCAAGTCGACTGACCATCTGGCTTTAAACCAACTGGCGTTGACAAATACGATGGCAAGATTGGTCCCGAATCCTGATTGACAGTCTACACTCTAGAGCATTAAGCAGCTGGAGGTGACCACAAGGCAATGGCCAACTATCTCCTAGTCGCCCTAGCCGAGTCGGCATGGACCTGGTAAACGGGGCTTCTGAGAGAGTCAATCGATTCCTGAGGAGCTCCTTGACCGGTTCATGGCAAATTTCCAGAGTACCCATGAAAGGTCGGGAACCGAGTTGGACTTGTATCAAATACACCAAAAGAAGAACGAGTCACTCCAGGACTTCATCAAGAATTTTTCCGATAAGAGGAACACTATCTCCAAGATCAAAGACGAGACGGTCATCACCGCCTTCCATAAGGGAGTCAAGGACACACCGTTCATCACCAAGTTCACTCGAAAGATGCTGACTATAGTCAAAACTCTCTTCGAGATGGCCAACAAATACACCGCCTCCGCTGATGCTGTTGTCGAGGTGCAAGAGGACAAGCCCCGACAGAGAGACCAATGCGAGTCGGACGATGCGGGACCATCAAAAACATGTGACCGGGAGCGGACATCTAAAGACCTCGTTGCTACAGTCGAGCATAGCTGTCGTCGACCTCCTAGAACCAAAGCTTATCAGAACGACAAGTGACATGCTTGGGGGCTCAAAAGCTCAAACACAAAGATGGCACTCTTCATTCCCAACTCGTGGAATACCGAACAACTACGTCACTTTCTGATAAATATTTTCTCCTTGATATGATGATCTCATCCAAACGGGGCTGGAGGCAACTCACTTTCCAATGGTTTGACTTGGATACGGCTTAGCACTAGTCGCGATCGGATCTAGGGGGATGAGATCATCAATTCCTCACTCGGCCAAAACAATACCGCAGCCACTTACACCTAATAGGTGCACCGCTGCACTTTCTGTTTTTACTCTTAATGGTTGCAAAACTACTCAAGTAGCATAAATTCCGATCCGTGAAGCTTTGCTCCATGAAATACGAACTCAAGTCATCTAAAACGCGTGTCTGGAAAAGAGCCATGAGCCAACTCCCGGCACTCGGGGGCTATGACTAGTCGGGCTGAGTGTTTAAACGTAAGGAGTCAACTACTCGGGGAAATTAAAATCAATAAGAGTAGGAACGCATATTTACATATATTGCAAAATATGTAAATTTTCTTCGGGTGATGGTTTTCTTCATCAGATGCTACTCATCTGATATATTTATAATGCAGAGCCCAGTTCTAAATACGCATAACAGGAACTCATGGCTACGAACCTATCTCCTATGCTCTGGGGCTGGAGCAGTTTGCTGAGATACACTTGGAGTGCGACATCTCAAGAATCACTTGGAATGCTTCATGAGAGCTACTAACCGAGTACTCACGCCTGTTGCGACATGGATATCACCTTTATCTTGGTACACTCTATGCGGCCACCAGCCGACCTGTGGCACCAGTTGGGGCTCGGGTACCACTTTGCTGGGTACGGTACGCTCCATGAGGGTCACCAGCCGAATACTGTGCTAATGTGAGGTTCGGGTACCTTATTCGGCTACAATTTTGCCAGGTTGGGTAGGCCCCATAAGGTTCACCAGCTGAATCCTGCACTAACGCAGTGTTCGTGTACCTATTTGGCCAAAACAAGAAAAGAAGTCAGAACCCGTGCAGTCAGAGACTACAACAAACCTGGAACTACGGAGGTGCTTATTATTTTTAAGATTAGAGGACCCCAATTATTCGATTCCTAATGGAAGATGAACTCCCTGAAGATCGTAATGAAGCCAAATGAGTCAAGCGACACAAGAAAAACCTTATCATAGTCAGAGAAGACCTATATTATCAAAGAGCATCCAGAGTTCTCATGCGCGGCATCACACCTGAGGGGAGCAAGCAGATTTTACAATCTATCCACTTGGGCATTTGTGGTAACCACGCCGTATCTAAAACATTAGCTGAAAAGGCTTTCATACAAGGATTCTTTTGGCTGTCTACGGTTACTAACACTGAAGCACTCGTCCGGTCATGCAAAGGGCATTAATTTTTCTCTCGGCAAACTCATCTATTGCACAAGAGTTGCAGACTATCCCCATTTCGTGGCCCTTTGCAGTCTGGGGGGCTCAACATGGTCTGGCTGTTCAAGAAGGGGCCAGGAGGGTTTATACATTTGTTTGTCATGGTGGACATGTTCACAAAGTGGATTGAGGCTAGACTTCATACTGATTATTATTTACCGATTTGGAGTCTCCAATTGCATCATCATGGGCAATGGCACTTAGTTCATACGTGGTGTATTCAAGAATTTCTGTGATGACTTCAGCATCAAAATCTGCTATGCTTTGGTGGCACATCACCAGGGCAATGGGCAGGATGAGCAATGATCAAAATCTCCTAATTTTATAAGGCCGCGTTGGGTAGGTCGGTTTGGACCAGCTTATTCAGTAGTGGGCCAAAGATATGAGTTCTTAAATAGAATGTCCTATTAGGTCGCCAGCTGGTCGCGTTAAAATCCCGATGCAGCTGCTATTTTACAAGAACCGATTAAATAATCAGATACGTTTCATGCTAAGCTGACTTTCGGGTGTATTACATTCGGGTATCTTGATTATTTTATCTTGATTATTTTAAGGTATTGAGGATATATCATTATAAGGATCAACAGCTGGTCTCCATTAAAATTGGGAATGCAGGTATCTCTCAAATATACCTCATCACGCATTGGGCATGAGTCTATAGTGATAAAAGGCTTACATGCTTAGCCAAATTGCCATGAGCAAAATTCTGTTCAATGATTGACTGAAAAAATTAATTTCTAAGAAACATATCACTTGGGAAAGACTTAAAGGTTAAATATTTTTGACTTTATGTTTAATTGATTCACAATTAAGCATAAAGTCGGGGGCTACACCTAATAGGTGCATGGATTCGGTGCATACTATTCATCTATGAAAGCTTTCATAGCCTCATTGCTAGCTGACAAGAAGCAGGACCTGGGAGGAGAAGCACTCAGACGATGAGTACTTGGGAGCAAAGCACTTAGGAATTTCTTCATCGTGGAGGACGAGCACTCAGCACAAGTTGTGACTCAACTATGAAGGTCTTAGGAGCTACTGTGGAGGCCATGGGCCCCAGTACCTCAAGGAAAGTAAATACGGCTACTCGGACAGAGGATGGGCCGACCCAATATAATTAGGGATAGAATAGGACTCGACTTCATGTTACTTTGCATGATAAGAAAAGTGATATAATTCTAGCCGAACTCTCTATAAACTGATAGGGAATACCCCGATCGTATCTGATTGGATTTCATATCTTGTAACCCTCGTCTCTCCGGTATATAAGAAGAGGTAGGGAGCCCCTTAGGGCATAACAAAATCTCACTAGAGCATACAACGAAATCAATACACCACAAATGGAATAGGATATTACCTCACATTGAGGGTATGAACCAGTATAATCCACTGTGCTCTTTCGAATCCATCGAGTTTAGGTCCAATGCATAGCCCCGTATTCAATATGGTCGATACAAAATATCGACATGCAAGAAGACAAACGATAGGTTTTCTGCAGTGCACTATTTATTTGTATTGCACTATCTTGTATTTGAGTGTTTCACTTTCTTTTGGTTTGATGTTGTGCGTGATACGCACAGTGTTTTCTTTAATGTTGCATATAGAAGAGTTTTGGTGTTGCAATTAGTTTTGTTTTAATATTGCATCTGGTTAAAATATTTTGTACCAAGCGATGTAAAATTTTTAACCGAGCGATGAAACATATGAAACAATTTGTGTTGGAACATTTTTCATTCAACAATGAAACATCTGAAATATTTTTTGACATGTAGTGCAACACCGTCCGATAATTTGCGAGGGATCGAACGTCCGACCGCTAATCACGTCCTTTATTTATTTATTATTAATATAGCTATATTTATGTTGCGTGGTTTTTTCTTAAAAACAGTTGTTTTTTGTCCGTGCAGTCTCCCCGGATATTCGAGCTGGGCTTTGCTGCTTATCCAATCTAATTACGTCCGCCTTGTCTTTGATTAACATATATTCTTTAGAATTTATTTATGATTTTCACTAAAACGCCATCCAAACTCCGCTATAACTATCGATTCACATAAAACCAACACTAAAAATAATATCACTACCGGTTTAAAAGAAAATGTAATATCATTGAGCCTGATCGGTTGTCCGGGCTGTAGGTGCGCTGCAGCCCAGGCGTCTGATCACCCCCACTTGTGTGCTTCTTTAAATTCATTGTCCGAAGGACCAGGCATGTCGATGTCAGAATGAGCTGTGATTTGTGAGCTTCTCTCTTCTCTCTTGTGCTATTAGTTATTTGATTTTCTATATCATTTGATTTTGCTTAGAAGACACGCCATAATTTTCTTGACTTCAGTCACTTCTTTGTCCATTTGATTGCTATCTCTCTGATGTGTACGTCTATCTTTATGTCTTTTGGATTGTATTCGTCTCTTGTATTTATGTGTTAATTTACACTAGATCATTTTTTAAAGAATCATGTTGGTAATTTCAATACTAATAGTTACTACAAGAAAAACTACAGTGCAATATTTAGAATTTATGGTGTAATATTAACAGTATACATATATGAAATTTACAGTGTAAGATATGAAATTTACAATGTAAAAGTATTTTGATACAAATATGGTGCCATAAATATAAGCAATGCCTTTATTGATACACTCCAATTCTCTTCTACTATGAAAATAATTTCCATACCAGGATTCTATGCTATTTCTACGCCGACCCATCTATATCTACTACCAACATACCTGCTCCTATATATATACCGAGGTTTTCACCCATCCTTGGGAGGCATATACGTCCCCAACGTTTATGTAATATCCCATGCGCCAATTTAGTTTTTTAGAAAATAATTAAGAGAGGTGTAAAAATTAGACTTTTAAACTATTGCTCAAATGCATGATCAGAAACCTTAGGTGCATAGAGCTTGTTGAGTTACCGAGGTTTTCACCTATCCTTGGGAGGCATATACCCCATGTGCCAATTTAGTTTTATTTTTCTGGAAAATAATTAAGAGAGGTGTAAAAATTAGACTTTTAAACCGTTGCTCAAATGCATGATCAAAAACCTTAGGTGCACAGAGCTTGTTGAGTTCTATGGAATAGAATATAACTTTGTTATAAATAGAGTTTGGACAAAGTCATGGTGATTGGATGAATGTGGGCCGTTGGATTTCCTTTTATCTCATCCTTATATAAGTAGGCAAACTCATCTGCCGTAGCGCCCCTGCAGCCCTAGTCGTCGAATCTGGGATTAATATGTTAGGAATCAAGTTTGGAGGTCTAATTGAAAGTTTTAGATCCTTTTAATGTCTTTCTAACGGTTCTGGTTTTGTTCAATTCGGATAAGTCGTTTAGGAGAAAGTTCGAAAACATTGCTGCTGACCGGGTTCGAAAACCGGCGCTGCAATTTGTCTTTTTAAATCTGGGCATGGTAGAAGCAGAATTAGATTTTTCTCTCAACATGAAACTTGTATATAATTTTCTATAGATACTCTAGATGCATTTATTTTCTATGTTTGGTTTAATAGTTCAAAAGTAAAGGCTACAACAGCGACCAAGCAGGGTCTTAGCTAGTGTTCGCTAGTTTCTATATTTCGGTTTTCTATAATTTATATCAAGCAATTAGTGGAAGTATTTATTCACTAGCATTGTGGTTATTATATGTCGAGTGTATTTTTTGTTCTTTAGGTTTTGAGGGTTCCAGTGCCTCTGGCGTGACGCCAAATTATCATCACGGTTAAGGCAAGTACATAACAAACTCATGTGATTCATGTGTGTTGAATGGCATGCTTTGCTCTGTTTATATTACTTCCACTATATCATTACTCAAGTGATTCCATATATTATAGATTGTGGTTTCATGCCCTTGTTCTTATTATTTGTATTCATGTTTCAAGTTGACATATGAGTTCTTGATGTAATTCAGGTTTAGTGATTTTGGTTCTTTTCTAGTTAAATAATTCAAGTTCCATGCATAGCCATGCAGTGTTATCTAGTTCTTTATTCTTTTCTACTTAAACAATTCCGCTTACTCGGCTTACCGGTAATGTTAAAAGGATGTTCATGTCTGCCAGGGAGGGGAACCACTAATTTATGAAATCTAGTGTTTTGTTTTTACAGAAAGAAAAAGCTTTCTACTCATTTTTCATTTGCTAATTCTTGTGTGTTTGTTTTTCTGGTTCCATAGTATACTTGTTGAGTACTTTTATACTCACTCTTGTGTTTTATTTGGTTTTTAGGTATACAATGAAATAGCATGCGTGGGCAGGAAGTAGTACCTTTAATCTCCGCACTTCACAAATTCAAATTAACTTTAGTTTTCAGAACAATAGAATAGGTTACATCCTTTGATTTATTGCCGCGATTTGGTTTATTACCTACACGTTCTTCATGATTCATGTTCATGTTTGTTATGAATGTCCATAGTTACAGTGGAAGCTCTCTTGGAATTTTTGTAAATATTGGACTTGGTGGTTTTTGATATGTATAGTGTAGCACTCTAGGTATGTGGATACCTAAGGCATTACGGTTTATTTGAGAGATAAAAAATTTAAACCGATTGGAACAGTCAAGGAAAAGATAATATCATAGTGTCTAAGGCGGTTAGAAGTATATTTTGACTAATAGATAATACCAATACTTCTGTATAATCTGGAGAAAAACAGAAGAGCAGATGCAAAGGTGAATTTTCAATCCTACTCCCACTTATGGCATTAGTTTTGGTATCTTCTTTGTGGAGATGTATCACACAAGTGGTTAGGAAGTGAGAAAACCTCATACTAACAAACTAAGCAACACATTTGTTTATTTACTTGCAATGTAATTCGACTCACCTCCTTGTGATGCTGCCGTCGCGTCGTGTCAAGCTCTGGCGACTGTCTACGTCACCAGCAAGGCGGCCAGTTGGAAGAAGGCCACGTTGATGGAGGAGGCCGTCAGGAGATGCCATGGGAGTGCGCATACGAAACACCTCGAGAGAAGGCATCACAACATTACAACTAAACATACTTTGTCGATATAATTGGCCGCTATATATAGCCAACTAATTATATTTATGGTTTGTTAAATACTTTCGGAACCATTGACACATGATTTATATAGATATGTGTTGCAACGCTTGCATGTCACTATGTACATGTGAACTGATCGATGCCATGCATGCACATGTGACAGTTGCTGATAGGATGGGCTGAACGAATATGGATCACATTTTCAGCCAAGACGATGACAACTACTATATCCGTGCAGTTGATCAGATAACGTATAGCACTGAACATTCAGAGTTTGTAGTCTTGCTCGTGTTTTTCCTTCTCTAGAATTTGGAAGCTAGTACTTATGGCCAATTTGTCATTAGAATCTTCCTATCATGTTTTCCAATTCTGTACAACATGCATGGCAGACAAACATATTTTAGAGTATGAGCTTTGGACTTTATTTTAGGTATTACTCTGGTCCAACGAGAGTGAATTGCTAGAACACGACATTGATATACATTCGTGTTGTCTTTACTTTTTTTCCTGTGTGCATTTCAAGCTGATTAATATGCTAGATATATTTCATTGCTTAAATAAATATATGTCTATGGTCCCTACTTTCTAATGAATTTTATAGAAATTGTTAAAAGGTAAACAAAAGCCTCCCACGATGAAAAGTCATGAAGATTGAACTCAAATTGATTTATGGGTATTTCTAATAAATTTCTCACGACTTCAAATACCTAACCACTTATTTAGATGAATTTACAGAGTACAAGAACAAATTTTAATGTAACAAAACCATTATTAGAGTTTTTATATAAAAAAAAGGAAATCCCTTTTTTCTCTCTACGACCAAATCCAGCCATCTCTTTCCTATTCCTCCCGCTGCCCGCGGCAGCCTTCCATACTTTTCCTCCCACCGTGACCTAATTGGCTCACAAGGGCTTCTCTCATTTTCCCGTCCGCGGGCAGCCCACTTGGCATCCGCTTGCCCATGCCAACCTAAGGTGCACCTATGCTTCTCACTTGTGGGCACCACTCAAGTCAGCCCAGCCTTGCCCACGCATGCTCTGAGGCTAATAGGTGGGGCCCGCTTGACAGCTCTATTGTCATCCTTACGCTGGTGCTGGGGAAACCCTAGCATTGTGCTCTGCCACTGAAATCAATAGTGGTTACTGGCATTGCCAGCGTCGCTCCACCTCACTTGCACCATTCTCCCTCCTTGATGGGCTACAAAAGGACACCCCTTCCTCATGCCACTCGAACACCATTCCCTTCACGCCATTGTGCCACTCTCTTCCCATGTGCCGTCTTTCACGCTGTAATATGCTAAAAAATACGTAGAATATTTTCTGGGAAAATGTTTTAAAGTTGCTGCTCTTCAATCGTGTCGTGTTCAGAGCCTTCCGACCCCATCCTCCCTACTTTTCCCGACCAATCATCCCCATTGATATACATATCTTTCTTTTTTAACGAAAAACAACTAGAGAGGCTCCTATTACGCTATATTAATATATATTAATATTTACATATAATGTACATGAAGAAAACAAGAAAAAGACTATCTCATATTAAGTGGTCTAGCCATGATTGCTAGGATTACTTTTATGATTCTGGTGCTCTATGCACATGTAGAGCAAAATCTTCCTTAAAAGACCTCCAGTGTCAAAAACAAATTTGCACATTGTTGAAAGTGAGATCATTTCTTCTACACCAGATGTTCCAACAAGAGATTGCAATTACGTCAATTAAAAAAATCTTCAAAATGATTCCCCGATGTGATAATTATGTTCATGAATTCCATTTTTAACTTCTAGTGTATTCCAAGGTATTGCCAGCATTGTTGTGCAAAAGAGCAAGAGAAGAAGAGGTGTGTCATATCTTTCAGAGTCGTTGCACATCGCACAATTTGTTCCCTCTGAACTATAAACCTTCTTCTTTGTAGCATGTCCGTTGTATTAATTCTGTCCATGAGAAGTAACCAAAGAAACACCTTCAGTTTAATCGTACGTTCACTTTTCAAAATCAAAGTGATTGGGATGACTGGTTGAAGGTATGCAAAGAATAAAGAGTATACCTTTTGGTTCCAACTTATATAGGATATACAGATAGGATTACTGATTCAGCGCATCTTGATGGTATTTTTGTAATGGTGCTTGGTTTTGTGAAACACTACAATAAGAAAATTTTTAATTATGATTAACACAATTTTGAGGATGCATAAAAGATTGATTCTCGATCAATATATTATAGACTAGCAGAGGTGTATCATCCAAAAATTTAAAATTGAAAAAAATTAATTAATTAACATATTTCATGAAAATCTGTGGAATTTGTGAAGTTCTTTTCCAGGATTTTAATTTGGTCAATGCCTTTCCTTATTTTCCAATAATAATAAAATATTTAATTGGACCCATCAAATTTTCAGTTACCCAAAAATTTTTTAGACTCAAAGAATTTTTTTTTTGAGTAACAAGGTCTAAAACAACTTTTTGAATTTATTCAGATTCAACAATCATTTGACTTTCTCTAAATACTTTTGGGCTGAAACCCAACGTCTTGCCCCCACTGCTTCCATGGCTGAGCTCCAGTCAGGCAGCCGCCGCACGCAGCAGCATTGTCTCGATGGAGATCCCCGGCCCAATCCCCAGCATCACGCCAAGCCCTCCTAGTGTTAGGTCGCCGCGACGCCGGAGCTCATCGAGTACGAAGATCAGCGACGAGCCCGACATGTTCCCATACTCGCTCAGCACGTGCCGGCCCGCTTCCAGTTTCCCTGGTTCCAGGGCAAGCCCTGCCTCCACGCTGTCCAGGATTGCCCGCCCGCCTGGGTGCACCGCCCAGAACATGTCGTTCCAGCCGGCGCCGGCGTCGGCGACATGCTGGCCGATCCCTTTGACCAAGCACTGCTTGACATTGTCACGCAGCATTGCCGGCATCTTGAATGAAGGACGGAACACCATGCCGGACGCGCAGAGCAGGCTGTCAGCGCCGTTATCGTTGTTGGGCAGCACAGTCTGCGCAGTGGTCACCATCTCGAACAGTGGAGACGCTCGGGCCGCCACACCATCACCTCCACCGGCGCCGACAATGACGGCGCCCGCGCCATCACCAAACAGCGTTTGCACCACGAGCGTGTCCACCTGGCTCTCTTGAGGCGCGTGGAACAGGATAAGGCTGAGCTCGGCGCTAGCAACGAGCACGCGCGCGCCACGGTTGTTCTCAGCGAGGTCTTTGGCTATGCGGAATGCGGCAGTAGAGGCGGAGCATCCGTGGAAGTACATCGACGTGCGCTGCACTGAACGGCGGAGCCCGAGGAGGGACGCCAGCCGGTGGTCTGCCCCGGGCATGTGCACGCCGGAGTAGGTGGTGAACACCAAGTGGGTGACGTCGCTCGCAGGGCGGCCCCACTCGGCGATCGCCCTTGCCGCGGCGGCTGCGGCGAGCTCCGGCACGGCCGACGCAAGAATGTCCTGCCGCACGTCGAGTGACGGCAGGTGGTCCACAACGAGCTCCGGGTGTTCTCGGAACGTGTGCTCGCTGTGGTGGAAGTACCGCTTCTTGTTGCACAAATTCTCACACACCAATTTTCTCTAATTTATGGCGTAAATTTTGTAATCCCAATGAAAAATTTGAGAATTTTATACAGATTTTCTTCATCTTCTCTTTGAGATTGGCCAGGTGGTCGCTCTTGGTGACGTGGAAGTACCAGTCGGCATATTCATCCTGCTGAAGGGAGTTCGGCGGGTTCGCCGTGCCGATAGGGAGCATGGCCGCGCGTGGCTGCTGCACGGCGTCATCAAGGATGGTTGCTGCATGAGTCTTCGCTGCTACGGTTGCCGAGCAGCAGATTCGGCTGGCAAAGGCATGGCACAAATAATACAGCAACTAATGTTGCAGTGCACATAAAAACTGATATTATGTTAAACGTGTTATTAACAACTAATTCCGAATTTTAGATTTAAAATAAATATACACTAAATTGAGAATGCAAGATGGGTGTGATATCATATTTATTATTTATGAATTTTAGAATTAAAATTAGAGTCCATGATGTTTCAAATTGGATGATTTATTTAGTACATATACTCTCAACATGATCTATGGTCAGAATAAACATAGCAACACTGCTTAATTACTATAGCTATATATTTTTAATTTTTAAGTAAATTAATAAAGCGCTAAATTGAGTGTCTAAGGTTAAATTGATAGTCTTAGATTGCGGGGTTCCTCTGGATGTTTGCTCGATGTAGCTAGGGCTTGTCTTGATACTTAATTCGATGCCTTCTCATCTTGGGAGGTCTTGAATTTATATCCTCATGTACCTTTTGTTCAAGTAGAACTTAGGAATCATATCACTCGGGTACTTATCCTGTATTTAGAGGTATCTTTCCTTATATGACTGAGTATATTGTATTACAGGAGAGGTAAGTGCACGTCTATGGGTATCCTATATTTATGACATTGACACAAGTTCTTACAAATCCCAACATGATGTATACAAATTTTCCATATAGGGTACACTAAATTGTTTTTTGGAATGTTTTTGGATTTTCTTGCACAAGGCAATTGCATATAGACTAAATCGAAGATGAAAAATTACCATGTTAATCTCTGCACCTATAAAGTGCGGAAAAGTTCTAAAAAATACTAGACATTACAAATAGCACATTGTAAAATTTTCTCAATTCTATCATTTGATTTTGTACCCAAATTAAATACTCTCTCCGGTTTTTAATAAATGACATCGTTAATTTTTATCATGATGTTTGACCATTCGTCTTATTCAAAAAATTTAAGTAAGCATATTTCTTTTGTTGTAAGTTGGTTTATCATTAAAGTAACAATAAGCATGACTCATATTTTTTATCTTTTTATCAATTTTATGAATAAGACAAATTGTTAAACATCACAATAAAAATCAACGGTATCATTTATTAAAAACCGAAGGCAGTAATTAAAAGCTGCTAAATCAGGAATTAAAAACCATAATATTTACCCTACATCACAATTTCACCAGAATAAAACCCTCATACTTCTAAATCTGATTGTTGGCTAGTAGGATACACATAAAACCATGTATGCACAGAAATCGTGCGCTAACTACATAAAATCAAGTGATCAAATGTGCTAACTGATTTAAAATCTAGTACTTAGCCTTCATTGCCAGTGGGTCCCATGGATAGTGGCCCCCCACCTGTTGGCCCCGCGCATCACCCACCCCAATGCCCCAGCCACGCCGCCTCCTGCTTTGACGCGCCATGGCGCACTAGGCCATGCCGAACCATGGGACGTGCATCTAAACGTTGGCGTCATCCTTATCTCTTCACACTAGCACGATCGGCGAACCCCACTCTTCATTTCAGTGCTAACTGCTAAGCAGACTGAAAGAGAGGGCTCTGCTAGCTCTGTTTGTCCTCTCATCATGCTGAAGCCATTACAACTGATACCGTCGTTTTTCTCGCAGCAGTTTGCTCGGAACGTCGCTATGCCATCAAAGCCCGTGGATGTGCACTAGATCGTGATCGCAATGACATACAACCGTTACATCCACCATGAAGCAGATCCGGCTACACTACTTCGCCGCTAACTTAACCTCAGGCTCAGGGATCGTTCGCTTCTGCGGTTTGGATAGACTAATCTCTTGTTTTTTATGAGCATATTTCCTAACTGATAAACGATGTATTCTTTTCAAAAAAAAATATATACAGAAGTTTCTTTAAAAAATCAAATAAATTTATATTGTAAATTTATATTCTTTTATTAATTATGTGCTAGTGACCTGCGACGTTCTCCGTGCCACCGATCAGGTTTCAGCTAGGGACCAAAGCGAATGCAGCCTAAACAAGAAAAGGCCCCAAGAGAACCCGCTTCACTTGAGCCAAATGTGTGGAGATTGGCACCGTCGTGTCCAACTAGAGTGATCCGTCGCCGCCGTTGATTCCGCACAAACCGGAGAGCTCCGAGTTGTTTCCTTTATCATGGACCATCCCAAGAAAGTCCCTAATGTCGAGCGTACATTGTTTCGGTGGATGGATAAACAGATTGACCTACCATCACTGCCCGGGAGCTTTTCCATGCCGCCGCTTGGTTCTGCCACTTGTAGGAGCCTTCGACCTCGCCTTGAAACTTGGTGAGCACCCTTGTAGCTTCTAGAACCTCGTGCATACAAGATGTTGGCCTAACCAAGCCTGCAGTGCAATTTGCAGTCACAACCGTTTGCCGCCGCCACAAAATCTCGTTGTCGGCATGCTTTCGGCTTCCTATGGTCATGACGCCACAGCTGGTAGACTCGTATGGTGCCTAGGAACCCATGGTGTTCTGCTACGCCGGTCGAGCTGCCGCTCGCCGCTGGCGAGTGTAGAATTAATTAGAGTCTATGCTATATCTAATTGCATGATTTCTTTAATAGGACTCTCAACACGATATACGGTTATGATAATATGACTTATCAAATCAACGACTAAATCTTCGTTACAAAGGTAGAAGCTCTTTTAAAATGCTCAATTAGTATGAGTATAGATAGATAGATGCCAGCAAGATTAAGGAAGATTGTTCAATGAAATCTAGTATAGATTTTCCCAATTAAATTGATTTCTCATCTTTCCACGTAAATTTTAGGAGGTATTTTATAATGCTCTCTACTGGTAGCAGAGTCAATCTACATCATTTATATTTTTTAATCTAATAGATCAAATTTATTTATACTATCATCTTAACTATTGGTAGTAGAATAAATTTTTTTACGGATAGTATAATTCATATATCAATAATTAAGACTAATTATACTGATAAAATAGTGGTAGTAGAATATAACAGAGAACACCATAAAATTACTATATTAGAAGACGATACGCCGATCTAGACAAATCAAAAGCTTGTACTTCCGTTGTCGCATCTGCAATCCAGACTGGTAGCTTTCTTATTTCAATGTCGCGCTACGTCGCTTTCCTCCGTCGGCCGCGCTAATCCTTCTCGGTTCGTGTCTAGCTAAGACTGCAAGCTATACCTGGCACTGCACATCAACGAGGCTCGATCACATGCAGGGATTATTTTTAGAAGTCGTTTTAAACAAACATGCCCGAGGTATTGTAGACTCTTGAGATTTAGTTAGTAAATACTTTCTTTATTTTAAAATATAGTAATCTAGTAATAGATTAGACATTACCTTTTAAGTACGAATCTAGACATATTCTTGAAATTTAGGATGAAAGAAATACTATATATGGAGTTGTATTTGTCTTCGATTCTCGATCACTTTAACACTTCATTCATTTAATTTAAAATTAATAATTAGCAAAACTGATATGCATGGACTCTTCCAATCTAATCTACAATGGTGTTTCCAATCTTGAGTATCGATCTAGCATATGTTAATTTTACTATGAAATTCAAATTAATAATTAGTGAGTAGTAATTAACTACCGTGTACTTCTTTTAGTTAGATCAGCTATAATTTCAAAAAATAACAAAAATATTTGGCATAGAAACTTTTACATCTATAACTTTTAGATGGGTTGGCGAGGGCACTAGTCTTAGATTGGAGCTCCCACGTTAACCACGATGATCTGACCACTTATTATGTAAATTGTACTATCATAACCGTAGACTATATCAAGATTTCGTATTAGGTAAAATATTCAATTGCAAATATCATGGACTATTTAGTTTTGCTGATTACGTAAATGGTACTGTCGTAACCGTAGACCATATCAAGATTTCGTGTTAGGTAAAATATTCAATTGCAAATATCATGGACTATTTAGTTTTTCCCTCATTTAATAATTGTGAATTATGAATTAATAAATATATAATTTTATCTATCTTGAACTCTTTTTTGATGTTCTATTAATGTGATTTCAAAAATAATAATTAGCAAGTTCTAGTAGACGGGTGGAGTCATTTTTAATTATCCAACATATTTAATATGAATAAACTTTTATATACCAACTAATATACAAGCCTGTGTAACATATGGATTGTGTAACATATGGATTGACAGCTAGTACCTCCTAATAACTAACACTTTATTAGAAGGTATATACCTACTAATAACTAACACTTAATACCGATACTTGTGTATGATCTGGAGAAACGCTCAAGAGCGACGAAGGTGAATTTCCAATCCCAGTCCTATTTCTTGTATTAATTTGTGCTTCTCCTTGGTGGAGGTATCACTCAGGTGGTGAGGACTGAGAAGTTATATAAGCTCCCTAGGATGTGAGCAAACCTCCTACTGACCAACTGACTGACTAAGCAACATATTTGTGCATTGACTTGCAATCTAATACAACTCACCTCCTCACGATGCCTCCGGCACGGGGCGTGGAGCTCCATGGACCAAGACGGCCGGCTAGAAGAAGACCACGTCGACGGAGTAGGCCATCTGAGAAATCCATAGCACAGCCCAGTTGAAGCACCTCGAGAGGAGGCATCACCACATCCATGGCCGGAGCCCATGGTTTTTTGGACATTTTGTTGAACTGATTATATTGACGGTTTGTTAATTAGACTGGGAACCATTCATGCCTAATATATAGATACATGTTGTTATGTACATGTGAAATGATTGACGCCCATGCATGCATATACATGTGACAGTTGTTGACAGGATGGGCTGAACGAATATGGATGACATTTCCGGGGAAGATGGCAACTATATCCATGCAGTTGGTCAGATGACACTTGGGTATAGTTTAAAGGTGAGTAAAGAGGAAAAAAAGATCACGCAAAATGAGGTAAGCCATTAGCGTATGATTAATTGAGTATTAATTATTTTAAACTTAAAAAATAGATTAATATGATTTTTAAAAGTAACTTTTAGATAGAAATTTTTTTAAAAAATACACCGTTTAGCAGTTCGGGAAGCGTGCTCACAGAAAACAAAGAGTTTTTTTATTTTTCATATAGATGTGAACTAAGCCTTAGCTATGAACATTCACAGTTTGTCCTAGTCTTGCTCTTTTTTTTTTTCTGAACCTTCTCTAGAATTTAGAAGCGAATACCGATTTGGTCGGATGGTCAGTCAATATTATGGCCAATTTTTCATCGGAATCTTCTAATGATGTTTTCCAATTCCGTACAACACTGGCAGACAAGCATAAGATTCTAGACTCTAGAGTACCCGCCCCTACATAGCTGGGGTCGGGACTAGCGAACCTATCGAAGCATGGCCCTAAGAAACTGCAGGGGCGGGGGTAGGGAAAAAGAGTTATTCCTACCCACGGACCCGGAAGTATAAGGCCACCAAACTTTTGCTATCAACGTTTATAGCAAAAGTCCACCTCCTCCACTAGCCCAATTGGCTCTAGGTATAAAAGAAAGGGTGTAAACACAAAACCCTGGACCAAGTACTCCCTGTCCGAACCTCTCAGCCGCCAGCGCCTGTGTCACGAGCCACCATCGCCAGCCCAGTCCCACTGTGTCCCTCACGGGCATAGTCACCCTGTGCCGTCTCCGCCTCTCCCCCATCCCACCGGCCGCTAGTGCCCCGCAACGTCTTTCCTATCTCGCTAGTCGTCGGTGCCTTGCCACCTTCCCACACTGTTCTCCTCTCCCTCTGCCCGCTAGCAGTCGCTACTTGTCGATGCTTTGTATCGACAATAATTATATGCGGCTACTCATAAGACCTAAACTTGATGGATTGCAAAGGAACACGAAACGAGTTTATCCTGGTTCAAACCCTCAAGATGAGGTAATACCCTACTTCCAACTGTTGTGTATTGCCTTTGAGGTTTCTCTAGTGAGAAACTATATGCCTTAGGGGGCTCCCTGCCTCCCCTTATATACTGAGGAGGTAAGGTTATATGGTAGTAATCTCAGTCGGATTTGACCAATGATTTTCCTTCTAGAAACACAACGTACCCGACTAGGACTATATCAATTTCCTTATCATATAAGGTAACATGTACCGAGTCCCATCATATTTCTAATTACATGATCAGGCCCATCCTTTATCCGAGTGGCCACAATGCTTTCTATGAAGTACCTGGGGCTCATAGCCTCCACAGTAGCCCCTAAGACCTTTGTAGTTGAGTCAGGCTGATGTCGAGTTCCCATCCTCGGCGAAAATTTCCCAAGTGCCTTGCTCCCGAGTACCTATTGTCCGAGTACCTTTTCTCCAAGTCCTGCTTCATATTAGCTAGCAATGAGGCTATGAACAACTTCATAGAAAAAGATAAATAGTATGCGTCGAGTCCGCACACTATTAGGTGTAGCCCCCGACTTTGTGTTTAATTGTAAAACAATTAAAAATAAAGTCAAAAATCTTTAACTCTTAAATCTTTTTAGAGCGATATATTTCTCAGCAATTGGATTCTTCAGCATCATATCAGTTGAAAATATTTTTGCTCAATGGCATTTTAGATAAGCATGTAAGCCAAGTACTACTTTATGGGTTTTGATCCAATATGTGGTTAGGTATACTTGAGAGATATCTGCATCTCCAATTTTAATGAAGACCAGCCATTGATCCTTGTAAGGATATATCCTCAATACCTCTTAAATAACTCAGATATCTAAACATATGTGTCCAGCAACTAGGCTTAACATGAAGCATATCTGGTTATTCTAATCGGTTTATGTAAAATAGCATTTGCACTGTGTTTTCAACATAGACAACCATTGGCCCAATAGGATATGCTATTTAGGAACTCATATCTTACGGCCCATTTCTGAGCAGACTGGCCCAAACCAGCCACCCAGCGCAAGCCTATAAAATCCGGAGATTTTGATCATTGCTCAACCTGCTCATTGCTCTAGGTGTGTGCCAAGCGTAGCAAATTTTGGTGCGGAAGTCGTTGCAGAAATTTTCTTTGGTGCCGTTGTACGGTGGTGCCAGATCGGGGTGTGACAGAGGGCGACGAGTGCGGTGGCCAGCACGGGCTTCTACTTTTGTCGGTGGCGCGGGCGACCGGATAGGGACGGTGGTGGCGACGGCCGTAGCACAGGTACAGGCTCCCTCCCTTTCCCTCTTGCATCCATCTGGTGATGAGAACTGGTGGGGCCCACACATGGGAGCAATTTTGGTCGGTGGCTTCAGCTAGCCAAGTTTGGCCAGCCAGAGAATGGGTTTGGCCAGCCAAATGGCTTAGTCATCCGGTTGACAAGTTTGTTGGAGCATATATTTTTATCAAAATTACTAAATTTTGGTTTAATCAGTCATTTACCAACTCTGTTGGAGTTGCTCTTAGTTCGTCCATCGTATCTACGTATCTTCCTTGTTTGTCGGGCCTAATATGTACAAACATGTACCGGCAGGCCGGCATAAGCAAGGAGCCCACATGTGTTTTTGGTCGTTTTCTTCATCGGCTCACGTGTTTTTGGCCCAGTGAGAAAAAAGTTTATACTATTTATACATAAAAACTTTCGGTATATAAACTTTTGATATATAAATATACTACATAAAAACTATAAGTGTAGAAATTTTATGCACATGAATTTAAAACAAATAAAAAAAGGATCGAAAATTAAAAAAGACACTATACCTCATTTGGGCCACGAGGTCCATGTTCACTAGCTGGGTGAGGCCTACGTTGTGTGAGGCCCACGTTTCACGGGAGCAAGCCCAGAATAGAAAAGGCCGAGGCCGAAAGGAAAACGGCCTAGGCCTGAGAATAGAAAGATGGCGCGCTCGCGCGGGCCACGCGCGTGCATGTTCGCTCAATAGGATTTCTCGACACCGAGACTCCTAGAGAATTGAGAATTTTTTTGATTTTTATATTTATTTATTAAAAGATTTGCAAAAGTAGATTTTTGTTTGAAAAAATTGCAAAAATAGACTCCCACCGCCCACTGGAAGGGCGATTTTTTAAAATCGCCTTTCCAGAGGACGATTTGATGACGTGGCTAACGGCTGTCGGACCCCCGGCCGACGGCCATCAGCCATTTTGCAGGCGGCCCCCCGGCCTCCCAAAAACCGCCCTCTCAGAGGGCGGCAAGGGGGCCGCATGCAAAATGCGCCCGGGGGCCGGGCATTTTACAGACGGCCCCCCGGCCTCCCAAAAACCGCCCTCTTAGAGGGCGACAAGGGGGCGGCTGCCTGCAAAATACGCCCGGGGGCCGGCCATTTTACAGGCAGCCCCCTTGCCGCCCTCTAGGAGGGCGGTTTTTGGCCTTGCCGCCCTCCTAGAGGGCGGTATTTAGCATTAATATAGTCCGGACCGTTCGGACAGGCATATTTTTGGAGACAGAGAGAAAGAGGGAGAGAGAGGATGGGCTGGGAGGAGACCGATGAGTACCGGCTGCCGTCACTACTCCCTGGGAGCGCACTGTCGCCACGTCGTCCTCACACAGTAGTTGCATCGCTAGTTGGATATCAGTAGGTTTGTATGGTAGTTAACGTGTGTTCGGTTGTCACCGCTCGGAATGTACTTTCGTCATGAAGTTGACACTCGAAAATTCATATTTTTGATCAGGTTCATCAGAAACGTAGATCGTGAGGAATATGTCGTTTGATCGATGAGCGTAAACGAAGTAAAGTGGTATCTTCAGGAAACGTAGAATTAATAAAACATGATACACAACAGACAAACTGTTACGGACACAAAGTACTACGGGCCCTGACCGTAACCTCTAGCTCTCTTTGACTTCCTACCCTGCGCTTGCACCTGCCCCTGGGAGTACGTCAACCGGTCTGGTGGTACGGCACGGCCAGTGTGGGTCGTCTGCATGGGTGTGGCAACCAGTGGGTCCTGTGTCTGTGGTGGAGGAGCTCCTTCGAGCTGCGAGGCAGGTAGTATCTCCTGAATCTCCTCGCCCTCGTCCTCCATGTCGTCCCCCTCGAAAGGACCCGGTGCCCAACCGCTGCCGCGTGCGCCCTGCGTGGAGGAGCCAGCGCCAGCAAACATCGCAGGCACTGTAGAGTGGAACAATGTACACCAAATTATTGATTATTGCAAATCAAAATTTTGCAAGACAAAAGTAAACTTTGATATAACCTGAAGGACCTCCTGTGGTGGCACCGGGGGCACTTGTCATGCCGAGCTGCGCGTGTGGTCGTGTGTGGTACACTCCATGCGTCGACGTGCTAGCTCCAGAGGGATGTAGGTACGGTGTAGCGAAAGCTACAGGGAAGCATATTGATGTACAACGGTGCATGTCGTACAAGGAAACGTGTTATGAACGGAAGGTTAGTAGAATTTATCTCTGGAGGAGCCAGATGGCTGACTAGAACCCTGCGGGCGCACTCCTGCTCGTCCTCCTGTTCCTGCTGGCCGTGGCTGCTGCTGCTGCTGTATATAGACGGGAGGTACCGCGTCAGCCACGTGACAAGTGAGCACACGAAGCACTGTGTGCAACGCCTGACGAATCCTCCCGAAGGTCGTCCTCTACTTGTCTGCAATCAGCACGATCCCAGTGTCCAACCGTCCGAATGCCATGTTTACATCACCCTGAATCTGTCGCGCTGTGTCGGCCTATTTGAAATGTGACTTGATTATGTGTTAGAACCGTGGCTACCTACAAAGGGAATGGCAAAGTGCAAAGATAATGTGACTTACCGCGCGAAAGTAGTCCTGGTCACGGTGTGTAGGATACGTGTCCGTCGTAGCGGCGACGTGTGGCTATGGATCACCTAGGGTGAACGTTACGCGTATGCGGGTCCGGAGCTGGTACCACCTGAGGTATGCTAGGTAATGCTCCTCAGTGTGTGCACGTATCTCCTCGATGACATCCTCCGTCGCCAACAACCAGTCCTCCACATACTGCTGCAGTCGGGGATACCACTGAGCGCCGGCTGCCTGTCCCCTACGATTATACCTATTTGCAGAGAGTGCATTAGAGTACATTAAAGAGTGGTACTACTAAACAAAGATCGTAGTTATACTTACCGGTGCACATCGCGCGGCACAACGACCTCTATGGGCATAGGGAAGATCTGACGTAGGCCGAACTGTCGCATCACGCGCTGCGGACAGTGGGGCTCGACGAAGATGTCGAACACCAACGGCACTTTCGTCAACCAGTACGCCTGGTCGCGCGTGCAAAGAGTACAGAGTCCGAGCGGTGCACGGGCCACGATGGCCTGCGGACTATAGGGCTCCCAGACGACGTCGCTGGGCAGCAGGTGGTCGAACTCCATAACGAACTCGGAGTAGGCCCTCCTAACCTGGTTGTGGGCGTAACGACGCTGCAAAATAAGAAAAGATTACACGTCAGTGTTTGCGCATAAGTGGTAAATATAGAATTTCACATTACGTACCTCACGGCGACACCATAC
This sequence comes from Oryza meyeriana var. granulata, assembly GCA_003991445.1. Classification (NCBI taxonomy): domain Eukaryota; kingdom Viridiplantae; phylum Streptophyta; class Magnoliopsida; order Poales; family Poaceae; genus Oryza; species Oryza meyeriana. Next base: position 480,784 of record RYFJ01001159.1, read on the forward strand.
CGTCCCCATAGTCAGGCGGTCCTCGGGCCACTGCCCGTACAAGCCTCCAGGGCCGCCCTCGTAGGAAGAGTGCTGAATCAGAGGACGGCCTATCGCGAACCGTCGGCTCGCCCATAGCTGCAAAAGAAGAGGGCAACCGGCGAGAATCGCACCTGGATCGGTCTTTGTGCACGCATCACAAAGAGCACGGTACGTCGCCGCTAGCACAGCAGATCCCCAGCTCCACTGCGGTACGCAGCCGTCCTCGCTGTCGGCGATCGCACGAGCGTAGTGGATCAGTCCCTTGTCCACCGCGTGCCCATGAGTGTTGGTGAACATCACCCACCCGAACAGCCACAACAGGTAGGCCTCCATGCTCCGCTGCACCGAGTATTCGTCGGCGTCGTCGTCTAGCTTGTCAGGCTGTAAAGGAAGATCATAGTCAGCATCACTGTTCCTTTATAGGTCGGATGATTGTGAACCAAATGAATCCACGACTTACGGTGAACTGTAGCAGCCACGCCTGCGAGGGGCCAGTCGTGGTGTAAGGCGGTAGCGAACCCGGCATACCAAGGCCAGGTCGACGGTGCACAGCCTCGAACCGATCAGATATGTCCTACGCCCAACCGTGCCCCCGTCAACCGGACCGACTGCGTCCCCTGTGAGGGGAAGTCCCAGCAGGTAGGACATGTCCTGGAGTGTGGGAGTCATCTCGCCACACGGTAGGTGGAACGTGTGGGTCTCCGGTCTCCAGTGATCCACCAGCGCTGCCAGAAGTGACCGGTCAGCGTCCCATCGCCTGGCGGGGTCTCCCTCGTCCGGTGCGGGCTCAACTAGCCTGCACAGCGGAAGAAGTCTAGCCTCACACAACCTGCCAAATATAGCACTGTATTCAATATCGGGGAAAACATAGATATGCACAAATGATGTGAATGAATATTCGTACAGCTCTTACCTCTGACGGAACCGGGAGTCTATCCACAGAAGCTGACGTGAAGGCCGTGGACGGAAGGTGCCTAGCTGGCCACCCTCGACGGCTGACAGGTAAGACCGGTGGGACTGGTCGAGACCCCAGTCGAGCAGCTCTGGTGTAGGGTATGCCATACCTGCATACAAATAGAGAGTTAGCGTAAATTAGTTTTAATGTTTATAGCATTGTTACATGATAATAAAAAACACAGTACGATACATGTCATTCTACAACAAAGATCAAGTATAGACTCACACTACACCCCAGCACCACCAATTGTTCGAGAACGTCTAAGACGTGGTCGTCTTGAAGTTGTGCCTTCACCCGTAGGACGACTACCATCAGCGGCTGAATCCGACGGTCTAGTTTCCGCCGCACTTGGACCGGCTGCATCCTTTGGACATTTCTTATATGTATGACCTGTTTGGTCACACTTTGAACAACGTTTAAGTCTTCCACCGGCTTCTGACTCATCCATGTCATTATGGATGCGTCTTGTCTTGCGGCGACCTGCTTTATCCCTCAATTTTGTTGGGTCAGGAATGTAGATAGCTTGAGGATTCTCCGTAGTAAATGTCCCCGCTATACCGAAACCGTATATCTCTCCACTCCAGGTATTATAGATTGCTTCTTTTCTGAAATAAGGTGAGACAAAATAACGTGCTTCGATTCCACACTCACCGCTCGCGGCAATCACATGGGAACATGGCTTGTGGAGCAGAGTAGGTTTTCGGCACGAGCACTTGCAGGTCCCGTCTTCTTTGAGCACACACTCCTGCACAACTCTTTTGCGGTAGATTCCGCACATGCCCTTGTCGACACACAATATTTCAAATCTGTGCTCTTGTGTGCCTTGAGGTAGAGCACGATGTCTTCGAGCCTTATTACTTTTATCTTACAGGTACTTAGTGAGCAGTGTTCCAAAGAAAATATTATTATCCGTCATTGAGGGGCCAGCTGCTCTGGACCGATCTCTAAAGTACTTGCATGTCCCATGCAAGATAAATTCAACTATTCCAACAAGTGGAAGCCCTCGAACACCACGCATCACCCAGTTATAGACCTCTGTCAAATTTGTGGTCATTATGCCAAATCGAGAACCATCCTTGTCATACAACAATGCCCATTTCTCCTTTGGCTCATTCTCAATCCACTCTGAAAATTTTCTAATTGAGGATGCATGCCTTCTTCTCATGCGAGGTCCATCGCTTGATAGAGGTCCAAGAGCTTCCGGAGCCTCGTCCCCTCCAATGGTAGCTCTCCTAGACTGCTCATCTGTTTGTTTAGAAGTCAGCTCATCCAACCTCCTCCAAAGCTCCTTGAACTTCTTCTCTTGATTCTAGGCGCAAAGCCTCTTGAAAAGATCCGTAAGGTGTTTATTTCTAAACTGTCTGTAGAAATTAGCACCCATATGACGCATGCACCATCTGCTTTGGACATCAGACCACCTTGGTGGGTATCCCTTCTCAACACATCCATATCTCAATTCCTCAATTGCACCCAGCAAGCCGGCATGACGATCATGTATGAGGCATACGTCTGGTCTCATCCGTACAACTATTGTCTTCACCCTTTCTAGGAACCAATACCAGCTATCAGTGTTTTCACTCTCAACAAAAGCAAAAGCCACCGGTAGAACTTGGTTGTTTCTATCAACTCTAATTGCTGTTAATATCTGTCCTCTATATTTTCCAGTCAGAAATGTCCCATCGATGCAGAGGATAGGACGACAATGGATAAATGCCTGAATGCAAGCACATAGTGCAAAGAATACTCATTGCAACACACTTTTATTACCATGGTCAATTGATGGAAAGGCTTTCAAGTCGTAGTACGTCTCCGGATTTCTCTAAAGAATACAGCCTAACAGACGAGGCAAATTATCATAAGATGCTTCAAATGTGCCAAACCTCATCTCTACAACCTTCTGTTTTGCCCTCCAAGCCTTATCATAGCTAATTGTATATTTGAATTTCTCTTCAATATGCCTAACAATTGACCTTGGTTCATACCCTAGATTGTTGACAATATGGGAGTACATCTCTGTTGCAACAAATACAGAGGTCATGTTTCTATGATATTTTTCAACACCTGGTAAGTAACATGAATGCTCGGTTACGATTGAAACTTGCCAATAATCTTTCCATTTACCCTTGAATGCGTGCACCCACCATGGACACCCATCCTGCATGCACTTTACTTCATACACTAATTTGTTTGACTTCACGACCGAGAACTCCCTCTGAAGTGACACCGCCCATTGTTTGACTGCCTCCTTTAAATCTTCTACATATGCGTACTCAGCCCCCTGAATGACCTCATTCTGCTTGTATTCCCATGGCACATGATGCCGCTCGGAGATAGCAAGCGCAGAGAAGTCCTCGTTACTCCATTCTGTAGGCATCACGTTGTCCTCATCAGACGAATCATCATGCCATGCATGCTCATTTTCAGAATCTTCCCTATCCATTTGTTGGACGATCGTGTCGATTTGTTCTCCCTCATCTGCCACACCTGTTGCCTGTCTATCTTCTTCATTCCCTCCTTCATTTTCTTCCATTGTTTCGCTATCACCTCCCGCCGTACTTGGACCCTCATCATCTTGTACGGGCATTGCACCAGCGGTGTTATCTTTCTCATATATGGACACAAGTATGCCTAGTGGCCAGCCATGTTGGAATGCATTCTCCACATATCATCTCCAAGTGGCAGTGCAATCCACCGGCATCAGTTCCCAATAAAAACCTTCAGCTGCACGACTGACTACTACATACAAGGTTATTGCGTTGAGCTGGAGGTCCAGTCGAAACCCTCTCATCAACCAGTTGTATACTGACCCAAAACTTCTCTCAGCTGGCCTATCAATACCCTTAGCCGTTGAACTAAACTCCGACAGATCTACACCGTCTGGACCATATCTCACATTCCCTTGCCCGTGAAATAACTGAAATATCACTTTATTTGACATATCTGTTGATGAAAAATACAGTTAAACTATGTACCAACATCCTCCTAACATCTAAAACCGTGTATTCCAGATTTTATAAATATCATCTGTACAAAAAGTAAGTCATCTAATAGATTAACTAAAAACCTACAGATCTATATAGTACTATACACGTAACTAGTACATTACTACATCAATTCTTACATACAAATAGAAATTGCAAAGGAACAATGGATTTTACCTGCAGGCAAATCAGCAAACGGGCAGAGCTTCGCTGCTTTCGTTCAGCCTCGCTCTCAGCTCTCTCCTGTTTTTTTTTTCTAATTTGAGTGAATTTTATGACATTTTTTGAGTCTGGGAGGGGGTTTTATACCTGGGGGGCTAAAAACCGCCCTTCCAGAGGGCGGCAAGAGGGTCGCCTGCAAAAAACCGCCCTGGAAATGGGCGGTTTTTGGGATTTTGTAGGCGGCCCCCCGGGCGCCCAAAAACCGCCCTCGCAAAGGGCGGTTTTTGGGCGCATTTTGCAGGCGGCCCCTTGCCGCCCTCTGAGAGGGCGGTTTTTGGGAGGCCGGGGGGCCGCCTGCAAAATGGCTGACGGCCGTCGGCCAGGGGTCCGACGGCCGTCAGCCACGTCATCAAATCGCCCTCTGGAAGGGCGATTTTTAAAAATCGCCCTTCCAGAGGGCGGTGGGAGTCTATTTTTGCAATTTTTTCAAACAAAAATCTACTTTTGCAAATCTTTTAATAAATAAATATAAAAATCAAAATAATTCAGAGAATTGACAAGAGCGATTGCAAAAATAGCTATGCGTTTGTATCCTTAGGTACTTAACCAACCAAAGAAAAAACAAGATTAGCGTGGAAGTTAGCAAATAAAATAAGAGGCTGACGTCATCTCGCGCCTCTTCTTCCTCCTCGCGAGCCACCAGCTGATGGTGGAGCGTGGTGACGGCGATGCCCGCAACTGCAACAAGGAGGGAGTTTGGAGCCAAGGAGAGGAGGGGAGGGAGTCTTGAAAATTCGGTTAAGAAAAATACATAAATTTTTGAACTTTTTAAAACTTTTTGTATCATACCGCATCTTTGGTTGCTATGTTTGTGATCTGATAAATTTCAACACAGATAAAGTAACCAACAAATCCACGATATTAAAAAGGACCAATGTGTCAAACGAGAATATTTGGAGAACAAGAACAAACAAAAGGAAATTAAATATTCATTTAATTTCCTAACCTCATCCTTTGAATACTAAAAAGAGAATAATTGTCGGTCCATAAATCACAAGTAAAGGAAAATTAAATACCCATTTAATTTTCAAACCATAATACACATGATACCATGACCAAGTCCTTAGATAAAATGTAAGAACCCTAAATCCATGAAACATTAGTCGAGTATCTAAAGCTCGATTAATCAGTAAAAGAAATCAACTATCACCCAATTGAGTAATTATTTTCGTCTTCTAAAAATATCATGAAAACCTCAAAAAGGAACCCTACAATTTATGGAAGTTACTTATCTCCCAAGAAAAATTAATCAAATAAATTTATACTAAATTTCTCGATTTGCGGATTGGGAATAGATTGGGTGGATTTGCAGCTCACCTTTAGTGAGCCAGGTCGTATGAAGAGTGACCTTGGAAATTTTACTGGCATCACCAAATAATGAACGAATGAACTTGTCGATACCGTCAAGGGCTAGGGCGCCGGAGCTACCGCTACCGTCAGGGACTAGGGCGCCGGAACCGCCGCTCCCATCAGGGGCTGGGAGACCGGAGCCACCGCTCAGTGACTCTGGGTGGCTGCTTGGGCTGGCAGGCGGTGGGTGATCATGAGAGTTATGAGCTTCCTGGAGGAGTTGGGGATCAGGTAGTGGGCTTGGCAGATCGCCCTCATGGACTTTGCTTTCTGAGGCTCTAGGATCTTCCTGGCTCCGCCACTTGTCGCCCTTCAGTTCAATCTCCTTGAGACTTTGAAGCTTACCGACGCCACTAATAGAATTTATGTTGGTCCTGGACAGGACGATCTTCTCAAGCTCAGGAACTGCTTTGTCATCAAAGATGATTTCAGTCATGTTCTGGTCCTCAACAATAAAATACTTGAGAGCTGGGAATTCATTCTCTTCGAAGGTGAGTGTTGCCCTACTGTATGCCTTCAAGGATTTCTGCAACGACTTTGGCATCAAAATTTGCTACGCTTGGCACACACCTAGAGCAATGAGCAGGTTGAGCAATGGCACAAAAAATTTTAAAATTTTTTTCGGTTCTAATTAAAAATTTGTTTAAATATCTTCAATATCTCTTCAATATCGGTTGAGCAATTTTAATGAAGACCAGCCATTGATCCTTGTAAGGATATATCCTCAATACCTATTAAATAACTTAGATATCTAAACATATGTGTCCAGCAACTAGGCTTAACATGAAGCATATCTGGTTATTCTAATCGGTTCATGTAAAATAGCATTTGCACTGTGTTTTTAACACAGACAACCATTGGCCCAATAGGATATGCTATTTAGGAACTTATATCTTACGGCCCATTTCTGAGCAGGCTGGCCCAAACCAGCCACCCAGCGCAAGCCTATAAAATCCGGAGATTTTGATCATTGCTCAACCTGCTCATTGCTCTAGGTGTGTGCCAAGCGTAGCAGATTTTGATGCCGAAGTTGTTGCAGAAATCCTTGAATACGCCGCCCGTGAATTGAGTGCCACTGTCTGTGATGATGCGGTTGGGGACTCCAAATCCGTAGATTATACTCAGTATAAAGTCTTTTGTCCAGACCGCAGTATTGGTAGCAATAGGTCTGGCCTTAATCCACTCTGTGAACTTGTCCTCCATGTCGAGCCCCAAACTGCAAAGGGCCACGAAATTGGAATAGTCTGCAACTCTTGTGCTGGTAGATGTATTTGCCGAGTGAAAAATTGACATCCCTCGCAAAATCGGACGAGTGCTTCCACGTTAGTAACCACAGTCGGCCAGAAGAATCCTTTTTTGTAAGCCTTTTCAACTAACATTCTAGATGCGGCGTGGTTGCCACAGATGCCCAAGTGGATAGATTATAGAATCAGCTTGCCCTCCTCAGGTGTGACGTAGCACATGAGAACTCTGGATGTGCGTTGACAATATATGTCTTCTCCGACTACAATAAAGCTTTTGCTCCATCACTTGACTCGCTTGGCTTCGTTGCGATCTTCAGGGAGTTCATCTTCTAGTAGGAATTGAATGATTGGGGTCCTCCAGTCTTGAAAAATAATGAGCACCTCTGTAGGTTTCGGGTTTGGTGCAGCCTTGGACTAAGAGCTCCAGTAGAGGCTTCTTTCTTTGTTTTGGCCAAATAGGTACCCGAACGCTACGCTAGTGCAAGATTCGGCTGGCGACCCTTATGGGGCGTACCCAACCTACCAAAATTGTGGCCAAATAAGGTACCCGTACCTTGCATTAGCATAGGATTTGGCAGACGACCCTTATGGGGCGTACCCTACCCAGTAGAGTTGTGGCCAAATAAGGTACCCGAACTTCGCATTAGCATAAGATTCGGCTGACGACAATCACGAGGTGTACCCTACCTAGCAGAGTGGTACCTGAGCCCCGACTAGTGCCAAAGTTGGTTGTCAGCCCGCATGGAGCGTACCACGGTAAAGGTGACATCCGTGTGGGGCGTACCCTACCTAGCAGAGTGGTACCCGAGCCCCGACTGGTGTCGAGGTCGGTTGGCAGCCCGCATGGAGTGTACCACGGTAAAGGTGACATCTGTGTCCCGACTAGCACAAGTACTCGGTTAGTAGCTCTCATGGAGCATTCCGAGTGATTCTTGAAGCATCACACTCGAAGTGTATCTTGGCAGTCTGATCCAGCCCCCGAGCATAGGAGATAGGCTCATAGCCATGTGTTCCTATTACGTGTATCTGGAACTGATCCCTGCATTATAAACATATCGAATGAGTAGTATCTAATGTAGAAAATAATCACCCGAAGAAAATTTATGTATTTCACAACATATGTAAATACGTGATCCTTCTCTTATTGATTTTAATTTCCCCGAGTAGTTGACCCCTTATGTTTAAACACTCTGCCCAACTAGTCATAGCCCCCGAGTGTCGGGAGTCGGCTCATGGCCCTTTCCCAGACACATGTTTTGGGTGACTTGAGTTCGTCTTTCATGTAGCGAAGTTTCATGGATCGGAATTTATACTACTCAAGTACTTTTGCAACCATTAAGAGCAAAAACAGAAAATACGAAAAATGCAACATGTATACCTATTAGGTTTAAGCGGCTGCGGCATTGACGAGGCCGAGTGAGGAATTGACGATCTCATCCCCCCTAGATCTGATCTCGACTAGCGCTAAGCCGTATCCAAGTCAAATCATAGGGAAGTGAGTTGCCTCTAGTCCTGTTTAGATAAGAACATCATATAAAGGAGAAAACATTTATCATAAAGCGACTTAGCTGTTCAGTATTCTATGAGTTGGGAATAGAAAGTGTCGTCCTCGTGTTTGAGCTTATGAGCCCCAAGCGTGTCACTTGTAGTTCTGATATGCTTCGGTTTTAGGAAGTCGAGGACGATTGCAATCGGCTGCCGTGATGAGGTGTTCAGATTTTTGCTTGCGGTCCCTTGTTTTTGATGATGCCGCGTTGTCTGACTTACATCGGTCTCTCTGTCAGGGCTTATCTTCCTGCGCTTCGGCAACAGCATCGGCCGAAGCAGCATATTTGTTGGCCTTCTCGAAGAGAACTGTGACGGAGTTGGGTGGCTTTCGAGTGAATTTGGCGATAAACGGTGTGTCTCTGATTCCCTTGCGGAGGACGGCGATGACCGTTTCATCATTGATCTTAGGGATTGAGTTCCTCTTTTCGAAAAAACGCTTGATGAAGTCCCGGAGAGACTCGTTTTTCCTCTGATGACACTGGTATAGATCGTATTTGGATGATGGCCTTTGGTATGTCCCTTAGAAATTGGCTAGGAAGCACTCACGGAGTTCCTCCTAGGAGCCAATAGACCCCTGGGAAGCCTCATTAACCACGTCCGTGCCGAGGTAGATAGAGTGACAGGGAAATAGTTCGCCATGGCTTTATGGTCTCATCCAGCTGCTCAGATCGCCAAGGTGTACACTGTTAGCCAGGATTCTGGGTTGGTCTTGCCATCGTACTCTTCTATTACAGTCAGCTTGAAACCTATGGGCCAGTCAACTTGTTGTAACTTGCGCAAGAAGGCTGGAACACCATCATTTGAGTGGGGGCTCTGGCTCCGACTACAGCAGCGAAAGCGTTCGTGATGGAGACCGAAGTGATCATGCTCATCTTCTAGTTGGCTACATTCGTCTTCCTCTTGTTCTCAGCGTCGAGCATTGATGTCGTGGCGGAGATCTCGTCGTAATCGTTCCTGGGCTTCTTGGTTGTCCCAGTGCTCATCATGTTGTTACCGTCGTTGATCATCGTTGTGATGGTCGTGTGACGCATGGTTGGACTCTGAGTGGCGGTGATCAGAGGCCGCCACCCGGCGTCGTGCCGCAGTTGATGAAGTTGCAACATCTGAAGTCATCTTGTTAGATGGTATGAGCATATCTCCAGATTGCTAGCATTGCTGACATGCTGCTGCAGTTATCATGGCCTTGATCCTTGCGATAGTCGGGGTAGCTTGGTGATCAGGCCCTAGCTGTAGGGTGTCTAGGAGTGTTGCAGCGGCCACAATGTTCTGCTGCAGTGTCACAAAGACGTCATGGTCGCCCACCCTAGTCTGGAGGATTTCTTGTTGTGCTACTATGCTAGTTTTGCAAAGATCGCGGTTGCTGGCATCGCGCTCGGCCTGTAGACGTCGATTTTCTTCCTCCTGTTGCTCACGTATTGAGCGAGCCTCCTCCTGCTGATCGTGTATTTGGCATGTATCTTGTGTTGGAGTTGACCCCTTTGACGCCATGAAGACTTTGCGTGGTGGAGAAAAGCTTCCTGAGCAACTGTCCAACTAGGAGTCGGACTCGGAGTAATTCAGTGGTGTGATAATAACCCCAATCTCCTTGGACCCGATCCTGAGCGGCTCTAGGCCGTATCCGAATCGAATTCCAAAGGATTGAGTTTGCGGCATTGGATTTAAGTTGCAGATAGCTGCGGCGTTGTCAAATCCGAATGGGAAATTGACAATCTCATCTTCCCTAGATCCAATCCTGACTGGCTCAGAGCCAAATCCGAGTCAAACACTAGGAAAGAGAGTTGTCCCAGGGGTCGTAGATCTTGGGTATCACCATAGTAGGTTGTGGAAAATTGCCACAACATTGAGTTGGCCAACTAGCACGGAGTTGGCTTGATCCCTAGCCGACCAAATCGAAACCGAGTCGGATAGGGTGAGGTTGCCAAAGTTGTCGGCGATGAAGTCGAAGCTCCCGAATTTGATGGCTTGTCCGGGAGAGAAGGCGATGCCGTCGACTCCAGCGATTGGATCCATCGGGCTTGATGACGATGATATTGACGAGTCCCCTACTTGGCGTGCCAACTGTCGATGCTTTGTATTGACAATAATTATATGTGGCTAATCGTGAGACCTAAACTGTCACACCCAGATATTAGCCACATAAAATAATACCTGAGAAAATGCCCAAAGAAAAATAAATTTAAATGGCAAAAGGAATTAATTAAGTATGTGAAATGCAAAATAATAAATTATCATGGCTGAGAATATTTTTGTTATGTTCTCCTTGCCAAAATACATTAACTGGATTTTTAGTGGAATTTTCAGAGCACAGGAACTATTTTTAATAAATCAAAAACGATTATTAAAATTAATTTCGCTCTAGAAGTCATTTTCCTTTTCTTTTTCTCTCGGTTTTCTCTTTTTCCTTCTTATTCCCCTCGCTGGGCCGCGGCCCAGCACTATAACGACGGCCTCCACCAGCCCGTGCGCATGCCTGCCTCCCGCCGACCCCACCTGCCAGCCACCGCTCCTCCCGCTCTCTTTCTCTATGCGCTGCGGGGCCCGCCTGTCGTGCCGCTCGCCCACACGCCCCGCTGACAGGCCAGGCCCGCCTGTTAGCCCCGTCTTCTACCTCCGTCCAAATCGGGCGGAGGGGAAAATCCCCTCCACCGTCCGATCGGCGCCCGCGCCCGCTTCCTCCTGCGCTCGCTTCTGGTTCAAACGGAGCGGGACCGAGTCCACGCCCACTCCCCCACGTCGTCCGGCGTCCTCGTCCCCTCTCTCTCGTGAATCTCGCGCATGACTCCGATGCCGCCGCCCTCAACCCGTGCATGATTGGAGCTGTTACGGCCTTGTTCTCGCCCGGCCGAGTGCATAAAAATCCACTCCGCCCTCTCCTCCGTCTTTTCCCCATCACACCGAGCCTCCCCGTGCCCTAGAACCCCGTCGCCACCGCGCACCCGAACCTCCGCCGCTTTGCACCAACTCCGGCCGTCGCTCGCCGCCGATCCAGACGTCGCCAAGCCACACCGCCACCACCATCACCTCCGCCGTGCCGTGTCGCTCCTCGGCCACCACTCCGTGGAAGCCGAAGCCCGCCGGGACGCTTTGCCCTCGCGTGCGGTGAGTTCCGGCTTTCTTCATCCTCTCCGGCCGACCATTTCCGCCGTGCCGCGTCTCCGTTCTCCGACCTAACTCCTTTTCCGTCCTCCTCATCTTCCAGGACACCTCGGCCGCCGCCTCTCACTCGTTCACCGCCGTCGGAGCACCGTCACCAACGTCGTCTCGAAGCCACCGCTGCTACCTCCTCGCCGCCATTGTCTTTGTGCCGTTGCTCGCCGCTCCAAGCCACTAGTGAGAATCCCCGCTGTCTCCCTGTCCCTTTCCGCCTCTCCACGTGTCGTCGCCATGCCGTGTGGTCGCCGCCGGCGACTATTGGGGTACGCGCGCCGCCGCCTCCTGCTCGGGATGGGCAGCTGCAGCTGCCGTTCCCTGGGGCCGTCTGATCTGTCGGGGGGTGGATCGGGGCCGTCCATTGGCTGCCCCTGTGGCCGCTCGCGTGGTCACCGCGTCAGCACCATGTGTGCGCCACGTGCCATGCCCGTTTCCGGCTCGGTGGACCGAGTCCACCGTGTGCCGGTGCCTTGAGTCCCTGATGGGTGGGGCCCACTGGTTGGCACCGCCTCTCCCTTGGGTGACACCATAAATCGTGTTAATGCGCAATAAATCACTTATTAATTATATTTGAATTAGAAAACACAATGAAACTTCAATAAATCATAACTAATTCATACAAACTCCGATTAAGCCCATTTAAATTTCATTAAATCCAAAAAAATGCCAAGAATGCATTAAAAATACTTTCAGCCCATGTTTGATTGTCCAGATGTACTGTTTTTAATTATTTGTGTATTATTTGTTATAGAATCCGACGTTGGTGACCCTACTGTGTATTACGAGGTCGTTGCTGAGTACATCGAGCCGGAGCAAGGCAAGTCGCACTGTTATCTTGATCACTTTGTACCCGTTTTTTGCTAAATTGCTTTGTTTACTTAAATAAACTGCATTATTTCTATATTTCATGTGGATGGGTCTAACCTATACATTGTCAGGACTTTGCCTTAGTTTTGAGACCTGAATCCTTGTTACCTGGGTAATAATGTGATTAGATTACTGTTCTTTGGATGCTTAGCCATGCTTAGCAAGTTAGCTCACAGGGGAATTAAATAATGTCTTTTTATATGATTTGACTCGATGTCAGAAAATTGAACTATGGATAGGCTGATGTTAAATTATTAAAATTGGAACTGAATGGTGGGTTGTGGGTGTATGGTTTTGCTTGTCACACCCTTGGCAATTAAGGACTGGTTCGCGGGAACCACTTGAGCAACTACCCATACTTTCCACAAGCCAGCGTGGGCAACGGCTGGGCTTGCAGCGTCTCTTCTCCCTCTCCTAGGCACCGAAGAAGAGGGTGGGCGTGATGGAGTTGGGTCGGCCCGGGGTAGGGTTGATCGGCTTCCGGATTCACCGTGGCGCAAGGGGGGAAGCCTGACCAATATGGCGTGCCCTATAGGCAGGTGCAACCTCAGCGTAATGTGGATGGTTTGGGAGGGGTTTCATGAACGGTCCTGTCACAGCCTCTCACGAGGCATCGTGGTGATGCACTGGCACACAGGAACGTGTGTGGGGTTGTGTCTTGTGGTTACAGTTGTACACCTCTGATCAGAGTAAATCTATTCAAATAGCCGCACCCGCGGGTACGGGCACATTGGTCAAGACTCACCGTGATTAGTCTCACCTTTAGACAATTAATCTGGTTTTATGAAACTGGTGTGGTGGAAGGTGTGAGTCCAGTTGACGTGGTTGAGTTGACCGGGGGTGGCCGGTTAGCGTGGGTAACGTTAATCGGTGGAGCCTGGTGAGCGTGGTGTAACGCTCATCAGTGATGCCTGGTGGACGTGGTGTGATGTTCATCAGCGCGGCCTGGTCAACGTGGTGTAGCGTTGATCAGGAAAAACTGGTCAGCATGGTGTAACGTTGTTCAGTGGAGACTGGTTAACGTGGTGTAGCGTTAATCAGTGGAGTCCGGGTAACGTGGTGTAACGATACCCGAAGGAGTCTGGTGAACGTGGTGTAGCGTTCATCAATGGAGACTGGTTGACGTGGTGTAACGTCAATCAGTTGGGAAAGGTTGGGCCTGGTTAATGTGGTGTAATGTTAATCAGTGGAGAATTAATATTGTTAAGTTAATCAACTTTTTACTGTTTGCGAACTACTACCATTTGCAACTGCTTTTACGCAAACAAACCCTAGCTCATCTTTGTACCCTGTGCATATGCATAATTGTGGGTGTGATTTGTTGAGTACTATGGGTGGTACTCAGCCTTGCTCCCTTTTCCCCCTCTCAGTGTTGGAGAACGTGTCTGATGAGGATCGTCCCGAGGACTAGGCTGGCTCCGCTGTCAAGGTGCTTGTGGGATGGATGCTGCTGATGGACCCGCTGTCTATAGTCTACGTTTTACATTTTCCGCTGTATTTTTGTAATATACTTTTACTCTGTTTGTAAGACACTCTGTATGGCAACTTGGATTTGTGTACCCTGGCTTTCCTGGGCAGGGATTTAATACACATGAATGTTCAGAATTTCGGTGGTGAATTTCTGGGCGTTACATAAAATTAATGGATTGCAAAGGAATATGAAACGAGTTTATCCTGGTTCAGACCCTCAAGATGAGGTAATGCCTTACTTCCAGCTGTTGTGTATTGTCTTTGAGGTTTCTCTGGTGAGATTCTATATGCCCTATGGGGCTCCCTGCCTCCCCTTATATACTGAGGAGGTAAGGTTACATGGTAAGAATCCCAATCGAACTTGATCAAGGGGTTTCCTTCTAGGAACACAACGTACCCGGCTAGGACTATATCCCTTTCCTTATCATACAAGGTAATATGTACCAAGTCCCATCATATTCCCAATTACATGATCAGGCCCATCCTCTATCAAAGTGGCCACAATGCTTTCTATGAGATACCCAGGGCCCATGGCCTCCGCACTACTCCCAACCATCGCCCTTGGCTGCCAATGCCCGCCACCATCGCCTGTCAGCTAGGAAAGGCCATGTCGTGCATGCCCCCAATTCCGTGTCGGGTCCCCTGTGGGGCTGAGGCCGTTCTTGTTCAACCCAGTCCCAAACTACTCTGTTGCCTCCCTATATATTTTTCATTACTTATCCGTTATCATTAAAAAGAGAAATTCTCTTTTGAGCCCAGTGCACAGAATAGTTTGTTGACAAATGGAAGTTTACTAATTATGAGTTACCCCTGTTAGGTCTTATTGTTGATCTTAGCCTTAGCCTATACATGATCACCATAAATTTATACGAAATTGAGGTGAGTCACTAACCGGTCGAGGTTGAAGCCATTAGCGTCGTGGTAGGGGTCGCCGATGAGGTCGTTAGCCGCCGGTCCCGGTCGCCGTGTAGATGGTGTTGCCCCTTCGGCCACCACCTGCACTGACCAATGATAGAGGAGGAGATCGCGCTTTGGTCTCCTTCCAGTGCTCTAATGATCGGTTAGGGTTTCGGGAGTGAGCTTAGGCGTACGTAGATCATCACCCACGCACGGGTTGTTGCTCCCTATATATATTGCACTAGAGGAGATCGGGGGCGAGTCTGTTAGAGAGAAAAACAATGGTACCGATCATTACGCGTGCATGGAATTCGTTCCATGTTTGTTAACCGTGCGTGGGAGTGGATAGGCCGAGCCCACACGCCTTACCCTGGCTCGGTGGCTAGTAGATCAACCAACATTCTCCCACTTGATCTTAAGGCTAACGAGTGTAGTCTAAGAACCAAAGTAACGTGTCATAGTAGTTAATAAATGCCACTGCGACAACAGTACCTATAGCCACCACAATACCTCGATAGAAATCAACTTACTCTTATAGGGTGTTGATTGATTCTTATGCCCCTATTCCAGAATCACATTTATAGGCTACCTACTAATCCCATGCCGTCAATATGCTCATTAAATAAGTTGGGTGGTAGTCTTTTAGTGAGCGGATCCGTGAGCATTGACTTAGTGTTTATGTGCTCAATCTTAATTGTTTGATCCTCGATTTTATCTTTCACAACAAAATACTTTATGTCAATGTGTTTGGTAGCACCACTTGACTTGTTGTTACTCGAATAGAATACTGCGGCCTTATTGTCGCAGTATATAGTGAGTGGTTTAGAAATGCTATCTACCACTCTCAGACCCGAAATAAAGCCGTTAAGCCATACGGCCTGTTCGGTTGCCTCATAACATGCTATAAACTCAGACTGCATCGTTGATGCTGCAGTGAGAGATTGTTTGGAGCTTTTTCACGAGATAGCTCCTCCTGTGAGAGTGAAGATATAGCCTGATGTGGATTTCTTAGTGTCTATACACCCCGCAAAGTTAGCGTCTGAATAACCAACAACCTCAAGGTCATCAGGCTTTCTATAAGTTAGCATGTAGTGCTTATTGCCTTGCAAGTAGCACATGACTTTCTTAACAGCCTTTCAGTGGTCTAGGCCTGGATTGGACTGATACCTGCCAAGCATTCCTGTCACAAAAGCCAAGTCTAGTCGCATATAGACATGCACATACATTAAGCTTCCGACAGTTGAAGCATATGGAATCGTCTTCATTTGATCCTTTTCTAATTGATTCTGCGGACTTTGGAATAAACCAAACTTATTGCCCTTAACAATTGGAGTAGGCGTGATAGAGCACTTACTCATGTTATATCTCTCAAGTACTTTGTCAATGTATGACCTCTGAGATAACCCTAATACTCCTCTAGACCTATCTCGGTGTATCTCAATGCCTAGAACGTAAGAGGCCTCACCAAGATCTTTCATGTCAAACTTAGAGGATAAAAATGCCTTAGTCTCATATAGCAAATGCTTTTCGCTGCTTGCCAATAAAATATCGTCCACATAGAGTACTAAGATTATAAACTTACCACTTTTATACTTCATATAAATACAATTATCCATTCCATTATACTTAAATCCAAAATTCTTAATTATATCATCGAATTTAAGGTACCACTATCTAGACGCTTGCTTTAGACCGTAAATGGATTTCTTAAGTCTTCATCCCATATATTCCTTGCCTTCCACGACAAAACCTTCCGTTTGCACCATGAAAACTTGCTCAAGAAACGCAGTCTTGACATCCATCTGATGTAACTCTAAATCATAATGAGCTACTAGCGCCATGACAACTCTAAACAAATTTTTCTTATAGACAAGGGAAAATGTCTCATTATAGTCTATTCCCTTTCTCTACGAAAAACCTTTAGCTATGAGCCTCGCCGTAAATCGTTCGATGTTCCCTTTGGAGTCATACTTAGTTTTGTAGACCCACTTACAGCCTACTATTTTAACTCCTTCAGGAATTTCTACTAAATCCTAGACATCGTTAGTGCCCATAGACTTTAGTTCATCTTCCATGGCCTCAAGCCACTTGGATGAATTCTTACTGACAATGGCTTCCTTAAATGAAATGGGGTCATCTGCTCCTAGTGTCTTCTTCAATAAAAACATCATAGTCATTAGGAATAGCAGATCTCCTCTCCCGCTGTGATCTTCTTAGCTGTTTATTAGGGATTTCAGCGGGCTGAGGAATTTGCATGTCATTTTGTACGTCATTTTTTGTTACAGGTTCATTATTATCCTCAACTGGAGACAGACCCACAGAAGAGGATGCCTGTGGCACTATCTGAGATACAGGCAGATTTCCCTATTGGATACTGTTGGATAACCAGCATGGTAACACGGATTTTCTCAAGGTCCAACTATCTGTCTTGTGAGCTCCCACAGATTTAATCATTCTTTAAGAAGACAGCGTGTCTTATCTCAATGAATTTATTGACACGGTCTGGGCAATAAAAGCGATACCCCTTAGATCTTTCTAGGTATCCAATAAAGTGACAGCTCATAGTCTTAGGATCTAATTTTCTTACATGTGGATTAAAAGGCCTGGCTTCAGCCGCGTAGCCCCATACTCTTAAATAAATTATTCTCGGTTTCCTACCGGTCCATAATTCATAAGGTGTCTTAGGCACGGACCTTTGTAGGCACTCGATTTAATATATGAGCGGTTGTTTCCTCCATCCACAATTTCACAGGCAGACTGGAATGACTAAGCATGCTATGCACTATGTCCATTAGAGTGCGATTACGATGCTTAGCAACTCCATTCTGTTGTGGTTCACCAGGCATAGAATATTGGGCAATTATGCCATTTTCCTATAGGAATTTGGCAAATGGCCTCGGAAGTTGCCCGTTTGGAGCACTTTTCCCATAATATTCTCCTCCTCGGTCTGAGCGCACCACTTTAATTTTAACATTATGCTGATTTTTCACCTCAGTCTTAAAAATCTAAACTTTTCTAGCGCTTCAGACCGGTCATTGATGGGGAAAATGTAGCCATAACGGGAAAGTCATTAGTAAATGTAATGAAGGAATCAAAACCGTCTACTGACGTCACTGGGAAGGGTCCACAAATATCCGTGTGGATTAACTCAAGTATACCCGTACTCCTAGTGGCCCTTTTCTTTATTGTCTTAGTGAATTTACCTTTTATGCAATCTAAGCAGGGATTTTCCTCAGTGAAGTCTACTGGTTGAAGTATCTCATCCTTAATGAGATGCTCCATCCTCCCCTTTGAGATATGGCCTAAGCGACAGTGCCATAGTTTCGATGAGGTCTCATTAATTTTAACATTATAAGCAACATCACACAAACTCATTGCAGATTCATCAAGGGAGAGCAAATAAAGTTTGCCTCGCTTAAAAACAAGGCCCACAACCTCATTATTAAACTTAATGAAACATTCAATGTCTCCAAAATCAACTCTAAAACTGCATTAGGTTAAACAAGCAACTGAAATAAAGTTCCTTTTAACAGATGGAACATAAAGAACATCATGTAACAATAAATTGAAGCATCTTCCTAGAACTAAGGGAAGATCTCCAATGGCTCGACATGAGTTCATTGCCATCCGCCACTCTAGACTTCGCTCCCCCTGTGATAGTCCTCACGGAACGCAATTCCTGAAATGAATTAGTGACATATACAGTTGCACCTAAGTCAATCCACCAGAAGCCAAAGGCATAATTCATATAGAGTGCATCATCAACATAAGAAATGATATTAATAATGACGTTACCATGCTTAGCAAACCACTTCTTAAAGCTATTACAACTTTTTGCATATGGCCAGATTTCTTGCAAAACCTGCATATCACGGTACTGGATGTAGATGCACCAGATCTAGATGCAGCACCTTGGGGTGGCTTATTTTTCCCCTTAGGCTTAGGTTTGCCAGTGGAGTTTTAGGCTTTTTGCTGGTTCGCCTATACCAGATTTCATCAGCTTTCCTCTTCCTTTTATCAGTCTCAGTGAGGTAAGCCTGCTCCTTCTGCTTGTCTGCCTTTTGACGCTCCTCCTCCTCCACAAAGTGAGAGATGAGCTCAGCAATGGACCACTTATCCTTCTAAGTATTGTAATTTATCTTGAATGGACTGTAGTCCAGTGGCAAGGAACTCATGATGAAATGGACCAAAAAGCCATCGGAGATAGCCATGTCCATGCTCCTTAGTTGTTCTGCCATGTTGGTCATGGACATAATGTGTTCTCCCACACTCCCCTTCCCGTCGTGGCGAGAGGTGAGCATCCTCATAATAAGAACATTAGCATAAGTCTTAGAAGAGCCTTTGAAATTCTGCTCAACATTAACCATCTATGCCTTGGCGGTCTCGGCTTCAGAAATGTTGCCTCTAATGTCAGGTGGGTATGGAGTTCTTAGGACCATCAGCTCAGTGCCTTCTCCTCATAAGCCTTCTTAATTGCATTAGCGGGAGGTGGAATGGAGGCTTCCTCGCGTAAGGCAACATCATAATCAAGCAGCCCAAGGGTAATGTTCACCCTCTCCTACCATTTCTGGAAGTTGGTGCCGTTTAGTTGCTCAATGCTATTTATTTGAGCAACTACATCATTAACATCTGAAATTAACGATAAAATATTAGTAAGCAATAGCAAATTGTGTATAATAAACCCTACGTTGGTCTGGTTAATTATGCACATAAAATTAAATATTCTACTCCATAATACCGTTGGGCCAAAATTAAGTAAAACTTAATTGTCGTCAATAATAATATCGTAAATCATAGCTTTGTTGGGTCAAATGACAGAGGAAATAAAATAATATATTCCAACTAAACTTCTTGTTGGTTCCATCTAGTTGGAAATTAATTCTTATGCAGAACATAATTTTATCATAATTTTACAACATCAAGAAATGGCTAAAAATGAATTAAAACTAAGTGTATAAATTGAAAAACATTAATAGGATATAAATTAAAAGAGATAATGAAATCGGCCTAGAGGCCCATTAGTGGACCGCAACCCATTACTATGCCCCGGGCACGCGCGGTCCTGATGCGTGCGGCCTATTAGGCACGTGTGGCTTGAGTACACCCATAGGCCCATAGCCAACCATTGTCCGATTTAATCCGACGGCCAGGATCTAAGGAGATCGGTTCAATGCGGCGCGGACGCAGTAGCAGCCGTTGACATCTAATCTGACAGCTTGAAATCATCGCATCCGGAACAAAAACGTTGCACAGCCGAAACCCGAACCCTAATTCCCCATTTCACTCCCGATCTCCTCGCGCGAGAAAAGCACGGCGATGCCAACGCCGAGTGAAATGGTGGCGGTGGCCATGGCGCACGATGTCCCAATGTCGCGTGCCGTGTTGCCCTCTTCCCCCGCCTTGGTTTTCCTCCACAACACGGTGCATGGCCACGCCGGGCGAGCCTCGACCCCGTACGGCCAACTGAAGCAGGCGTGGGGCTGGTCTGAGACGGCGGCGGAGTAGGTGCACGGCGGAGCTCAAGCCATGCACTGGTGGAATGAAGATGGCGATTACGCACAAAGGCGCACGCGTGCAGACAAGGCTTGATGCCACGCGCGGAGGCTCCGGCTAGCATAAGGCCACAAAAAGGGGAAGTATTTATTCTTATTCATTTAGGTTTGCTTCAATTTGGGGTTTTGGGATCAGGATTCGGTGTTAGGGTTCTTAAATTTTGGGGAAAACAAAACTAGGGTTTTGGGTTGAAGGGGAAATCTGGGGATTTCTACCCAAGCCGAGAGTAATAGCAGTGTGGATGCCATGGGCCCCAGGTATCTCATGGGAAGCTTTCTGGCCACTCGGACAGAGGATAGGCCCAATCTTGTAATTGGGGATGCAACAGGATTCGGTGCATATTACCTTGTATTATAAGGAAAGGGATATAGTCCTAGTCGGGTACGTTGTATTTCTAGAAGGAATTCCCTTGGTCTAATTCGACTGGGATTCTACCTGTAACCTTGCCTCCTCGGTGTACAGGGGAGACAAGGAGCCCCCTAGGGTAGAGAACAACAGAGAACAGAATCTCACCAGAGAAACCTCAAAGGCAATGCACAACAGCTGGAAGTAGGGTATTACCTCACCTCAAGGGCCTGAATCAGGATAAATTATTTCGTGTTCCTTTGCAATCCATCAAGTTTAGGTCTCACGGGTAGCCTCATATTATTATTGCCAATATCAAGCATCGACAGTTGGCGTGCCAGGTAGGGGCTTCGTCGAGGTCATCATCATCGAGCCCGATGGATCCAACCATAGGAGTCGATGGCATCAAATTCTCTCCTGGACAAGCCATCATATTAGGGAGCCTCAACTTCATCGCCGACAATCTCGGCAATCTCACCTTGTCCGACTCGGTTTCAACCCGATTGGCTAGGGACCGAGCCAACTCAGTGCTGGTTAGCCTACTCAACGCCGCAGCAGTTTTTAACATCCTGTTTCGGCAACACCCAAGATCTACGAGTTTTGGGACAACTCTCTTTCCTGATATTCGACTCGGATTCGGCCCCGAGCTGAACGAGATCGGGTCCAAGGGAGACGAGATCGTCAATTAACTACTCAGAATCGACAACACCGCAACAATCTTCAATTCCAATTTGATGCGGTAGACTCAATCCTCTGGAATTCGACTTGGATACGGCCCAGAGCCGCTTGAGATCAAGTCCAGGGAGGTTGGGGTCATCATCACATGGCTAAATTACTCCGAATCCAACTCTTAGTCGGACAGCAACTCGGAAAGCTTTTCTCCACCACGCGAGGTCTTCATGGCATCAAAGGGATCAACTCTAACACAAGATGCATGCCGACTACGTGATCAGCAAGAGGAGGAGGCTCGCCGACTATGTGAGCAACAGGAGGAAGATGCACGACGATTGCAGGCCGAGCACGATGCTCGCAATGACAACTTGCGCAAGACTGGGCAGACTGCTCAAAAAGAGAACCTCCAAACCCGAGTTGGTGACCATGATGTCGTCGTGACCCTACAACAAAACGTCGTGGCCGCTGCCATATTACTTGACACCTTGCAGTTCGGGCCTGACCACCAGGCCACCCCAACAATCGCGAGGATCAAAGCAATGATGACTGCTGTAGCTTGTCAGTAGTGACAACAATTTGGAGACACTTGCATACCGTCAAACAAGACGGCTTCAGACACGGCAGTTTCCTCTGCTTCAACCTGACACCGAGCAGCTGGCTATGGTCAGCATCACTCGGAGTCACAACATATGCCACTCGACAATCCGAGTAACGATCGATGACGGCATCATCATGATGATCGCCGTGATAACCAGGACGCCCAAGGATGACTACGGCAGGATCTCCGCTGCGATATTAGCGCTTGACGCCGAGAACATGAGGAGGATGAGCCCCGCCGACTAGAAGATGAGTGTGAGCGCTTCGGCCTCCACCACGAGCGATTTCATCGCCGTAGTCGGAGCCGAAGCCCTCACCCAGATGAAGGAGTACCGGCGTTCACCCACGAACTACAACAAGTCGATTGGCCATCTGGCTTCAAGTCGACTGGAATAGAGAAGTATGATGGGAAGACCAACCCGCAGTCCTGGCTCACAGTTTACACTTTGGCAATCCGTGGGGCCGGAGGTGATCACAAGGCCATGGCTAACTACCTGCTAGTCGCCTTGGCTGACTCAGCAAGGACATGGCTAACAAGGCTTCCCAGGCAGTCAATTGGCTCCTAGGGGGAACTCCGTGAATGTTTCGTCATGAATTTTCAAGGAACATACCGAAGGCCAGTATCCGGGTAGGATCTATAATAGTGTCATTAGAGAAAAAACGAGTCTCTCTGGGACTTCATCAAGCGCTTTTCCGAGAAGAGGAACTCAATCCCCAAAATCAAGGACGAGGTTGTCATCGCCGCCTTCTGTAAGGGAATCAGAGATACCTTGTTCATCGCCAAGTTCACTCGGAAGCCTCCCAACTCTGTCAAAGCTTTATTCGACATGGCGAACAAATATGCCAACTCGGCCAATGTTGTTGCCGAGGAACTTGACGACAAGCCCCGACAGAAGGAGCAACGAGAGACAAACGATGCGGCCATATCCAAGCTTGGGAACCGCAAGTGGAAATCTAGGGACCTCATTGCGGCAATCGATCGCAACCGTCCTCGACCTCCTAGAGACGAAGATTATCAGAACGACAAGTGACATGCTCGGGGGCTCAAAAGTTCAAATGCGAGGATGGCATCCCCACTCCCAACTTGTGCAATACCGAACAGCTAAGTTGTTTTCTGATACATCTTTCCTCCTTTATATGATATTCTCATCTAAATGAAGCAGGAGGCAACTCACTTCCCTATGGTTTCAATCGGATACGGCTTAGCACCAGTCGGGATCGGATCTAAGGGGATGAGATCGTCAATTCCTTACTTGGCCTCGCTAATGCCGCAGCCGCTTACACCTAATAGGTGTACATACTGCTCATTTTCTGTTTTTGCTCTTAATGATTGTAAAAGTACTTGAGTAGCATAAATTCCGATCCGTGAAGCTTTGCTCCATGAAAGACGAACTAAAGTCACCTAAAGTGCGTGTCTGGGAAAAAGCCATAAGCCGACTCCCGACGCTCGGGGGCTATGACTAGTCAAGCAGAGTGTTTAAACATAAGGGTTCAACTACTCGGGGAAATTAATATCAATAAGAGTAGGAACACATATTTATATCCATTGTAAAATATTTAGATTTTCTTCAGGTGATTGTTTTCTTCATTAGATGCTACTCATCCGATATGTTTATAATACAGGGCCCAGTTCCGGGTACGCATAACAGGAACTCGTGGCTACGAGCCTATCTCTTACACTCGGGAAGCTGGACCATTCTGCCATGATACACTTGGAGTGCGACGCTTCAAGAATCACTTGGAATGCTCCATGAGAGCTACTGACCAAGTACTTACACCAGTCGGGACACAGATGTCACCTTTACCTTGGTATGCCCCATGGGGGCTAATAACCGACCTCCGGTATCAGTCAGGGCTCAGGTACCACACTGCTGGGTAGGGTACACCCCATGAGGGTCACTAACCGAATCTTATACTAATGCGAGGTTTGGGTACCTTATTGGTCACAACTCTGCTAGGTAGGGTACACCCCATAAGGGTCGCCAGCCGAATTCTATGCTAATGCGAGGTTCGGCTATCTTATTCGGCTACAATTTTGCTAGGTTGGGCATGCCTCAATGAGGGTCGCCAGCCGAATCCTGTGCTAGCACAGCGTTCGGGTACCTGTTTGGCCAAAACAAGGTAAAAACCACTATAGGAGTTCTCAGTCAAGAAGAAGCCAGAACCTGTACAATCGGAGGTTGCACTAAACCCAGAACCTACGGAGGTGCTTATTATTTTTCAAGACTAGAGGACCCCAATCATTTGATTCTTACTGAAAGACGAGCTTCCTAAAGATCACAACAAAGCCGAGTAAATTAAGCGACGAAGCAAAACCTTTATTGTAGTTAGAGAAGACCTATATCTTCAAAGCGCATCTGGAGTTCTCATGCACTGCGTCACACATGAGGAGGGCAAGTAGATCCTGCAATCTATCCACTCGAGCATCTGTGGCAACTATGCTGCATCCAGAACATAAGTCGGAAAAGCTTGCAGACAAGGATTTCTCTAGTCGATTGTGGTTACTGATGCTGGAGCACTCGTCCTGTCATACAAGGGATGTCGATTTTTCGTTTGGCAAACTCACCTACTGGCACAGGAGTTGCAGGCTATCCCAATTTCGTGGCCCTGTCTAGGGGCTTGATATGGTCAGGCTGTTCAAGAAGACACCAGGAGGGTCTACAAATTTGTTTGTTGCGGTGGACATCTTCATAAAGAGGATTGATTCTAGACCTATTGCTACCATAACTACGGCCTAGGCGAAAGACTTCATACTGAGTATAATCTACAGATCTGGAGTCCCCAATCACATCATTATGGGCAACGTGCTTAGTTCATGGGCAACATATTCAAAGATTTCTATAATGATTTTGGCATTAAAATCTGCTACGCTTCGATGGCACACTTGTAGAGCAATGGGCAAGTTGAACAATGACCAAAATCTTTGTATTTTATACGGCTGCGCTCGGTAGGTCTGTTTGTGCCGGCTTATTCGGTAGTAGGCCGAAGATATGAGTTCTTAAATAGTATGCCCTGTTGGGTCACCCACTGTTCGCGTTAAAATCGCGATGCAGGTGCTATTTTACAAGAACCGATTAAATAATCAGATACGCTTCATGCTAAGCCTATGGCCGGGTGTATACATTCAGGTATCTGATTATTTTAAGGTATTGAGGATATATCCTTATAAGGATCAATAGCTAGTCTCCATTAAAATTGGGGATGTGGGTATGTCTCAAGTACACCTCATCACACATTGGATTTACTCCATAGTAATACTCGGCTTACATGCTTAGTCAAATTGCCTTGTGCCAAATTTCTAGCTAATATATAGCTGAAGAGTCCAATTTCTAAGAAACATATCACTTGGAAAAGACTTAAAGGTTAAAGATCTTTGACTTTATGTTTAATTATTTTCTAATTAAGCACAAAGTCAGGAGCTACACCAAATAGGTGCGCCTATTCGGCGCACACTATTCATCTATTTCCATGAAACCCTTCATAGCCTCGTTGCTAGCTGACATGAAGTAGGACTCGGGAGAAGAAGCACTCGGATAATGAGTACTCGGAAGCAAAGCACTCGAGAATCTTTTCACCGTGGAAGATGAGCACTTGGCATCAGTTGTGACTTAACTATGAAGGTCTCAGGGGCTACTGTGGAGGCCATGGGCTCCGGTTACCTCAAGGAAAACAATTACGGCCACTCGGACAGAGGGTGAACCGGTACCTACAATTAGAGATAGAGTAGGGCTCGGATTTATATTACCTTGCATGACAAAGAAAGGGATATAGTCCTAGCTAGATACTCTATGTACTGATAAGAAAAACTCTTGGTTGCATCCAACTGGGTTTCCTACCCTATAACCCTCATCCCTCCAGTATATAAGGAGATGTAGGGAGCCCCTTGGGGCAGATGATTCCACATACCGCGAAAGCAATACACCACAACTGGATGTAGGGTATTACCTCACCTCGAGCGCCTGAACCAGTATAAATCTCGTGTGTCCTTTCGAATCCATCGAGTTTAGGTCCGATGAATAGCTCCATATAATTATTGCTGATACAAAACATCGACAGTTCGCCCCATATAATCAAGCTGACCGATTTCTGGCTAAGAGAGGAAGAGAATGTCAACCTCCCGTTCAGACTTGGCAATACCGCGGACAACTTCAATCAACATCTAATGCGGCAGACTCAATCCCTTGGAGTTTGACTCGGATATGGCTCAGAGCCACTCGAGATTGGATCTAAGGAGTTTGGAGTCGTAATTACCCCCCTTAACTACTCTGATTCCAACTCTCAGTCAGACAATAGTTCGGTAAGCTTCTCTCCACCACGTGAAATCTTCATGGCGTCCAAGGGCTCAACTCCCACTCAAGATGCATGCCGACTATGCAATCAACAAGAGGAGGAGGCTCGCCGACTGCGGGAACAACAGGAGGAAGAAGCACAACATCTACAAGCCGAGCGAGACGCACATAATGATAATCTACGCAAGGCTAGGCGTACTGCTCAACACGAGATCCTTCAAACCCGAGTCGGCGACCATGACGTCTTTGTAACCCCACAACAGAACGTCGTGGCCGCTGCCTCCTTATTGGACATGTTACAGTTCGGGCTTGATCACTAGGCCACCCCGACGATTGCAAGGATAAAGGCCATGATTACCGCTACAGCATGCCAGCAGCAGCAACAGTCGGGAGACACACTCATACTATCCAATAGGATGGCTTCTGATGCGGCGATCTCATCAGCCTCAACACGGCGTCGGGCGGCTAGCTCCAGCAGCCACGCTCGGAATCGCGCCATACGTCACTCGACAATCAAAAAGATGACCGATGGCGGCAACAACAGGACAACCGCCGTGACAATCGGGATGTTTAGGGTCGACTACGGCGTGATCTCTAGCAAGACATCAATGCTCGACAACGGGAACGTGAGGAAGACAAGCACCGCCGACTGGAGGATGAGAGCGAGTACTTCGGTCTCCACCATGAGCGGTTTCATCGCCGCAGTCAGAGTCGGAGTCCTCACCTAGACGACGGAGTACCGGCATTCACTCACGAGCTACAACAAGTCGACTGGCCATCTGGTTTCAAACCGACTGGAATTGAAAAATACGATGGGAAGACTAATCCTGAGTCCTTGCTTATAGTTTACACTCTGGCGATCCGCGCGGCTGGAGGTGACCACAAAGCCATGGCTAACTACCTCCCGGTCGCCCTAGCCCACTCGGTGAGGACATGGCTAATAGGACTTTCCAGGCGGTCAATCGGCTCCTGGGGAGAACTCCGAGAATGCTTCATCGTAAATTTCCAAGGAACATATGAGAGGCCTTCTTCCGAGTACGACTTATATCAATGCCATTAAAGGAAGAATGAATCTCTGCGCAACTTCATCAAGAGGTTTTCTGAGAAGAGGAACTCGATCCCAAAGATTAAGAACGAGGTCGTCATCGCTGCTTTCCACAGGGAGTTAAGGACACCCCGTTCATTCCTAAGTTTATTCGGAAGCCTCTAGCTTCTATCAAAGCTATATTTGATATGGTCAATAAATACACTGATTCAGCCGATGCAGTCATTGAGGCCCTGGATGACAAGAAGGAGCCCCGACAGAAGGACAAGAAAGACACAGACGATACAACCCCAACTAAGTCCAGCAACGGCAAGCGCAAGTCGGACAACGTCGCGGCAGCTATGGAGCGCAGTCGACCGCGAACCTCAAGGATGGACGACTACCAAAAAGTCATGAACGGGCCATGCCCTTTCCACCCAAAGGGGAAGCACACGGCTAAAAACTGCTTCATGCTCAAGAAGTTCGCTTCAGAGCAAACATCAGCATCTGGCGATGCTAAAGATAAAAACAAGCTAGATTCAGGCCCAGCTGGCGACTACCAAGATCCCCATGCAGAGCTCAATCACATCTTCGGAGGGTCGTCTGCATACGAGTCCAATAGAAAACAAAAGCTAACAGCTCAAGAAGTCAACTCAATCTTGACAAACGCCCCTCAATGTCTGCACTGGTCAAAGACGACAATCACATTCGACCGCGCAGATCACCTCGACCGAGTCATGCACCCAGGGCGTTATCCACTCGTCCTGGACTTGGTCATCAGGAGTATCAAGTTGAGGAAGGTTCTCATCGATGGAGGGAGCGTTCTCAACATATTGTTCGCCAAAACACTCGACGAGATGAAGATCCCTCGATCTGAGCTACGGCCGAGTACTGCTCCCTTCCATGGGGCAATCCCCGGCCTCTCTTCCACTCCACTCGGACAGATCACTCTGCTAGTTACTTTTGTCACACGAGAGAATTTTCGCACTGAGAACATCTGCTTCGAGGTTGTCGACTTCGAGACCACGTATCACACTATACTCGGATGACCAGCACTAGCCAAGTTCATGGCAGTGCCCCATTACACATACATGGTGCTCAAGAAGCCAGGACCAGCAAGAGTACTTTCGTTACGTAGTGATGTTAAGCAAGCCTTCACCTACAACAAAGAGAGCTACGAGTTGGCCCTGTCTCAAGAGGCAACAGTCGGACGAAACAATATCCGACTAGCTGCAACACTAGCAATCGAGGACGATCAAGTTCCGGCAAGGAAGGCAACAAAGTCAGGAATTTCGGCAGATTCAGAGATAAGAAGATCCTCCTAGACCCTTCTGATCCTACCAAGACCGCGCTTGTCGGAACCGGACTCAACCCCAAATATAGATTTGGAGTTCCCAACCGCATTATAATAGACAACTACACTCAGTTCACTGGCGGCATTTTTCAAGATTTCTGTGACGACTTCGGCATCAAGATCTGTTATGCTTCTGTGGCACACCCACGAAGTAATGGGCAAGTTAAGCATGCCAATGGCATGGTCTTACAAGGTATCAATACTAGGGTTTTCAACTGACTATAACCATATGCAGGGCGGTGGGTGCAAGAGCTTCCATTTGTTCTCTGGTCTTTAAGAACCACAGTTAGTCGGGCAATAGGGCAATCCCTTTTCTTCCCATTCTATGGTGCTGAGGTTGTGTTACCAACCGAGTTGGAGTTTGACTCACCACAAGTCCAGGCACACTCAGATGCAAAATCAACTGAAGACTGACTGGTCGAACTAGATCAGTTGGAGGAAGAAAAAGACATCGCAACCATCGAGTCGGCAAGGTATCTTCAAGCCCTACGTCGTTATCACAATCGGAATATTCATGGCCGCACCTTTTCTGTTGGAGATCTCGTTTTGAGAAAAATCCAAACCACCAAAAAAGGCATAAATTATCTCCCTTTTGGGAGAGGCCATTCATTGTCGTTGAGGTAACACGTCCAGGCGCCTACCGACTGAAGACAGAAGACGGCGTCCTAATCAACAACTCATGGAACATAGAACAGCTACGTTCTTTCTATACCTGAGTTTTGTACTCCTTTTGTACACATAAAGTTAGTTACTCTGACTTACTACGTTGTTTGTTCCAATCGAGTAGTGAGTCGGGGGCTACATGTCCTTGGCTATGGCTTTCGCAGTTGCCCTAACTTGGCTGATTAGCTCCAAGCCCTGCTCCGAAGTAGTCCTTTTGGCAAAGCCTTCACCAACAGCCTCAATATCTACCCGGGGGTAGAGAGACTTGGTCATGGCCAAAGCTTGGGCAATCCCGATAGTGACGTGCTCATCCGAGTACTTCTTTAATATCTCTAGAGCTTTCTCAAGCCGTTCTGCTACTTGAGCAATTGAGCTGGAGCTGGATCCGGCTTGGTGCGGCTGCATGATGTCAAGTAAGGTTTTCGCAAAGTCAACAATGACCTGCCACGATTCCTTTATGACCTTTATCTATTCTGCAAAGGCGCCGAATTGGATCTGCGAGTTGGCCTTGAAAGTTGTTTACACATAGACAAGAACGTCAGCAAACCAAGACGCCTGATTGGGTCAAGCATGCAGTCGGACGAGTGACTTACTCGCATAGTCGGTGTCCACTTTCGACTTAGTCTTCTCGAGCTATTTCAATTCCTTTTTAAGGTGCTCGATCTCCTGGGACTGGGCACCGAGATTTGACTCGAGGGCTATAGCAAGAAAACATTCAAGACTCAATAATGCAAGAATATTTATTCAAGTGTACTCGGGCAAGAAGGAATCTTACTTCTGATTGTCCTAGCCTGAGTCCAGTATTCATCCCTGAGCTTGTCCACCAACCCCCTTAGCCACTCCTCCCTCTCCTTGCTGGATCTCTCTAGGTTTTTCCTTGGTAGTCCAGAGCTGTTGGGTTGAGTAAGCTGAGAGGAGAGTTCGATCAGGAGTTTGCTCATCTTCTCTGACCGATCGACCACCTTCTGCTCAAGAAGTATCGAGGTTAAGCAAGACAAACAACAAGGATGCAAAATTCTGAGGAATTTCTAATCAGCAAACACAGCAAGATCGACTATGTACCTGGATCCCCTTTGACGCGGCGATGGTGGCGTACATCAAATTCTCTTTCTCTCTGGGCCACCTGCTCGTCATGCTCAAAGCTTTCCGCTTCCCCCTCTGGAGTAACTGTTAACGCCAAAATTTGGTACGGTTCGTTACCATGTTCGGTTAAGGAAAGAAGCGATATCAGCCGTTGGAAACTAATCCAGAAGAGTTCGAGCTTGGGAAGGAATCGTGAAGACCACGTTATGGCAGTTAATTACCTTATCTATTAATTAGGTAGTTTTGATAATTTTTAGGAAACCTGATCTCGTATCTGATCGGGGCTTGTTAGTTTTCCTTTTCTAGTTAGGAAAGTCCTGTTCCGTGTCCTATAAGGACTGTAATAACTCGGGGTATATATACGTATGCCCGGGTACCTTGTAAATCATCTCTCGATCAATCAAATTCGACGCATCGCCACCCTTTACCAACGGGTTCTTGCTTCTCGAGCCGGGCTGCATCGGTTACGTCCGAACTCTGGCGAGAGGGTAAGTCTCGTTACCCCGGCTACCAATCGGCTAGGACTTCCTCGATTAGGTCCGATATTCTAGTCGGTATATGGTAGCCGGCTTACCACGATATATCTGCTTTGTCTACGGCTGCATCGGTTCGGTTCGATCTCTTAGGCCCATCAGGTATATCACATCACGCGTGCGTAGATCTTATCAGCTTACTGGGAGTAGCTTATCGTCAGTTTGTGCTGCATCGGTTGGGTCCGACCTACTAAACTGTTGCGATAAGTTGTTCCTGCTAGGTTGATGTTTTTTGCGCAAGTGTTTTATCGGAATGTATAGCCGATAAGTTATCTTATTACATCACAGTTGCATTAGATCTATCGGATTGTTGAGGTTCCTTTACTATTATCGATCTGTGCTGCATCAGTTAGGTTTGAACTACTAGATCGATAATAATAGATTTATCCTTGTCGAGCCGATCGGTGTGTATGCGACGTTCTATCGGAGTGCTTAGCCGATAGGTTATCTTTTTATAAAGCCGACTGTTTTATCTTTACTATTTTGGTCATCTATATTATCATCGGTTCTCTAGCCGATGCACATGTGTTTCCTTGGCAGTCGGCTAGTTCACTATTCTGCCTATCTATTTTATCATCGGCTTCTAGCCGATGCACATGTTATACTGACAGCTTATCCATTTATCTATAGCGTTATCAGTTTCCTAGCCGATACACAGGTGCCATCGGCCATCGGCTACAAGGAGCCTACATCAGACCGTATCGGCCGATAGCCGATGTGCAATTGCTGCTGATCCGGGCGCGAGCACAAGCGAGGACCCGGGAGCGAGAACCCGAGCACGAGACCCGGGCGCGAGTACAGGCGAGGGCCCGGGCACAAGCATAGCGGCGATCGGCTGGAAGGAATCCGTATCGGCTTACTGGCCGATTGGATCAATAATCAAATTTCTTCATCTCCTTGTCAATTGCGGGGTCAAATTGACTGGCACGCCTACGAACCTCAAATATTTTAGGACCTGCACTGGAGCTAAGCAGATCTCCCAGGCCTTCGTATGTTCAATCGCATCAAACCAGATCATCAACAAGCTTCTTGGCACACCCGGTGGTTTTTGGTGCGAACAGTAACCCAATAAAATATCCGGGGAAAGTTCTGTGGGGAAGCTTCGAGTCTGGGGAGATTACCCTCATCAAAAGATGACGACAGCGGAAACGATGGTGTCCTGGCCCTAGGCTCGACTGGTGGCACGACTTCTTGGGCGAGCTCAGGGACTAGGGCTTCGACCGCGATGTCCCGACTTGGCGATAATTGTGGCTCGGCTAGTAGGATCACCTCAGCTTCAAGGGCTGGGATGACCTCTGGCTCGGCCTGCGGCGTGATTGGCTCAGCCTTAGTCGGGACGGGATCTGCTACGAGGGTTGGTGGTGCTGCCCCCTTGGGGTCAGCGTCACTTGGCTTCCTGCAGAAATATTTAACTTTCAAGATATTGCAAGATTCTCCTCATTCTCTTCAAAATCAAAGATTTTCATACCTCTTGGAAGTTTTAAATTTCCACTCCGGTGCGCTGGGGGTGGAGGAAGTCGGCGAGGGGCTAGATAGCCTGCTTGGCAGCAGAGAACTGCCGACTGTCGGGCTTATCAGCGTGGCAGTTGGCAGAGGCGAGTTTGGCCCAGTCGGTACTGTGCCTAACGAGGCCGACTAGGGGGTGGCAGCACTCAGCGGTGCTGTCCTGGGGCTGGGAGGCCTGGGGACGGTGCTGTTGGTGTCCTTGATCTTTAGGCTGCCTGGTGCCTTACTTGGCATGACTTTTTGCTTGGCCTGGTCTGTTGCTGGTCTTTTCCTAGCCCTATTATGGCTGGGTTGGGCGGCTGAGGGGCTGGCTGGGTGTTTCCTGGATCCCATGGCTAATTGGTCTTGGGAATCAGAATCAAATTCTTCACAGTCTTGCAGGTGTTAGGGTATTATCTCTTACACACCGCAGAGCTAGATAACATTCATGGCATTAGTCACAGATGGATATCAAATTCATAGCAACATAGCAACTTACCTTTGGCTGGGGCCTGCCCTTGCAGTAGGGCTTGGGGGCTCGTTCCTCGTCCTTTATCTCCACAACTCCATTGACAAAGCAGCCCAACAAAGTGTCAGTGGCCTTGTTCTTGTCAACGAAGTAGGGATATTCCTGGCTCGGATTGTTTTTGCCCTGGTAGTCAAAGCCGAAGTGGCTCCTGGCCTTTAGTGGTCGGGTTCGACAATTCAGAAAACACCTTGCAACCTATGAACCAGTCAACACTTTCCCCTTCAGTAGATCAAATTTTTCCAGCAGCTGGTATTCCTCATGCGATGGCACAGAGGACCAGCTCTCCAGGACAATTGGAGGATTCCATGTGAAAAGGAGGAGAAAGGGTTCCAGATTTGTTGACGCCGAAAACCCGCCGGGGGCCATCCGGCGTCTGGGAGACACGCGAAGGCCTGGGAGATTTGCTTCACTCCAGTGCAGGTCCTAAAATCTTGAGGTTCGTAGGCGTGCCAGTCAATTTGACCCTGCAATTGACAAGGAGAAAAATATTAGATTCATGAGCCAATCGGCTGGAAGCCGATCTGGACTCGTTTCATCGGCCGATGGCCGATTTGAACTGTAGCACTTATACATCAACTGGAAGCCGATGATGGCATGAGCAATAGTATAATAATAATAAGCAAATATTAAACTAGCCGATCATCGAAGAGATGCTCAAAAATCGGCTATAAACTTGGTAAAATAGACAGACAGAATGCATAAGTAACTAGATTAAATAAACTCCACCCGATTATGATTAAAAATTACTATTATCACTGCAAAGATATTGCCCGCACCCGCGCCCAGGCCCTTGCTCGTTCCCGCGCCCGGATCTTCGTTCTCCGTCCGTGCCCGTGCCTGGGTTCTTACCTGTGCTCGTGCCCGGGTCCTTACCTGAGGTCGTGCCCGTGCCCGGGTCCTCGCTTGTACCCGTGCCCGGGGACTTGACTAAGCTCGTGCCCGGATCGGCAGAGTAAACCAATCGGCTAGCCCTTAGCCGATCGTAATAGTGATGCAGGCAAGAATATATAGCAAAGCAAGCAGTATAATCGGTTGTATTTAAAAAGAGATAGCTTATCGGCTAAGCACTCCGATAACAACATCGCATAAAACCCATCGGCTTATTAAGAATAACGTTATTATTCAGTCTAGTAGATCGAACCCAACCGTTGCAGCACAGACCGATAATAACGAGATCTCGATAGGCCGATAGATCTAATGCAATCGTGATGTATATGATAACTTATCGGCTATACACTCCAATAAGACGCTGGCACATAAAATATCGACTTAGCAGGACCGATTTATCGCTAGCAGTTTAGTAGGTCGGACCTAACCGATGTAGCACAAACTGACGATAAACCGCTCCTAGTAAGCCGATACGATCTATGCACGCGTGATGTGATATACCTAATCAATCTATGAGATCAAACTGAACTGATGCAGCCATAGATAAACTAAATATATCGTGGTAAGCCGACTACCATAAACCGACTAGAATATCGGACCTAACCGAGGAAGTCCTAGCCGATAGGTAACCGGGGTGACGAGACTTACCCTCTCGCAGGAGGTCGAACCTAACCAATGCAGCCCGGCTCGAGAAGCAAGATCCCGTCGGAAGGGTGGCGATGCGCCGAAATTGTATTGATCGTTGTGATAATTTACAAGGTCCCCGGGCGTACGTATTTATACCCCGAGTTACATGAGTCCTTATCAGACACGGTACATGATTTCCTAACTCTAACAGAAAACATTAATAAGACCCAACTGGACACGAGGTCGTGTTTCCTAAAGATAAGCGCTTGCCTAATTAATATACATAGTAAATAACTGCCATGCTGCGGTCTTCATGGCTCCTTCCCGGAATCGGTCTCTTCTGGATCAATTTCCGCCAGTTGACTGCAATTTCCCCTTTGACCGAATCTGACACAGGGCCTTACCAAATTTTGGCGTTAACAAGATTTAAGCAGTAGAACCACTCTCGGTGCCACCCCTTGAGAAAAGTTTTTAGGGGAACGTTGAGATATGCCCTCTTCATCTCATTCCTGAGCTGAAGGCCTACCCCCCGATGGTTTGGATTTTGGATTAGGATGGCTGGGGCTTAATGTGGAAGAGGTATCTGAAGAGATTGAAATGGGGCTTAACCCCTAGAAAAGCTTCACAAAGAGTGGGAAAGATAGAAATTTGAAGAATGGAGTTGGGATTAAGATTCACCGGCTCAATTTGGTAGAAGGCAAGGAGGCGGCGGAGAAAATTGGAAGACGGAAGAGCCAAACCACGATCAAAGAATGAAATAAAAACCACGGTTTCACCCGGGTTTGAAGCGGGGATGGACTCACCCTCAGCTGGACACCAGTTGATGATCTCCTGCTGTTGAAGAATCATTCTCTTCTCCAAAATCCACAGCTTCATATTAAGCCTAATTGTTGGATACATATGTTCAGATATCTGAGTTATTTGATAGGTATTGAGGATATATTCTTATAAGGATCAATAGCTGGTCTCCATTAAAATTAGAGATGCAGGTGTCTCTCAAGTACATCTCACCGCATATTGGGTAAAAATCCATGACGTGGTACTTGACATATATGCTTAGCCAAAATTGCCTTGAGCAAAAATATTCCTAGCTGATATGATGCTAAAGATTTCAATTTCTGAGAAATATACCACTCGGAAAAGACTTGAAGGTTAAAAATCTTTGACTTTATGTTTAATTATTTCACAATTAAACACAAAGTCGGGGGCTACACCAAATAGGTGCGCCTATTCGGTGCACATTATTCATATTTCCTATGAAGCCCTTCATAACCTTGTTGCCAGTTGATATGAAGCAGGATTTGAAGAAGATGCAATCGGACAATGAGTACTCGGGAGCAAGGCACTCGGGAAATCATCACCAAGGAGGGTGAGCACTCGCACCAGCTATGATTCAACTATGAAGGTCTCAGGGGCTACTGTGGATACCATGGGCTCCAGGCATCTCATGGGAAGATTTTTGGCCAATCGGACAGAGAATAGGCCCAATCCTGTAACTGGGGATGCAACAGGACTCGGTGCATATTACCTTATACGATAAGGAAAGGGATATAGTCCTAGACAGGTACATTGTATTCCTAGATAGAGATCCCTTGGTCCAGTCCGACTAGGATTTCTACCTTGTAACTTTGCCTCCTCGGTATATAAGGGGAGGCGAGGATCCCCCTGGGGCAGAGAACAACAGAGAACAGAATCTCACCAGAGAAACCTCAAAGACAATACACAACAGCTGAAAGTAGGGTATTACCTCACCTTGAGGGCCTGAACCAGGATAAATTGTTTCATGTTCCTTTGCAATCCATCAAGTTTAGGTCTCACGGGTAGCCTCGTATTATTATTGCCAATACCAAGCATCGATAAGCAACCGAAGTGATACAAAATTAACTTAATTTCAACATTAATATAAGAATTAAATATGAACAAGCCGACGGTAGAACTTAGCACGGCTTTAGGGCTTCAAAAACCGGAATGATGGATACATGTATATGACTAAGGTGGCTCTGATACCACATTGTTAGGTGTTATTCTTGATCTTAACCTTAGCCTATACATGATCACCATAAATTTATGCGGAATTGAGGTGAGTTACTGACCGGTCGAGGTTGAAGTCATTAGCGCCGTGGTAGAGGTCACTGATGAGGTCGTTAGTCGCCAGTCCCGGTCGCCGTGTGGATGGCGTTGTCCCTCTGGCCGCCACCTGCACTGACCAGCGACAGAGGAGGAGATCGTGCTTCGGTCTCCTTCCAGCGCTCTAATGATCGGTTAGGGTTTCGAGAGTGAGCTTGGGCGTACGTAGATCGTCACCCACGCACGGGTCGTTGCTCCCTATATAGTGCGTTAGAGGAGATTAAGGGTGAGTCCGTTAGAGAGAAAAACGGTGCTACCAATCGTTGCGCGTGCGTGAAAGTTGTTCCAAGTTCGTTAACCGCATGTAGGAGTGGGTGGGCCGAGCCCATACGCCTTACCCTGGCTTGTTGGCCAGTAGATCAACCAACAACCCCATGTACCGCGCACATAGCTCAGTGAGAATACCGCAAACCTAATTTTACAACAAAACAAATCCCCAAATATGGGAGAAATTCTTAAACAGACAAGAGGCTAGATAGTCTTGCTGTTTTTTTTCTTCTCTAGAAATTAGAAGCGAGAGTACTGATTTTGATGGTCGGTCGATATCCTATGACCAATTTGTCATTGGAATCTTCTAATCATGTTTTTCTTTTCCGTACACTATTGGCAGGCAAGCATAAAAATTCTAGATCTTCTTGAAGGCTTTAGATGTTTTTGGTTCTGGTCCATAGGAGAAAATTAAGCTGGAACTTCCCATTTAATGGAGACAACAGACACTATCACCACACAACATCCACACACGTGAGTTCCAGTTGTCCACACACCAAAGTTAAAGAAAAAAGAAAAGAACCCTATATCTCTCGTGCATCATGCCCAGAGCATCAGATACCGGAGCGCGCTATAAAGTGAGAAGATAAGCAGACCACCGCCAGCACGACCGTCTGAGCGCTCAGGACTTGGACCAAAGGCGCCGAGCGTGGGCTCTACAGCCACTTCTTGTGCTACGCCAAGTCCAGGGCATCCCGGAAGCCATCCACCAACGTGGCGGTGCCACGACGCTCCCCGAGATCATGTTAAAAATTCTCACCAAGACTCACAAGAATTTAGTACTAGTTCGATGGAGATTCAACCGATCGAATCCGCCGCCGATCGCCACCAAGTTCATATAATAGCCTGATGAAGAGTAATTACAGCCAACATATACTGTCTGTCTCTCTCCGACTTACACGGCCCACCTGGCCAGATACCCACAAACACTTACAAGGCCCAGCTCGGCCCACGATATATACGTGGTACTCTGCTTCTTGAGTCTTTTCCGGCGCCCAAGTGCAGCTCGCTCCTTTTCCTCATCATCCGTCATCACGCATATGCTCATAAGGGAGTTTAGAGCGTCTGGTTAATACGCTATACAACTGGTGATAAATATAAGTTTATAATAAATCGTGTTAAATTGCTCACATATGTATAAAAGTTCTTTTGTAGCGTTTTTTTAATATGTCATATAACTCGTGAAAAATATAAGTTCATAATAAATGGTGTCAAATCACCCACATATACACAAAACTAGCTTTAGAGAAGTTTAGCACGTTTTTTTAACATGTTATACAACTTACAAAAATATAAGTTCACAATAAATAATATCAAATCATTCCCTATACCTAAAAGTTCTATTTGAGAGGTTTTGAGTGTTTTATTTAACATGCTGGCTTGCCCCCGAGCCAGTGCCAGAGGAAATCGAGCTCGATCGAATCTATTCCAGATTCTCCCATGTAGCTGCATCAACAGGACAGCCAGACCACTGAACAATGACCTGGGTTTGAGAAGAATTACCTGATTTGGTCAGACGCCTGTGCAATATAGCATCAGGGATATGCTCCATAGACAATCACAATGCACTCTGAACATTCCCCTTGAACCCATGGGCAGATTTTAGCTTAGAAACATGGAAAAAAAAAAGGGTGAATCAATGAATCTACCAGCAATGCTAACTTGTAAGCCACTGTGCCCATTTTCTGCTCAACAACAAAAGGGCCAAAGAACTTGAAGGAGAGGTATACCCAGTCGCCCACAGAAAACTGTATAAGGGTGAGTTTGAGATCGAGTGAAGAAGAACGTAGTGATAATCACGTAAAACGAGGTAAGCCATTAGCGTATGATTAATTATGTATTAATTATTTTAGACTTGAAAATAAATTAATATGATTTTTAAAGCAACCTTTAGATAGAATTTTTTTAAAAAAAATATACCACTTAGCAGTTCGGGAAGCGTACTCATGAAAAACAAGAGGAGTTTCCCCCCTCCCATGTAGATTCGAACGGAGCCTAAAACTTCTCTTCTCATCAGCCTGAACCTTCATGTACTGTTGGGCTATGTTAAGATGTTGCTGCAACAACTGCATCACTAGTTTCCTTTCAGATAGCCACGGTTGAAGATCAGGTTAGCACAGGACTCCACATTGATGCCAAGCTGGTTAGGGGAGTGACCATACAGTACTTCAAAGGGGTTTGCCCCAAAGTGGACTGATAGATTGTGTTGTACCGATACTCTGCTAGGTACAGCCATCTAGACCATCTAGTAGGATAGGCATGAGCGAAACACCTTAAGAATGTCTCCAAGCATTGATTTACTCTCTCAGTCTAGACATCTAACTAGGGGCGGTAGGAAGTGCTTAAATGTAGCTTAGTGGCCGTCATGTGAAACAAATTCTCCAAGAATTGACTAGTGAATTTCTTATTGTCCTTTTTGTCGAGAGAGTCTCGACCACAGCTTTGCCATATTTTAGATACAGAAGAAAGCAAATCTAATGATCAATATACAAAATACCGTGAAATATTTTGTTAGTCATCATGATTAAGTAGAGATGAAGTATGAACCAGATATTAAGCTTACGTAAAATTGTATGGAGCATATATGTAACTTTTGTCTTGCATTGAGTATATTGCTCGACCTATGTACGTGGCCATCTCCAAATTTTTATTATTATGCCTTTTCGCTACGTAGGCATCTCTCCTTATAGGAGTCATGGCCAGCAGCTCCATAGACAATTTTTTCTTGTCCAGTTTGAAGGTATAATTTGGCTCGCTTATTTGACATGGGTTTAGGAAGCCGACAGATTCACCCATTTTTTTTCCACTATGTCGTAATTCATCCTGCAAAAAAAGATGATAAAATCAAGTTGTGGGTGACGTATAGGTAGTCTGAACAAGCAGAATGTAGCAGTTGTATACTTACGGGCACCACACGGCAATCAAATTTGCGTCGAGCTTATACCGGCAATAGAGGGCACGCATATCACTGAAATCTACATAGAATTAGCATGGCCCACTCATGAAAATATCTGTCGGCATGTCAACGCTTATGTCTCTAATCCCAAACATGCTTACAAGCATGTACCATTCATGCCACCTTTTTAGTAACCAAGGTCCTTGAACTAATTTCCAGAGGGTTAGGAATGGCTTGCTATTTTCAATTTTTTTTTGGCACATCATCCGATGGTAAAAAATTCATACATTTGGATAAGCTTATTTTTAGGCCCTCTTCCTTTCTTTTTCCTCATCGACCTTACCTTTTCCATTATTGTAACACCCAGAAATTCACCATCGAATTTCTGAACATTCACGTGTATTAAATCCCTGTCCAGAAAAATCAGGGTACACAATTCCAAGTTGCCATACAGAGTACGTCTTACAAACAGAGTAAAAGTATATTACATAAATGTAGCGGTAAAGGAAAAGGTAAGCCTATTAATAGCTAGCCAAGTGGAAGCTTCCATTCCACAAGCATCTTGACGGCGGAGCCAGCCTAATTCTCTTGACGATCCACGTCGGACAGGTACTCCACCACTGAGAGAGAGGAAAAAGGAGCAAAACTAAGTACCACCCACAGTGCTCAACAAACCACACCCGCAAATATGTACAATGTACGGGAATCAAAGATAGGCTAGAGGTTTATTTGCATAAAAGCAATTGCAAACAGTAATAGTTCGCAAACAGTAAAAAGGTTGATTAATTGAACCATATTAATCCTCCACTGATTAACGTTACACCACGTTAACCAGGCCCAACAAGCCATTTGAACCACACCAGTTCCATTAAGTTAAGTTAATTAAGTAAGGGTGAGACTAATCACGGTGAGTCTTTGACCAATCGCCCATATCCGTAGGCACGGCTATTCGAATAGTTCTTAACTCTGATCAGAAGTGTACAACTGTACCCACAAGACACAGCCCCACACACGTTCCGTGTGCCGGCATATCACCACGACACCCTGTGAGAGGCTGTGACAGGACCGTTTACGCAACCTCTCCCAAACCATCCACACCATGCTGAGGTTGCACCTGCCAACAGGACATTCCATATCGGCTAGGCTACCCCCCTTGCGCCACAATGGATCCAAAAGCCGATCAACCCTACCCCGGGCCGACCCAACTCCATCATGCCCATCCTCACCATCGTTGCCTACGAGAGGGAGA
Organism: Oryza meyeriana var. granulata; assembly: GCA_003991445.1. NCBI lineage: Eukaryota > Viridiplantae > Streptophyta > Magnoliopsida > Poales > Poaceae > Oryza > Oryza meyeriana. The sequence continues at coordinate 521,673 of RYFJ01001159.1, forward strand.
AGAGACGCTACAAGCCCAGCCGTTGCCCATGCTGGCTTGTGGAAAGTACGAATATTTGCCCAAGGGATTCCCGCGAACCAGTCCTTAATTGCCATGGGTGCGACCAGTAAAACCATGCACCCACAGCCCACCATTTGGGTCAAATTTTATTAATTTAATAGTAATGTGTCCAATGTTACATTTCCCTACTTAAAGTCGAACCATGAATATAAATGATAATATTTAATTCCCAGGTGAACTAATAGTTTTTAAGCATGGCTAAGCATCCTAAGAATAATATTCTAATCATGTTGTTACCCAGGTGACAAGGAACAATATTCAACAACTAAGGCATAATCTTATCTGTATAAAGGTCATATTCCATACCACATGAAATAACAAACACATGCATGTTTAGTTAAATAAACAAAACATTTTAGCAAAATGTAGGTACAAAATGATTAAGATTACAGTGTGACTTGCCTTGCTCCGTCTCGACGTACTAGGCTACGACCTCGTAGTACACGGGAGAATCAACGGCGTCGGGTTCTAAAGCAAACAACGCACAAACAATTAAAAACAATACATGTAGGCAGCCAAACATGAGCTGAAAGTATTTTTCATGAATTCTTAGCATTTTTCTGGATTTAATGAGATTTTAATGGACTTAATCAGAGTTCGTATGAATTAGTTATGAATTTTTGAAGTTTAACAGTGATTTCCCATATAAAATTAATTATTAAATGATTTATAGCGCAATTAAAGGAATTAATGCGTCACTGGACCCCCGGGAACTGGCGCCGACAAGCAGGACCCACGGGTCAGTGGCGCACGAGAGGGCGGTGCACGGTGGACGCAGTCCACGCGCGTGCCACACGGACATAGGCACACGAGTGGCCCCAATCTGCCAAGACAGATTGGACGGCTCAGACTTAGTCGGGAATGATCCCCGCCGGTGCGCGCGGCAACAACCATGGCGCACGCGACCCGATGGTCACCACCGGCGACCATCCGGCGTGGCGAAGGGCAGCGGCGAGCGGCGCAGGAGGTGAGGAATGTGGCCGAGTGCTCACCGAGTGCGGTGATCGATAGAGAGCAGGGAACGGCGGCGAACAGAGGGAGTTGGCGGCGACCGAGGTTCAGGACGATGGTGAAAGGGGCACTCCAGCGAAGATCACTGGTGATTAAGGAGTGGACGATGCTGAGGTCGTCCAGGAGAATATGTTGAATGTGTTAGGAGGAAGAAAGAACGAGTGGGTCGACGGAAATCCGCGGTCGACTATCAGCGGAGTGGCTTACCGAAAGGGGATGACGGAGAGGATAGAGTTCCGGTGGAAATCCGAGACGGCCGACTGCTGAATAGGACACAGCCGGGTGCGGCGAAGCTAGCGAGCGCGAGTGAGGTAGTTGGCGACGGCTATAGCGACGGCAGCGTGCGACTGGAGTCTGTGGAGTGTGGCAGCGATTTGGGAGCTCGGTGCAGAGAGGGTTTGGGTTCTCGGCAGGTGTCGGGAACTAAGGGGAAAGAGAGAGAGGAGGACGACGAAGGTTTTTAAGGACTTGGGCTGGAGAGATCGTGGCCAAGTTGGCCAAATTTCACGGGACTGAGGGCGGTGGCCACAGCGGCTAGTAGGCACAATTCAACCGCGGTCGTGGGCTAGTGGGGCGGAGAAGGTAGGGGAAATGGGCAGGGACTCGATCTGCGGTGTTTGAATCAAGGGCCGAGACGCGAGGGAGCGGGAACGGGCACAATCCAATGGGCGGGGCAGCTCGATCCCCTCCGGCCGAGTCGGCAGGAGGTTAAAGATGGGTCTATCATGTGGGGCCCCGGGCCCATGTGTCAGCGAGAGGGGTGAGGGGAGCGGCGCGGGGATAGGCCGACAGGTGGGGCCCGACTGGCGGTGAGAGAGGGTGAGGGACGCGCGGGTGTGCGGGCCACGCAAGCAGGCCGACAAAGTACTTGGCCGGAGGCCCAGCAGGAGGGAAAAGAAAAGGAAAAGGAAAAAGAGAAAGAAAGGAAAATAAAAAGGATTTCCAGTGTTCTTTTAATCCCAATAAGAGTTTTTGATTTATTAAAAATACTTCCAGTGCTCTAAAAATTCCAATAAAAATCCTGTTAATGAATTTCGACAAGGAGAATATAAGAAAAATATTCCCAGCCATGATAATTTATTATTTTATATTTTCACACTTAATTAATTCATTTGGCCAATTTAAATCATTTTTCTTGAGGCATTTTCTTAGGTATAATTTTAGATCTCCTTCCTCGAATCTTAGATCTCTGCGACGGTTGTCGGCATAACTCTTCTGTCTTGACTGAGCTATTTTTAATCATTCTTGGATGATGGCTACCTTTTCTTTTGCCTCTTTGAGTGTATCGGTCCCGAATACCTGGCGTTCGCCTGTCTAATCCCAGAAGAGGGGCGTACGGCACTTTCTACCATACAGAGCTTCGAATGGGGCCATCGGTAGACTGGCTTGGTAGCTGTTATTGTACGAGAACTCCGCGTAGGGTAGGCTCTTATCTCATGTCCCTCCAAAGTCCAATGCACAAGCCCTTAGCATATCCTCCAATATTTAATTGACTCTTTCAGTCTGACCATCGGTTTGTGGATGATAAGCTGTGCTGAAGTTTTGTCGAGTTCCCAGTTCTGCTTGTAACTTCTGCCAAAACTTGGAAGTGAACTGGCTACCACGGTCGGATACAATCCTCTTGGGTACTCCGTGTAGGCACATTATACGAGCCATGTAAAGTTCTGCCAGTCTTCTACCCGAATATGTTGTATGCACAGGGATAAAATGAGCAACCTTGGTGAGTTGGTCAATGATCACCCAGATTGAGTCGTATCCTGAAGATGTGCGGGGCAAACCGGTGATGAAGTCCATCTCGATCTCTTCCCACTTCCACTCTGGGACTCTGAGCGGCTGTAAAAGTCCAACATGCCATTGGTGTTCTGCTTTGACTTGCTAGCACACATCACAAAGTGCCACGAATTCTACAATTTCTCTCCTCATACTGGCCCACCAAAATTTTGTCTTGAGGTCTTAGTATATCTTGGTGCTTCTGGGGTGAATGGAGTACTGAGTCTCATGAGCTTCCCAGAGTATTAAGTCTTTGAGCTCCTTATTCTCTGGGACGCACAAACGTTCACCCATCCATACTGTCCCGTTTTCATCTTCCGTGAAACCCTGGGATTTTCCAACTCTCATGTTCTTCCTGAGTTCTTTGATCTCTGGATCATTCGCTTGGGCCTTGCAAACTTGATCGAAGAGTGTAGGCTGGGCCTCTAGGGCTGCCACGAATCCATGATCTACAATGCCTAGATTCAAGTGTTCGAACTCTTGCTACATTTCCTTGCACAATGTCTCTGCTCGAGCAGTGTTGCAGTAACTTTTCCTGCTCAAAGCGTCTGCCACGACATTGGCTTTACCCAGGTGGTAGTGTATTCCCACATCATAATCTTTAATCAATTCCAGCCACCTTCTTTGACGGAGGTTTAGGTCGAGCTGGGTAAATATGTATTTCAGACTCTTGTGGTCCGTATAGATCTCGCTGCGATTACCGATGAGGTAATGCCGCCAAATCTTCAGAGCATGGACCACTGCAGCCAATTCCAGGTCATGTGTCAGATAATTGCCCTCATGGGGGCGCAACTATCGTGACGCATAGGCTACAACTCTACCTTCTTGCATCAACACGCATCCTAGCCCTTGGCGAGATGCATCACAGTACACCTGTAAGTCTTTCTTGGGATCTGGCAAGATCAGGACCGATGCCGAAACTAACTTCCTTTTGGGTTCTTCAAAGCTGCGGTTGCACTCGGTCATCCAAACAAACTTCACATCTTTCTTTAATAATTGTGTCATGGGTCTTGCAATCCTTGAGAAGTTCTCGATGAACCGGCGGTAATAACCCACAAGTCCGAGGAAACTCCACACTTGTGTCACTGTTTTGGACGGTTTCCAATTGGTAATAGACTCCACATTCATTGGGTCCACTGCGACTCCCTAGGCGGTGATAACGTGCCCAAGGAATTGTATTTCTTTCAACCAGAAGTCACACTTGCTAAACTTGGCATACAACTGATGCCCTCTCAGTTTCTTGAGAACCAACCGGAGATGTTGCTCACGTTCTTCTGTTGATTTCAAGTAGATAAGGATGTCGTTGATGAAAACCACAACAAACTTGTCCAGAAACTCCATGAACACCTTGTTCATCAGATTCATGAAGAATGCCAGTGCATTTGTTAGTCTGAAGGACATAAAAGTGCACTCGTACAACCCATACCGAGTGGTGAAAGTTGTCTTTGGTATATCCTCTTCCTGGATCCTCAGTTGATGATAGCCTGATCGCAGGTCTATCTTGGAGAAGACGGTGGCACCCTCCAATTGATCAAAAAGATCATATATCCTTGGTAAGGATACTTGTTCTTGATGGTGACATCATTTAGTGCGCGATAGTCCACGCACATCCGCTTTGTTTTGTCTTTCTTTTCCACGAAGATGATTGGTGCACCCCAAGGCGATGTGCTTGGTCGGATGTAACCCTTCTATAGCAGATCGTCGACTTGCTTCTTGACTTCTGCCATCTCGTTCGGTGCCATTCTGTATGGCCTTTTGTATATTGGCGCTGTTCCTGGTGCTAAATCGATTCTGCACTCGATTTCCCTTTCTGGTGTCATCCCGGGTAGATCTTCCGGAAACACATCCGGGTATTCCCTCACTATCGGAATTTCCTCTATTTTCCGCTCTGGCTTCTTCCCACCTTCTGACTGTTGCTCTGCTATGACCTGATTCAAGCTTGCTTCCAGTCTCTGTGGCACCGGTGACTTGAAGGTAACTGACTTTCCTTCCGAACTGGTCACTGTAATGGTGCGGTCGGCGCAGTTGATCACTCCTTTGTGTCGGGTCAACCAATTCATCCCTAGGATGACATCTAGGTCTTTGGATTCTAGGAGGATGAGATTGGCTAGAAAGGATGATCCTTGGATTTCTAGGCTCACTGAAGGGCTATAGTGAGCTGTGGTCATGAGGTTCCCTAGGGTTTGAACCCGCATGGGGATCTTAAGTTCCTCTACTTTAATCCCATGTGTTCCCACAAATTTCTTGGATATGAAAGAATACGTTGCACCAGAATCAAAACGTACTATTGCAAGTATTGAGTTTACAAGGAGCGTACCAGTACCACTTCCGTGCGACTGTGCCTCTTCTGCGGAGACGTGGTTAACACGCCCCTTTATCACCTGCTGATTGGCGTTGTTGTTCTGGGGAGCTGTAAGCCTGGGTCCTATGCGCTTCGGCTTCGGGCACTTGTCGACGAAGTGGCCCAGTTCATTGCAGTTGAAGCAGATGAGGGTCTTGGTCCCATTGTCTTTCCGTGGCTGACTCTGCTACGCTGGCGCCATTGGTGAGTGCGGAGCGAGATGACGATGGTGCTGCCCACTGTTGTTGTTGTTGCCTCCGAAATGCCTTGGGTGGAACGAATGCTGCTGGCGGACGATCATGGTGGAAGGTCCACCCTGATGCCCCCAGCATAACCCGTGGCCTCTGGTGCTGCCCCTGGTGAGCTCGAAACTAGGCCGCTTTCCTCTTGCGGTCCATCTTGTTGCGCTGATCTTCCTGGCGGATCGCCTTATCCACCACCTTTTTAAAGTTTGGATAGTCACTTGAGAGGAGCTGGTTGGTCAGCTCATCGTCCAGTCCGTCCAGGAACTTCTCCTGTCTCTCCACATCGGTGCGAACATCCTCTGGCACGTAGCGCGCCAAGCGGTTGAAGTCATGTAGGTACTCCGTGATAGTCCTGTTTCCTTGCACCAAATCCCTAAATTCCCTCTTCTTCTGTGCCACGATTCCTTCTGGAATTTGAGACTTTCGGAAGTTGTGGCAGAATTCAGCCTAGGTGACCTCGGTGGTAGTAGTGCGGGTCACAAGGAGTTGTCCCACCAAGCTGATGCGGGACCTTGGAGCTAGTGTGTTGCAAAAGCGACCTTTTCCTGATCGTTGCACTGGAGGAGATTGAGCTTCTTCTAGATTGCCAACAGCCAGTCGCTAGCATCCATGGGGTTGGTGGTGCTAGAGAAGGTTGGCGGCCTAACCCTCAAGAACTCAGGTAGCTTTAACTGAGGAGCGATGGCTGGGATGTGAGGTTGCTGGTGCTGGTGCTGCAGATTATTTTGCTGCATCTGCTGCATCATGATTGCCAACATCTGGTTCTGGTTGGCCAAACCTGTGCAAGGGGTCGAGTTCTCCGGTAGCGGAGGTGGCATGTGATTGGGAGTTCCGGGGTTCTGGGGTGCTCTATCCTACTGGTTGGTAGCGCTGGCGTCACTGGCAGCACGGTTACCATTCCTTGTGTTCACATCTGAAGGGGAAATGGAAATAGGAGGAAAGGAGGAAAATAGGTGGCTCAAAAACAGGGGTGGTAATTAAGTGCCTGGATTAAATTAACTGGAGTACATAGTTGGAAACATGAGGAAAAACCAGTTCAACTCCTAATTCAGGCGGACACACCACAACAGACGGTATGCCACCAATTAACCCCAAGCAAACATCCTAACATTACAACTAATCATGAAATCAAACTAAAGAAAATGATAAAAACTAAGGATGGCGTGCCTAGTACTCTGAATGGCTCCTCTGGTCGTCCGAATTGTACTCCGGCTCCTGCTCATCTCCCACCTCGTCGTCGGTGGGCTCCTGGATCCGCTCACGGTAGTCCTCACTACTGTGAGCCAAGGACTGCCCTCACTATGGGTGCGGGATCCCCTGAGGGAGCTGCTGTCGTCGTGGAAGTGAAGCCCCGTGGATGCTGGTGCGCTCCCTGAGAGCTGGCTATCTTGTAACGACCCGCTTTCCTTTTCCCTGTGTAACTGGTTTTCTGGATCTTAAATCTTTTCCTATCCATGTCAGCTGTGCCCTCCGTTTCCTTCTCCCCGGCCAGCCGACTACCTTTCTCTTGTGGGCGGTAGAGTTTGCTTTTACTCAGTCCTTGATCCTGCCCTTCCTCCTGGTCTACTCGACTCTTTGTGCCGAGGGTGAAGACGAGTGAATGGGCCGACAGCCTGTTGAGACCTGTTGGCTTCTTTGTCCCCGAGTTGCACCCACCCGTTGACGCGACTACCGATGTATGGTGAAGAATCAATTACTTCACTAACCGCGCATCGCTTGGACCAGTGGTCAGTCGAAGCGGCCGGTCAGTGAGAGTTTCTCCAACCTGTCCTAGCCTTGACGCTTAATGTCTCATCGGCGCGTACGGGTGCCTGCCAAGCTCGTACGACCAGTTGGCCTTCCAAAGTCACTTCCTGTCATATCCTTGTGCGAGTCATCTTGACTTCCTTGCTCCACCGTTGCCCAGCTCCACGGTGCCTCAAACCTCTGCAGGTCGGCTATACTATATATATGGCCAACGTGCCCCTTCTCCTTTGTTTTGCAAAGCCCGGCCAGCTCCAGCTGCTGTAGTTTTTCATCCTCTCAAGCTTTGAGCTCTGTCCCTGGTTCCAGGCCTGGTTCAGCCGCGACTGCCCCCTTTTCTGCAGCCGACTACTTCTTGATCCTTTTCTTGGTGTTTTACTTCTCTCTGCTATCAGTGTTTCTTTCTGCTTGTTCAGAAACCTGACCGGTGGTACGATCCGAAGCCACCTTCGCCGAAGAAAGACCCTCCTTGGAACAAGGCAAGCCTCTTTGATCATATGTTTCCCATATATGCAAAACTATGTTGTTTGGAAAATATATGCATGCTTAGTTACACCTTTTCAAACTGTTGGCCTCGGTTATGCAAGCGCAACCGATGGACCTACCCAGTAGTAACACTTATTTGGTAGGATATTGTTATATTTCTCCCTTGAAGAGCCCCACAAAAGGCACGCTAGCATCCTATCTGAGGATACGATGCCGAGTAAAATGGCTTAGCCCTGCAACGTTGTTTGTCGTTGGGAAAAATAATGGGTTTTACTAAACAGTTTGGAAAACCCGATACCTTGTGTATCGGCGCGTTTTGTGAAATAAAGGAAAGATTTGTGAAAATCTTGATGTACAGAGACAGTGCCTGTGTGGCTTGGCTATGTATTATCATTAAGGATCTATTCCCATGGGTAGATTTGTTTGTCGTGATTTGTGAAAAGTGTTCGATGGAAAGGGAACGTGACCTGAGTTTGCCGAGTAAGCAAACGGAAGGCTGTGTGGCCAGAAACGGATCTGTGTGGTCCGGGGTGTTAAGCACATAAACAAGTGTTGAAAAGTAAACAGGATGAAGATCATGCTCCGGGTTGTAGCCAGGGCAGCAAAGTTTAAGCCCGGGTTGTAGCCAGGGCGGCAATTCAGTCTTCGGGTTGTAGCCAGAAGACGGTGATGAGGCACGCTCCCGGGTTGTAGCCAGGGCAGCAGTGTTCTAGCTAGCTGGTTGTAGCCAGCCTAGCGGGCATTTAGTGCCATGATCATGCTCCCGGGTTGTAGCCAGGCAGATGATGAGCCCCGGGTTGTAGCCAGGGGGCCGATAGCTAGCTGGTTGTAGCCAGCCTAGCGGGCATTTAGTGCCATGATCATGCTCCCGGGTTGTAGCCAGGGCAGCGATGATGAGCCCCCGGGTTGTAGCCAGGGCGGCCGACTAGCTAGCTGGTTGTAGCCAGTGTAGCGGGCATCAAGTGCCACAGCTGAGATTTGGTTGTAGCCGAGTCTCAGGGTCAACGAGTGGTTGTAGCTACTCGGGAGATAAAGGACCAACAAATGCAAAGTAAAAGATAATAAGAACATGTATGTTTACTCTTGATTCTTTAAGTGGTGAGTTGTTGAAAAGCAACTTGCGGATTGGATGGAGGCGTGAGCCTCTGTCCGCCAACTAAAATTTGGAACTCACTAGTGTTTGCAAAGAAAAGAGTTTAATAAGGCAATTTTTCGCAAATAAACCCTTAGCCCTTCTTGTCTAACCAACATGGCATCATTCCCGGCTTGCTGAGTACGAAAGTACTCACCTTGTTCATATATATGTATAGTAGGTTTTGGAGTGGAAGACGAAGATCCGACTGCTGCCGAGTTCCTCCAAGACCAGGCCGACTATGAAGACCTCTGAAGGTTTCGAGCCTAGTTCCCAACCGAGCCTGTGGAGTAGTTTTTGTCCAGCTTCCGCCCTGTTCTGCTGTTTCGCTAGTTTACCAGTTGATTATTTTGCCCATCCCGGGTCTGTCCTGGATGGATCTCCTTGTACGTATATGTAAGTACTCTGTTTGTGTATTATTGTAACTCTATGTTGTATCATTGTTGTGTGTACCCGACTACTGATCCTGGGATCGGGTGCCTTATGCACATGGTGGCCTTCCACCTAGTCGGGAGGCGCCGCAGCGGTGGTATCAGAGCAAAAGGTTGGCCCTAGGAACGAAACCCCACCCGTGTAGATGTCTTTGAGGATCTTATTTTGAAAACTATACTATTTGCAAAAGACTAGGACTTGTCTGGGTACCTCTCTCTGCTTTGTAGAATTTGGAAATGTTTCTAAACTCTTGGCTATTTCCCTACCTTGGGTTCCTGCGCAAGCTCTTAGGATTCCAGTGCCCCATCTGTCATCTTTTCGTTGAGGCTGGGTTCCCGAGTATATTCCTTGTTCTGCTGCGTGAATCCATCTTGCTAACCTTGTTGCTCCTTCATCTGTTCCATCGGTTTGGTTGCCGATATCCTTGCTGAGCCCTCTTCCTTGGTTGCCCTTTTCTAGGACCAGATGGCAGAAACGTCAGCGCCGTGCCGTCCGTACCCCGGCCCGCTTGGGTTTTGAAGACAAGGTCCAGTCCGCAACAACCTGCTTACTGCCGCGGAGGAACAAAGAAGTGGAGCAGACCCACGATCGGATGTCAGGAAGTGGCCGTGCAGCCGGCCTTGGTACCTTCGACGCTGCAACAGCAAACCTGGAGGATTGCCCCAACCTCCTCACCTTCCAGCAGACCCAGCAGCTTATGGCCATCCAGACCCAGATCTTGCAAGGCATTGCTCAGAATCTGGCCGCAATGCAGCCTCTTCTCCATCAAGCTCGACAGAACAAGTCAGTAGCCGCTCCAAGCTTGCCGACTTCATGAGGTCCGCGTCCAGCCGAGTTCTCGCAGACCGCTGAGCCAATGGAGGCTGACGACTGGCTGAAGGATATGGATAGAAAGCTGAACCTAGTGCAGTGCACACCCACGGAAAAGACCTAGTTTGCTGCACATCAACTTCGTGGTTCCGCAGCTGACTGGTGGGAAAACTACTGTGCTGCCCATCAAGATGCGCAACATCGCCTGGCCCGAGTTTGCGGAAGCCTTCAGAGATGCACATGTCCCAGAAGGAGTAATAGACATCAAGAGAGAAGAGTTCAAACAACCTCAAGCAGGGACATTCAGCATCAGCGAGTACCTGAGCAGGTTCAACATCTAGCTCGCTATGCACCAGAGGACGTGAACACGGACAAGAAGAAGATCAGAAGGTTTCTGAAAGGGATGAATGTGGCATGAAGGTCCAGCTTCTTGCCATGACTTCCCTACTTCCAGCACATGGTTAACAGAGCTTAGTGGTTGAAGATGCGAGGAAGGAGATCGACGTTTTTCGCAAGCGCAAGGCCTCCCAGATGCAGTCTCGTAGTGGTCCGAGTTCTAGGCCCTATCTCCCCGTCCTTCCCGTCAGTTTGCCCATCCCAGTTTCAAGAGCGGGTGTTTCGCTCGTCTGTTCTCGCGCTTTCTTCTGTTCAGTCCGACCCTCAGTGCAAATACGGTGGCAAGTCGCCCTACCTCAGCCGGCATTCAGCGGAAGAGTATTCCGAGTGCCCCAGGAAGCCGATGCTACAACTGCAACGAGTTGGGTCACTTCGCCGACACTGTCCCAGAAGCAAGACCCTGCAATCCCTGGACGCCCTAACGCCAGCACTTCAAGAGCCCCTGTGTTCAGTCGAGGACAGCCGACTACACATACTAATGGATTGCTACCTCCCGTGCCCCTCCGACCTTTGGACGTGGCCGAGTCAATCATATCCAGTCGGAGACAGCCCGAGAAGCTTCAGATGTGGTAATGGGTACGTTTCTTGTCAACTCCGTACTGCAGTTGTTCTGTTTGATTCTGGAGCATCGCATTCCTTTATTTCTCAATCTTTTGTGGATAAGTATGGTTGGGATGTTCGAGGTCTTAGTATACCTATGGTCATACACTCCCCTGGCAAGGAGTTTAGGTCAAACCAATCTTGCCCTGGAGTTACCTTGGTAATTAAAGGAGTTAGTTTCTCAGCCAACCCCATTGTCCTGGAATCACAAGGCTTGGATTTGATTCTTGGCATGGACTGGTTAGCTAAGCATAAGGGCCGAATAGACTGTGCAACTAGCACCATAACCCTGCAGTGCCCTTTTGGACAAGAAGTGAAGTTTGCCTCCCTTGGAGACCCTAAGAACCGACCCCTCCTGAGCTCCATGCAAACAGTCCCTTTGGAAGAAGTGCCGGTGATCAATGAGTACCCTGATGTCTTCCCAGACAGTTTACCCGGAATGCCCCCTGATAGAGAGATTGAATTCTCTATAGAGTTGCTACCCGGTACAGCACCCATATCCAAGAGACCCTATAGAATGGCGGCTAATGAGTTAGCCGAAGTGAAAGAGCAGATAGAAGAACTTGAGAGCCTAGGTTTTGTGCGACCTAGCACATCACCTTGGGGAGCTCCAGTGCTCCTAGTGGAAAAGAAGGACAAGACCAAGAGGATGTGCGTTGATTATCGCGCACTGAATGGAGTAACCATCAAGAATAAGTATCCTCTACCAAGGATAGATGATCTGTTCGACCAGCTGCAAGGAGCTAAAGTTTTCTCTAAGGTTGACTTGAGATCAGGATACCACCAATTGAAGATCAGATCTGAAGATATACCCAAAACAGCTTTCCTGACCCGATATGGATTATATGAGTATACGGTGATGTCCTTTGGACTCACTAATGCTCCAGCTTTCTTCATGAGCCTTATGAATAAGGTATTCATGGAATATCTCGACAAGTTTGTCGTGGTATTTATGGATGATATCCTAATCTTCTCCAAGGACGAGCAAGAACATGTTGGACATTTGAGAATGGTTCTAGGAAAGTTAAGAGAGCACCAGTTGTTTGCCAAGTACTCGAAGTGTGAGTTTTGGCTAGACCGAGTTGCTTTTTCTCGGGCATGTGGTCACTGCCAAGGAGTAGAAGTGGACCCGGGGAAAGTGAGAGACGTGCTTTCTTGGAAATCCGACTACGGTCACGGAAGTGAGAAGTTTCCTAGGTTTGGCTGGTTATTATCGGAGATTCATTGAAGGATTTTCAAGGATTGCCAACCCATGACAGAATTGCTAAAAAAGGAAAGAGGTTTGAATGGAGTGACGCCTGTGAGAAAAGTTTCATGGAGTTAAGGAAAAGGCTGACTACCCACCTGTGTTGATCCTTCCGGATATCAGGAAAGACTTTGAGGTATACTGTGATGCATCCCGACTAGGCATAGGCTGTGTGCTTATGCAGGAAGGAAGAGTGGTTGCGTATGCCTCAAGACAGTTAAGACCCCATGAGCTGAACTACCCGACCCATGACCTAGAGTTGTCAGCAGTAGTGCATGCCTTGAAGATATGGCGACACTACCTGGTTGGAAACCGGTGTGAAGTATACACCGATCATAAGAGTCTGAAGTACATCTTCACTCAGACGGAGCTTATCTCAGACAAAGAAGATGGCTTGAGTTGATTAAGGATTACGAGCTTGGAATACATTACCACCCCGGCAAGGGCAAATGTTGTTGCCGATGCCCTCAGTCGGAAAGTCCATTGTAATGCCATCTTGACCCGCCCCTTCAACCCGAGCTAAGTCGAGAGCTGGAAAAGCTAAGGATAAATATGGTCAAGCCAGGAACGCTGGCGACTTTGCTGATTCAGCCTACCTTGGAGGACCGGATCAGAGAAGCTCAAAAGTAGATGAAAAGATTGTATCTCTAAAGGAAAGCATGACCAGGGAAAAGCCCCCGAGTTCTCCATCGACAGCAAAGGAACTGTTTGGTTTGGGGAAACGCATTTGCGTGCCCGACAGAAAGGAAATCCAAGACTTGATCTTGAGAGAAGCCCATGAGTCCGCTTATTCCATCCACCCAGGAAGTACCAAGATGTACAAGGATATTAAGGACCATTACTGGTGGCCTGGGAATGAAGCGAGATATTGCGAGTATGTCGCAGTTTGTGACATTTGCCAAAGGGTTAAAGCAGAGCATCAGAAGCCAGCAGGATTGCTTCAGCCCTTAAGGATACCCGAGTGGAAATGGGAAGAAATAGGAATGGATTTCATCGTTGGATTACCTAAGACCCCGGCAGGACATGATTCCATCTGGGTAATAGTGGATCGACTGACCAAGGTCGCCCACTTTATCCCCGTCAAGACAACCTACCCGGCCAAGAAGCTAGCCGAGCTGTATCTGACCAAGGTTATCTGCCAAATGGAGTCCCAAAGAAGATAGTGTCTGACCGAGGAGCTCAGTTCACCTCCCACTTTTGGCAAAAGTTGCATGAGACAATGGGCACTAACCTGAATTTCAGTACCGCATATCACCCCCAGACGGATGGACAACCGAGAGAGTCAACCAGATCGTGGAAGATATGCTAAGAGCATGTGCCTTGGATTTTGAAGGAACTTGGGATCTCTGTCTGCCTTATGCCGAGTTCTCCTACAATAACAGCTATCAAGCCAGTATCCAGATGGCCCCCAATGAAGCTCTATATGGACGCAAGTGTAGAACCCCACTCTGTTGGACAGACGTAGGAGAAAAGATGGTTTTTGGACCAGACATTTTGAAAGAGGCAGAAGAGCGAGTTAAGGTTATCCGAGAGCGCTTGAAGACAGCCCAAACCCGGCAGAAGAACTATGCAGATAATCGGAGACGAGAGCTCGAGTTTCAGATAGGAGACCATGTGTATCTCCGAGTATCACCCCTACGAGGAACAAAGATTTGGAATGGGTGGAAAGCTAGCGCCTCGCTATAATCGGACCTTACCTATCGTCGACAGACGCGGAGTAGTGGCGTATCAACTGAGGTTACCCGAAGAACTCTCTGACGTCCACGACGTGTTCCATGTGTCCCAGTTGAAGAAATGTCTTCGCATCCCAGGAGAGCAAGTTCCGTTGGAAGAGATCAACGTACAACGCAACCTTACATACAAGGAACGCCCTATTCGGATTTTGGAGACAAGGGACAGACATACAAGACGAAAGGCAATCAAATTCTGCAAGGTGCAATGGAGTAACCATTCTGAAAACGAAGCTACATGGGAACGAGAAGATCGCCTTCAAGCTGAGTACCCGGAGCTCTTTGCCGAGTAGCCGAATCTCGGGACGAGATTCTGTTAAGTGGGGGAGGTTTGTAACGACCCGCTTTCCTTTTCCCTGTTGTAACTGGTTTTCTGGATCTTAATCTTTTCCTATCCTATCAGCTGTGCCTCCATTTTCCCTCTCCCCGGCCAGCCGACTACCTTCTCTCTTGTGCCGAGTAGAGTTGCTACTCAGTCCTTGTATCCTGCCCTTCTCCTTGTCTTACTCGGACCTCTTTGCTGCCGAGTGAGCACGGTGATGTGGCCGACTACCTTGTTGAGACCTGTTGCTTCTTTGTCCCCCGAGTTGCACCCACCCGTTGGACGCCGACTACCGATGTAGTGAAGAATCAATCTTCACCTAACCGCAGCATCGCTTGGACCAGTGGTCAGTCCGAAGCCCGGTCAGTGAGATTTCTCCAACCTGTCCTAGCCTTGACCTTAATGTCTCATCGCAGCTACAGTGCCTGCCAACTCCTCTGACCAGTTGGACTCCAAAGTCACTTCCTGTCATATCCCTGTCAGTTCATCTTGACTTCCTTGCTCCACCCGTTGCCCAGCTCCACCGTGCCTCAACCTTGCACATCGGCTATATATATATATGGCCAACCGTGCCCCCTTCTTCCTTTGTTTTGCAAACCGGCCAGCTCCAGCTCTGCTAAGTTTTCATCCTCTCAAGCTTTGGAGCTCTGTCGCCTGGTTCGCAAGCCTGGTTCAGCCGACTGCCCCCTTTTCTGCAGCCGACTACTTCTTGATCCTTTTCTTGGTGTTTTACTTCTCCTGCTTATCAGTGTTTCTTTCTGCTTGTTCAGAACCTGAACCGGTGGACGATCCCGAAGCCACCTTCGCCGAAGAAGACCCCTCCTTGGAACAAGGCAATCCTCTTTGATCATATTGTTTCCCATATATGCAAAACTATGTTGTTTGGAAAATATATGCATGCTTAGTTACACCTTTTCAAACTGTTGGCCTCGGTTATGCAAGCGCAACCGATGGACCTACCCAGTAGTAACACTTATTTGGTAGGATATTGTTATATTTCTCCCTTGAAGAGCCCCACAAAAGGCACGCTAGCATCCTATCTGAGGATACGATGCCGAGTAAAATGGCTTAGCCCTGCAACGTTGTTTGTCGTTGGGAAAAATATGGGTTTTACTAAACAGTTTGGAAAACCCGATACCTTGTGTATCGGCGCGTTTTGTGAAATAAAGGAAAGATTTGTGAAAATCTTGATGTACAGAGACAGTGCCTGTGTGGCTTGGCTATGTATTATCATTAAGGATCTATTCCCATGGCGTAGATTTGTTTGTCGGTGATTTGTGAAAAGTGTTCGATGGAAAGGGAACCGTGACCTGAGTTTGCCGAGTAAGCAAACGGAAGGCCTGTGTGGCCAGAAACGGATCTGTGTGGTCCGGGGTGTTAAGCACCATAAACAAGTGTATGAAAAGTAAACAGGATGAAGATCATGCTCCCGGGTTGTAGCCAGGGCAGCAAAGTTTAAGCCCCCGGGTTGTAGCCAGGGCGGCAATTCAGTCTTCGGGTTGTAGCCAGAAGACGGTGATGAGCACGCTCCCGGGTTGTAGCCAGGGCAGCAGTGTTCTAGCTAGCTGGTTGTAGCCAGCCTAGCGGGCATTTAGTGCCATGATCATGCTCCCGGGTTGTAGCCAGGGCAGCGATGATGAGCCCCCGGGTTGTAGCCAGGGCGGCCGATAGCTAGCTGGTTGTAGCCAGCCTAGCGGGCATTTAGTGCCATGATCATGCTCCCGGGTTGTAGCCAGGGCAGCGATGATGAGCGGTTGTAGCCAGGGCGGCCGACTAGCTAGCTGGTTGTAGCCAGTGTAGCGGGCATCAAGTGCCACAGCTGAGATTTGGTTGTAGCCGAGTCTCAGGGTCAACGAGTGGTTGTAGCTACTCGGGAGATAAAGGACCAACAAATGCAAAGTAAAAGATAATAAGAACATGTATGTTTACTCTTGATTCTTTAAGTGGTGAGTTGTTGAAAAGCAACTTGCGGATTGGATGGAGGCGTGAGCCTCTGTCCGCCAACTAAAATTTGGAACTCACTAGTGTTTGCAAAGAAAAGAGTTTAATAAGGCAATCTTTCGCAAATAAACCCTTAGCCCTTCTTGTCTAACCAACATGGCATCATTCCCGGCTTGCTGAGTACGAAAGTACTCACCTTGTTCATATATATGTATAGTAGGTTTTGGAGTGGAAGACGAAGATCCGACTGCTGCCGAGTTCCTCCAAGACCAGGCCGACTATGAAGACCTCTGAAGGTTTCGAGCCTAGTTCCCAACGAGCCTGTGGAGTAGTTTTTGTCCAGCTTCCGCCCTGTTCTGCTGTTTCGCTAGTTTACCAGTTGATTATTTTGCCCATCCCGGGTCTGTCCTGGATGGATCTCCTTGTACGTATATGTAAGTACTCTGTTTGTGTATTATTGTAACTCTGTGTTGTATCATTGTTGTGCGTACCCGACTACTGATCCTGGGATCGGGTGCCTTATGCACATGGTGGCCTTCCACCTAGTCGGGAGGCGCCGCACTATCGCTCGATGACGTGCTGATCATGCTGTCCGTCGGTGCTGGTGTTGGTGCTGGAGCTGGAGCAGGTGCTGGTGCTGGTGGAGCTAGCGGTGCGTGTGGTCCGTTCCTAGGGGCCAACTGAACATGCACCGGAGGAAGGGTCCTCTTCCTCGAGGTCAAACAAATCCTGGCCCCACCGGGTGGCGGCTGTCCCTTCAGCTCCGCGACCTCCTTCTTTAGACGGTCTATCTGGTTCTGGAGACCGATAATGGTCATCCTGTTGGCGTCCTCCCAGTCGTGTGCTGCACGTACCCAATTGGCATGCATGTAGTCCATGGCCCACATCGCCCGCCTCATGTGGACAATGGTGGTGTCGTTCTCGTTGTCAGCCGGCTGGAAGGTGCTGTAGACCTGGAGTGAGTCCGGCTAGGGAGGTAGCAGTAGGCGGTGGTACGGAGGGTGGAGTGGTGCCTCTAGCGTAGCTCTTCGATCAGATAGAAAGCTGCCTCCTGGCAGGCGTGATCGTAGGTACGCCTGCCAATCTTGACCTCCATGGCCGGTAGTAGGTACATCTCGCCTGGCAGCTCCAAGCGAACCCGGTGCGGGAGCTCACCCTCCATAGGCTCCACTGCAGTGTACTCTGGGGCATGGCTGTACCCCAAAGTGAAACTCATCAAACGAAGTTCCTCCACAAATCCGCCCATGTCTGCGCCGCGTTGGTTGGGTAGACTGTCCATCTATAGAAGGCAAGGAGGGAGAATCAATATATGCTCAGATCCAAATAAAGTGAACAGTAAATAATTTAGAAATAAACAACAATTTTATGCATGAAATAATTTTGTATGTAAACCTGAGACTGACCGAATAATACGGCAGAACCAAATAGTGCCGAATAAAGTTTAAATAATAATTGCAAAGCAAGTAGAAATATTTTCTGCATGCCTTCAATCATACATCACCCCGATAAACCAATGTTTTCCCAAAATTTGGACTCCCATACCATAACCCTTTGAATAAAATTTTCACCCTAAACTTGACCTGACTCAAAATTTTCAGTCAAATAAAAGGTCAAGATTTTATCCCAATCCGAGAACAAATTCCCACTTTCCCCGAAATAACTCCAAGTGCAAGAAGCATATGCAAATAAGAATTTCAGAGGGCTCTTAAGATTTCCATTTGGCTGGTCCTATGGTCAAGTTTGGCTCTGATACCAACTTTGTAACACCCAGAAATTCACCACCGAATTTCTGAACATTCATGTGTATTAAATCCCTGTCCAGGAAAGCCAGGGTACATAATTCCAAGTTGCCATACAAAGTGCGTCTTACAAACAGAGTAAAATTATATTACATAAATGCAGCGGTAAAGGAAAAGGTAAGCCTATTAACAGCTAGCCAAGCGAAAGCTTCCATTCCATAGGCATCTTGATAACGGAGCCAGCCTAATCCTCTAGACGATCCACGTTGGACAGGTACTCCACCACTGTGAGGGGGAAAAAGGAGCAAGACTGAGTACCACCCATAGTACTCAACAAACCACACCCGCAAATATGCACAATGCACGGGAATCAAAGATAGGCTAGAGGTTTATTTTCATAAAAGCAGTTGCAAACGGTAGTAGTTCACAAATAGTAAAAAGGTTGATTAATTGAACCATACTAATCCTCCACTGATTAACGTTATACCACGTTAACCAGGCCCAACAAGCCATTTGAACCACACCAGTTCCATTAAATCAAGTTAATTAAGTAAGGGTAAGACTAATCACGGTGAGTCTTGACCAATCGCTCATATCCGTGGGCGCGGCTATTCGAATAGTTCTTAACTCTGATCAGAGGTGTACAACTGTACCCACAAGACACAGCCCCACACACGTTCCCGTGTGCCGGCGTATCACCACGACACCCCGTGAGAGGCTGTGACAGGACCGTTTATGCAACCTCTCCCAAACCATCCACACCACGTTGAGGTTGCACCTGCCAACAGGACACCCCATATCGGCCAGCCTACCCCCCTTGCGCCACAATGGATCCGGAAGCCGATCAACCCTACCCCGGGCCAACCCAACTCCATCACGCCCATCCTCACTATCAGTGCCTAGGAGAGGGAGAAGAGACGTTACAAGCCCAGCCGTTGCCCACACTGGTTTGTGGAAAGTACGAGTATTTTCCCAAGGGATTCCCACGAACCGGTCCTTAATTGCCATGGGTGTGACCAGTAAAACCATGCATCCACAGCCCACCATTTGGGTCAAATTTTATTAATTTAATAGTAATGTTTCCAATGTTACATTTCCCGACATAAAGTCAAACCATGAATGTAAATGATAATATTTAATTCCTAGGTGAACTAATAGTTTCTAAGCATAGCTAAGCATCCTAAGAATAATATTCTAATCATGTTGTTACCCAGGTGACAAGGAACAAGGTTCGACAACTAAGGCATAATCTTATCTGTATAAAGGTCATATTCCATATCACATGAAATAACAAAAACATGCATGTTTAGTTAAATAAACAAAACATTTTAGCAAAATGTAGGTACAAAATGATCAAGATTACAGTGTGACTTGCCTTGCTCCGGCTCGATTTACTGGGCTATGACCTCGTAGTACACAGGAGAATTGATGGCGTCGGGTTCTAAAGCAAACAACACATAAACAATTAAAAACAGTACATGTGGGCAGCCAAACATAAGCTGAAAGTATTTTTAATGAATTCTTGGCATTTTCTGGATTTAATGAGATTTGAAAGGACTTAATCAGAGTTCGTATGAATTAGTTATGAATTTTTGAAGTTTAACAGTGATTTCCCATACAAAATTCATTATTAAACGATTTATAGCATAATTAAAGGAATTAATGCGTCACTGGAGCCTCAGGAACCGGCACCGACAAGCGGGACCCATGGGTCAGTGGGGCGCAGTTCCTCTGACGTCGACTGCCCTCTGACTGGGTCACTAACATGTGGGCCCACTGCTCGTGGGGTCCACATGTCAGCCACTCAAAGTTAGAGGCATCGACGTCAGAGGATCCACGAGGGGGTCAGTGGCGCACGAGAGGGCAGCGCACGGTGGATGCAGTCCACGCGCGTACCACATGGACATAGGCACACGAGCGGCCCCGATCTGCCGAGGCAAATTGGACGGCTCAAACTTAGTCCGAAACGAGCCCGCCCACGCGCGGCACTGTGACAGCGCACGTGGTCCGATGGTCACCGCTAGCGACCATCCGGCGCGGCAAAGGGCAGCGGCGAGCGGTGGAGGAGGTGAGGAATGCGGCCGAGTGCTCATCGAGATGCGGTGATCGATAGAGAGCAGCGAACGGCGGTGAAGAGAGGGAGTTGGCGGCGACTGAGGTTCGGGACAGGCAAAAGGGCACTCCAACGAAGATCACTGGCGATTAAAGACGCGGACAATGCTCAGGGGTCCAGGAGAATATGTTGAATGTGTTAAGGAAGAAAAGACCGAGTGGGTCGACGGAAATCCATGGCCGACTGCGACGGAGCGGCTACCGAAAGGGGATGACGGAGGATAGAGTTCGGTGGAAATCCAAGGCGGCCGACTGCTGAGCAGGACACAGCCGGGTACGGTGAAGCTAGCGAGCGTGAGCACGGTAGTCGGTGACGACTGTAGCAACGGCGGCGTGCGACTGGAGTCGGCGGAGCCGCTTACCAAAAGGGGATGACGGAGAGGATGGAGTTCTGGTGGAAATCCAAGGCGGCCGACTGCCGAACTGGACACAACCAGGTACGGCAAAGCTAGTGAGCACGAGCACAGTAGTCGGTGACGGCTATAGCAACGGCACCGTGCGACTGGAGTCGGCAGAGTGCGGCGGCGATTCGGGAGCTCAGTGCGGAGGGGGTTTGGGTACTCGGCAGGTGTAGGCAACTGAGGGGAAAGAGAGAAAGGAGGACGGCGAAGGTTTTTAAGGACTTGGGCTGGAGAGATCGTGGCTGAGTTGGCCAAATTTCACGGGATTGAGGACGGTGGCCACAGCGGCTAGTGGGCGTGATTCAACCGCGGTCGTGGGCTAGTGGGGCGGAGAAGGTGGGGGAAACGGGCGGGGACTCGGTCCACAGCGTTTGAATCAAGGGCCGAGATGTGGGGGAGCGGGAACGGGCGCAATCCAACAGGTGGGGCAGCTCGATCCCCTCCGGCGGAGTCGGCAGGAGGTTAAAGATGGGTCTGTCATGTGGGGCCCTAGGCCCACGTGTCAGCGAGAGGGGTGAGGGGAGTGGCGTGGGGAGAGGCCGACAGATGGGGCCCGATTGGCGGTGAGAGAGGGTGAGGGATGCATGGGTGTACGGGCCGCGCAAACAGGCCGGCACAGTACTAGGCCGGAGGCTCAACAGGAGGGAAAAGAAAAGGAAAAGGAAAAGGAGAAAGAAAGGAAAAGAAAAAGGATTTCCAGTGTTCTTTAATCCCGATAAGAGTTTTTGATTTATTAAAAATACTTCCAGTGCTCTAAAAATTGTAATAAAAATCCTGTTAATGAATTTTGGCAAGGAAAATATAAGAAAAATATTCACAGCCATGATAATTTATTATTTTGCATTTTCACACTTAATTAATTCATTTGGCCAATTTAAATCATTTTTCTTGGGGCATTTTCTTAGGTATAATTTTTTGTGGCTCTATTTAAGGGGAAACTCAGGGTGTGACAATTATCCTCCTTCCTGTTGCCCTTCAATGACTGCACCATCCATCTCTGTTTCTGTGCATCCTTTGATTTGTGCTGGTGGGTCTAAATCTTAAGCAGACTACTAGGGTTGCTTGTTCTTGGGGACGCGCCTCAGCAATTTCTGGAGGCATCTCAGACTGTGGAGGTGTCTCTAGTTGATTTCCTTGTTCCTACAGACGCACCTCAGCAATTTCTGGAGGCGTCTCAGACTGTGGAGGTGTCTCAGGTTGATTTCCTTGTTCCTATGAACGCGCCTCAGCAATTTTTGACTCCACCTTGGGTTGATCTGCTTGTTCCTGTGTACCTGCCTCACCAATTTCTAGAGGCACATCAGATTGTGGAGGTGCCTCAGGTTGATCTGCTTGTTGCTAGGGAGGTGACAGCGGCGGCGGTGGCGAACGAAGCCTAGGCAAAGCCTGCGGAAGATCGGTCGGTTCTTCCTATGCATGTAAGGCGGGAGATGGCGACATATTCACAAAATATCTCTTTTGTGCCACAAAATATTCTGGTCCACTGCGTCTCACATGTATACTATGCCCTTGAGGGTTGGAAGGTCTATCTCGTACCTCATATAATCTTCATAGACCTTATGCACCTCTATCTTAGTATACGTTATCCGGAATATCGATGCAGTGAAACCTGCGGCCCGGCATCGCCCTTTGCGTGGCAACTTCAACTATCCTTCCTGCCCTTCCGACTAGGACATAAAGTATCTGATACTTGTGGATACCAAGTCTGATACCAGGTGGGTACTAGGTTTGATACTAAAGTACCGGGCATGCGACCACTATACCAGGCCTGATGCCTATGTGGTACCAGGCCCGATACCTTGGTACCAGACTGATAAATATGTGGTACCAGGCCCGATACCCATATACCAGGCTGATACTTGTGTGTTGTCAGGCCAAGTCCGCAAGCAAAATAGAGGAGGCGGTGGCGCAGCGCACGACGCTCACACCAGTAGCAGGAAGGAAAAAAATGTTGCCCGCGTGTAGAGCGAAGAAGGAAGAGGAAGGATCCGAGAAGAGGAAGGGAAAAGAGGAGAGGTGGCTCCGGTAGCAGAGCGTGGTGGCGATGCTAGCAAATTGCAGCTTTAGCATCCACCACCAGCCCAAATCGAGTTCTCCTCACCCAGTTGTTGCCACATCTCCTCCTCCTGCTTAGCTCCGAGTTGCCTCTGCTATTGTTCCTCATGCTTCTCGTGCCACTGCTGCCAACGCCGTCGTGTGCCGTGATCATAGTGCAACACAGAGAGCGACCTGACTGAGGTG
The DNA here is from genome assembly GCA_003991445.1 of Oryza meyeriana var. granulata. NCBI lineage: Eukaryota > Viridiplantae > Streptophyta > Magnoliopsida > Poales > Poaceae > Oryza > Oryza meyeriana. The sequence continues at coordinate 544,431 of RYFJ01001159.1, forward strand.
AAAGGAGGGGCGGAGATGGAGGGGCTCTGACGGCCGAACTCTAGATGCAGTGCCGTAGGCGGCAATGCCGGCCAGCAGTAGTAGCAGGCGCAGAAAGGAGGAAGAGCCAAGGAGAAGAAGGTGAAGAGAAAGGAGGCGCTGGCAGCAGGCAGCTTGCCGGCCATCGACAAGAGGCGGCGACGGTGGCGGCACGTTCCTCGTGCAAGAAGCATTAAGGGCATACCGTGCACGAACATGGAGACGGCATCCTATCCCCTAGCACTTCTGTTTTTCTAAGACCGAAGGTATTGATTGAGAAACCCTACTTCTACACAACACAGAATATAGGGCCTAATCAGATCTAATTGTTGTGGCTGCAACTACAGCCAAAACAATTACTTCCGATCATCCCCATACACTACTACCGAGACGGGCATCTATGTCGGTTCCCCAACCGGCACAAAACTTTGGGTACTGATGGGCCCCCTCATTAGTGCCGGATGTCACAACCGGCACTGATGTGGTTCACGAGCTCAAAAAAACAAGCCAAGCCGGCTTGAATCGAGCCGGCTCTTCAAAGGAGAGAATTCAAGAATCACAAAATCATTCACATCCCAGAAATTCGAGCCGGCTCTTCAAAGTAGAGAATTCAAGAATCACAAAATCATTCGCATCCTAGAAAAGAACTGAATAAAAAAGAACCACAAATCCTAACATGCATCATCCATGTCAAAAAAAAAGAAACTAACTTCTCAAATCAAACAAACTAAGAACATAATCACATTGCACATCACACAGCCACTGTCTGCAGAAGGCCGAGGTTGCTGCCACCACTGCTGCTTGCCGGCCGCTGACATTGCTCGCTAAGGCTAAGGCCGCCGATGCCCTTGTTGCTCGCCGGAGGCCTAGGACGAGGCCGCCAACGCTGCTGCTGCTCGCGGGGCCGAGGGTGAGGCCGCCAGCGCTGCTCGCCAAGGCCGAGGTCTCCGACACCGCTCAGCCGCCGCTGCTCGCAAGGCCAAGGCCGAGGCCCCCACTGCAGGCTGCCGAGAGAAGGGAGGAAGGAGGAGGTGAGGGGAAAAAAACTTTGAAGAGGTAAGGGAGCGCGAGGGGAAACTGTGAAAAATAAGAGAGACAGAGGGTGGAATGAGTGGCTGTGGTAATCGGCTCGGGGGTATGGCTCAGCTCGCTCCAGTTATAAGTAGCAGTTGGTTGCTTAGACCGGCACTGATGTCCCACATATCAGTGTCTGTTTTTTAAATTAATCAGAACTGATGCTATTAGTGTCGGTTTTTTAATGAACCGGTATTGATATAGTGTCATCAGTGCCGGTTCTTATCTAGAGAGGACGCAGGTCAGGCAAGTGGGCAGGAAACACCCCCTTAATCAGTGTCAGGTTTCGTTCAACCGGTACTAATAGGCGATATGAATGGCCTGTTTTGTAGCAGCGATAATCACGTAGGAAGAAGTGTTGATCATGGGGATACCAGTTTACAATAAATAACCACATAGAGTACCAGACAACACATGTAGAATATCACATCGATTTCCACATAAGTTTAGAGCATTTTACATGTATAAGTTAAAAAGAATAGGAAAAAAGAGAAAGAAACTGCTGTCACCAAACAGCAGTTTGCTGCAGCATAAATAATGGCTTCTCCGTCGTCTGAATAACGCAGGGATAACGTGGGCAGCCCAACACAACCCATTTAATCCTATCATATATGTGTCCACATCAGGCTAGGCTGTTTTCCTGGCCCATCAGTCTGTTGCATACCTGAAAGTCTTTGCGGAGTTGGACGGTCTCTGATCTGATCTGATCCTTGACGAAAAGAGAGTTCAAGCCCAGCCAACTAGGCCCAAAATCTGTTTAGCCTTTTCTTGTTCAGTACTTCAGTTATGCCCTGCTCAATCAAGTACTCATAATACTCCCAATGGTAAAAAATAGATGATGTTTTGTACTGATTACAAGACACTTGTTTTGTTATTAATTAATACTCTCCCCGTCTACAAATATAAGGTCTTTAAGATATGGACACAATCTCCAATATGCTATTTTGACCAATAATATCTATAAAAATAAATTATTTTAAATAGAAGAGTTGCATAGTATGATAGTTTATTTCAAAATAATTTTGGTATCATTCTTACGTCATCAATTTTTATGATTTCTTTGCTATGGATAGTCAAAATTAAAAAGGTCTGACTTAGCATTGTTTCAAAAGTGCTTAAATTTGTGGACAAAAGGAGTAGTATAGGATCTATGAAAAATGTAGAGAAGTTATACTCCCTCCGGTCATTAATATATAATGTTTTAACACTAATTTTAGTGTTTAAAACATTGTACATTAATATCCGAAAGAAGTAATATTTTAAAATTATTTTTGAAGACATATCTAGCCATACCTTTTTAAAAGTTAGTTTTGGAATTTTCACAGCACTATTGATGGTCAAAATTTTAATGAGCTGATTGCACCCGGCAGCAGTATGTACTCCGGTCATTATGTATAGCGTTTTTAACGCTAATTTTAGTGCAAACAATGTCATATATTAATGACCAGAGCATACCACTCGCCGCATTACTAGTATTGATGTCAATGTTCTTGAGAGCTCTTTCTATGCTTTAGGAGAACTTTTTGCAGATATTTTGACATTTACCCACGTTGAATTCCCAGCAAAAACTCAAGATCGTCTAATCTCATGAATTAAACTTGCTATATATTCGTCGCGAAAGCAAAACTTGTTAGTTCTAACAATCAAATTAAGTACAAAAGATTAGACTGCACATCGTGTAACCAACTTCCCACTGAATCGTGTAAATAATCAAATAAACATGTTTATAACCCATTGTTTGGCCTATAGCTGACAAGCCGTTAAACATCATATTAGTAATAAAAAATAATTTATGGATAAAACTTTTATGTATGCCCTTAGCAATTTAAAAACCAATGCTGAAAAATAAACAACGATAAAAACTAGAAGTGGATAACGAGCCACCTCGGCTCGTTAAGGCTCGTCTCTTAATGAGCCAGCTTAGCTCAGCTCGTTAACCCTAACGAGCTAAAAGCCTAGCTCAGCTCGGCTCATGAGCGGGCTCCTTAAACTCGTTAAGCTTGTTAACGAAGTTTATCTCATTTATATCACTTTTATAAATTTAAATTTACCATTTTATCATATATTAACATAATAATATACATTAACTAATAAAGAATTCACTAAATATAGATAGTTCATATGTAATTAAAACACTAAACTCTAGTTAACTAGTCATAAGTATACGAAGATATGGTGACACTACTATAAAATAGGTTTTTCCAGGCGGCACCCATCTCAAAACGCATGCGGGCCATAAAAATGCCCACCTGCTGTAAGTTTGCTCGGGGGGGGGGGGGGGGGGGGCTGCCACCAGCAAAAATGGTTTATCGCTAGCGATTTCTAATGCAGCCTACCTGCGAAAACACTATTATTTTCACACGTGGGCCACGTTACGCGCCGCCTGGTTTTAACATCGACAGCGTGTAATGTGGCCTACCTGAGAAAACAGTGGTGATTTTCTCAGGCAGCCCGCATAAAGAGCCGCTAGATGTGAATAGTGTGGTAGGCGGCCGCTTATGTGGACCGCTTGTGAAACCCTCCTTTATAGGGCATCTTTAATCTCGGGCTATTTGCTGGAGTCTAAGCTTTCTCTCTCCTTTAAAAGCAAAAGTATAGGGGGGAAGGTTTTCTACTCGAAATCTTTGGTAAATTTTGATATCTAAGGTTAGATTCTTGTTCTTCTACCTTCTTTATGTAGTTTATTTGTAAATTTGTGTTTTCAATTAGTGGATTTTGCATTCATGTATAGTGTTCTTATATATATGTGACCTAGAACTATAATTTTTAATTGGCAACTTGGAGCTCAATTTGGCCCAAATGTTTTATGCAATCTTAGAGCAATGATGTTTAGTCATCCGTCAGTGATTATTATTTAGCTAGACATGGTAGTTTTGTGTATATTAAGTTAATTTGATATGGATCTAGTTTGGTAGAGAGAGAAACATTAGTAGCATGTCTTTTTATAAATCTAGTTTTATTTTTTATTCAAAATAGGAGCAATATTATTTGATAAAAAAAGTAACTCTTTTATATGAAGTCGAATGATGATAAATTTTATATGAATTGTAATAATTATTTGAGAGTACGGACTTTTTTATAACTTATTCTGTATGGAATTTTCAGTGAATTGTATGGGCTTTTATTTGTGATAAATTAATTAAACTTGATTACTTTGTATGGAATTTTTGGAGAATTGTATGGAATATAGTTAGTATTGGATATTTCCTAATTTGGACGCATTTCGATTCAAATAGTTAAGGAAATATATACCCCATCATATTAAAGAAAATATTGTAAGCATAGAGAACTTGTTTGTTTTTTTTCCAATATGAATTGTACTCTCGCTGATTTTTGTACCGTATACGAATTGAATTTTACAGAGGTATGTAAAAGTTGGATTTAATTTGCAGATGGCGAGGTCTGGGATGTATGATATGCTAAGATTTCATATGTCATACAGTATTGGAGTTTCTAAATTCATTGATGTTGTTAAGGCGCTTGCTGTGAGTAAAAAGATAAAGGAAATCTATTGTCCCTGTATTGACTGTAAAAACCAAAAAGTATAAGGTTGTCTAGATGTAACCAAATCGCACTTGGTGATGCGTGGATTTGTTAAGAACTACACAACTTGGTCTTATCACGGTGATGGAAATGTATCTGAGAGAGCCAGGATTGAAGGCGCTGCACCCTAAAAGGATTGCCGTGAAGGTTTCATAGATGGTAGTCGATGTGTTATAGTAGATGAATCCCATGGCTTTGGCTCTGGTGACAATTATTTCGATTTAGAGAATGATTATGCTATGATGGATCATACTGATGGATGTAGTGAGAATGATTTCGATTTAGAGAATGATCATGTTGTGATGGATGATATTGATGGCACTGGTGACGGTGATTTCGATTTAGAGCAGATACTGTGACACATGGAGCCGAAAGTACTATCAGGGTCTACGAGAGGTTTAGATAATCTGGCGCATAATCATCACAGGCGGGCCATACTGCATAACTTGCCCGCCTGTGACAGTATCTTCATAGGCAGGCCACATTGCAAAACTTCCTCCTGTCAAACTATCTTCACAGGTGGGCCACATTGCCTAACTGCCTGCGAATAGATATCTTCGCTGGCGGTTGTTGTTACCCGGCCGCCAGCGAAGATTACTTTCGCTGGCGGATATGTTATGTGGCCCGCTAGCGTAAATGGTATCATACTTGCGGTCATTTGCCGCTAGAGAGAAAGGTTGCATTTTCTTAGCCATCAGTCGCTGGAGGCTAGCCGAACTGGCACTAAAAACATGATTTGGCCGCCAGAGATTTGCCTTTTCATGGTAGTGTGATTTTTTTTACTAACGGGCTAAACGAGCAGCTCGCGAGCTAGCTCATTAAGCTCATAAACTAAAAGCCCAGCTCGACTCGACTCATTATGACTATGAATTCGAGCCAATCCAAGCCAAGATAGATACGAGTCGATCCGAGCCACGAGCTTCGAGCTTTTTGTCCACCCCTAATAATAACCCTAAAATCAACTTAAAACAAAGGTTTAAAATTTGAATTTTAGCAGCAACTTATAAGCTAAAAGGTAATCGATGGGTAGATTTCTATCGAATGGTTTTATTTCTAGAAATATAAGATATAAAAACAATACTTGTCTTGTCTAGATATTGGTGTTCGGTATATCTTGGCTACAGTACCCCGAATGGAAATTGTGCAGCGTCAGCAATTATTTCTCGCAAGATTATTGCTGTTGTACCGAGCATTTCAACATCCTAGCAAGATTATTGCTGCTATTTAGGAGTATATTTATTTTGGGACAGAGCAATTGATATTGGTGGATGGATAGATAAGCGGTATTGAATAGAGTAGTAGGTTGCATTTATTGAAAAGATTTATTATGAAAAGGTATAGGTCCTAATATTTCCCCATTTTCTCTCCCTTCTTTTTAGTTTTAGCATTCTACTGCTACATCTGGTCATAAATATTTGTAGTTTATCCCAATTTAGTTTATCACAATCTAGTTTATCAAACATTAAAAATGTTATGCACGGAATTTTCTTAGAATGTACAATCATAATATTATAAACTTGGCGATCACAGTTTGCAAAGTTATATTGAATCTTGTTTTAAAGTTATATGTGTCATTTTTTACATGTAGGGCACACAAGCTACATGCATATAATTGCATGTGTGCATATTTTTTACAAACGATAGGAAAGAGTAGATAATAAGTCCACAATTAGACATGTAAGATAGTCCAAATGAAACATGTGCCTTTGGTTTGAATGCTCATGGGCAGCCAATATGATGTTGTGGGCCGATCACCCGAACCGGCATTTAGTCTCTCGGATAGTTAGATGTGTCACTAGTTGTGGGGGTTTCTATCAGTAATATACTATTTTGTTTACATGGTACAATTGAGAGAACACATACAGTTTCATTGAATTTGCTCTCTTAAAATTGCAACATGGCCTCGTGTCCTCCAGGTTCATTAAATTGAATCAATTATTAATTAGTACTCTTTCTGTCTCTAAAAGACTGTTGTTTAAACTAACAATTTATCCCATAAAGAGTGTCCTTTTAGAGTGTGGTCCATTAAACCTTTTTAATACCACTTTATCATTTTAACCATCCAATTAATAGCAATCTCTCATCCTTCTTGTTTTCTTCCTTTCCCTTATTTTCTCTCCGCATTAATTAAGGGCATAATAGTCTTTTAATATTATACTTAATCTTCTTTTGTCTAGCTAAAACAAGAATCTTTTAGGGACAGAGAGAGTAATATCCAATAATGCACGTGTTGAAAAAACAAAGGGCCATCGGTTGAACCAATTAGCTGGCCTTTTTCCGTCGTTGATCACCAATCGCACGTTCAGGAGTCTGCAAGGAACGGTTCAATGGCCGGCTGCCACGTGCAGGGGTGCTGAAAGAGAGCTCCCCCAACCTTTCCGCCGTTGATTATCAATCGGACGCCCGGGAGTCTGCACCAAACGGCCGAATTTCTGGCTGCCACGTGGAGGGGCGCTCCGGAATTCACTCGGAATTTGATATGGGAGATTCCCTTCAACTTCTAAAGATGCCCTTAAAAGTGACTATGGTCCTTCAGACATATCAGGAGATATTAGATTTTGTAATATAAAATTTGTTATATCTTAATATTTTAGGTATTAAGAGGTATCAAATTTTATGCTAGAAAATATTGTAACTCTTATGATACCTTTTTAAGAACTATAAAATTTCTGTCAACTTAAACCCTATTTAGTGGAATCATGCACACTCCCTCTCACACAATATAGTACCCAACTATCCACTGAGCGCTTTTACTAGTTTGAAGATTCAAGAAAGGTATCATTTTCCTTTTTCTTCAGAGAGATTCTTGTTGGTAGGTTGGAAGTTGGATAGATGGAATAGCCAAGCTAAAGTTTATCGATCATATCTTAAACTTTCATGGACTGGATACGAATGAGAGGTTAGTGAGGTGCTCGGCATTGGTGGCACGTTGCATATGAACAGATACCGGTTATAAAAGTATAATATAATCACATAACCTAACAAGAAAGCTAGCTAGCTTACGTGCTCGACTTAGTGCCACAGCTTTGGAGACTGAAGTAGTTGATTTGTCATTTGTGTGGATAATGTACTTTGCCAGGTTTCCAAGAGAAGAATATTGGTTTAGCATCTTGCTGATTAATTAGCATCAGAAACTCAAGCCTTAATCCACTTTAAACGTTTAAAACGGAATTAAAATATTCATTATTTAGAGTTTGGAGTCAGCTCCCAACAACCGGCCGGTGTGACGGCACTAGTTCTCGCCGGCGAATACTTTTGCAAATACATCAACAAATCTAAAGTATTAAAGATAGCTGGGATTTGCCTCTTCTGCAGAGTTTTACGCTGACGAGGCCACCCACGCGTGCCGATGCGTCAGTGACACGCTGGGAGGCAGCTTGTTTTTGTGAGCTCTCGTATAATCAATTCAACATCGAATTGCATTAAGAGTCTGCTGTGTTTGGGTATTTAATATTCGGATAAAGGAGAAGAATGCACGGCAGTTTCATATGTATTAGAGGGGTATGGGTAGACTAGGATAGTATAAAATAAAATTTTCTACCATATAAACCATAAAACCTTGTTGCTAAAAGATTATGAATGCTTACCACTCGACGCATCAAGCAGCAGAAACTATTACAAAAGAACACATTTGTACCACACTGATAAGGGTTTTCCATTCAATCACCACCTAGGTGCCCAGTTGGACCGAGAACCTTTACTGATGAGTACCCATCAGTGTCGGTTCGTAATACAAAACAGCACTGATAGGTTAATTGGTACATCAGTACCGGGTGTTAAAACAAACCGGTATAGATAACCAATAAGCCAATGTTTTTAATATTATTTGAGCCGATCGATATCCCTCTCTGTCTCCCTTATCCTCTCTCGGGAGCAGCGGTGGCCACTGATATTTTCCTCTCTCTCTTTTATCTCTTCCCCTCTCTCTCCCTTATACTCCTAGCTTTCTATGGCCTCCGGGAAGCAATGGTGTCGGCGACGACCTTACGCTGGCCTCCGAGGAGCGACGGCGGCGGTGGCAATAGCCTCAGTGCCGGCCTCTAGGGACCGACGGCGACAACGGCAACGGCCTCGGCCTCTAGCCTCGGGAGCAATGACAACAGCAGTGGTCTTGGCAACAGCAACGGCCTAGGCCTCCGGCAAGCAACGGCAGTGGCCACGGTGGCGTCGGCAACTTTCGGCAAGCAACGTCGGCGTTGGTGTTGGCCTTCGGCAAGCAACGATGTTGGATTATGTTCTTATTTTTGTTTTTATTTTTCTAGGACATGGATGATGCATGTTTGGAATTGTGATTCCAATCCCTTTCTTTTTCATACCGCTCTTGTCTAGGATATGAATGATTTTTGTGATTTTGGATGTAGTTTTAGTGATAATCATCTCGTTGAAAGAGCCGGCTTGAATCGAGCTGGCTCGGCGCTTTTTTTTGGCTCGTGGATCTCATCAGTGCCAATAAGGATATCCGGCACTGATAAGGGGGGTTCATCAGTGCCCAAAGTTTAGTGCCAGTAGAGGAACCGACACAGTGCCCAAAGTTTAGTGCCAATTGAGGAACCGGCACAGATGACAGCTCTCAACTGACACTAAACATGATTTCTATAGTAGTAAGAAGAAGAGTCAGAGTAGTCGAGTCCAATGTAACGTCCGTCGATGTAGAGGAAATAGTTGATCTTAGCAACCCGATCATCTCTTCCTTGCATGAGTGTCTTCTTCTTGCTCGATCGCTTTCCCACATTCCCCCTTGTCAATGCCACAACATAGCAATGTCTCTACCAGTATCCACATGTCCAAAGGTAGAACGTCGTACGTGGAAGTGCTAGCGCTCGTGCGCGGCTAGGTTTTTGGTTTTCTCATGTACGTGCATATCCTGGCCAACACCCCTCGTCCCTGAACATATATAAAGCTTCCAACTGGGCTTGGCAGGCCTATTAGAAACTCTACTCAGATCTCTATCTGAACTGAGTCATATTTGGATATCTATCCAAACACGTCATTCCAACCCGTTAAGTGTACGACTCCTAGGTTCATATATACTCGGTTGCAACCCTAAAACACCTTTTTGGTCCACGTGTCTATAGTGGTCTATAGCAAGGCATATCAACCCACTGAGTATACACAAAGATAATATCGGCTAAATCTGTAATATATGCATGTATGAACCCCTTTGCCATACGATATCGATTAAACTCAAAGTGAGATATGTGCCATCCTTTCAATAGCTCAGTACTCAAATCGTGACTGACAACTCAATCACTCGTCGTGGCTATACACTTCCGTAGTCCATTAAATCGAGAGACCCAGAGACATCTCTCCCATTTACTAGAAGGAGCAAATCACATCTTCATCATTCAAATCCCACTATATATTTTATGACAAACCAGTAAACTACTTTTATAACTACCTAGTTATGAAGTAGCATTTGGCAGCCCCAAAGCAAACCACTACACATATTGGAAACCATGATAATCTTAGGCATAAGAGTTCTACACTAACACTATTTGAGAGCTACTGATGACACGACATATATAGCTTTTAGAGTGTCTCAGGTTGGGTCTATCCAACAACATTTTATCTAACATGTGTTCACATTATTAATTTGGTATTTACGTACCATGATTCATAAGATATGATTATCAATTAATACATGTGCTGATCTTAAAATCATATATATTTTACATATGATATATAATTAGAGTCTTATAAATAAGTCACATACTCATCGATCAATAATAAGTTATCTATCTTAAGAAACACATTATTCATAATTCCATAAAAATAGTATATGATATAATCATCTCTAGAATTGTCTCTAGGGCATATTACTAATATATATACCATATTTTGATATGCATTATCCTATACACAACTGTATTTAATTCATCAAGAAATGCTATATAATTAGCGCCAGGTTAAAAACACATGGAAGTATCGATTAATAAATTAACAATTTGATAGCAAAATATTTGTACACTATAGCTTCCGTGATGACTATACGTGAGATAATTACCACGTGGCTTGCATTTCTACAATGCATGCATGCTAAGCTAAACAATGTTTCTGCGTCTCGTTAGAGAAAAAAAATACATTACAGAAGCTCTTTTTTTTTTCTAATTAAGCATTGAGAATTTCAGATCTCAAGAGATAAGTATATGCAAGCTGCATGACTCAATGCACACGCCAGCAATCGCCATATAATTTGCCCTAAAGGGCATGTACCCTAAAGGAGGTTGGTCAGTGGTTGCTTTTTCAGGAAAGCTTTAGAAGTATGCGCTAGCTTGTGTCCGTGCGTGCGATCCGTATATCCTTTGCCATTTTTAACTCTTTTTCTTAAGTTCTTTTTGCTCTTTTGGCTTTTTGGCCAGGACAAATAATCCCATTGATGATACGTTGGTGCGATTGGTTCATTGTACGTGGCTGTGGGGCCCACCTGGGGTGATCCCAAACATCCGGTGGGCCCGGCTAAGTCTGTGTATTGTAGTGAAAGGTGGTATAGCTCATGGAATTAATAGACGCTCGGCGGTACATTCGATCGATGAGTCGATCCTAACACCACTATATATACAGAAAGTGTCAAATGCTTGTGAATTAATTAAAATAAAAAATGATAAGTTTTTTTTAGAGATCGAAAAGGTTATCTTGTATAAGAGGGAAAAATCTACCTTTGAAGCAAGGTTTACAATTATGAGGAAAATGGGCTGATTTTCATAAAAATTTCTTGATTTTGAGGTGACTCGAAATAAGATTTTGAGACATTGAAATTCGATCGAAATTTCCCGGTTTTTAATTGACCCCAACCCTCCTCCCTCCGACCCCAACACCATATTGCAAACATTGTTTTGAAGTATATTTTGCAAATAAAAAAAATTCTTGCTATGAGCTAAGCATGGCTTAGCTGGTTAGGTCACTTATGGTGAAATATGCCCACCCAGATTTAAGTCCTAGATACAGATATCCATATTTACAGCTAATTATTCTTTCAGTAATAATCGATGTACTCATCAATAACAAGGTACTTGGAGTAATTTGTCAATCTTAAGATATGCCGATGTAGTTTCTCGGAGTTGCTTATTGGGATAGTGTATATATGTGTGTGTTCATAGGGGTGAGTATGCACACGTGTATACGAGCGTTTAAATTATTTGCGTACTTTTAATTTGATCTGAAAGCATGTGAGAATTTTTGGGTGATTGTGTCGATAAATGGCACGATAACAAGTTGTATCTGATTATATGTGAAAATTTTGTACAACATGCATGTTTTTTTGGAAACCCTGCAGCATGATTGTTGGTCCGTCCAAGTTTAGGAGGCTTGTGAGTAAATTGGCTTCTCGTTCAAATGGAATAGAAGTACTTATCCAAATAGTGCAACATCAAAGCTGTTTAACGACCTTTCTTGGAAGACATCTACTGTACCACTTAACCGGAGGCATGTGGACCGTGATTGTGAAGATTATTTAATTTGATCTATTCACATCTTAGTAGCTCCCTCTATTAAAAAAAGACGTTATTCTAGCTAGAAAGCATACAGTCAATTAAAACTCAAAATCTTAACTTCCTAATATATAAAAAAAGTACTAAAAAAGATATTTAACATGTGAAAATAATATAACTAGAAGTATATACTCCGTGAGTAGACAAGTGGACAGACAGACAGGTAGACTGTTCACATAAGATGTCAATTACTCACAAGTCTCTGAATTTCAATTCTGCAGAACTTTTTGCTTTTGTCTGAAACAATATATATAAAAGATGGAAAGGACCCGTGGGTTGTTGGGATGAAAAAAGATAGGCTTATACGAAGCAGCAGCTCATGAAAAAGACGGCATATATCTCGATCGATCTCACCTCATGCGCGTGCATTTTACAAGCTAATGACACATAACCTAATGTTTGATCAGATAGGTGGATCAGGCGATTGATCAGTGGATAAAAGGGAGGCATGAAGTGACGCATTGTGTCCTATTCAGCCGTAGTACTGGAATTGCTTCTGAATTTAGATCTGCTCCAGACAAATTTATGATAAGAAAGCAGCCCTGCTTCGTTGATATGGCACGAAAAATGCCACTCTCTCAAGAAAGGAAGCTCAACTTTGCACCCGAAAAGCTTGTTCGTTACATTCTTCCCAGATTTTCCCTGGGGTTGGTGGATGCTGCCGAGCTTGCTAGCTCATGATGATTAGAAAATAGCATTACATTTCTATCAACTTATTTTTTTCACAGAGAAACTTCTATTCTAGAATAGTTATGTTGGAGGGAAAACATCAACTGTGTGTGGGGTAGTGTAATCATGGCTACACGACTCCACGAGCTAGAGTTTAAATTCTAATGGCTACGAATATTACACATAAGTGCGTAATCAAATAGGAATTTAGATCAGAAATTTAATATTGGAATCCATCTATTTGAGTGTGTGTTTGGTGGCGTATTTGTAGGTGTATGTATGTTTAGTGGTGTATATGTGTTTGTGCTTTTTATATAATGTGAAAGAGAAATGAATAGCTAAGTTGACCATTTAAGGCTTCTTTCCTTTTAGAGGATAGGCTGAGATTTTTAGCAACACGCAAAAGAGACAAGCCACCGGTACATAATTAATCAAGTATTAATTATTTTAAACTTAAAAAATAAATTTATTTGATTTTAAAGAAACTTTTATATAGAAAATTTTTATAAAAAATACCCTATTTAACAGTTAAAAAAGTGCTCACGGAGAATGAGGAAGCAGCTCAGCTTTTCCTCCAAAAGGAACGCACCCAAAGTCTTGCTTTCGAGCAACTTTAGTCCCTGATGTTTCGGCTTGTTTAAATCAATCTTTCAACTCTGCTCTTTGGATCAATATGATTCTTAATTAAGCCCATTTGATGTGCCACGCCCATAGGACAATTCAGCAAAAGCTATCCTTAAATCAGTGATACTCCCTCTATCCTAAAATATTTTAGAGCGCAACTATTTTTTTCTATATCTCCTAATACAAAGCGCGTATGCATGCATTAATTAACACAACCTTCTCTTCTAAATTCGGTTTGTTTTAAATTCTCTACTGGCAAGCCCACTAATCCCTTTGCTTGTATGTGTATACACTAGGGTGATCCAAATGAGAAGGTGATTGTAGTTTTTTCTTGATCTGTGTGTTAGTAGTAGTTAAGCCTTATATTTTAGGATAAAGGAAGCTGTAGATTTGATCTTGGTTAAAGAAAAAGTCAATTTTGTCCCATCATGTCCGAATTGAAAACAGAAAGATATCACGATGGTAAAGGAGTCAGATTGTCCTTTCCTAGGTAATCTGTCATATACACATCCATGCAAAAAGGAAAAAAACGTGGCAAGCTAATTTAATTTTTCAACGCAGCCACAAGGGGAGTGTTTTTAACCGTTGAGATTCTATAACATCCAGAAATTTTTGAACATAAAATACGCAAACTAAAATTTAGAACCGTCAACAACTTTTTTGAAAATTACATCATATTGGATTTTTTGGGAATTATTTTTTGATTCGTGCCAGAGGCCAAAAGTTAAATACGAATTTGAATTGCTCAAATGACCGCACAGGAATAAATTATTAAATAAAGAAACCCAAAACTTATTTGTACAAGGATAATCTATCTTTCAATTTACACAAGTGGGGATATTTCTTTTTTTTTTTAAATTTAGACAGCTTGAGCTGAATCCTTCCTGGCCCAATCTCCCCCCTCGGCCTACCCCGTCTCCTCCGGCCCAGCAGGAGCCATGCCAACTAAGCTCATCAGCGTTGTGGCCCAACAGAGGACGCCAACCCAAGGCGGGCCGCTGCAGGTGTCCGCTCGGCACCCCGCACGCTCGCAACCACCGATAACCACCCCAACTCAGTCCCACATGTCAATCTCTGCCCTACCCGGTGAATGCCCGCGCCCACACATCCACACCGCCGTCTCCTTCCTCGCCCTCTCTCACTCACTCCCTACTCGCCTAGAACCCGTTGCCAAGGTAGAGCCCCACCAGACCCAGGCCATACTGTCACCGCGCGGCATCTACTGGACTAGGGGTGAAAACGGGCCAGGTATTTCCCTCCCGCCCACCCGCCTATATTTAAACGAGATAAATTTGGGTTATATATTCAGGTACCCGGGTGATTATTCGGATATTGGATCCGAATACGGGTATTTTTATATAGATATGGGTTCGGGTTTGGGAAAACGGTATCCGACGGATACGGATTATCTGGGTATAAAAACGGATATTACTCGGTACGAAATTCAGATATTACCCGATAATAAAACCTAATCCAACCTTTGATTGGCTCACTGCATCTGTTCCTCATATCAGATCTCACGCAGTCATGCCTCACGCAGCCGCAGCCGCTACACCGCCCGTCTGCTCCGCCGGCTGACCCCCACAACCCTACCCTCCTCGCGCTCGTCTCCGGTGGTCGGCGTCTCCTTCGTCACATTGTGCTGCTGGCCGACTGGACCCTGCGACCCTGCCCCTCTTTGCGCTCATCTACTCCTCGGCTCCTCACGTCCTCCGCCGAGCTGTGCCACTGCCCCCGCGGCCCAGCCCGTCTCAGCACCAGCACGTCGCCCCCGCGCTCATCCGCGTCGACGCTGCCCCCAAACCTGTTCGCTCCTCCGCCTTCAAGATTGATATAAAACTAAAGGATAAAGATTGTGCTAATATAGACATAGATGAAGATGTTATGTTAAAATTTCTTTTTTGTGTAAGCTAGATGCAATATATGAGTGACATATCAAGTATTGCATTAATTTAAATATTGTGTTATTTTTAGGATGGTGCAGGGAATGATGATTAAAGATCAAAGCAACTGATGCTTGGAGTTGGTGATATAAAGATGATTTGGTCATATCTTTGGCTGCGTTTTTTTTGTTGGTTTGATTTTAATGGCAGAGAACATGGGCATTGAAAATTTTCAATTATTGTGTGTTTCCAAAAGGATTAGTTAGTTAGGGTTTGTTTCAGTGGTCAAAATTATTTAGTGCAGTACAGTGCAATATAGCTGGTGGATGTTGGTTGTTTCCCTCTGATTCTCACAATTTGTTTGGAGCAATTCTCTTTTTGAATGGTCTGATGCTAGTGCTATAAGCATAAGTTGTAGATGGTTTCAGTTTTCAGCTATAAAGAGAAATAAGACAGCTGTCTCTATCTGTCTGTAATAAATATATTTTTTATTCTTTTGTTTTGACTGTATGTTTGTACCTTTAATTTGAATATGGTTATGTGATTTTACAGGTACTATGCCGTTATGCCCTAAGCCTTTAATATACTTGTATTATAGATGTATAGAATAATTGCGTTGCTATTATATATGTGGTATTAAATGATTGTTGAATTGACTTGATATCCGAATAAATATTTGTATTCGATATTGTTTGTATCCGTCTCGGTACGTATTTGTTCTATATTTATATCCGATATTATCCGTTTTTTATCCGTATTCGATAATATCCGTATCCGATCTAGTTCCGAATAGAAAATATGGGTTAGGATATGAAAAGAGTGAGATCCGACCATATCCGATCCATTTTCACCCTACCCTGGACCGAGTGCTGCCTCGCCTGCCACCGCCTGCGCCGTCACCCACGCGCATGTCCTCGCACGATCGCCCTGCCGCCACCGTGGTCCTGGCCGTCTTCACCCCGTCTTGCCTCGTCGGTCTCGACTGCCCACGAGCGCAAGCTAGACGCTGCAGCGCCCTACCACCGCCGCGCGCTGTGGTAGCCAATGGACCGCGGGCAAACGCCGTCGCTGTGCCGATGCCCGTCTCAGACTGCTAGGCAAAGAACCGACCCGTACCTCCCCGCCCCCTTCCTCGCTACCACCCCGAGCACCGCCGCCCACGCACGTCCTCGCCCTGCCACCGCCCTATGGCGCCCACCGCCCGCGCCTATAAAAAAGGTGAGCATGCCTCTGCCATTTTCCCCCATCACCAAGCTACTCCGCCCCACCACCTCACCGTCCCGGAGCAAGAGCGGGGAAGAAGACCTGCTCGACGCTTCCTGAACAAGCTGGACACCGCCCCGACGCCACCAATCCACCCCGAACTTGCCCCACGCCCAGTGTGCCACTCCCCGAATACCGCCCCGATGAGCTCCCGCCTCCCCTCTTCTCCCTCGCACCATAGCCGCCGATCCTCTTTCCCAATTTAGCTGGCCGCCGGTGAACTTGGAACCCCGTCGCCGACCCCCTTGCCCCCCCGGGTCTGCCGTCGCGCCAGAACGGTTTTGCTCCCAGGCGGGCACCACCACCGTCTGTCACTGGGTGCCAGAGCCCAGGTGGCCCTCCCCGAGGCCACCGTTGGCCTCCTGCGCCACCGCCCACCGTGGCCTGCTCTGCCTTGCCGGGCAGAGCAAGGCGAGGAGAGCAACGGGAAAGGGATAAAATCCACCACCCGCTCTCTGACTTGTGGGCCCACACCCTAATTAGAGGCCTGGTTAAATCCTGAGTCACTGACACGTGGGTCCTCCCTGGCTTAAAAGTTTTAATCCTCACTCTAAAAAGGCATGTGACACCTGGGGCATAGGCTGTTGATTGGTCAAACCGGCTAGGTCACGCTTGACCCCAGCCCCACATGTCAATGACACATGAGGTTTATCTTTATAAGATTAATTCCCTGGATTTTCTAATGAGATGGACCCCATCTGTCAGTGAGAGGAAAAGTGTTTTCTTAAGAAAAATAATTCAGACAATAAAGGATAATGTTGAATCTTTGAATGCTAATATCTTTCTTATACTAAGTCCAAACCGAGTGAAACTTTCGCTAAAATTCATCTAAAATCAAGATCTATCTAATGGCACTGGTTTGGTATTTTTTCCCTATAAGGACACCCTGGGACATGTACCATAACTTGTAACTCACCACGTCAACGCTAACTATTGGAGTGGCGGGATCTCGAATAAAACTAAATAAATACTATAACCACCACACCTCAAAGTAGACTTGACGTCGCGAATAATAAAGATGACACAAACTCAAAGCATCGGACTCGAAATAAATGAGATACTCAACAAAATAGCCATGTCAGTCCTTCCTAAGGTATGCCTGTCAACCACTCAAAGATGGCGACCAAGCGACTACAAACCATAGAGAATTCGAACCCAAACGACTATTAAGCAAATATCTCAATTGATCCAAGTCCATACTCATGTTTAGCTAGTCTACAAAAGAAGTGTCATAACCGGGAAAAGCACCGTTTTCCCCAATCGCTAGTGTATTAATCCCCGTCCTAGGAAAAGCCGGGTACATCGAAACAACATTGATACAAAAGACACCTCCTTATTATATCGATAATATTTACATTATTACAAAAACGCAAAGGGTCTGACAACAAAAGAACACGAACAGCAGCGGAAAAGCGGGTCTATGGCTCTATCTTCACAGGTGCTCAACTGGGGTATAAGCCAAAACTCCACGTAAGACTTCATCTCCAAAGCTTGGCAAGAATGAGTGCCACCACCATTCTCAGTAAGCCACACCAGAGATATGCAGATTTAATGCAAGGGGGTACAAGAAATCGTTTAATAGGGTTAATTTTGCACCAAACAAGCCTTTTAAATCATTTTAGTATTCCAAGGCATTTTTGAAACACGATCCTAAGTGTATCTCAAAAATATTATCAAGGCCGCATGCCTATGCAAACCTGTCTTAAACCAAGCCAACCAGACCCAAACCGGTTAACCATCAAGTTTAAATCCATTAATCCTTGGTTCTATTTTAATAGAGGAAATATCTAACTTGGGTACATTGCTAGGCTTACCCATAACCGAGAGCGCGGTTATTTGAATAGATTATACTCTGGCCAGAGGTGTACGCTTTACCCATAAGACATAATACATGACTGTGCATCGGCGTGTGCCCGCAATACCTTGAAGGTACCCAAAAAGCCAAGATCATGACATAACCCTTCACTTAGCCCAACCCTAGACAAAAGAACCAACACCGACCCTCATCCACAGCCAGAACCCTGGGACAGGTAGACATGGTCCATGTCCCCTAGCATCTTGGCACCCCAGTGGCCTTCATTTGCCAGAGGGGTCAGTCCACAACCGTACTTCATCCGCCTCTATCTGTGTTCCTTCGCCTAAGGCTGATCTAAGCTATGGTTTAAGCCTTACCCATTAGACATGTGGTTGTACGGTTTATGCTTTGCAACAGAGGCCCGATGACCGGTCCTTATGATGGCCGAGGTACGACTAGCAAAACCATGTACCCTGAGCCCACCCAAAAACAGGGTTTGGGGAATTTCGAACGGAGAAGATTCATGTCCAGGCAAAACCAGCCATTTCCCAAAGTAATTAGAAGAGACATTGTTATTCCTAAAGTCTAGATCATTACAAAACAATTAAGTTGTTTCTAATTAAGCACAGCTAAGCATAAACCTAAAATAGCTAGTAATCATCACATATAGAACACAATACTAGCTGGTTTTGGTTACCTAAGGTTGACAAAGAATATTATACCAATAATAAGGCTATAACAAGGAATATAGGTACGACTAAATAAAACTGAACGAGGTAATTTTGATAAAGTGGGATGCAATAATTTAAATCAAAATAATTTTGGCAAAAATGGGATTTAATATGCTCAAGGAGAGCGTGACTTGCCTTGCTCAAAGAAAAAGGTCTTCCGGCGTCTTGAACAACACTTCGGGATCCTCCAAAACGATGAAACTACACGTGACACGCAAAACAAGGCTAAAATACTATTCAAGAAGCAAGAACAGTACATGAAAAGCACATATTTGGATTTTTGGTAATTCAACAAAAATTTAGAGACTTGAACATGTCAATTTGGTGTTCATATGACAAAGATATGGCCATCCGAAGTTTTAATGCAATTTAAATGGAAATTTATGAATTGTTTAAATTATTTTTCCATTGAAAAAGCCATTATGATGTCACAGAGAGAGAGGGTGTGGACCGAGCCACTGACGGCTGGGACCCACAGCAAAGCCCCTCGGACCACCGTGGACTAGGAGCATCGAGGCTGTCCACGGGTTAAAGGAATGGGCCCCACTTGTCGGTGAGGGGGAGGCACAGACACACGGGCCCCACAGTGGTGCCACGCCAGCGCACATGCGGACAGCGACAGCACTGCCAACGGAATACTGACATGGCGGCCACATAGACACCACATTAGCACGGGCTGGTGACCGGCGCCGATGGCACGGGACCAAGCGGTTGCCAGCACGCGGTGGAGCGGCAGATTCCGGTGAGGGCACAGGAGGGGAGAGCAGGTGCGGTGAGCTCACCAGAGAGGTCGCAGCGGTGAGGACGAGTCGGAGGTGGCCGGCGGTGAGCTAGAGGCGGCAGAAGTCCTCGGTCGTCGACGACGATGGTGTTCCGGTGGGTTTTAGGCGACGGGAGGGTGTGGCTGAGGTCGAGGTCGCCGCGCGCGGTACAGTGGAGGAGATAGCTAGGATCGGCGGTGCTTTGGCGAGACAGGAGAGACGGCCAAAGTTTCGGGGTGGAGGAGAGCGAGAGACACGCGGGGAGACAGTCGGAGGGCGACGTAGCTCCAGAGATAGGGGAAACATGGAAGAGGAGGCCGAGGGCTCCTTTTATAAGCCAAAGAGGAGGAGGAATGGCATTGGAGAAGCTAGTGGCTGGCCATCAATGGCGGTAGAAGAATGGGCGGCTGTTCCGATCGATTCAAGGCGCAATTAGATAGGGAAATCAAGGGGAATTGAAGAGGAATTAATGGGGATTGATTTCCCCCACTCAATTTGGGAGAAACTCAAGCTGGGAAGGCGAATTTTGGGTGGCGGCGGCTAGGGTTTTCGGGAGGAGAGAGAGGCGGCCAGCCAGAGGTAGGAAACAACTGACAAGTGGGGTCCACCCGTCAGCGTCTGCAGGAGGGCGGGCGGCTGGGGCCAACGTGTTGGGCTGCGCCGCAGGAGGTGGCCTGAGCGATGCACCAGGCCGGCCTAGGGCGAAGGCACGCGTGGGGGAGGAGAAGCACAAAGTGGGCCGGCGTATGAAAGCAGCCTAGGCACGGGGCTCGGCAGGTGGATGCGGTGCGCGGGCAGGCCGGGTTGGGCCGCACGAGGCTGAGAGGAGATGGGCCGTGGCGAGGGGGTGGCTTGGCTTAGAAGGAAGAAAGGGAGAGGAAGAGGAAGTAGAGGCTGTGGGCCAGCGAGAGGAGAGGAAGGGTGTTGGGCCGGCTTAGGCTCGAAGAGAAAAAGAAGGTTAATTTTAGTTTTCCTTTTTATAAAAACAATGAAAATTGTTATTGTTGATTTAAAATTAGTTAAAGCGCTCTGAAAATTTCAGTAAAAATTCAAGAGACATTTTAGGGTATGGAGAATTTAAGAAAAATACTCTGAGCCACATTCGAATTTTTCTGGGACGTATTTTATTGTTTGATTATTTTCTTCAACTTTTAATAAAATACTATTATTCCATTTTCCCAAATGACTTTTAACTGGGATGAATTTATCATATGTGAAAAAAAGTGACTAGCCTCGCACATTCATCAAAGTATTTGACATCAACAATACAAGGAGTACGAATAGATAAACTAGATTACAACTAAATTATTACATAGGCCGATAGGCCAAATAGGGCTCAATGGATTGCGTCCTACCCAACTACACAGGCAAACCGACTAGGGGTAGGCCCCTAGTTAGAACCATCCTGAAAACAACGAGTCCTACGTAGCACTCAATCTAAGCAGCACCAAACTTGCAACAAGTCTAAAGCAACAACATAGAAAAAAAGCAAGAGTCAGTACATTACCGAAATAATGTACTGGCAAGGCCAAGCCTAACATACTACATGCAAGCTTATATCAAAGAAGGGTTATTTGTGAATTCATTTTTAGCATAAAGTAAGTTTTAGTTCACAAGGATTTGCAACGGTAATTTTTAAAGCATTTAAAACATGTACATAATGTAAATCATAGTAATTGTTATCATCATATCATAATATATCTCTTGTTGCCCTCCATGGCAACAAGTCATCATATCCATCATCATAAGCTCAAATATAACGTAAGTAAACCATTCCACATCCCATTTTCACAAGGCACATTTAGAAAGGATAAAACTATACTCATGACACTTCACTGAGCCGCTCATGACCGCGAGCACGGCTAATCAATTAGTTTTGACACTGCAGAGTTTGTACAATCTTACCCACATGATAGTATGGTCTAGAGGACACAACGTAGCCTTTAGATTGTTTACTGCCTAATCCTTGCATGAGCACGATGAGCGGGAGCCCACATTAAGTCCGGGTTCTTAATGTTGTTAGGTTGGGGGTCTTTACCACCGTAACGCCATAGGCGGATAGTACAGTTATTGCCCCACATGGCACTCATCATTGTACATGAGGTGGAACGGTCTAGTCGTCCCCTCACACGGAACAGTTTAGTCGTTCCCTCCTAGATCATTCATAAATATACATGAGGCAGAACAGTTCAGTCGTCCCCTATTAATCATCATTCACATGTGAGGTGGAACAATTCAGTCGTCCCCTCACGCTTCATTCAAACATGGCAAAAGCAATAGGTAGTACCGCAGTTCAGTCGCTGGCACTATCGTTACTACCACGGCCTCCCGAATGCAAGGATAGAGAAGTAGACAACTTAATTGGCTAAGGCCATCATTTAATAGCACATGTGGTTACACTGTATACATTAGTTGGTGACATAGAGTTCAATCCTTAATCGACTCACGCGAACACTCCCCCTATCGGTATGCAACTAACACCATATGCATACCACTTGTTGTCCAAGTCTTAAAACAAGTTTTCGTCCATTTTAGTTCACAAATAATTAGAGAAAACACATCTGTCCAGAGGTATTAAAATTCCCATTTTGTCATGTATAAAGTATTCATAATATTTATTTGTATATTTCTAAGCATGGCTAAGCATTTGGAGGCATAATAAGCAAGTATATACCCATTTGAGCACTTGGAAAGCACTCTAATCCATTCTAAGGTTAAAAACAGTAAAGAATTTAAGTTTCAAGGTGGAATATGCAGCAAGTAGGTCATAGCTACCATTTAACCATATTTTAAATATCTCTAGTTGCAATTACGCATGCAATCTTACAAACAACATATTTCATTTTCCAAAACATAGGATTCAATTTGTTCAAAGTAAGAGGGGAGAATACTTGCCTTACTCTTGATCAACCTGAGCATCAACTATAATCACTCCTTCACCAATCGCAAACTCGACATCTAGACAGTTTAACGTATGAGCAAATAAATACCAATAATGCAAAAATACAACATGCTCTATTATGTATGCAATTCACACAGTGGGTGGGTACTAGTTTTAGATGATTTATGGTGAAGGAATTTCCATTTTATCAATTTTTATGTTTGAGATATGAATTTTAGAAGTTCGTATATGACAAATACGTTATTTATAGGTTACACAAATTTTAGAGGTATCTTGGGAGGTGTTTCTATCAAATTTAAGTTCACAGAAAATTAGAGCATAATTTTGTAAGTCCACTGCAACTTGGTTCACCTCATTTGGAGCTATACTAGATTTTCTATGGATTTTAGAAGTTCTCATATATTTTATACCCCAAATAAATGTTTTATGTTTAGTGAGGGCCATGTTTCAGTTTATAGAAATAAAGTTCATAAATTGTTGGTCCTAACAAATTTTGGTTCACTCAATTTGGAGCAAAAAAATGAATTTATTATGCATGTTTGAAGTTAAAACTCATTTTTCAGTTCAACAGAAAAGCCTTTAAATGATTTTTATTTGTTTTCTGATTTTAAATCCAGCCGGGTCCACACGTCAACGACTGGCAATATGCGCAAAGACCCCTAAGGTTTCGGGAAAAGGAACCCGCAATCCTCCCACATGGTTAAACATAATTTCTAAAGAGTCCTCGTTGTTTTCTCTATTTACGGTTTAGTTCTTGACCCACATATCATGCACTGTAGATTTTACAATCTAGTACCTAATCTTCTGATTATTCTGAAAATAAAGTCCCCGCGCTAGGACTATCATACCCCAATCTGGCACTGCCATACGACGACACCAAATAGGGCGTGCCGCAAGAAAACAGCGTGAACAGGTTCCCTGCGTAACCGCGATACCGATACCAGTCCTAGGACACGACGCTTGTATCTACGGAAATCAATTATGCATCATCACAAACCTTAAATAATTAGATAGACTTACACCTTAACTTACGTTGCGGCTTCGGAGCAAGCCGGGGACACAACGAACAGCACAGAGGTAGCGGCAACAACGGAACAGCGGACTAAGTCCCAACACACATGTAGCGGCTAGGAACCAGGATGAAACCCTAGTCTTCACTTTACTGCAACTCCAGTTCTAGCTCTCGACGGAGAACTATATATAGAGCAAGGGTTAGTAGTTACATACTTAGCAAGTCAAGGGAAATTAGGTGGTTGTTATAGGCTTCAAAGAGAGGCCGGATGTTTTGCAATCAGTTTTTTTTGAAATCTTTTCAATCTGCTAGGTGTGTGCTTCTTGACAATCAGGACGAGGTGGAGTCTCACCCAATCGAAGTGAAAAATGAATCAATCTTTAATTCTCCAGTTTTCACAATTTCAAGTGTTGACATCAAGCCGGCTCCTAGAGCCAAAACATTTCTCCGGACTTCCCGAGTCCCGCTGTCCTCGACAGCGAAGCCGACATCATTGGACGACCCACGTCCTCGACGGCACATCCCTCAAAGTTCCCAAACCACACACACATTTTGCGAACGGGTAAAATAAAACTACGCTAAGGAATCACCTCACATCCGCCCATGACTGTGGGCACGACTGTTCAAACAGTTAAGACCTCTGCAGAGGGGGTACACTTTACCCACATGACACGACTTACTCTAGCCACCAGCTCACACTGATCAGGCACGATTGGTGGCCTAGAGGTTTTTGTGACAAGGCATTTCCCAAGCCATCCCAGGTTACCCCATGTCAACTGGAGGGGTTCGTGACCAACAACAGGGTAGGTCCCAGACCATGCTGTGCTAGGAACCTAGGAGGCCTTCCTTGATGCCCTCCTAGCGATCCACAGTCCAATAACATGCAAGGCATCTCTGGGGTGGCTAGTTACTCATCCAGGGGTGTCCCAATTCACCCATGTGGTTGTACATAAGAAATGCTCAGATTCAGAACAAATCGGTCCTTAAGGCAACCACATAGGCATCACACACCAGACCGGCCTTGTGTTGCGAGTTTCCATTTTTAAAACTTGTTTTTCTTTCACAAGGCACCGACCCAGGTGTCGGGTTTTCCAAATGTTTCATAAAACCAAGTTTTACCCAAGAGGTTTCTCAAATTTTAAGTTTGGAAGGCGGCCGTCAGTACTTGCACAGGAGTGCATGAATATCGAGGCACAACAGTGGTGGTTACAAGGGAACATGGTATTTCCAAAGTCAAGGAAGTTGTGGAGGCCATGGGCCCCGGGCACCTCAAGGAAGGCAATTACGCTACTCGGACAGAGGGTGGGCCGGTCTCTACAATTGGAGATTGAGTAGGACTTGGCTTCATGTTACCTTGCAAGACAAGGAAAGGGATATAAGTCCTAGCCGTATACTCTCTGTATTGATAAGAAAAGCCCTTGGTCATATCTGAATGGGTTTCCTACCCTGTAATCCTCATCCCTCCAATATACAAGGAGGGGTAGGGAGCCCCCTGGGGCAGACATGACAATCTCACCAGAGAATACCGTGAAAGCAACACACCACAACTGAAAGTAGGGTATTACCTCACACCGAGGGCTTGAACTAGTATAAATCTCGTGTGTTCTTTCGAATCCATCAAGTTTAGGTCTGACGAATAACCCCATATAATTATTGCCGATATAAAACATCGACAGTTGGAGGGCCAGGTAGGGGGTCGTCGAGATCATCTTCATCAAGCCTAATGGATCCAATCACCAGAGTCGACGGCGTTAAGTTCTTCCCCAAGCAAACAATCAGCTTCGGGAGCCTCGACTTCATCGCCAACAAACTCGGTGACCTCACACTAACCGACACGAATTTGACCCGATCGGCCGGAAACCAAGCCGATTTTGCACTAGTCGGCCTACTTAACACTACAGCTGTCTTCGGCGACTTGCTGCAGCGATGTCCAAGACATACGAGTCCAGGGACAACTCTTTTTCCCAGTGTTCGACTCAGACTCAGCCTTGAGCCGGTCGAGATCGGGCTAAGGGAGGAGGAGATCATCAATCTTCCATTTGGACTCGGCAATGCCGTGGATATCTTCAATCTTACTCCAACGCGGCAGATCCAATCCCCTGGAGTTCAACTCGGATATGGCCCAAAGCCGCTCGAGATCGGATCTAGGGAGGTTGGAGTTGTCATCACCCCCCTAAACTACTCCGACTCCGACTCACAGTCGGACAGCAGTTAGGGAAGCTTCTCTCCACCGCGCGAAGTGTTCATGGCATCCAAGGGCTCGAACTCCAGGCAAGACGCACGTCGACTATGCGACCAGCAAGAGGAGGAAGCCCGCCGACTGCGCCAACAAGAGGAGAAATCTCGCCGACTACGCGAGGAATAGGAGGAAGATGCATGACGCGTGCAAGCTGAGCACGACGCTTGAAATGACAACTTTTGCAGGGCTGGGCGGACTGCTCAGCAAGAGATCCTCCAAACCCGAGTAGGCGACCATGACATCTTCGTGACCCCACAACAGAACGTTGTGGCCGCTATCACATTGCTGGACACCTTGCAATTTGGGCTTGACCACCAGGTCACCCCGACTATTGCGAGGAATAAGGCAACGATCACCACAGCAGCGTGTCAGCAGCGACAACAATCTGGAGATACTCTCACACCGTCGAATAAGACGGCCTCTGATACCGCAGTTTTGTTTGCTTTAGCACGGCGCCGAGCTACTGGCTCTGGTCAGCACCACTTGGAGTCACGCCGTACGTCACTCGGCAACCAGAACAACGATCGACGGTGATACCATCAGGACGACCGCCGTGACAACCAGGATGCTTGAGGACGACTACGGCGCGATCTCTGCCACGACATCAACGCTCGACGCCGGGAACATGAGGAGGATGAACGCCGCCGACTGGAAGATGAGCATGAGCACTTTGGCCTCCACCATGAGTGATTTTATTGCCGCAATCGAAGTCAGAGCCCTCACCAAGATGAATGAGTACCGGCATTTACCCACGAGTTACAACAAGTCGACTGGCCATCCGGCTTCAAGCCGACTGGAATAGAAAAGTACGATGGGAAGACCAATCCAGAGTCCTGGCTGACAGTGTATACCTTGGCAATCCATGCAGCTGGAGGTGATCACAAGGCCATGGCAAACTATCTAGCAGTCGCCCTGGCTGACTTGGCACGAACGTGGTTGACGGGGCTTCCCAGGCTGTCTATTGGCTCCTAGGGGGAACTCCGAGAACGCTTTGTGGCTAACTTCCAAACAAGAGGCCATCCTCCGAGTATGATCTGTACCAGTGCCAGCAAAGGAAAAACAAGTCTCTCCGTGACTTCATCAAGCGCTTTTCTGAGAAGAGGAATTCAATCCCCAAAATCAAGGACGAGGCTGTCATTGCTGGTTTCCACAAGGGAGTCAGAAATGTGCCGTTCATCACCAAGTTCACTCGGAAGCCACCCAACTCCGTCAAAACTCTCTTCAAGATGGCTAATAAATATGCTGATTCAGCTGACGCAGTGGCCGAGGCACTCGACGACAAGCCTAGACAGAAGGAGCGACGGGAGACAGATGACGCGCCCCTATCCAAGCCTGGGAACTGCAAGCAGAAATCTGAGGACCTCAGTGCGGCAGTCGATTGCAACCATCCTCGACCTCCTAGAACCGAAGATTATTAGAACGACAAGTGACATGCTCGGGGGCTCAAAATCTCAAAAGCAAGGATGGCATCCCTACTTCCAACTTGTGCAATACCGAACAACTAAGTCATTTTTTGATACATATTTCCTCCTTTATATGATATTCTCATCTATATCGGGCTGGAGGCAACTCACTTCCCTATGTTTTGACTCGGATATGGTTTAGCATCAGTTGGGATCGGATCTATGGGGGATGAGATCGTCAATTCCTAACTCGGCCTCGCCAATGCCCAGCCGCTTACACCTAATAGGTGTATAGGTTGCGCACTTTTTGTTTTTGCTCTTAATGATTGCAAAAAGTACTTGGGTAGTATAAATTCCGATCCGTGAAGCTTTGCTCCATGAAAGACGAACTCAAGTCACCCAAAACGTGTGTCTGGGAAAGTGCCATGAGCTAACTCCCGGCGCTCGGGGGTTATGACTAGTCAAGCAGAATGTTTAAACGTAAGGAGTCAACTACTCGGGGAAATTAAAATCAATAAGAGGAGGAACACATATTTACATACATTGTAAAATATTTAAATTTTCTTCAGATGAATGTTCTATACATCAAATGCTACTCATCTAATATGTTTATAATGCAGGGCCCAGTTCCAGATATGCGTAATAGGAACTCATGGCTACGAGCCGATCTCCTACGCTTGGGGGCTGGACTAGTCTGCCAAGATACACTTAGAGTGCGTCGCTTCAAGAATCACTCGGAATGCTCCACGAGGGCTACTAACGAGTACTCATGCCAGTCGGGACACGAATGTCACCTTTACCTTGGTACGCTCCATGTGGGCCAATAATCGACCTTTGGTATTAGTCAGGGCTTGGGTAACACTCTGCTAGGTATGGTACGCCCCATGAGGATCGCCAGCCGAATTCTATGCTAATGCGACGTTCGGATATCTTATTCGGCTACAATTTTGCCAGGTTGGGTATGCCCCAAGAGGATCACCAGCCGAATCCTATGCTAGCACAACATTCAGGTACCTATTTTGTCAAAACAGGGAAACAAGACACTACTGGAGCCTTCAGTCAGAGGTAGCACCAAACCTGGAATTTATGGAGGTGCTCATCATTATTCTAGACTAGAAGACCCCGATCATTCGATTTCTACTGGAAGACGAACTTTCTAAAGATCGCAACAAAGCTGAGTAAGTCTAGCGATGGAGCACAAGCTTTTTCATAGTAGGAGAAGACCTATATCGTCAAAACGCATACAGAGTTCTCATGCACTACGTCACACCTGAGAAGGGCAAGCAGATCCTGCAATCTATCCACTTGGGAATATGTGGCAACCATGCTGCATCCATAACTTAAGTCGGAAAGGCTTGCAGACAACGATTCTTCTAGTCGACTATGGTCATCGACGTTGAAGCACTCGCTCGGTCATGCGAGGGATGTCAATTTTTCGCTTGGCAAACTCAGCTACCAACACAAGAGTTGTAGACTATCCCAATATCTTAGCCCTTTGCAGTTTGGGGGCTTGATATGGTTAGGCCGTTCAAGAAGGTGCCAGGAAGGATTACACATCTATTCGTCGCAAAGGACAAGTTCACAAAGTGGATTGAGGCTAGACCTATTGCTACCATAATTACAGCCTGGGCAAAAGACTTCATACTGAGTATAATCTACAAATCTGGAGTCCCTAATCGCATCATTATGGGAAATGCACTCAGTTCACGGGCAGCATATTCAAAGATTTCTGTGACAATTTCGGCATCAAAATCTACTACGCTTCAGTGGCACACCCCCAGAGCAATGGACAGGTTGAGCAATGATCAAAATCTCCGAATTTTATAAGGCTGCGCTGGGTAGGTCGGTTTGGGCCGACTTATTCGGTAGTAGGCAAAGATATGAGTTCTTAAATAGCATGCCCTATTGGGTCGCTCGCTAGTCGTGTTAAAATTGCGATGCATGTGTTATTTTACAAGAACCGATTAAATAATCAGATACACTTCATGCTAAGCCTATAGCCGGGTGTATACATTCGGGTATCTTGATTATTTGAAGGTATTGAGGATATATCCTTATAAGGATCAATATCTAGTCTCCATTAAAATTGGGGATGCAGGTATCTCTCAAGCACACTTCATCACACATTGGATTTACTCCATAGTGATACTCAGCTTACATGCTTAGCCAAATTGCCTTGAGCAAAATTTCCAGATAATATATAGCTGAAGAGTCCAATTTCTGAGAAACATATCACTCGGGAAAGACCTAAATGTTAAAGATCTTTGACTTTATGTTTAATTGTTTCCCAATTAAGCACAAAGTCAGGGGCTACACCTAATAGGTGTGTCTATTCGGTGCACACTATTTATCTATTTCCATGAAGCCCTTCATAGTCTCGTTGCTAGTTGACATGAAGTAGGACTCGGGAGAAGAAGCACCCGGACAAAGAGTACTCGGGAGCAAGGCACCTGGGATTTCTTCACCGTGGAGGATGAGCACTTGGCTTGAGCTGTAACTTAACTATGAAAGTCACGGGGTCTACTTTGGAGGCCATAGGCCCCGAGTACCTCAAGGAAGGCAATTATGGCCACTCGGACAGAGGGTGGTTGGTCCCTACAATTGGAGATTGAGTAGGACTTGGCTTCATGTTACCTTGCAAGACAAGGAAAGGGATATAAGTCATAGCTGGATACTCTCTGTATTGATAAAGAAAGCCCTTGGTCATATCCGACTATGTTTTCTACCCTATAATCCTCATCCCTCTAATATATAAGGAGGGGTAGGGAGCCCCCTGGAGCAAACATGACAATCTCACCAAAGAATACCGCGAAAGCAATACACCACAACTGGAAGTAGGGTATTACCTCACACCGAGGGCTTGAACCAGTATAAATGTCGTGTGTCCTTTCGAATCCATCAAGTTGAGGTTCGACCAATAGCCCTATATAATTATTGCCGATATAAAACATCGACAGAAGTATTTAAATGCAGCAAGTTTAGGAAAGTCCGCCGATCTGACTCGCAGACGGGACCGCATAAATCAGTGCACACCTATCGATGTGGATTTCATAAATAAAGTAATTTAATTTCAATTATAGGCTTGATTGATCAAAGGTGACCTGTCTTGCTCTAAGTTTTCATGCGTCTTTGAGAATCGTTGTGACATCCGCTCTGAAACAATTTTTCGACAGCAATTACTATACGCAAACACTCAAAAATCTACACAAACACCAAGAAGAAGACCCTATTTAGTACTACTAATAGTGCCATTACATAGATCTGAATTTTAGAAAATTACTAAAGTTGGAACGGAGTCAATCGGATCAACGGATTAACATATATGAATTTCTGAAGTTTATTTGAATTTATGGATAAAGGAAAAAGGATTTATTAATGTCCCTGAGGAGAATATTCTCAAGAATCCTCCCCAGGGTTCATCGACAGTGGGGGTCCACTGACAAGCGGGGTCCCCATGTCAGTGGGAGGAGGAGATGGCTGGATGGGCTATGGGCCAAGGTGGCATAGTGCGGTGGCCCACGTGTCAGCGATGCAAGGAGGGGGTCATCACTGGTGGCTGGGAACCGCAAGTCAGGGAAGAGAGAGGAGCGCAGGGCCCTGCGGCCACTGATGGTTGGGGACCGGCTATCGGTGATAGAGAGGTGTTCTCGGGGTGGACCGCGGTGTACTGAAGAGGAATAGGCCCATCGGTCAGCGGTAGATGGCCCATGGACCAGGTTTAGCATGGTACGAAGTGAGAGGGAAGGCGGGGCAAGTGCACGGGTGGTCTGCGGTGGATTAAGGCGATTGGGCCCCCATGTCGGCGCCTCACGGTGCGGTGGAATGCGTGCACGGGGAAACGAGCTGCTGACTCGGCGCATGGGCCCGGGCGGCGCTGAGCCGGTGTCCACGTGGCTCTTCTTCTCCGACACACACAGGAGTGAGGGATAGATGCGGGATTGGATGGCCGAAGGTGGCGTGAAGCGATTCGGCGAGCAACGGTGCTTCGTGGCGGGGAAAATACACTAGCGGGGAGAGGAGGCCAAGGTGAAATATCTGAGCGGCATGGATCTGGACAAGGACGGGTGACGGCGGTTGGCAGCGGGAGGCCGAAAGCAGAGGGGAGAGAAAAGGGGTGGCGGCTATGGCGAGAGAGGTGAAGGGGAGGTCGGCGGAAGGGAAAATAGAGAGAGGTAAGGACCGGCGGCGGGCGTGGCTACGCGCGGTGGTGGACAAAGGAGGACGGCGATGGTAAAAAACAACCAGCCGTGTCAGAAACAACCAGGCGTGCACACGGGCTCTATACATGCTCAAGGGGGCGTAGACAAGATGGTTGGCCAATCTCACTGACGGTAGAAGAATGCCGCGGCGGTGGATGGCTGGTGGAGGGAAGGGATTCGGAGCCAAGGAGGAGCGGCGTCCTTGGCGCTCGCTTCCTCTCCGCAAATGGGGGGGCGTGTCTGAGGCGGCCAGGCAGGGGAACGGTGCCGCGGTGTGGTCTTGCAGCGTCTAGAAGCAGAGCCAAGGAGTGGGTGGAAGGGGGGGGGGGTTCTTGGGGGCTTTATAGGTGGTGGAGGGGGAGACAACTATGTTGATTCGGGGGCATGGTGGGAAATGCTTCTGCGCTCAATCATGGAGGTGAGAGTGGGGGGAGATGGTGCCGCGGTAGGATTTCTCGTGGGCGGGGAAATTTCGATCGACGGTGGCAATTTGAGGGCCGATCCATGGCGGTGGATTGTGGGGTGGAGTTTGAAAGTGGAGTGGGGGCGATTGGGGGCCTGAGCGGGTGATTGGAGTTTGAGAGAGAGGCCGCGGGGACCATGCCATCGTGGGCTCGGTCAAAAGCAGAGAGGGGAGGAAAAGGACGTGTCGGCTGTAGCTGTCCATTCCGTGGTGGCTAGTGGGCGCCAGCGGGGCCGATGCGGGGTCGTGGTGACGCGAGCGGCCTCAGCGGCATTTGACCGAACACTATGGGGGCCGCTGACGAGGAGAAACAGGATGGAGGTTGAAGACGAAGACTATGTAGCGTGCTCGGACGGCGGCGGGCGGCATAGGGACACGTGGCGCGGATCCAAGAGGCGTGGGGCGATCTCGCGCGGCGCGGGCGAGTGAGGGAGGTAGAACAGTGGTGCAGGGGACTCGGGCCATGTGGTAGCGATCTGACAGGAGTGGCGGTCCACGCGGGGTTAAATGAAATCGGATGGCGTCGCGGCATGTAGGGGAACACGCGGCTGATATCGGACGGAAGGCGGGTGAGGCTTGCGGGGACATTGAATTGAGCGGCGCTGGCAAGGGGCGTGGTGCAGGCTGGCTTGGTGGCGAGCTGGGCCAAGGATGGTTGCAGTCCATAGCACAGTACTTCCTCTCCTTTCCAGGGAATTAGTTTGAATGGGTTTTTGGGTATTTTCAAAGGGGATTTGGATTCAAAATTTATGTTTGAACTTAGATAAAATTTAGGGAGTCAAGGGCCTTCAGAAGAACAAGGATGGAGGGCTTTTTACATGTATATATATATATATATATATATATATATATATATTTATTTATTTATTTATTTATTTATATATATTGGTGGAAGGGATTTTTGAATAGGAGTTTGATTCCAGGTTGTATATTTAAACTCGGGATTTTCTCAGGGGTTCAGGGGGGATCCAAGGGAAAATTCATTCTGAATTCCCAAGGGCTTTGGAGGGAAAACAAGGAGGGGAAGTTTAGGGTTTCGATTCGGAGCCTCGGATCTGGACATCGAAGCAGGTGTTTTTGAAGGAGGGGATTGAGGGGCTTTTGCCGTTAGGGTTTTAGGTACAACGGGTTGGAACGGAGTTTGAGATTGGATGTTTGAGGGAGACAGCCGATAGGGTTTTTGAGTGAACTTAAATGTGGCAATTTGAATTCGGGGAAATTATTTTGGAACGGAGGTTTTTGAGGGGTCAGGTTTCGGGATCAAGGACGAGAAGACGAATCGAGATATAGGTACGACTTATGACACAACACACGAAGAAGCAAAATTTTCACGGATAGATTTTATTAAAATATAGTTTAACGTCTGGCTGAAAGCGGGGCGTTACAAGGACAGAGCAAGCCATCCATGGTCAGAGCTCATTCTTGGCCTTGCCGGTGGCGAACGGCTGGGAATCTCGCGATGTGGCCAAAATGAAAGTTGTAGAGTATCTCGATGAGGACCCATGGGTGCTTATTTGATGGCCAGAGGTGGCCAGGGCTGATGGCAGTGGCAGCACAAGCGACGCCACTATGCATGCATGAGGTTCTACGGATGTCGGGGGAGCTCACCGTCGACCTAGGACTCACCGGAAAGAGGAGGAACGGCAATGTCGGCCGGTGGCTGGAGTTGAGGACAAACACGACGTTCTCCATTCCCTGAACATCCTTGGCCAAATTTATTTGGGGTTCTTGCAGAACGTTGGCAGGTGATGGTGATGGCGTAGTGGTTCGGCCTGTGGTGGCCTGAGATGGCAAGAATGGCAGCAGGACTAGGCGGTGGCTTCTCAGCGCTGAAGGCGATGATGACAATGGTGGCACAAGCTTGGTCAGCGAGATCTAGGACGAAAGGCAAAAAAAATGGATCTGTCTACGATAGGGAATCATGTTCCAATTGATGGATTGCGGCGAAGCTCACCAGTGGCTCAACGGGGGCGATAGAACAGCTGTCGGCCCAGGGAAGACGCTGTTGTTCCTGGCGATCCATGGGATATCTCACCACGTTTGGGCATGGAGCATGATGAGGGAGATTAGCCTATTCAGTGGGCGCGAGGGCCGCTTAAATAGACGAGGTCGGCTGCGGTGTGGATAGTTGTGACGTGCTCTGTGGCGATGGCAGGGCATTCTCGACGCGTGGGCACACGTGGCGTGACTTCTTTGAGGCTAGGGTGAGCTAGGGCAGTGTGTGAGGCTGTCAGGTGGGTCCCATAGTGGCTAGGGCCCACTTGGCAGCGAAAGAAATAGGGAGACAGCCCTAGGAGTTAAGTCTAGAGGTAGTGCCATCATGCTGTTTTGCCATACAAAAATCAAATTGTTAGATAGGGAATTAAATTCAACCAAAATTCATGGAGGCAGAGGGATACTTGGTTTGTCCACTGGTCAAATGGCAAAGCCTGATTAGCTATGGTTTGATCTTGGTGAAAAAGCAAAGATGGCATCAGGGAGTGATTAACTGCTGTTAGCTCTAATGCAGGGTTTTGTGCTCATTATTTTATGTGACTTATTTAGGAGTTAGCACTAGGAAAAATTAATGATGGATTAAAAGCTATGGATTTTATTTGGTAGAATTGGAAAGTCATGAGGTGAATTATTTTTAGTTTTGATCTCTTAATTTAACTGAGTTCCCTTGAGATATAAATTATGACCAAATTTATGAGAGTAGAGGGGTTTGTGATCTTGTTTGTTGTCTAACATGAATACCTAGATTAGTTACAGTTTAGTTAGGGTAAAATTGTGACGGAGGATTTGCAATACTGTTTTCTGCACTGAAGTGATTAATTAGGAATTATTGTCATCATTATTTTATATGTTTAACTTGTGATTTAAATTAGGCCCAATTTACTGTGAATACATGGATACTTTATTGGCATTATGGCAGAGATACAAACCTAGAAACCTTATGGATCATTTATGGTGGATTTTGTTAATATGGGTTTTTGTCAATGTGTTTTATAAATGGTTAATATTTAGGGTTCTCTTTGCATGCATCATTTTATGTGGAATTCTTGTGATTTAGGGTTGGGTAAAGTTACAATGAGTATACTTCATTTGGTATAGCATCTTTGACAGGTTTTCATGGCAAGACAATTTGGGGATTGTGGAGGCCATGGTCCTCGGTTACCTCATGGAAAGCAATATGGCCACTCGGATAGAGGATGGGCCTGATCATGTAATTAGGGATACAATATGACTCGGCTTATGTTACCTTGCATGACAAGAAAAGGGATATAGTCCTGGCCGGATACGTTGTGTTCCTAAAAGGAAGTCCCTTGGTCAAGTCCGACTGGGATTCCTATCATGTAACCTTACCTCCTTAGTATATATGGGGAGGCAAGGAGCCCCCTAGGGCAGAGAACATACACCATAACCAATCTCACCAGAGAAACCTCGAAGGCAATACACAGCAACTGGAAGTAAACTATTACCTCACCTTGAGGGCCTAAACCAAGATAAATTTGTTTTGTGTTCCTTTGCATATAATTATTGCCGATACAAAGCATCGACAGTTGGCACACCAGGTAGGGGCTTCATCGAGATCATCTTCAACAAGCCTGATGGATCTAACCACTAGAGTCGACGGCATCAAGTTCTTCCCCGGGCAAGCGATCAACTTCGGGAGCCTCGACTTCATCGCTGACAATTTCGGCAATCTCTCCCTGTCCGACAAGGTCTCAACCCGATTGGCCAGGAACAAGGCCGACCCAGCGCTAGTCGGCTTACTCAATGCCGTAGCAATATTTGGCGACTTGCTGCGACGATTCCCAAGACACACGAGTTCAAGGACAACTCTTTTTCTCGATATTCGACTCGGACTCAGCCATGAGCTGGTCAAGATCGGGCTAAGGGAGGAAGAGATCGTCAATTTCCCGCTCGGACTCGCCAATGCTACGGACATCTTCAATCTAAGTCCAATGCGGCTGAACCAATCTCCAGGAAATCAACTCGAATAAGGCTCAGAGCCACTCGATATCAGATCTAGGGAGGTTGGGGTCATGATCACCCCTCTAATTTACTCCGAGTCCGACTCTCAGTCGGAAAGCAGCTCGGGAAGTTTTTCTCCACCGCGCGAAGTATTCATGGCATCAAAGGGGTCAACGCCTGGGCAAGACACACGCTAGCTATGCGACCAGCAAGAGGAGGAAGCTCACCAACTGCGTGAGCAACAGGAGGAGGACGCAGGATGCCTGCAAGCCAAGCGTGACACCAGTAACGACAACTTGTGCATGGCTGCGCTGACTACCCAACAAGAAATCCTCCAAACCAGAGTGGGCGACCACGATGTCTTCGTGACCCCATAGCAGAACGTCGTGGTTGCTGCCATGCTGTTAGACACCTTGTAGTTCGGACCCAATCACCAGGCTACCCCGACCATTGCAAGGATCAAAGCAATGGTCATTGCTGCAGCATGTCAACAACGACAGCAGCCTGGTGATACACTCATACCATCAAACAAAATGGCGTCAGATGCAGCAACTTCGTCTGCCTCAGCTTGGCATCGAGCAGTTGGCTCTAGTCAACACCACTCGGACTCCCGTCATACATCTCTCGGCAATGGAAACAATGACTGATAGCGGTATCACCATCAGGAGCGCCGGGACAACCAAGATGCCTGAGGATGACTTCGACGAGATCTCCAACACGATATCAACGCTCAATGCCGGGAACGCGAGGAAGACGAATGCTGCAGACTTGAGGGCGAACATGAGCGCTTCAGCCTATACCATGAACGCTTCCATCGCTGCAGTCGGAGTCAAGCCCTCACCTAGATGAAGGAGTTCCGGCATTCACTCATGAGCTGCAACAAGTTGACTGGCCATCCGGCTTCAAGCCGACTGGTATAGAGAAGTATGACGGCAAGACCAACCCGGAATCCTGGCTCACCATGTATACTTTGGCAATCCGTGCAGCTAGAGGTGATCACAAGGCCATGGCTAACTACCTGCCGGTCACCCTGGCCGACTCAGCAAGAACATAGCTGACAGGGCTTCCGAGGCAGTCAATTGGCTCATGGGGGGAACTCCGTGAACGCTTCGTCACGAACTTCCAAGAAACTTATGACAGGCCATTGTCCGAGTATGATCTATACCAGTGCCACTAAGGAAAGAATGAGTCCTTCCGTGACTTCATCAAGCGGTTCACCGAGAAGAGGAATTCAATACCTAAAATCAAGGATGAGGTCGTCATTGCTGCCTTCCGCAAGAGAGTAAAGGATCCCCCGTTCATCGCTAAGTTCACTCGGAAGCCTCCTAACTCTATCAAGGCTTTATTCGACATGGCAAATAAGTACGCCGACTCAGCCAATGTGGTCGCCGGGGTACTCGACGACAAAAAGGAGCCCCAACAGAAGGAGCAGAAAGACACCGACGGCGCAGTCCCGACTAAGGCCGGGAACCACAAATGCAAGTCGGCCGATGTCGTAGCGACAGTCGAGCGCAGCCGACTGCGACCCCCGAGGACAAACGACTACCAAAAAATCATGAACGGGCCATGCCCTTTCCAACCAAAGGGGAAACACGCGGCCAAGAACTGCTTCATGCTCTAAAAGTTTTCTTTCGAGCAGACAATAGCGTCCGGTGAGCAGAAAAACAAAGACAAGTTGGACTCGGGTGTAGCCGGTGACTATCAAAATGCCCAGGCTGAGCTCAATCACATATTCAGAGGGCCATCTGCGTACGAGTCCAAGCGCAAACAAAAGCTAACCGCTCGAGAGGTGAACTCAGTCTCCACTGACGCCCCTCCCCCCCCAATATCTGCGCTGGCCTGAGATGGCAATTACATTCGACCGCGCGGATCACTAAGACCAAGTAACACATCCAGGACGCTACCCACTTGTCCTAGACCCAGTCATTAGAAGCATCAAGTTGAAGAAGGTTCTCATCGACGGAGGAAGCGCACTCAACATCTTGTTCGCCAAAACACTCGACGAGATGAAGATACGTCGATCTGAGCTGCGGCTGAGTACAGCTCCCTTCCACGGGGTAATCCCTGGCCTCTCTTCAACTCCGCCGAACAGATCACTCTGCCAGTTACCTTTGGCACGTGGGAAAACTTATGCACAGAGAACATCTTGGATGGCCTGCACTCGCCATGTTCATGGAAGTGCCTCACTATGCATACATGATGCTCAAGGTGCCAGGGCCAGCAGGAGTACTCTCTTTGCGCAGCGATGTTAAGTAAGCTTTCACCTGCAACAAGGATAGTTGCGAACCGGCCTAGTCTCACGAAGCGGCAGTCGGACAAAGCAACAACTTCAGAGGAGGACGACCAAGTCCCAGCGAAGAAAGCAGCCAAGTCGGGAATTTTAGTGGATTTAGAGACAAAGAAGATCCCTCTTGACCCTTCCGACCGCACCAAGACTGCGCTTGTCAGGACTGGACTCGACCCCAAATAGGAAGACGAGCTCGTCACCTTCCTCCAGGTGAACAGGGACATATTTGCTTAGAAGCCTTTCGACATGCCTAGTGTACTAAGAGAGGTGATCGAGCATTCCCTAAATATCAAGCCGGACGCCAAACCAGTCAAGCAACGACTATGGCGCTTCGCACAAGATCGGAAGGATGCTATCCACGAGGAGATAACCAAGCTCCTAGTGGCCGGGTTCATCAAGGAGGTCTACCACCTGGATTGGCTGGCAAACCCAGTTTTGGTCCGGAAGAAGAACGGTAAATGGCGCATGTGCGTTGACTATACCGACTTAAACAAGGCATGTCCCAAAGATCCATTTGGTCTACCGAGAATAGATTAGGTGGTTGATTCAACTGCGGAATGTGAATTACTTAGTTTTCTCGACTGTTACTCGGGATATCATCAAATCAGTTTAAAAGAGGAGGATTGCTTGAAACTTCTTTTATCACGCCATTCGGGGCATACTGCTATGTTACTATGCCGTTCGGATTGAAAAATGCTAGTGCAACGTATGAACGTGCTATTCAGTGGTGTCTTTACACTCAACTCGGGTACAATGTGGAGGCATATATTGATGTCGTGGTAATCAAGACTAAAGTCAAGAAGGACCTCATTGCCGACTTAGAGGAAACTTTTCAAAGCCTTCGAAGATTCAAGATGAAGCTAAACCCAGAAAAGTGTGTCTTTGGAGTTCCTTCAGGAAACTACTTGGTTTCATTGTCTCACAACGTGGCATTGAGGCAAATCCAGAGAAGATCAACACAATTATGGACATGGCTCCCCTGACTAGTTAGAACGACGTATAGAAGCTAACTGGCTATATGGCGGCACTCAGCCGATTTGTTTCCTGACTAGGCGAACGGGGCATGTCCTTTTTCAAGCTATTAAAGAAAGTTGACAATTTTCAATGAAAGCCAGAAGCCCAACAAGCCTTCGAAGACTTCAAGAAGTTCCTTACATCACCATCCATGTTGGCATCGCTAATGGCCCAGTAAGCACTTATGTTGTATCTGGTGGCAACTACTCAGGTAGTCAGCACGGTACTGGTTGTCGAGCAGGCAAAGCCAGGACATATACAAAAAGTTCAAAGGCCAGTTTACTTTGTCAGTGAAGTCCTAGGCGAATCCAAGGTACGATATTCCCAAGTCCAGAAGCTGCTATATGGACTACTCATAACTGTTAGGAAGTTGGTGCACTATTTCCAGTCACACCAAGTCCCAATTGTCACATTATTTCCACTCAGGGACATCCTACACAACCGCGAAGCCACCGGTAGAATCGCTAAATGGGCGCTTGAGTTGATGGCATTTGACATTGTCTTCCAACCACGGACAGCAATCAAGTCTCAAGCACTTGTCGACTTTGTGGCCGAGTAGACAGAAGTTTAGATGGCTACACCAGCAGACAAGCTTGAATACTGGACGATGTACTTTGACGGTTCTCTACGGATCAGCGGAGCAGGGGCTGGTGTCGTTCTGACGTTACCCAATGGAGAAAAGCTCAAATATGTCCTTCAAATACATTTTTCAGCATCTCACAATGTTGCCGAGTACGAGGCACTTATCAACGGGCTCCGTATCGCCATATCGCTGGGTATCTGCCGACTGGTGGTTCGTAGGGATTCTCAACTCGTGGTAAACTAGGTTATGAAAGACTGGATGTGTCTGGATGACAATATGGTGGCATACTGCCAAGAAATGCGGAAGCTGGAGAATAAATTTGATGGGCTAGAAATCACACATGTTTTGCACCAATACAATGAAGTCACAGACGAACTAGCCAACATGGGATCCAAGCGAGAAGTGGTCCCAACTGGAGTGTTTGTTGAGCAATTGCTGGAGCCATCAATAAAGAAAAAGCTTGATCTCGAGCAATCGGGGGTTGAACCTACCCTAGAGACAAGAGAGGTGCTAATCATTTCTCAAGACTAGCGGAATCCAATCATCTGATTCTTAATAGAAGACGAGCTCCCAGAAGACCGCAACGAAGCCGAACGGATCAAGCATCGTAGCAAATGTTTTCTCATAGTCATAGAAGACCTTTATCGTCAAGGCACATCCAAAGTCCTTATGCGATGCATTACCTCCGAGGAGGACAAGCAGATTCTGCAGTCCATCCCCTCGGGCATCTGTGGCAACCATGCTGCGTCAAGGACGTTAGTCGGAAAGGCTTATAGGCAAGAATTCTTCTATCCGACTGCGGTTACCAATGCTAAAGACATAGTTCGAACATGCGAGGGATGCCAGTTCTTTGCTCGACAAACACATCTACCAGCTCAGGAATTACAGACAATCCCAATATCTTGGCCCTTTGCAGTTTGGGGCTTGACATGGTCAGGCTGTTTAAGAAAGTGCCAAGAGGGTTCACATACTTGTTTGTCGCAGTGGACAAATTCACAAAGTGGATTGAGGCAAAACCAATTGCTACCATCACAGCGGACAGGGCAAAAGACTTCATCATGGGTTATATACCGATTTGGAGTTCCCAATCGCATTATAACGAACAACGGCACTTAATTCACTAGCGGCATCTTCCAAGATTTCTGTAACGACTTCGGTATCAAAATCTGTTATGCTTCAGTGGCTCACCCACGAAGCAATGGGCAGGTCGAGCGTGCAAATGGTATGGTCTTACAAGGAATCAAGGCTAGGGTGTTTAACTGACTATGACCTTACGAAGGGCGGTGGGTGCAGGAACTCTTATCAGTTCTCTGGTCTTTACGAATCACGGTTGGTCGGGCAACAGGGTAATCCCCTTTCTTCCTAGTTTATGGTGCTAAGGCTGTGTTACCAACCGATTTGGAGTTTGGCTCTCCGTGAGTTCAGGCCCACTCAGAAGACAAGTCAAATGAAATACCAACTGGTCGAGCTCGATCAGTTAGAAGAAGCAAGGGACATCACAACTATCCAGTCGGCGAAGTATCTTCAAGGCCTACGTCATTATCACAATCGTAATGTCCGTGGCAGAGCCTTTTCAGTGGGAGATCTTGTTTTGAGAAAAATCCAGACCACTAAAGGCATGCATAAATTATTTCCCTTATGGGAGAGGCCGTTCATTATCGCTGAGGTAACACATCCTAGTGCCTACCGACTGAAGACAGAAGACGGCGTCCTAGTCAACAACTCATGAAACATAGAACAACTACGTCTTTTCTATACCTAAGCATTGTACTCAATTATATATAAATAAATAAATTTTTTTAATTTGACTCACTACACCGATTGTTTGCTACATAATGATAGCACATCCTTGGTTATTACTAAAAGTTGAGTCTGTTTTATCCAAGTCATGAAGTTTTATAACGATTATGCTAAGTTCTGCCGAGCATAGTCTTATGGGATAAACGCCTTTTAAATTTGGTCCTTAAACGCTCAACATAGATTGGCTAGTTGGGTAAGACTAATGATGGCTATGATAGAATACACGCTCAGCAAGATTTCACAACAAACAGCAAAAGCATTTATAGCATATATAGATTGTTTCTGTCTTTCCCATGTGCCGACTACTTAAGAGTTTTTTCTTACAATGGCAGATCTTCAGCGATTGCCCGAGCAGTCGGCCTAGCCTGGTTTATCAGCTCTAAACCTTTCTTCGGGGTGGTGCCCTTAGCAAATCCCTCGCCAATTGCCTCAATATCTACTCGGGAGTAGAGAGACTTTGTCATGGCTGAGGCTTGGGAGATGTCCACAGTAGCCTGCTCAGTGGTGAATTACTTCAGAATGGACAGAGCCTCTTGAAGATGTTGAGCCACCTGGGGAGGAGAGCTCGAGCTGGATCCGGCTTGGCTCAGTTGCATAATGTCTAGTGAAGTCTTCGCCGAATCCACTATGGCATTCCGCGAGTCCTTTATCACTTTGATCTCCTCGGCAAAGGTGCTGAATTGAGTCTGCACATTGGTCTTGAAG
This sequence comes from Oryza meyeriana var. granulata, assembly GCA_003991445.1. NCBI lineage: Eukaryota > Viridiplantae > Streptophyta > Magnoliopsida > Poales > Poaceae > Oryza > Oryza meyeriana. The sequence continues at coordinate 586,843 of RYFJ01001159.1, forward strand.
GCTGCTCATACAGAAGAGAGACATAAGCAAGTTTGAATATCTAGTCGAGCAGAGTACAGGGGCAGATGTGCAACTTACTCACATACTCAGTATCGACCTTGGATTTCGCCTTTTCGAGGTCTTTTAGCTCCTTCTTTAGGCGCTCAATCTCCAAGGACTGGTTGTTTAGATTTGTCTCGAGAGCTACATCCAATCAAGATTGAAGGTTAAAAACACAGAGAGGATGTTTGGAGCTACTCGGGCAGAAGGGAAACTTACCTTTGATGGTCCCTATCTTCTCCCACTGCTCGTCCCACAGCTTTTTGACCGAGTCCTTTAGCCAGTCCTCCCTCTCCTTGCTGGTCCACTCCAGCTTGTCCTTCATGGCCTGGAGCTAGGTAAATTGAGTGATGTAAGGAGCGAGGTGGGTGAGAACCTGACTCATCTTCTCAGATCGCTCAACGATTCTCTGCAGAAGCAAGACAATTATCAAACAAAGCAGATTAAGCCAAACAAGTTACAAGATCAAACAACCAACATGAAGCTAAAAATGCAAACGGTCGAGTTCCATACCTGGACCTGCCTCGAAGCCTTGATTATGGCCTCCATCAGCTCTACTCTCTATTTCCTCACAGCCTCCTCGTTCATCTCATATAAGTCGTCGCTTCCATCTGGGTTAACCCAATAGAAAACCCAGGAAAGGTTCGGTGTAGGGGCCTCGAGCTTGGGGAGGTCGTTCTTTTCTGACGATGAGGACAGAGGAGGGGAAGGAGTTCTGGGCCTTGGGTCTTTAGGGGGCGCTGGCTCTCTGGTTGACTTGGCAACTGGGATTTCAGTCGTGCTTGTGGTGTCCCGACTGGGTGAAGTTTGTAGCCTAGCCGAGTACGCCATCTCGACCTCAGGGGCTGGAGTGGCACTCGACTCAGGCTAAGGTTCAACAAGCTCGGCCTCAGTCGAGACGTGGACAACACTAGGGGTTGGTGGCGCTGTCCCCTTGGGGTCATCGTCAGTTGGCTTCTTGCATGATCACACTACAATCAAGATATTGCAACGTAACTTAAGGTTTTTGAAGATTGAAGGATTTCATACATCTTGGAAGTCTTAAATCTCCACCCCTGTGTGCTAGGGGTGGAGGTAGTCGGTGAATGACCCGAAGGCCTACTCGGCGGCGTGGTAGTAGGAGGTGTAGAGCCCAGGCCAGTCGGTGCCACACTAGGTGTGGCTGGCTGGACTAGGGGAGTAGTCGGCAGTGCAGTCCTGGGGCTGTGCTACTGGGGTCCTTGATCTTGGGACCGCTTGATGCCATACTCGGCATGCTCTTTTTCTTGGCCTAGTCCACCATGGGTTGCTTCCCAGCCCTCTTGGGGCTGGGTTGGACCACTGAGTGGCTGGCCGGCCATTTCTGGGACTCCCTAGCTGGCTGGCTGGGAGGGTTCGACGAGAATTCAGCTAATTCCTGCAAGCATCATGTATAAAGGCAGACTCGATTGGACTGAGCTCACAATCATCATCACAGACAAACATCAAGATCATCAAAGGACAGGATATTATCGTCGACCGGGGCCTGCTCTCTCAGTAGGGCTTGGGAGCCCTCTCAGCATCCAAGGTCTCGACTACTCTGCTAACGAAGTAGCCGAGCAAAGTGTCGGTGACGACGTCCTTATTGACGAAGTCGGTGCACTCCCGGGTGGGGTCTTTCTTCCCCTGGTAGTTGTAGCCGAGGTGAATCTTGGCCTTCAGGGGTTGAATGCGTCGGTTTTGGAAAGTCTGAGCCACCCATAGCCCTATCATCCCCTTGTCTTTCACGGCTTCGATCATCTCCAGTAGCAGCTGCACCTGAACCATGTCGGCTTATGAAGGAAGAGCCGTCCAGCTTTCTAGGACCGTGGGAGGATTTGCGATGAATAGCGGCAAGGAGGGCTCGAGGTTTGAACAATAAAACCACTCCTGGTGCCATCCCTTCAGCAAGGTCTTCAGGGGGACATGAAGATAGGCCTTCTTCATCTCAGTGTGGAGTTGAAGGCCTACTCCCTCAATTACTTGGGGTTTGGATTTTGAGGGCTATGGCTTGATATGGAAGAGAAATCGGAAGAGATTGAAATGGGGATTGACCCCAAGAAAAGCCTCACAGAGGGTGACAAAAATCGAGATCTGGAGGATGGAGTTGGGGTTGAGGTGGATGAGCTCGATTTTGTAGTAATCGAGGAGGCCACGGTGGAAATGAGAAGATGGAAGAGCAAAGCCCCTATTGAAAAAAGAAGTAAAAACCACGAGTTCATTGGAGTCAAGGGAAGGGATTGTCTCACCAATGGTCGGACGCCAGTTGATGAGCTGCTTGGGCTGGAGGCACTTCTTTCTCTCGAGGTGAGCAAGCTTCGAGGAACAAGTGGTTGATGTCGGCCACGACCCAGACGGGAAGTTGGGGACGTCGATCGGAGCCCTCGGCATCCTCGGGGTGCGGAACGAAGAGGAAAAGATTCTAGAAGGTGGGAATCGAAGTAGGGACGAAGTGCCTTGTGGATTTCTAGAAGGGAGCTTGAGCAAGTGGAAATCCTAGGCAGAGCGGAGAGCGCGAAGTTCGGGCGTGTTTCTGGAAGCCAAAGTGATTTGGCGATTTGGGGGGGAAAGGGGAATCTTTTCTCTCTCCCCATGATTTATAGGCCTGCGCTAGGTGGCTGGTCTGGGCCGGCCTATTCAGTAATGGGCCATAAGATATGAGTTTCTAAATAGTATGTCCTATTGGGCCAGCGGCTGTCTGTGTTGAAATCACAGTGCAGGTGCTATTTTATAGGAACCGATTGAAATAATCAGATATGCTTCATATTAAGTCTAATTGCTGGACACATATGTTCAGATATCTGAGTTATTTAACAGGTATTGAGGATATAACCTTACAAGGATCAATGACTGGTCTTCATTAAAATTGGAGATACAGGTATCTCTCAAGTACACCTAACCACATATTGGATCAAAATCCAAGAAGTAGTACTCAGCTTACATACTTAGCCAAATTATCTTGAGCAAAAATATTTCCAGCTGATATGATGCTGAAGGGTTTAATTTCTAAGAAATATATCACTCGGGGAAGACTTAAAAGTTAAATATCTTTGACTTTATGTTTAATTGTTTCACAATTAAGCACAAAGTCGGGAGCTACACCTAATAGGTGCGCCTACTTGGCGCACACTATTTAACTTTTTCTATGAAACCCTTTATAGTCTCGTTGCTAGCTGACATGAAGCAGGATTTGGAGAAAAGGTACTTGGACAAAGAGTACTCAGGAAATTTTCACCATGGAGGATAAGCACTCGGCGTCAGTTGTGACTCAACTATGAAGGGCTCATGGGCTACTATGTAGACCATGGGCCCAGGTACCTCATGGAAAGCAATATGGCCACTTGGATAGAGGATGAGTCTGATCATATAATTAGGAATACAATAGAACTTGGCTTATTTAACCTTGCATGACAAGGAAAGGGATATAGTTCTGGCCGGTTACGTTATATTCCTAAAAGGAAGTCCCTTGGTCAAGTCTGACTGGGATTCATATCATGTAACCTTACCTCCTCAGTATATAAGGGGAGGTAACGAGCCCCCTAGGGCAGAGAACATACACCATAACCAATCTCATCAGAGAAACCTCGAAGGCAATATATAACAGTTGGAAGTAGGGTATTACCTCACCTTGAGGGCTTGAGCTAGGATAAATTCGTTTTGTATTCCTTTGCATCCATCAAGTTTAGTTCTCGTAAATAATTCCATACAATTTTTGCCGATACAAAGCATCGACAGGGATTTAATGTGGTGAAATTGTAAATTAGGTAACTTGACATTGCTAATTTCCACATTGGGCTAATTTGAGGGGTTTTACTAAAACACTAGATCAAGTGATAAAATTACACAAACATTATTGTGACATGCATGTGATGTGTAGAACTTGTGAGAACTTCTTCATGACTTTATGTTACACTAATTATTTTTAGTATTTTCTTTTAGTCACTCAAATGCACATATACCTATAATGAAAATGCATTTAAAAACCAAAAACAATAAAAATAAATCATGCACATCCAGAGATGGTATTTTATTTATTTGCACTTTTATTACTTGACTTTTAATTATATCACTTTGGGTTGGTTATACTTTTATTTTCATAGATTCATTATTAAAATTTCCATTTGCCAAATTTCTAATTATAGAAGGATTTAACCTATACAAGAAAAACCTAAAGAACTTCAAGACAAACAATGGCACCTAAGGTTAAGCACACATGGTTCATCACATTTACTTTTTTAGATTTCCAAACTTTTACTTTGAGTCTGTTTTACCAATTTAAGTATTTGGGGTGAATTTAAATTATAATTTATAATTGGACCCTCTGTTGCCATTTTAAGTTGCACATAATTAATTTGTTAACTTGCAACCTAAGATCACCGAGTCATGTTTTGTATTCAACTAGGTTGTTCATATTTTAATTTTCTGGTTGGTTTTGGTTTCAAGGAGAAGTAAAATATTTTTCTACTTGAATTTTGAATTTAATGTCGACTAAGTTAATCTTAACAGATTGTTCCAAGGATTTTAACAAATTTTCGATGGCTATTTTTAGGTGTATTGCATCCAAGATCCTCTAGTCTTGGTTCAAAATTATTTCGATCATTTTATTTTAGCTTGTGTGCAAGAGAGAAATAGCAAAACAAGTGTTGCTATGTATATACCAAGCTACTGATTCAAAGATTTAGTAGTTAATATATGAGGTTTCCAAACATCAAAACTGGGGGCCGACAGATTTCCACCAAGGATGAACACTTTTTAGTTGTCTTTCTAACATGGCATACTAGGTGGGTCCAAGGAGCATATTGGAAAAAATGCCAACTTAAAGTACTTAATTTATTTGATAATTCCATTTCTTCCTGCCGCATCCACTTCCTTCCATCAATTAGTGGAATCCCCAAAAGCAGAAGCAGTTCTTTGCGCTAAGTACCTTCTTTGCAAGCCGTGGTCCCACAACGGACCGAAATGGCTATTAGAAAGCGGATTCATTTTCTGATAGAAAAAACCACTTTCTTGTTTTGTTTTGCAGAAGTGAAAGTAGGACGGTGGGAGAAAACAGTAAGGATCGACTTAGGTGCTTTTCTTTATGGATGGATTGACACATTATATATATATGCTCTCTTCTGTACTTCCAGAAGTACGTACTCTCACCTGCATGCATCCACTTTTTTTAATAGGTGCTGGTATGCACTATTTTTTATTTTAGTAGCAGTATGGTATATACCTTTTTTATTTAGTAGCGATATATACCTTTTTTTTATTTGGTATCGGTATATACTTGAAGTATCGATCGAGGACCGACTATAGATAGACGGTAGATACAAGCAAAAGTACATACTCCTAGAGAGTATAGAACCATTTTCATATATATATATATATATATATATATATATATATATATATATATATATATAAACAAATACTTATAGGGAATTAAGTACTATATAGTGTAAACCTAATAAATAGTTGAGAACAAGTTATCTACGATGTAGAAAGTTTTTTAAGATCGTAGTTTACACATAATCAGCTCCAAAAATAGGTTAGGGCGGGATAAAATGTTAAGAACCTAACATAACCCTTAAACAAAATTTGAGGGATTAAATTGACTATTTCTCCACTTCAAAAAAGCTAATTCCGCACACGAGTTTTTATGTAGTGCCTTTTCTACATTTTTCGTAATTTATTTCATTGGGATACAATCACCTACTACAAAAATCCTAAACGCTAACAAGTGATAACCCTCATCTATATGGGTATTGCTGCCGTTACATACTAATAGTCACTGATGTGAACCTATGTGTAACGGCCGAACACCCGTTAGCGATGCCAATATATGTAATAGTTTAAAATCATGAACCGTTATAGATAACATTAACCTCTATCGGTTCACAGTCATCAACTGTTACATGTTGTTGGATCTATATATAGTAGTGAATGTAGCATACTTTATTGCGAATGTGCATTTCAAATCCATAAATAGAACATTAGTTTACCATTTTTCTTGGAACCCCGTTCTATACATCTCCAAAGTTTGATATCGTACCATTGTATCAATAATTATTCAGCTAATAAATTAATTAGGTTATGTTAATTTATTACTTTCGGGGCTGACTTAGAACATCTGCAACAACATCTCCATATCTTCCTCTCCATTTGCACACTTAACCAACTGGCCAAAATAATTTATCTCCATATTTTCTATATGCTCCACCAGTCTCTCTATCTTCACTCTCTATTACAAAAGTAGGACCCACATGTCAATGTCTCTCCTTCTTCTTCCTCCCGTTCTCTCCATACCTGTCCTCTACACCTGCATGCAGATTGGGCCACCAGCACCGGCGAGGGCCTCCAGACGCCGGTGGCGATGGCCTTAGATGCCGGTGGCGACGCCCCCGTGGCCTCGGACGGTAGCGAAGACGGCCAAGGACCGGGGCAGCGACGGCCTCGGACGGCGGTGGCGACAGCTAAGGACTGGAGCGGCGACGGCTGCTGCTGAGGCGAGTCTGCTACTGATGGAGCTCGGCCGAGGCAAGTCTATTGTGGCGGCGGTAGGGGGGGTAGCTCGGGACGGAGATGAATACCGGCGGCTGAGCTGCTGGCGGCAGCGGGGGAGGCAACTCGAGGCCAGGTAGATCGAGGCGGCGGTGGCTGAGCTGCTGTTGCCGGTGACAGGGGCAACCGAGGACGAGGGCGCCAGTGACGGGGACGGCCGAGGACGGGGGCTCCGGCGGCGCTCCCTTGCAGTCGACAAGCGGCGCCGGAGCACAGGCGGCATCGACGATGTGTGATTCGGGAGGAGAGAAAGAAGGAAGAGAGAGAGGGGCCACGTGGGGGAGGAGGATAGCGCTTGGGGCCCACCGTTGGCTAGCGGATGTGGCTGGCCAGATTTGGCCAACCCGTGGAAGTGTTTGGCCAGTCAGATGGCTTAACCATCTAGTTGACCAATCTATTGAAGGCCGGATTTTGACCTAAATTGCTAAATTTTAACTTAGAGAGCCATTTAACAACTCTGTTGGAGTTGCCCTTAGCTAGTATTCTCCAAGCATTGTCACATACTAGCGTTTTTCGTTTGCACGATCAACAAACAAAAACCTTTTAGAAAATGATTCGACAGCCCACTAAAGAAGTCGGAGATTGAATAAATTTTGGCCATCAGTGACAGTTTGTCTCGGCAGAATTGGAAACAAAGATATCATCACGACGATATGGAATCGGATATTTGGAAGCGTGCATGCTTGCCTTTAATTAGGAGAGTTAAGCTAACTAACGATGGACAGTGACATGCATATATCCCGGCAACTTGGCACGAGAAGTAGCAATCTAGATAGGTTGGTTGGGAATGCAGCAAAGTCAGTGATGGAGCCATGGAGCTGTGACCGAGGGCTCATTTTTGCTATGCACCCTAATGATAGTTTTCATTTTGATTCTTCTTATGTGGATGTTAGCATACTAGCATAATCTATATTGCAGACTATTTTCGAAATTATTTATAGTAGTTTGTTTGCAGTTTTAAACGATGATGTTTAAATCGGTCTTTGATGTTTTCAACCTATAAAAAGTACTCCCTCCATTCCAAAATGTAACGATTTCTAAAGTTTTGTGTGGGTATTAAGAAAGTAGCAAAATCAGATGAACCATAATTGTGATTGGTTAAGACAAAAAAGTAGATAAAAAAATTAAATAAGAGATGATTGTGATTGGTTGAGATAAGCAAACAGATGGATTTGGAACAAATTTTAAATAATAAAAGTTGCTATATTTTAGAACAGAGGGATTACTGACTATTTTAAAAAAAAACAATTGATACACTATCACCCCACAAAAATTCAGTTTAAATGCAATTATATATGAAAGAAATATCTTTAGGAGTAAAGTCAATCATTTTCAATACTTTAGGGTGTAAAGTGAGAAAAATAATTTAGAAGGTTAAATAACCTGAAAATTAATTTGAAGTAAGGAAAATAGACTTTTTCCTTGATGTTCATTAAAGGTTACAAACTTTTAAAAAAACTGCTCCGAAAAATTTTTGTATCCCCCTGGGAGGTGCTTCGTTATATGCATCATGCATATATAGTTTTAATTTTTTAAGTGCATAGTTACCTCCACTAATACTCACTACGTCCAAAAAAACTTTATTTTTATACGTGAATCTGAACGAGTGACTATCCAAATTCATGTAAAAAGGGATTTTTTTGGGACGGGGTAGTAATATATATTCATGCATATACAAGGGGTGAGTACGTATTAACCCTTGGAATGCATCAAGATTTGTGCAGTTCTGCAAGAGGGAGGCAGATAGATGTTACATGTCAGCTAAGTTTTCCCCCAAAGAGACTAATATAATTGTATCAAGGTTAGCAATTAAGATATTTTTTCTGAAACATGTTACAAACTTACAACGCTTGGGTTTTTATTTTGCTAATAAAATGATAGATATGCATTGTGTTGCTGTTAATACTTAAAACATCAGCTCACGTTAAATGTTGCATGCATACTTAATTTTACTCTTGTTTTTGATTTTTTTTTTTTTTTGCTTCACTCGTTTTCCCTTGTCAAACCACGTAGCACATACAGATCACTGTCATGGTCTCACCTTCAGAAGGTACAAAACCTATGTAAGAGGCCACTGATAGACATTGGACGGTTCAGGCCCACTGTCAGCGGCCCATCTAGCTAGTACATCAACATGTCACTATAGCACTTGTTTTTTACGTCCTTTTTGCAAATATATACTCCCTCCATTCATAAATATATAAAATTCTAGGTTATTTACAAGAAGAGTTTAAGGTTAATCTTAAGTTTACTTGACTGGAAAATATCATGTCTAGGATGCAGCTATCAGTAAGCAATAAATACAGTGATTAGATGGATTAGAAAAGTAGTACTCTAAAATTTTTTATATTTGAGAATAAATTTTATCGTCTAAAATCTCTTATATTTATAGACAGAGAGAGCACGTAGTTAGTTGTTATTGTCGATGATTAATTAGGTACGTAAACAACCCAAGTTGTAGCAATTTGCATGGAAGCATGCATAGGCAGGGGTTGGTGGTAGCTGATATGTCTCTTTTCGCCTCCAATCTATGGTTCTTGTTGCTTATGCTGTACTTATCAGTGCGAAGCACACATGTACTCTAATTAAGTCCAAATCACCTATTAGAGAATCGAATAAAATGAAATTTGTTCTGCCAAATGAAATGTCGTATTTAATTTCTCGTTGGACGTCCATTTTCGAGCTGCTCGAGTGTTCGTTGCCTTAATTACATAAGAACAGTAAGTCTTTTTCATTATTACATATATGCGATTCATCATTTAAAAAACAGTACTTTTACGTTCTCTGAATATGTATTGGAAGGTACCATACTTCATATAAAACTGGTATCTCTTGGTACTTTAGATATTAGGATGTACTAAATTTTATACTAGAAATACTTATTGGTATTTCTCAAGGACTGGTTAAAAAATTTCTCACTAAAAAATTGTTTAAAAATGAGCAGGTTGATATGATATGAATATATAGCTCGTGCGAATGCACTGGTTAGTGTCTAATTTATCTCATATTAAACAGAGTTTTGATTGGTTAAGCAGTGCTCGTTAGTAGATGGAGGACATGTTTTTTTTTTTTTGACAATTTCTATACTACTGATCGGTACTTAGTAAAATTAATTTAGACTATTCATTTTATAATATAATAGATCATATCTATTTACACTGCCACCTTAACTATTCCACTTTTCTTTTACTGGTATTAGAACTCATACACCAATGATTTAAGTTTCTACAAATAATAATACTAGTTTCACTATAAGTATGTATTGGAGAGAGTCAATTTTTTAATGCTAGATCCACCCGGTACCATGTACCAAGGAAAGGACCTTCTCTCTTTTTTCCCTCATGTGAGTAGGCTGCATGCAGCTATTCTTCCTATCACTATTTTTAATTACTCTATCCATCTTAAAATATAGCTAGTTTAGGGAATTAAGGATTAGGATAAAAAATTTAAATATCTCTCATTAATACATGATAAGGTGACGGGATTAAGATAATATAGATGTAGTGTGGGTCTCGAGGCTAGCGGAGTGATGGGATTTACTTAGAGTAGCATGGGGACTAATGAAGTAAAAATCGTATTTTATATATCCTAAGTAGTTATATTTAAAATAAAATTTAAACATAAAAATAACTATATTTTAGAACAAATGAATATATCATTAGTCACAAAGTTCTCCCAATACAATTGCCATATCCTACTAGAGTTGAGGTGTAATGCTGTTGGCTACAAGCCTTGAAGAACTTAAACAGTTAATCCTGTTGCCGTTTTGGCTTCTTCTTGGGTACCCTGTTTTCTTCGGCAGGAAAAAAAAAGGTTTCTTTTGATGATTTCCCTCGAAGTGGTCAATGTGTATTTTTTTTAAAAAACAGTCAATGTGTATACTGCCCGTCCGTCTAGTCTCTTCCCATCCAATGGTCAGTTCTTATCCCACCTACACAAGAGAATTTTACATGTGCTTACCAAGGCAAGTGGTGGCTAGAGGTGAAAACGGTTTGGATATTATCCGCTAACCGTCCAAAATTTCGAATACGGATAGGATCGGTCGGATAATCTCGGATTCAGAGACGGAAACGGATAATTTTTCTCGGATATGGATACGAATACAGTAAAGGTATTATTCAACGGATTCCAGAATCGGTCGAAAACTATCCAAATAAATTTTTGGATATCAGCATCAAATCCAAATAGCCCACTATGTATTTACGTGGCCCAACCCAATAGCCCAATAGTTGTTCCTACTCCCACTTCAATTCGTCCATGGCGTCCTCGCCTTTCGCCGCCTCCGTCCAGGGTGGCCTCATGCTCCGGCCCATCCCGCCATCGTCGTGCAACGTGGCGCGGAACGGCGGGGTGGCGTGGCAGGCTGTGGCGCAACCCCCACGGTGTCGGGTGGCGGCAGCCGCGGCGCTGGATGACCTGCGCCCGGCCATCGACAAGTACCCGGAGGGGATTCTCTCCGACGAGTGGCCCGAGAACTTCTCCCTCCTCAACTACACCGACCTCCACGCCTACCTCGAGTCGCAGATCGTCACCACCGACAAGGTTGGTTTGCTTCTCTCTAGTCCTGCTGCTCTGTTTCTTGAGAAGTTGTTGGATCTGATGATTTCACGGTGGCTGAGCAGATGAGTCTGACGGCGAAGCTCGGGGGTGTCATGTCGCGGCCCATGCAGGTGGCCATTGTGGACCAGAAGCTGGCCAACATCGACGCCTTCTTCGCCGCGCAGTCCGGCCTGCCGGTGCTAGACGAGGAGGAGAGGTGCATCGAGAAATTTATGATGTGGATGAACTATTTTGTGATGGGAAATTTGATTATGTGATTAAACTATTTTTATTGATATAAACGTTTAAAATTACTATATCTAAAGTTTGTGATTAAATCGAAGATGGTGATATGATTGTATACTTATATAGAAATTAGTAATGTGTTGTTGATATGGATGCTTGAAATTTGCTGTATATATTGTTTAGCTAAAAATTTAGAAATATTAATATATTGTTTTACAAAAAAGTAATAAGTTGTCTCTCTTTGTTGGTTTGTAAAATTCAGTTTGAGGGGTTTTTATATTCGAATAAATATTTGTTACCATATTTATTTCGATTCGTATTCACTCTGTATCTGTATCCGGTAATATTCGATTCTGTTTTTATATCCGAGATTTCTGATTCCAAATCCGATTCTAAAAAAAATATGCAAACAAATATGGTATAAGTAGTTTTCGACCGTTTTCGATCCGTTTTCACCCCCAGTGGTGGCTATTACACATAATGCAAAGGATGCTGCATATTCTGAATTGAATATGATCATTTTATTTTTAAGCCTCCTTATAACAAATATTGAGAGAACCGGTCCACCAGTAATTTATTTTTGAGCTAAACCGTGAGAGACGACTAGCTCGATCTCACAAAGTGGTCATTGCGTGGAGACAAACCGCGCATCGAAATACCATTGACCACCATGTAGCGGCATTTTTTCCCCAGTGCCGTGGCTCACGACAGGGACAAAAAAAAAAGATTTGCTTCGAGAATAAAATTTACTGAAAACATTGAACAAAAGCTTATAGTTTGAGGAGGCCTCCACCATATAGTTTGAGATTTGCAATGCTAATCACTACTATATCTTAAGTCAATTTTCAAATGAATTTCAGGACCGGTTTGATTTGTTGTCTAAATTGGCCTTTGCCGATGTTTGATAATTTCAAGTGTTGTATCTATTTTGATTGAAGCTAAATTTTGATAAACCAAGAAAAAAGGTTACTTTAACAGTTAATTTAGGTTATTTCGGTTTAAATTCAAATACAACTTTTCCTGGCCAAAATTGACCATACTAAAATTTGCCAAAAGTTAGTATTGATAAATATTAGTAAGGTTGATTTTTGCCCAAACTAAACCAGTCTTTAGTATTATTGGTATCCTAAGAGGAACTCCAAAAGAGTGGTTATTTGGCTTGCCAAGCCAGAATTAGTAAGTTTACACAATAGCCCTCTAAAAAACTTACCATCTTAGTCGCCTATTCATTTAGTTGGCCAAAAGACTTCCCTGACTGGCCAGCCAAATCTACTAGCCATCTGTAGGACCCATAGAAAAAAAAACAACCGCTCCAAGAGACTCTGTTCAACGCGACGACGCCATCCGCTCCAAGCGCCAGCCGCTGCCAAACCTGGGTTGAAAGGTTTCCCCTCACCACACCCAATCTACATCCAATACAACTAAGAACCGGCACTAATGAGTAGTTATCAGTGCTGGTTCGTAATAAAAACCGATACCAATAAAAGGATTCCTCATCAGCATCGGTTTTTATTTAAACCAACATCGGTTTATTAAAAAACCGACACCAAAAGGAAAAGACTTGATGCCTCAGATAGAGGCAAACTGAGCCGAGCCGGCGAAATAAAAAAAGCGACTGACTGCTCGTTCTCCTCGTCTCTCACGCGCGCTCTCCGTATCTCCCTTTCTCACTTCTCCCCGGTGACAGCCGCCGCCACCTCTCCGCCTCTGTCGCACCTTCGCCACCGCCGAGGAGGCGGTGCTCGCCTACGACGAGGCGGCGTGGAGGCTCTACGGGCCCGACGCCTTCCTCAACCTGCCCCACCTCCGTTGCCATGCGATGACGCGGCCGTGGGAAGGGCGAACAGGAGGAGGTGGATCTCGGCGATTGGCGTCTCCTCCCCCTCTCGGATCTCCGGCGAGCGGCGCCTCCTCCCTCCTCTCGGATCTCCGGCGAGCAGTGCCCTCTCCCACTCTTGGATCTCTTACTCCGGATCTGGACGCGTGCCCACTGATGGGAGAAGATAGCGGCGGAAACTCGAGGGAGACAACGGTGGCAGCTCGACGATGGCGTCGGGGGCTCCGATGGGACGGCGACGATGAGTCCAATTTGGTTCTTGTGTTCTTGATCTGTTCTTAGAATGGGGATTGATTTGGGGATATGGATTGGGACGTGGATAGAGGAGCCGCTCGAAGTATTGGCTCGTTGAGCCGATTCTTTGAGCCGGCCTCCTATTTTTTTTATTCGTGGAGGCATTATCTGTGTCAGTTCTAGACCTGGCAATAATGATGACTAGCGTCAGTACCAAAATTCTTCTAGTGCTGGTTTGGAACCCGGTATAGATAAGCTTTCTGAACCGGTACTGATAGGATTGCCTGCACTAGTGAACTTAGATGTAAATAGGGCCTAACTACCAAATCATTCTCTCAAAACCTGTTATCAATTAGTTAGTGGCCAAATTATTGTATATGTAGCAAAAGGTAGCAGTAACTGATCGTACTCCCCCATTCCAACGTTCAAAAAATATAGGTTTAAAATATGTGCAGTGAGTTAGAATATGTACAACGCGTTAACTTTGACCATATTTAACGTAGAGGTTTTGACCATATTTAACATATAGGTTTTTGTAAATAAAAATATCATAATTAGGTTACCATAACAAGAGCTTAATATTACACTTTATGAAACGTTTTTTAATTTATACTAAAGAGCCAGGTGTCAAAGTCATAAAATGTTGCCTTTGAAAAGTCCAAAACTATTTGTTTTTAAGACCGCAGAGAGTATTTCATCGTCGATTTTCAATTTCGAAGGAGCTTACACTGAGCTCTGCCCTTGTATATATATAAGTGCAGATGCATTCACCAAACAGTTTTTTAGGAATCATTTTGCTCAGTTGGCTGTACCATTCTACTGTAGAATGAATGAAGATATATACTCTCGCTTAATTAATTGTCGGTCGTAGGATTAAAGAATGATGCATGCATTTTGTGAGTAACTAGGTCTGCTTATAAATAAATAAATAGGAATCACTAGGCCTCAGGTATCACATAAAAAAAAGGAGCAAGAAGGACCCTCACAATAAATACATAGTGCCACAGCTGCTGATCGTAAGTGTGTATTGCTGCAGCAGCTATAGCTGCAGCCACAGCACAGCCATAGCAATAGCTTCCGATCAGGCCCAAAATACTCTTTTCTGTTTGTGAAAATATATGTCATTATTGACTTCTTTCTCAAACTGTCGGTGCCATGGCACCAGGTATCTCATGAGAAGTATTTGGGTCACTCGAATAGAAGATGGGCCCAACCTTGTAATTAGGAATACAATAAGACTCGGCATGCATAACCCTGTACGGCAGGGAAAAGATATAGTCCTAGTCGGGTACATTGTATTCTTGGAAGGAAATCTCTTGGTCGAAGTCCGACTGAGATTCCTATTCTATAACCCTGTCCCCCGATATATAAGGGGAGGCAGGGCGTCCTCTGAGGGCAGGATCACCAAAATCAGAATCATACAACCTCAGACAATATACCACAACTGGACGTAGAGTATTATCTCATCTCGAGAGCCTAAACTAGTATAAATCGTTCGTGTTCCTTTGCAATCCATCAAATTTAGGTCTCACGAGTAGCCTTTTATATTTATTGCCGATACAAAACATCGATAGTTGGCGCGCCAGGAAGGGGCATCGGCGAGATCATCTTCAATAAGCCTGATGAATCCAATCAAGAGAGTCGACGGCATCAACTTCTCCCTTGGAGAAACGATCACCTTTAGGAGCCTCGACTTCATCGCCAATAAATTCGGCAACCTTACCCTGTTCGATTCGGATTCAATACGATCGGCCAGGGATCAGGCCGACTCCACACCAGTCAGCCCATGTAATACTGTGGCAACCCTCGTTGACTTGCTGCGGCAATCCTTAACATGCTCGGATTTCGGGACAACTCTTTCTTTCGGTGTTCGACTCGGACTTGGCCTTGAGCCGGCTGAGATCGGGCTAAGGAACGAGGAGATCGTCAATCTCCCGTTCGGACTCGGCAATACCGCGGATAACTGCAATCAGCATCTGATGTGACAGACCCGATCCCCTGGGGTTCAACTCGGATATGGCCCAAAGCCGCTGGAGATTGGATCTAGGGAGGTCGGAGTCGTCATCACCCCCATCAACTACTCTGATTCTGACTCTAAGTCGGATAACAGTTCGGCAAGCTTCTCCCTGCCACGAGAAATCTTCATGCTGTCCGGAAGCTCTACTTCTACTCAGGAAGCACGCTGACTACGCGAGCAGCAAGAGGAGGAGACCCGCCGACTGCAAGAACAGCAAGAGGAGTAAGCAAGACACCTGCACGCCCGCAACGACGATCTGCGCAGGGCTGGGCGGACTGCTTAGCAACAAATCCTCCAAACCCGAGTTGGCGACCACGATGTCTTCATTACACCTCAGCAAAATGTCGTAGCCGCTGCAACTCTGCTGGACACGCTCTAGTTTGGGCCTGATCACCAGGCCACCCCAACTATAACAAGGATAAAAGTCATGATTACTGCTGCTGCATATCAGCAGCACCAACAATAGGGTGATACCCTCATACCAACCAATTGGTCAGCATCTCCAACGGCAGTCTCATCCGCCTCGACGAGACACCGAGCTGCCGACTCCAGCCAGGCGCACACGGAGTCACGCCAGACGTCACTCAGCAACCCCAATAACAACTGGCGGCATCGAAACAACCGTCGGGACAACCAGGATCTCCGAGGCTGACTGCAACATGACCTTCGGCAAGACATCAACGCTCAGCGCCATGAATGAGAGAAAGACGAGCAATGCCGACTGAAAGACGAGAACGAGCGCTTCGGCCTCCACCACAAGCGGTTTTACCGTTGTAGTCAAAGCCGGAGTCCTCATGCGGATGAAGGAGTATCGGCCTTCACCCAGGAGTTGCAACAGATCGACTGGCCGGCAGGCTTCAAGCCAACTGGGATCGAGAAATACGACGGGAAGACCAACTACCTCCCAGTTGGCGATCTGAGCAGTCGGAGGAGATCACAAAACCATGGCCAACTACCTCCCAGTTGCTCTGGCCGACTCGGCCAGGACATGTCTAACAGGGCTTCCGAAGAAGTCGATTAGCTCCTAGGGAGAACTCCAGGAACGCTTTATCGCCAACTTCCAGAGAACCTACGAGAGGCCGTCTTCTGAGTACGATCTCTATCAGCTGCACCAAAGGAAGAACGAGTCTCTACGTGAGTTCATCAAGAGGTTTTCCGAGAAGTGAAATTCGATCCCAATAATCAAGGACGAGGTTGTCATCGCCACCTTCTGCAAGGGAGTCAAAGATGCCCCGTTCATTGCCAAGTTCACTCGGAAACCTCCTCCTTCTGTCAAGGCTCATTTTGATATGTCAAACAAGTACACTGACTTGGTCGACGTGGTCACTCAGGCCCTCGACGACAAAAAAGAGCCTTAGCAGAAAAACAACAAAGACAACGACGAGCAAACAGATAACAAATTTGGCAGCCGCAAGCGGAAGTCGGATAACATGGTGGCCACTGTGGAGTGTACTCGGCCACGACCCCCGAGTAACAGCGAATACCAAAAAGTGATGAACGGGTCTTATCCCTTTCATCCAAAGGGCAAACACGCGGCCAAGGATTGCTTCATACTTAAGAAGTTTGCTTCCAAGCAGGCTTCAACATCTAATGCCGATAAGGATAAGCCAGATTTGGGCACAGCCAGCGATTATCAAGATTCCCAGGTGTTGACACCAAAAATCACCGATCAGCACTAAAGACGAGTTGATGATATGGTTCGGTGCACTAGACACGCGAAGACCTGGGAGATCTGCTTAGCTCCAGTGCAGGTCCTAAATTTGAGGTTCGTGGACGTACCAGTCAATTTGATCCAGTAATTGACAAGGAGATAGAAAAAAGTTAGATTATTGATCCAATCGGCCAACAAGCCGATACAGACTCCTTCCAGCCGATTGCCGATGGCACTTGTACATCGGCCAGAGAACCGATAATATAAAAAGATAAAAAATCAGCCGACTTCCCTCGAGCCGACTGCTTGACTACCGACAGCACTTGTGTATCGGCTAGGAAACCGATAACGGTATAAATAAATAAATCAGCCGACTACCAATAGAACATGTGCATCGGCTAGAAAGCCGATGATAGTGTAGATAATCAAAATAATAATCAAGACAATGCAGTCGACTTTATCTAGTAAAAGATAACTTATCGGCTACACATCCCGATAAGACGCTTGTATAAAATCTATCAACCTAACAGGAATAACTTATCGCAAGCAGTTTAGTAGGTTGGATCTAACCGATGCAGCACAAACTGATGATAAATTATCCCGAGTAAGCCGATAAAATCTATGCACGCGTGATGTGATATATCCACTCGGCCTAAGAGATCAAACTTAACTGATGCAGCCGTAGACATAATAGATATACCGTGGTAAGCCGACTACCGTAGATCAGCTAGAATATCGGACCTAACCAAGGAAGTCCTAGCCGATAAGATAGTCAGGGTAACGAGACTTACCCTCTCGCAGGATTTCGGACCTAACCAATGCAGCCCGGCTCGAGAAGCAAGAACCCGTCGAAAAAGGTGGCGATGCGCCGAATTTGTATTGATCTGAGAGATAGTTTATACGGTCCGCGGGCATACGTATGTATACCTCGAGTTGATACAGTCCTAATCGGATACGAAACAGGAGTTTCCTAACTATAAAAGGAAAAACAACAAGCCCTGATCGGGCACAAGATCAGGTTTCCTAAAAATTACTAAAGCTACCTAATTTATAGATAAAATACTAAACCGCCATGCTGTGGTCTTCACGATTCATTTCCAAATTCGGGCTCTTCTGGATTAGCTTCCATCGGCTGATATAGCCTCTTTTCTTAACCAAACCTGATAACCAACCGAACCAAATTTTGGCGTTAACACATGCCCCCCAATTTTGGAGTTTGTTATCAAACTTCAAAATTCTTCCATTTGGGCCTCCTAAAATCGGCTTTTATGAGCCAATACCTTCTGTACTAGGTGTGCTAGGCTCTCAAAGTCTTGTGATGAAAATCTTTCCTTAATAGGAGCCAACAAACCTTGGAATGCTAACTCGGCCAGCTGTGCATCATCTAGACTTAAACTATAACATCGGCTTCTAACATCACGAAACCGCTGGATATATTATGTGACTGATTCATCCGGCTTTTGTATTACCGATGTTAAATCTGTTAAACTTATCTCCTGAATCCCAGTAAAGAAATATTTGTGGAATTGCTTTTCCAAATCGGCCCAACCCCAAACTGAATTTGGTGGTAACAAAGAAAACCACGTGAAGGCCGATCCGGACAATGATAGCGGGAAAAATCTAACTCTCAAAGCTTCTTCAGCCGATGCCTCCCCACACTGAGCCAAAAATCGGCTCCACTGTAGATACATCATCTTGCCCTAAGAATTTGGAGAAGTCTGGTACTCTGTATTGGCGCGACAATGGAACTATATCAAACCAATCCGGATATGGATGCCGATACATAAATGTTTCCTCCATTGGTTTTAGGCCGAATTGTTCTCTCACCACCTCTGTGATTCTTGCTGTCCAATCTTCTTCCCTTGGATCTTCGATGTGATAATGCAGAGGTAGAGTTGGTAGCCGATTCTGCCACTGATATTCTCTCTGATAATTATACTCAGGGACAGCTCCTGGATGACTCTTTCGATGGCCCCCATAGTATGCAGTTTGATGATATCCTTGAGGAATTCCATCTTGTTGCCCCCCAGCCAGTTGAATCAGCTCCACCGCCTTCATGATCAAGCTCTGTAATGTATTCACCAACATCCCAGATTGATTGATCAATGCATGGTGAACTGCTTCATTAATCATCTCTTGAAGTGGCTTCTGTGAACTTGCAGGCGATGTATGGCTCGATTCTCCAACCAGAACAAGTTTTGGTAATTGTGACTTCTGAATCGGCCCTTGATCTGTCATACCGAAGGATTCTAGACAAAGCTTCTGAAATTCAGCAATGTTCTGCTCCACTTGTTGTCTTTATTCTTCGGTCAAGTCTTCCATTGTGACTGGGATTATATTGTCTGTGCTAACCTCCTTTCTAGCCATGTTGAAGTTTTGTGTCCCACCGGGCGTGCCAAAAATGTGTTGACACCGAAAATCACCGATCAGCGCTGAAGACGAGTTGATGATCTGGTTCAGTGCACTACACACGCGAAGGCCTGGGAGATCTGCTTAGCTCCAGTGCAGGTCCTAAATTTGAGGTTCGTGGGCGTGCTAGTCAATTTGATCTAGTAATTGACAAGGAGATAGAAAAAAGTTAGATCATTGATCCAATCGGCCAACAAGCCGATACAGACTCCTTCCAGCTGATTGCTAATGGCACTTGCGGCTAGAGAACCGATAATATAAAAAGATAGAAAATTAGCCGACTTCCCTCGAGCCGACTGCCTAACTACCGACAGCACTTGTGTATCGGCTAGGAAACCGATAACGGTATAAATAAATAAATCAGCCAACTACCAATAGAACATGTGCATCGGTTAGAAAGCCGATGATAGTGTCGATAATCAAAATAATAATCAAGACAATGCAGTCGGCTTTATCTAGTAAAAGATAACTTATCGCTATACATCCCGATAAGACGCTTGCATAAAATCTATCAACCTAACAGGAATAACTTATCACAGGTAGTTTAGTAGGTCGGACCTAACCGATGCAGCACAAACTGATGATAAATTATCCCCAGTAAGCCGATAAAATCTATGCACGCGTGATGTGATATATCCACTCGGCCTAAGAGATCAAACTTAACTGATGCAGCCGTAGACAGAATAGATACACCGTGGTAAGCCGACTACCGTAGATCAGCTAGAATATCGGACCTAACCTAGGAAGTCTTAGCCGATAAGATAGTCAGGGTAACGAGACTTACCCTCTCGCAGGAGTTCGGACCTAACCGATACAGCTCGGCTCGAGAAGCAAGAACCCGTCGAAAAGGGTGGCGATGCGCCGAATTTGTATTGATCTGAGAGATAGTTTACACGGTCCGCGGGCATACGTATTTATACCCCGAGTTGATATAGTCCTGATCGGATATGAAACAGGAGTTTCCTAACTATAAAAGGAAAAACAACAAGCCCTGATCGGGCACGAGATTAAGTTTCCTAAAAATTACTAAAGCTACCTAATTTATAGTTAAAATACTAAACCGCCATGCTGTGGTCTTCACGATTCCTTTCCAAATTCGGGCTCTTCTAGATTAGCTTCCATCGGCTGATATAGCCTCTTTCCTTAACCGAACCTGATAACGAACCGTACCAAATTTTGGCGTTAACACCAAGCTGAGCTCAACCACATCTTTGGAGGGCCGCCTGCCTATGAGTCCAAAAGGAAGCAGAAGCTTACAGCACGCGAAATCAACTCGGTCTCTGTGGTAGATGCCCCCCAATACCTGCGCTGGTCAGAAACCCTAATAACGTTCGCCCGCGCAAATCATCCCGATCGGGTTACTCATCTAGGACGTTATCCACTTGTCCTGAACCCGGTCGTATCCGGGATGCTATCGACTCGTCCTGAACCCGGTCGTCAAGAGCATCAAATTGAAGAAGGTTCTCATAGATGGAGGTAGTGCTCTCAACATTCTATTCGCCAAGACCCTGGACGAGATGAAGATCCCACGTTCAGAGCTACAGCCGAGTACAACGCCTTTCCATGGGGTAATCCCCGACCTATCTTCTACTCTACTTGGACAGATAACTCTCCCAGTCACTTTTGGCACGTGGGATAATTTCCGCATAGAGAGTATCTATTTCGAGACTGTCGACTTCGAGACGGCGTATCACGCTATACTCGGACGGCCGGTGCTAGCCAAGTTCGTGGCGGTGCCACATTATACCTACATGATGCCAGGGCTAGCCAGAGTTCTTTCCCTTCGCAGCGATGTCAAGCAAGCCTTCACCTGCGATAAGAAGAGCTGCGAGCTGGCTAAATCTCAAGAAGCGGCAGTCGAACGCAACAGCATTCGGCTATCTGCTTCAACTCCAGTTGAGGACGATCAGGTTCCGGCCAAGAAAGCAGCCAAGTCAGGAATTTCAGTGAATTCTAAAACCAAAAAGATCCCCCTGGATCCTACCGACCCCTCTAAAACTGCTCTTGTCGGGACCGGACTCGAACTCAAATAGGAAAACGCACTCGTCATCTTTCTCCAGACGAACAAGGATATATTTGCTTAGAAACCTTCCGACATGCCTGGTGTACCTAGGGAGGTGATCGAGTATTCCCTCAATGTCAAGACGGACGCCAAGCCAATTAAACAACGGCTACGGCACTTCGCATAGGACCGCAAAAATGCTATCCGGGAGGAGATAACCAAGCTCTTGCAGTCGGGTTCATTAAAGAGGTCTACCACCCAGATTGGCTGGCAAACCCAGTCCTAGTCCGGAAGAAGAACGGTACGCATGTGCGTCGACTACACCGACTTAAACAAGGCGTGCCCCAAAGATCCATTCGGTCTACCCAGAATAGATCAGGTGGTGGATTCAACTGTGGGATGCAAATTTCTTAGCTTTCTCGACTGTTACTCGGGATATCACCAAATCAACTTGAAGGAAGAGGACTACCTGAAGACTTCTTTTATCACGCCGTTTGGAGCATACTGCTACATCACTATGCCGTTCAGGTTGAAAAACGCTGGAGCAACATATCAACGAGCAATTCAGCGGTGTCTACACACTCAACTCGGGTGCAATGTGGAGGCATATGTCGATGATGTGGTAATCAAGACGAAATCTAGGGAAGACCTCATCGCTGACTTGGAAGAAACATTTCAAAATCTTTCAGAGGTTCAAGATGAAGTTGAATCTGAAAAAGTGCGCTTCCGGTGTACTGTTCGGAAAGCTACTCGGCTTCATCGTATCGCATCGTGGCATCGAGGTCAATCCAGAGAAAATCAACGTTATCATGACATGATACCTCCAACTAGCCAAAAGGACATCCAAAAGTTGACAAGATGCATGGCGGCACTCAACCGATTCATCTCCCGACTTGGTGAAAGGGGCATGCCCTTCTTCAAACTACTGAAGAAAGCGGACAATTTTCAATGGACATCTGAAGCCTAGCAAGCCTTCGAAGACTTCAAATAATTTCTCACATCACCACCAGTGTTGGCATCACTATGCCCTAGGAACCGCTAATGTTATATACGGCGGCAACCACTTAGGTAGTCAGCACGGTGCTAGTAGTCGAGAGATCTGAGCCAAGTTATATACAGAAAATTCAACGGCCAGTCTACTTCATCAGCGAGGTCCTAGCCGACTCCAAGATAAGGTATCCTCAAGTCCAGAAGCTGTTGTATGGCCTACTCATCACTGTCCGAAAATTGGTGCACTATTTTCAGTCGCATCAAGTCACCGTTGTCACATTATATCTACTCAGGGACATCCTACACAATCGCGAGGCCACCGGCCGAATCGCTAAATGGGCACTCGAGTTAATGGCGTTTGACATTATTTTTCAACCACGGACAGCAATTAAATCTCAAGCTCTAGCCGACTTTGTGGCCGAGTGGACAGAAGTTCAAACGACTACAAACACGGACATGGTAGAGCACTGGACGATGTACTTCGATGGTTCTCTATGGATCGGCGGTGCGGGGGCTAGCGTTGTGTTGACGTCACCCATCGGTGAAAAACTCAAGTACGTCCTCCAGATCCACTTTCCGGCTTCCCACAATGTCGCCGAGTACAAGGCACTTATCCACGGGCTCCGCATTGCCGTATCACTCGGCATCCGTCGACTGGTTGTGCGCGGGCATTCTCAACTCGTGGTCAGCTAAGTCATGAAAGACTGGACATGTCTCGACAATAATATGGCGGCGTATTGTCAGGTGGTCAGAAAGCAGGAAAACAAGTTCGATGGGCTGGAGATAACTCATGTATTACGACAATACAACGATACTGTAGACGAATTGGCCAACATGGAATCCAAACAAGAAGTGGTATCGTCTGGGATTTTTGTTGAACAACTACTGGAGCCATCAATAAAGAAGAAATCAGTGCTTGCACAGCCGGGGGCTGAACCTACCATGGCAACAAATGAAGTACTAATCGTCTCTCAAGATTGGCGTACTTCAGTTCTCAAATTCCTCTTAGACGATGAACTCCCAGAAGAACGTAGTGAAGATGAATGGATCAAGCGTCGAAACAAATGTTTCATTGTAGTTGGACAAGACCTGTACCGCAGAAGTGCATCCGGGGTCCTTATGCGCTGCGTCACACCCAAGGAGGGTAAGCAGATTCTGCAATTAATCCATTCGAGTATCTGTGGCAACCATGCTGCATCTAGGACGTTAGTTGGAAAGGCTTACAGGTAGGGTTTTTTCTGGCCGACTGTAGTAACAGACGCTAAAGATATAGTTCGCACATACGAGGGATGCCAATTCTATGCAAGACCAATAAATCTTGCTGCTCAAGAACTTCAAACAATTCCAATCTCTTAGCCTTTTGCAGTTTGGGGGCTCGATATGGTCAGACGGCTCAAAAAAGCGCCAGGAGGGTTTACACACTTGTTCGTCGCAGTGGATAAATTCACAAAGTAGATTCAGGCAAAACCCATTGCTCCATAACAGTGGCACGAGCAAAGAACTTCATCATGAGTATTTTATACCGATTTGGGGTTCCTAACCGCATCATAACGGACAACGGTACTCAGTTCACGGGCGGCGTATTTCAAGATTTCTGTGACAATTTTGGCATCAAGATCTGTTATATTTCTGTGGCACACTCACAAAGCAATAGGCAGATTGAGCGTGCTAATAGCATGGTCTTACAAGGTATCAAGACTAGGGTGTTCGACCGACTACAACCATATGCAGGGCGGTAGGTACAAACTCCCATCCGTTCTCTGGTCTCTAAGAACCACGGTTAGTCGGACAACAGGGCAATCCCCTTTCTTCCTAGTCTATGGTGCTGAGGCTATGTTACCAACCGAGTTGGAGTTCAGATCTCCATGAGTTCAGGCCCACTTAAAGATAACTCAAACAAAACCCGATTGATCGAACTTGATCAGTTGGAAGAAGCGAGGGATATCGCAACTCTCCAGTCAGTAAGGTATCTTCAAGGCTTGCATCGTTATCACAGTCGCAATGTCCATGGCCACGCCTTTTTGGTGGGAGATCTCGTTTTGAGAAAAATACAAACCACCGAAGAAAGACATAAACTATCCCCTTTATGGAAAGGGCCGTTCATTATTGCTGAGGTAACACGTTCGGGAGCCTATCGACTGAAGACCGAAGATGGTGCCTTCGTTAGCAACTCATGGAATATATAACAGCTACGTCCTTTCTATACCTGAGTTTTGTTTTCAATATATAAATATATACGAAGTCTTTTCTCTGACTCACTACATCGCTTGTTTCAACCAAGTAGTGAGTCGGGGGCTGCATGTATTATGTACCTTGTTAATAAAATATGAGCTTGTTTTGTTTTAGTTGTGAAGTTTTACGAAGATTATGCTATGTTTGCCCGAGTATAGCTCTTAGCAGTGAACATTTTTTCCTAAGTTCCTATCGATCTACTCGGCGCAGACTACATAGTCGGGTAATACTAATGGCAACTAAGAATAAACAAGGACTCGGCAATAGTTTACAAGATATATACATGCTTTCACCAAAAGTTATATATACATCAACTGCATAATCGCCTGTTTTCTACATACCCAAATCTCTTGTGATCGCCTTTGCAGTTGGCCTTTCCTGGCTGATCAACTCCAGTGCTTCTTCAGGTGTTGTCTCTTCAGCAAAACCTTCACCAATGGTCTCGATATCTACCCTAGGGTAGATCGATTTGGTCATAGCAAGGGTTTGGGCCACGCCGATAGCGACACGCTCATCTGAGTACTTTTTCAAGATGCTCGAGGCTTCGCTAAGGTGCACCTGCACCTGGGAGATTGTACTGGAATTGGTACCAACATGGTAAGGCTCCATAATGTCAAGGAGCCCTTTCACGGATTCAGCAAGAATTTCCCGTGACTCCTTAACAACCTTAATCTTCTCTGCAAAGGCACTAAATTGGGTCTGGGCATTGGCTTTCGAAGCTGTTCAGATTCATCGATAAGTATACTTGTTAGCCAAACAATGTGGTCGGAGTAACAAGAAGATGGATAAGGTTATTGTCAGGGAAGAGGCTTACTTGCATAGTTGGCCTCCACTTTGGCTTTGGCCTTCTCCAGTTCGGCTTTGGCCTTTTCAGCTTCCTTCAGCTTGATCTCTTGTTGTTTCTTCTCCTCTACTTGGGTTTTCAACTCGGCTTCGAGGGCTGCAAATCAGAATAGTCAAGAACTCGAGATTGCAGTTAGAACCCAAAGAGGTAGTCGGGAATCAACAAAGTTGGAGAAATATACTTGGGATTTACTCCGGAGGATAATACAGAAGACTTACTTCTGATCTTCTCAACTAGAGCCCACTTTTCATCCCTGAGCTGATCCACTGCTCCCCTTAACCAAATTTCCTTCTCCTGGCTAGCCCGCTCCAAGTCGTCCTTGGCGGCTTGGAGCTGGTTCAGTCGTTGAAGATGAGAGGCGAGCTGGGTCAGGACCTTGTTCACTTTCTCCGAGCGGTCGACAATCTTCTGCTCAAAGCAAAACAGAGTCAAATGGCGGAGTACCAGATTAAGGAGAACCATTGGGAACTCAACATGGCAAGATTTGCTACACACCTAAACTCCCCTAGATGCGGCGATTGCAGCACGAAGAAGAACTTCACGCTCCCTTGCCGCAGCTTGCTCATCATGCTCGTAGCTCTCCGTGACTCCCTCAGAGGATACCTAATGGAATGTTCTTGGGAAGTCGCAAGGAGGGGCTTCGAGCCGGTGAATGTCAACTTCATCAGAAGAAGACAATGATATAAGTGGCGATGGGGTCCTGGCCCTAGACTCAGTGGCTGCTGGGGCTTCAGCGATTTGCTCAAGGGCTGGAGTAGCAGCATTAGCACTCCCCCCTTGGTCAGTCGGTACTATTGGTCCTGCTGCCAGGATTGCTTCAACCTCCATAGCTGAGGCAGTCTCTGGCTCGGCAGACAAACTTTCTGGCACTGGCTCGGCTGGGGAGGGCACGGTAACAAGAGCAGCTGGCGTGGTCCCCTTGGGATCAATGTTGACTCGCTTCCTGCACAATAAGTCAAGATCAAGATACTATCACATCATTCAAAACTCTTGGAAGATTGAAGATTGCTTACCTCTTGGAAATCTTGAACCTCCATGAGGGAGCTCCAGAGGATATTGGCGGTGGAGAGTTGCTGGCTGTCGGGCCAGTCGGCACGGCAGTCGGCGGTGGAGCTTTGTCTCTAGCCAACCCTGTTTCTGGTGCAGCCGATTGGGGCGTCGAGCTACTTGGCGGTGCCGCCCTTGGGCTCAGTGTTGCTGATCTTGTACTAAGCGGTGTTGGCCTTGAGCTCAATGTTGCTAGCCTTGGACTCGGAGGAGAAGGCCTCGGGCTTGGCGGCCTGGGGGCTGGACTGGCAAGGTCCTTAATCCTTAGGCTCCCCGGCGCTGCGCTCGGCTTGCTTGTTCTCTTCTTGCTCAGATCCTCGGTGGGTTTCTTCCTAGCTCTCTTAGAGCTGAGCTGAGTAGCAGAAGGACTAGCCAGCCTCTTCTTCATTTTTGTGGCTGATAAGGTTTGGGAGTCATCGTCAAATTCCTCACACTCCTGCAAATGTTTCAACAACATACATCATACATTAGAGGATGATTCCAGACAAATGTCCCCAGATATTCATCATAAATGAATAGCAATGCCAAATCAGCTGTTTCAAGATTACCTATGGTCGAGACCTTTTCTAGCTGTAAGCCGCAGTGGCGCGCTCGGCATCTTCAGTTTCTACAACCCCGTTGACGAAAAAACCAAGCAAGGTGTCGGTCACCTTATTCTTATCAGTCAAATCCGGGTGTTCTTAGTTGGGATCATTCTTGCCCTGGTAATTTCAGCCGAAATGGCTTCTCAGCTTCAGTGACCTAGTGCGGCAGTTCAGGAAACACCTCGCCACCCAAGGACCAGTTAATCCCGAGCTCTTCAGTTGATCAATCTTCTCTATCAGTTGGTACACTTGGTCCATCTCTTCATAGTTTGGCACAAAAGACCAGCTAGGCAGGACCACCGGAGAAGAGCTAGTGAAAGGGGGCAGAGAAGATTCGAGATCAGAGCAATAGAACCATTCTCTATGCTAGCCTTTGAGGGAGGTTTTCAAAGGAATAGAGAGATAGATCTTTTTCATTTCGTTCCTGAGTTGGAGACTGGCTCCTCCAATCACTTGGACTTTATTTTTGGATGGCTGGGGCTTGATATGGAATAAATACCGAAAAAGGTTGAAATGGGGCTTAACCCCTAGAAAACATTCGCACAATGTGGCGAAAATGGAGATTTGCAGAATGGAGTTGGGGTTCAGATTCACTAACTCCAGTTGGTAGAAGGATAGAAGTTGGCGGAAGAAATCCGAAGAGGGAAGGGCGAGACCACGGTGGAAAAAAGAGGTGAAGGCGACAGTCTCACTAGATCGGGGCGCCGGAATAGATTCCCCTTCGGCGATGCGCCAATGGATGACTTCTCGCTGCTGCAGCATCAGTTGTTTCTCCAAATACTTTAGCTTTGTCAAGCCGCAGTCCGAAACCGGCCAAGCCTTCGCGGACACCTCAGGGATCTCAAGCGAAGCTCTCGGCATTGTTAGGAGTGAGAAAATTTGGGGGAAATGCTTTGGAAGGTTTGGGATGGATGCGGCGGAGCAGAATCACTTGAGTTTTGCACAGGAGACGCCGACTATGGCAAACCCTAGCGAGACACAGTGAAAAGTTTCATCTCGGAAGCTGGAAGGCGAAACGATTGGCGGATTAGAGAAGATGAGGGAATCTTTTCTCTCTCTCTCCCCGTTTTTATAGAGCTTGTGCTGATAAGTGGGCTTGAGCCGGCTAATTCGGTATTGAGCCAGAAGATATGAGTTTCTAAATAGCATGCTCTGTAGAGTCGACTGCTGGTTGTGTTAAAATCACAGTACAGATGCTATGCACAGAAACCGATTAAATAATCAAATATACTTCATGAAAGCCTAATTGTTGGACATATGTGTTCAGATATTTGTATTATTTACCAGGTATTGAGAATACATCCTTATAAGGATTGACAACTGGTTTCTATTAAAATTGGGGATGCAAATATTTCTCAAGTACACCTGACCATACATTGGGTTAAAATCCGAGATGTGGTACTTGGCTTACATGCTTAACCACCAATTGTCATGAGCAAAAATTATCCTAGCTGATATGATGCTGAAGAGTCTACATACCGAGTAGTATACTACTCGGGAAAGACTACAAGGTTAAAGATCTTTGATTTTATATTTAATTGTTTCACAATTAAGCACAAAGTCGAAAGTTACACCTAATAGGTGCGCCTATTCGGCGCATGCTATTTATAGTTTTCTATGAAGCCCTTCATGACCTCATTGCCAACTGACATGAAGCAAGTCTCGGGAGAAGAAGCACTCGGACAAAGAGTACTTAGGAGCAATGCACTCGGGAATTCTTCACCGTGGAGGATGAGCAGTCGGCATCAGTTATGACTCAACTATGAAGGTCCCAGAGGCTGCTGTCGGTGCCATGGCCCCGGATACCTCATGAGAAGTATTTGGGCCACTCGGATAGAGGATAGGCCTAACCTTGTAATTAGGGATACAATAGGACTCGGCATGCATAACCTGTACGGTAGGGAAAAGATATAGTTCTAGTCAGGCACATTGTATTTGTAGAAGGAAATCTCTTGGTCAAAGTCCGACTAGGATTACTACTCTGTAACCCTATCCTCCGATATATAAGGGGAGACGGGGCGCCCCCTAAGAGCAAGATCACCAAGATCAGAATCATACAACCTCAAAGGCAATACACCACAACTGGATATAGGGTATTACCTTATCTCGAGGAGCTGAACCAGTATAAATCATTTGTGTTCCTTTACAATCCATTAAGTTTAGATCTCACGAGTATATATTTATTGTCGATACAAAACATCGACACAAACTTTAACCAATAATTTTTATTCAATTACTTAATTAAGTAATGTGAAAAGAGTAACATTACATCTGTCATTATAAGTGCTTTAAGCGTGTCTTATATGTTTGTCTATTTGCATAAATATTTCTAGAAGGCAAATAGTTAAACAAATTTTAAAAAACCAATGGTGTCATATATTATATTCCGTAAATAGTAATATGATTATTTTTATTCTATTTTTACTCATGTCATTTTCATAAATAGAAACTGTATATGATCGGCATAATAGCTTGGTGAAAATTAACACACACAATTTACTTGTACAGATTCTGAAACGACATATTAATTATTGGGCACACGATCGGAACTAGCAGTAGTTCGAAGAAGACCTGGTTAAGTAGACACATGAGTACAATCGAATTGATATGGACTGAAGTGCAAACGTTGCAGTGCCCCAAATTAAGTTAGAACAACTTCACATGCATGTATTTGTAGAAACAAATTGTTTTTGCATATATATCAGAGAGAACATTTCCATTAGCTAAAAAACCATAGAGAAGGTAACATTTGGTCGGAGCTAGCATCAATTAGGCAGATCAAGGTACATCCAAATAAGTGTCAACCAACTTGAACAACAACATCATTACGTACACAAAAGTTTCAAATTGAACAGCCAAGCTCCTCTTACATTACACAGGTTATTAAAACCTCACCATCCATGACACTTAATTAACCCTTTTTTTTTCGGTATGCATATGCTACTTCCAACAGAACCGTACGAAATAGGTTCGTACGCGACACATTTTCAAAATATAACGAAATAATAATTTTTCAACTTTATCCCTACCAACACACGACAAAAGGGAATTTAATTTGATGGACGCTGTATAATAGCACTTGGTAGTAGTAGTTTTAGGATGGATGTATGTTTGTGATAATAAAGAGATGACGTACAGATGACGTCGTGCGTAGGTGCAGGGGATGAAGAGGTTGATCTCATGCGGCGGCGCCGGCAGTGATGGGGACGCTGTGGAGGACGACGGTCTCGACGGTGAGGCCGGGGCCGAACCCGAAGAGGACGCCCCAGTCCATGCCCTCGCCGGTGGTGGCGTGGCCGTCCTCCGCGGAGCGCTTGCGCATCTCGTCGAGGATGAAGAGGACGCAGGCGCTGGACATGTTGCCGTACTCGGAGAGGACGTGGCGCGTCGCCCTCATCCTTGCCTTGTCCAGCCCCACCTTCGCCTCCACCTGGTCGAGGATCGCCGGCCCGCCGGGGTGCGCCACCCAGAAGATGGAGTTCCAGTCGGAGATCCCCAGCGGCGTGAACGCGTCGGCGAGGGCGCGCTCGATGTTCTTCGAGATCAGCCCCGGCACGTCCTTGAGAAGGTGGAACGTCAGCCCGACCTCCCGGAGGTGGCCGTCGATGGCGCCCTCCGAGTCCGGCAGGATGGTCTGGCTCGCCGACACCATCTGGAACAGCGGCCTCTCCACGGCCTCGTCGGGGTCGGACCCCACGATCACCGCCGCCGCGCCGTCGCCGAACAGCGCCTGCCCGACCATGGAGTCGAGGTGCGACTCCGACGGCCCAAGGAACGTCACCAACCGTGAACCTCTCCGAGCACACCACCGCACCCATCGCGCCGCGGTTGTTCTCGGCGAGGTCCTGGCCACGCGCAGGACCGTGCCGGCCGGCGAAGCACCCCTGCTGGTACATCATGAGGCGGTTCACCGACGGGCGGAGGCCGAGCATCTTGGCGAGCTGGTAGTCGGCGCCGGGCATGTCCACGCCGGAGGTGGTGCAGAAGACAAGGTGGGTGATCCGTGACCTCGGCTGCCCCCACTCCTTGATCGCCTTCTGCGCCGCCGCCTTCCCGAGCTTGGGCACCTCCACGACGACGATGTCCTGCCTCGCGTCCAGCGACGGCGCCATGTACGCACACATGTTAGGGTTCTCCTGGAGGATCTCCTCCGTCAGGTGCATGTACCTCTTCCGGATCTGCGACTTGTCACCTGCATGGATGATGCCACGTCAGCATCATTCCAGATTAATTTTTTCCAATTCCATTTTGGGTGAAAAAATTAGTAACATGATCAACATATAGTGTTTGGTGTGCAAGTTTTGTCTGGAATTAATCAGGCAATTAGCTCTCCAGTCGAGTCAAAGGAGTGACCACTGCTGTGTCTTGTTGCTATCTGGCGGGTGGGCCCAGGAGTTGGTATAGTACGCCGTCATGTACGTCGTGGACTTGTAGTTGGAGAAAAAAAGGAATTTTTTTTGGGTTCGATATAGTTAACTGTAAATATTTTCAAGAAATAATTAATTTTCGCGTGGAACAAAACTAATTCAAAATGTTCCTTGCAAAAATAATTTGTACTATAGTGCAAAAATCTATGAACTTGTGTCAATTGCCAACCCGCACCCGTGAAACGTCCAAATCTGCTTTCTTTATGCATGCATACTTTAATACGTTTTCTTTCCTTTTCTCCAAAAGCTGTAGTCTTTCATCTGATCTCCTTAATCAAGCTAGAAGATGGTCAATAGGTCATAATATACATTCAAAAAAAAAAAGATAAATCACAAAGCCGAAGGAGACAGCATGCACTTTAAATTTATATGATCTGGTTGCATGGTCTTGTTTTTTTATTTGGAGAAAAAAAGAAAGCTGGATATTATATATGCATGGATGCCAAAAGTGATATGGAATCGGCCATCAGAATTTAGATCAGGTAGTTTATATTAATTGGATCTCTTATTCTTGGCATGTTAGTGAGACACCTGAACCTACTACACAAACCCTGACCTAACTTGTATTTGAGTTGTCTGGCCAAGTCAGGCACAAATTAGTTCAGGCTAGATATATCAGGTCAAGCCGTTGTCCTCTTTCCATGGCCATGCTTCTTGTGTGTTCTTGGGTGCACGGCCATACTTAGGGATAACTAACAAACTTCCTAACTAAATGTTTTAAGCCAAAATACTCTGTAACATGCTAGAAGAATAAACATGTTATATTGTTCCCTTGTAAATATATATGCAGCAATACTAGCTAGCTTCTGATTGTCCATGTCATGCATATATACATGTTATAGCTATCTGCTAAACTTTGTCATATATAAAAAAGGTCTAATTATTTCTTCTCCCTTTCTTTTCAACTTCTGACGACAGCAGAACGATGATGCTCCATCATTGTAAATTTCATGGAGATATAGCAGATTATCAACTGAAGAAATGCATGGATTGATCAACTGGAATAGAAAGTGATTCGGATTGGATGCAAATAAATAAATATTAGTACGACTTAACACATCCGCTGAACTTCTCCTTGAGGTCGACCAATAGAGTGCTCGCTCTTGGTGATCCTGAAGTAGTAAAATCCGGGTAGTCCGCCTGGTACACGAGTTCGGCCGGCGTCCCGTCCGATCGCCACACCGTCGGCCAGGCCCCTCCGCCCTCTGTGCGGCCCTTCCTCACCTCCTCCCGGCGTCACCGGCCGCCGCCATGATGCTCGGCTCTCTCTCTCTCCCTCACCGTCTGCAACGACGACGAACTCGTGTACAACACATGGCTGCTAATTGAACGAGAGAGATAGCTAGTTCGTCCGGCGGCCGGACGATGCTGGGCAGCTAGAGCAGTGTGGCAGGCCAGAGAAGGCCCGATGGTGAATGGCTGCTGCTGCTGCTGGGTGCCATGTGAGGTGGGGCGCGTGCTGATATAGGCACGGGCGGGGAGGGTAGGAGGGGTAGCCATGTAAGGGTGGTTAGGTCGGGGGACGGGCGGATGGACGGCCAACGTGAGGCGGGAGGTAGGAGACGGAAGCGGGGTGGCGACACGTGTACCAACCAGCCCCCGCGGGGTTAGTTGGCTCGCGTGGCCAAGCGAGCTGCTAGCTAGCTTACTTCCCTTCGCGGACCGATCGCTATACCTAGGCGTGCAGCACATACTACGTGTGGCGTGCCGTCCTGCGCCGCCATGCATGCGATCGATGCGATGATGCAACGGGGGCCGGCCGGTCGCTGGCGGCGGCTGCTGCGATGCCAGGCGCACTAGATACAGGCAGTCAAGTCTGTCCACCCTCTGCTTCCCTTCCCCGTGGACTAGTTTGCTGGTGCAATGCTAAGGACAGGCGTATACTGTTACTCTTTAGTGCTTAATAACTTACTTCTTCGCATCCAAATATATATAATTATTTTTATATTTAAATTTTATTATAAATATAACTATTTAGGATATATAAAATATAATTATTTATTTCAACTTTTTCATATACCCTCGTAAGACTGCATCCTCCAACTATTTATTAAATTAGGATTATTTTAAGATCTTTTATCCCAATCAATTAATTCCGTTTAAAACACTCCAAATGATAGCCATAATTTTAGAAGGGAGCGAGGAGGGATTTTTAACTTTATTGCCATCTTCTTGGTGCCACATTTCCCAAATGCCAACTCTCCTAGGCCAACTTCAATAATTTACCTCCAGACCCTACATGTTATTGATTCAGTGCCATTTTTGAATCCATTTTTCCACCACAGTCAGTGCCTACAGTCACTAGGGAGCTGGTAGCGAGGGACGAATTGACATTGCTACCCATCGCCCCTTGGAGTAAAATTTACACACACCAAGCCATAATTCCTCCAGAAAACGAACATACCCGAAGCCAAACTTTCACATCAAATTAATTAGCACTTCTCTAGATTCACACATCAAATATTAACAGAAATTTAACTCCTCAGATTGACCAAAAATTATACAACATGAATAACACGATTCCCCCATCAAGCACATTGCATGTCATTAGATTAATACAACAAAAGGAACATTGAATAGGTTCACAATTTTTCCCAGCATTCCTAGATGCAACATGGGCAGCATTAACATGGTCCTTGTTGCCAACAAACACATTTCCAGACACCAGATTCACAGGTGCAAATGCAACAAAGTAACATAGCTTTCCCAGAATTTTAACATGATATAATGTTTTTAACCGATGTATTTGGTGACCTCAAAGGCAGGTATCATCACCTGTTAGCATCAGTTATTCTTCTTATTAGGGATCAGCTTCTTCTTGGCAAGTGCTAGTGGTGATGGTGGTGCTTGGGACAAAGCCAGTCACTAATCCAGGTGAAGGATGTGAGCCTACTTCGTGCAAGCCTAACACTTGGTGGTGTTGTAGCCTCCTACAATTGTTTGTTGATCACAGCAGCCAAAAGAGCAGTTTGACTAACAAAAATTGCAATTTTAGGAAATGAAAGAGTAAATAAAATAGTGAAATAATCAAGAACATGTCAGAAGTTAGGACTCTATATACTATCCTGCTCCCAGTGATTCTACTAGGGCTATCTGCTACTTTAGCTCTGGCGGCCTTTGATTTTGGTGGAGTCTGAACTTCCTCCATGCATTCTTTTCTTTCTCCTAGCTTTGGAGCAGTCCTTCTTTGCCTTCCTCTCCCTGTCACAATTAGAATAAGTTAAAGAAAGAAAATGAACTAAATGAAAATTACAACGACAGTAACAAATTCAAAATTATTACCTCTTTGGGTCCCATTAAAAGAAAGGACACTTTCTATTGTTTTATCTATGGCCCATCCCATCCACAATTAAGGGCATTTGACCTGTCTCAATTGAAATCTTTCTCCTTTTCCTTCTCAAGGCATGAAGTAATGCCTACTCGTTCCTTTGCCTAGGAACAGTTCCCTGGCTAGGTCACTGGTAGAACATTTGACACCCTTTGTTTTTGTCCACTACTGGTCACTGAGACTTGTCGGTGATGCAGGGGATGACACTTTCAATATGCAAGGCCGTTAAACCAACTATAGAGAAAATAATTAGGATCACATAATTATCCATGAAGGATTTCTTTGTGTAGATATGGTTTGCAAGAGCATGAGGGCATGGCTTCCCAGTTACTGCCAACTCCCACAGATGCAAACTGTTGACTTGTGTTGGTCAAGATAAACAACATGCCCGAAGAAATCAACTCCACTATGAAGCTCTATACTACTGCTGTATTTCATTTGTACCCTTCATAGGACCTCAAGTTCCTAATCCTTCTAGTGGTTGTCTTTCAGCTGTGTCCCATTGCAAGGTAAAATGTTTCTACCTTCCCAACCTTTCACGCTATCTTCACTTCTTCCTTGCCCACACGAACTGTTGGTTCTCTCCTGATTGCATCTGAGAGGGATCAACCTTGCAGCTACCTTGAAGTCCTTGATCTAGCATTCCATGATTCAAGCCAATATTGTTAGTGATGAAGTCACACTTAAATATTTGGATGAGAACTTGGACCTTACCACAGGAGATGCAATGTTTCTCTCTACCATGTGCCCAACTTCGGATCAACAAGTTAAACCCTGTTCAAGTGGTACTGATAGATCTCGTTGCTAAATGCCGCAGCGTCTTGCTAGCTGCTGGCCATAGGTTCCATACATTGTCGCAAGTCTTTCCTCTTTGCTAGTTCTCCATCAAGAAGTGTCCTAAAGCATTCCCATCTTCTCACAGTGAGAGAAACACTCTTTGAATTGCAGTTTCTAAGAACCGCCCTTGCAAGCATCTAACATATAGCAAGGTCTTTGCACATTGCCAAGTACACACTGTAGTTGTTCCATGAAACCAAGTCACAGTTATTAGTAGTTTCAGCATCAAAGAACCAAAGGCAACTAGATACATCAATTATGGCCATCTACGGCATTTGAGTTGCCCCAAGTGACCATTCCACTTCCCATTGGCGGGTAGCAGAGTCAATGCCAAAATATTTTTCTACATCCTATTCAAAAAAAAAGAGAGTAATAATGAATATAGTAGCCTAAAAA